>OZ010796.1:261708836-262369121 GCA_963932465.1 Maratus speciosus
ACTCGAAATGTATGTTTTTCGGATGCTATTTCTCAAGTAGACATTTTCCTTTTAAACAAACATGTTTTAGAGACAAGCACATTAAATTGTCAGTATTAACATTAACAATAAAATTAATATTATTTTGCTATTCTTGCAAGTATAAGCCAGGGATGAGATTTCAGCTTTTTTGCACACCAGTATATTCTTAGAGAAAATGTTGTTCTCTTAAATCGCAAAAATGTTCCGATTAAATGAAATAACATTTTCTCTAACAAAATAGTGGTGGGCAAAAACGCGGAAATCTCACCCCTGTTATAAACTCAATTATGCAGAAGAAAATGTTTAACCCTTTATATCCCAAATTATGAATTCATGAAAATTTCGTCTTCTAATGCACTTTTCGTGAATGTTTGAAACTATTGGTTTGCTCGGAAAGGTCGTGTCCGTTTGGGAAAATCAATTCGGACCGGAAAATTCTGCCCGGTAATTATTAGACGTTAGATATCGGAATCAATGCCTAATAATTAAATGATAAAATTTTTCGATCAGAATTGATATTCCCAAACGGACACGACTTTCCGAACGACCCAATACATTAGAAGATTTACGCAATTATTTAATAAATTTTAGAAAGATTTTGCCAATTAAAAGTAATTAATAAAATTTTAATTTACAGGTATTTTGTGCCATAATATATAAATCCACTCAAATCTTTTATTTAAAATATTTTTCTTAGTATTTTATAGGATTAGGAAATGTACAACTATAATACTCTTACAATGAAATGTAGAAATATTTCCTAACTGAAACTTTTCTCCCAAAATCTTTGCACGTCAAGGAAGCTGAAAAGATGTAAATGAAAATAAATCATCCTTTTAAAACTACTTTTGTTTTGTGCAATCAATAATGCTTTTGAAACAAGATAAAGTAAAGTATCTATAACTCATTCTAAACTGTATTACGATCAGTGTAATCGATGTGTCAAATTAATTTTATAACAAGTTATTTTAATGGTACTTGAAAGTACCGTTGTGGCATAAAGGGTTAAGTAATAATTAATAGTAACCTAAAAAACGATTTTCCGGTTAGAGAAAACTGATTAATACATTATAAAAATTACTCGGAAACATTTTTGAAAATCCGTGGTAGCAAAAGAATCATTCATTCGTGGTAACAAAGAGATCATTGGTCAATGTAACAAGATGAAATGAAAGTAATTTTTTTGTAATGTAACAGATCAGGTCAAAAATAGTGAAAATACAACGTATCATATCCTCAGAATAGGCCGGCTAATATTCAGTATGACTACTCAGCGTTGCTTTACAGTTCGTACAACGAGTCTCATACTATTAAGGAAGCTGTTGATAACAGTTTTTGGGAAAAAAACCCATTCATCTTATAGTGCGTTTTTTAAGTCATACCACGGTTTCCAACTGGCGGCCACCGACGCGACGTTCATTTATGTAGACTGAAGAACTCTTTAAAAGACTCTTTATTATAAGAAAAAGTTTGCTCTGAAGAATGAAAAATATATATAAATTGTTACAAATTCAATAACATATTAAAATTACGTACTTTTCTATTCAAGCGACATCCATAACAAAACAAATGTTTATTACTCCATGGATTATGTGGCCCTTACTCAATTCGTATGGTCATTTGTGACCACTGAGCTCCATATATAACAGGAAATGTGTATTCCTATTTCCCAACATGATTTCCAGCGGTCAGCGCGGAAGGATACAGTGATGATAATTTTAGTTCGCATTCATAGCAAAAAATGCTGTCTTTCGCATTCCCTTACATGAGTAGTGAATCCTTCATTAAATTGATAAGTATAACGTATTTTTAGAAGCATAAATTAGGGTAATAGTAAATGAAAACACTAATTTCTAACATTGATAACGCGGACTATTTTTTACCTTTGCCTTGGATGTTTCATTTGCCTTGCAAGATTCTGACCGCCGACCAAGAACTCCTGTTATATATGGAGCTCAGTGTTTGTGACCCACCAACAAGTATAAGTTGAAATATCTTTGCTAGAGCATCTGAAACTTGCTCAATGGGATTAAGGTCAGGCGACCTTACGGGTCTAATCCATACGACGAATATTGCATGTCCTCACCTCCAAGAAAATCACCTAAAAGTTGTATTCCATTTGATCTCGCATTATCGCCCTTAACCCCTTCAAGGGCGGAGGTTCATTTTTATTTTTGGACCGCCTAATTTTAATCCCTAAATGGGACATTGACACAAGAATTTTTTTTTGAAAATTTTCGTTTTATTAAGTACGCGAAGAAAAGCTTTTAATTCTTTTCAAATAAATTTGTTTGTAAATTCTGGTGTCATTCATTCATTTCAGTATTTTACTAATAGAAGTGCCTTGCACCTGAAAGGGTGAAAGGTGAAATCTGTGTCAGCAATTTAACGGAAAAGTCTCAAATGACATTCAAGGACCACATCCTCAGCCATAATTCCTTGTTTAGTTTTTAATTTTATATATTATGTCTATAAAATACGTTATAAGATAAAAGTAAACAAGCTATGATGATGAAAATACAGGGTGAGTCATAAGTTCGTGCAAACTTAAAAGATTCATAATATAGCGATGAGATTTCCGCTTTTTTGCACACCAGTACATTCTTAGAGAAAATGTTGTTCTGTTAAATCGCAAAAATGTTCCGATTAAATGAAATAACATTTTCTCTAACAAAATACTGGTGGGCCAAAACGCAGAAATCTCATCCCTGATAATAAAAGAAGTAATGCTTGGAAAAAATTTCGGTTTGCGCGAATATCATCAGAGGGAAATTGGATTTTTCTATGTATAGAAAAAATAATTACAGAAGTAACTGAAAGAGGGCGCTCACACGCCATACTGAGACATTTTATGCAAATCCGGCAAACACAAACAGACAATGAGACAAATCGCAGTAACATGACACTGTGTATTTATTTTAAAGTAAAATACGTTCAACATGACCACCACCACCAGGTATTAGGCAAGTGAGGCGCTTTTGCGTGACCAGGCTGTGCCTGAATTGCAGGAAAGACGTGTCACCTGCCGTCACCTTCATGCAGGATGGTGCCCCGCCGCGATTTGCACGTGAAGTCACGACGTTCCTGTTGGACACTTTCACTGAAACCGAGTGATAAGTCCAGGTTGTAGGTTTGGGTGGCCCTCACGATCTCCAGTGTTGACCGCGGCAGATTTTTGGTTGTGGGGATACTTAAAGTTACGTGTGTACTGGTTGTACACCAGCCACATTTGTGGAACTGAATGATGCCATTCGACGGACCTCTGTGGCACCACATGCTACATTCAGCTGTAATACGCGTATTGATGCGCCTCATTAGTCTAATACCTGGTGGTGTTGGTGGTCATGTTGAAAATATTTTACTTTAACTTCTCAATTCTTGTAACCACGATATTCACGGGCTGTGTCTTTAACTCAAATTGTTTGACTCACACCAGTTTTATAAAATAGTGTAATTGGCTTTATTAGGGGCATTTTACCTGGCATTAAATAAGGTGAATATTTCTTTTTCAAAAAAGTGGTGCCAAAAAGCAATTTGAATTTTTAAACCGTAATTTAATGCGACCATTAAGGGGTTAAAATAAATGTATAATGTCATGTTATTTTGATTTGTTTCGCTGTATGTTTCTGTTTGCCTGATTTGCATGAAACGTCCCAGTATGTCGTGTTAGCGCCCTCTTTCGGTTAGTTTTGGGATCTTTTTTTTTACATGGGAAAAAAATCCAATGTCCCTCTGATCATATTCGCGCAAACCAATTTTTTTTTTCGAGCATTACTTCTTTTATTATGATTTTTTTAAAGTCTGCACGAACTTATGACACACCCTGTAAATTCGCTATATATTGTAGAAAAAAACCTGTTGAATTTAGATGAAAAAATTCTCAGCGAGGACGCAAGGATTTTTTTAAATTGAAATAATCTGTACTTACAAAACAAATAGGTGTTGCTATCCAACGTACAATTTATTCACAAGTTTAACATAAAACTCGTAACGTCATAAATTGTACGTTGGATAGCAACACCTATTTGTTTTGTATCGATATTACAACGTAAAGTCCTTTATTATTATCTGTATTTACTACGATTTTTCTGATGTCTTAACAGATTTTGCCTGCAAGTTGCTAATAAATAAAGATTATTTTTTTAAAATGAACATTTTTTTACTGGTGCTATCGCTGACAGTTTTTTTTCAGTAAAATATTTTTTTTTTACAGTACAGAAGAAGGATGCAACGAGTATAAAACTCAATAATCCAGTTAAAATTTAGCTGTTAAATTCGTTATCAGATAATGTAAACTGTCAAATCTTATACAGTAAATTGTAATAAAATTTCTTCTTGCCATTGGGTCAAAAAGTAAAAAAAGGTCAAAATTGCTCTCTAAAATGTAATTTTCCATTTCCGATTCTTCGTAATCAAAAACCATTAGTTTGCTACAATCAACTTCTAAGAAAATGGGAAATATGGTGACAGCTCGACTGCCTGTAGGCTATAGAACCTGATATTTCTTTGATTTTACTTAAAACAATATTCTGGCCATTTTTTTTTGTAAAGTAAACTTATGTACTCCCTGTCCGTTTAAATGATTTAAATATCAAAGAGATATTTTATGTTTATTACTGTAAATTATCTTTAATCGTTATTCTGGATCAGGAGTATATTCAACCTGTGGCCCGTAGGCGATCAGGCTTCACTTATTTTAAAGTAAAAAAAAAAAATGCCCGATGTAATGACAGACTTATTGCTATTTAATAAGGAGAAGAATACCTTTCGAAATTTGTTTTAGATAATGATTTTCAGACATAAAACTTCAATACTACTATTATGGATTATTTAAAATTTAACACAAGAAAGGACAGAAATTTTAGTTATGTTTTATAAAAAATATTTCACATCAGAATTTTGATTTAAAATAGTTTAACTTTTTTATTTAACGTTTTTCTTCCTTGTATCTTTTAAACTTATTTTCTAATGAAGTTTCTATTTTGAAACGAAATATATTCATATGGTAGCGGTCAAAATGACCGCCCAGGGCCGTTCTAGTGTTAATTATTCTAACAGACATGCTCAAAACTTAAGTTAGTGGCGCACTCAACGTGTGTGGGAAGGGGTTCAGGATACCACTATTTCCGAATAGTAATCTTCTGCTTAAATAATCAAAGAATTTCAGCGATTAAATAAGACAAAGGCCATAGTGGTACGTAGTGGTACACCGGGCTCCTTTTCACACACCCTAGCGCACCACTGACATGTACAGATGAACTTAACTTAAAATTAATGTCCTAAACAGCTACAATTAAGATAAATATTCTAGATTAATGCAGACAATCATGGCAGTACTCTTATATTTATTTACAAACTTTCTGCGCAAGTGTATGTCAATATATATCTTAAATAATGAATAAAAAATACTAATAAATAATCTCAAATATAATAATAAATAATCTCAATAAAATAACGTAAAAATAAAAAAATACGCCTTAATCAATTAATAGTTTGATATAAAAAAAATATGATTATACATTCAGAAAGTAATTTAAGGCTACACAATACCCTAAAAATGACAAAAATATCGAATATTTTTTATTGAATTTTTCAGTGGCCCATACAGTTGTGTATCATGACTCCAAATTGTAGATCTGAAATCCAAATAGTTTTAAAGATATTTAAACTTCTCTGAGTGTTCCCAGTCTCAAAATATCTCCTTTACAAACTTTAAATGCATTTTTCTCAGACTTTTATTTTTGTTGATGTTGGTATTTACTATTCCCTAAGGCTTTTTTTCTGTTGAAGATAGAGTCTTGAATTTTTTTGTAGACACTTATATATATATGTACTACAATAATTAGTATGGATTTAGGTCTGAGGGTTATAGTTATTTTTTTTAAATGTCAAAGTTAATATTTCCAAATTTCTCCTGTTTTTTTTTTTTCAAGTTTCGCGCTACAAAAATAAATAAATAAATAAAAGTTACATTTTTAATTCCATACTAACTTTTGTTCTCAATAATCCAATGAATATAAGTCATTTAAAATAACTAAACAAGTGGGTAAGTGTGATCACAGATCGCACAGAGGGTTTCATTTAATATTCCTTTAAAACACTTTATTCTTTAATTAATAAAGCCAAATTGATATAATTTATAATTATTAAATACTTATAAACCGCACATAAAAAGGTAAAAAACGATAAGGTTTAAAAAGAAAATTGCGCCCTCACCGCCCCACGAAATTTCTCGCGCCATTATTTTGAAAACTTTTTATTATGTGTTATAAACTAGCTTAAAGCTTCAAACAGATCGCCATGTTGGATTTCCTAATTTAAATAAAATTGCGTTCTTTTAACACCACATTGCACCACCAGGGAGCGCACTCTATTCTTAACAAAACTGTATGAGAATGAAACTCCTTTCTACAACTTATGCGTAGATAAGTTAGTCAAGGGGGTAGCGGTCTTAAACACCAATTTAAGATATTTGCTGAAATTACTATTCTAAAATAGAGGTATCGACACATATAATTTTTTTTATATTCAACAAGTAGTATTTATCTCAGGACTCCGTCAAAACACGGTAACACATAAAACGGTAAAAAACGCTAAGGCTTAAAAAAGTTTTAAAGTCTCCCCCGTCCCCTTCCAGAAATTTCTTGCGTCATTATTTTTAAAACTTTTTATTATGTGTTATAAACTATCTTAAAGTTTCAAACAGATCGCCCTGTTAGATTTCATAATTTAAATAAAATCACGGTCTGTTAGTTCCACATTTCACCACCAAGGAGCGCACTCTATTCTTAACAAAAGTGTATCTGAACGAAACTCCTTTCTACAACTTATCCGTAGATACATTAGTTGAGGGGGTGGCGGTCTTAAACACCAATTTAAGATATCTGCTAAATTACTATTCTAAAATTATTGTATCAACACTTATGAAATTTTTTACATTGAATAAGTAATATTTATCGCATCACACCGTCAAAAAAACCGCACGCAAAACGGTAGAAAACGCTACAGTTTAAAAATGGTCTTAAGCAAGAATTTAAGATATTTGCTGAAATTACTATTTGAAAACAGTGGTAGCAACATGAAATTTTTATATTGAATAAGTAAAATTTATGCTGTATTTTTTTTAAATGTGACACCGTTCTGACCAATGCTTTAACCCCTTAACGGTCGCATTAAATTACGGTTTAAAAATTCAAATTGCTTATTGGCACCACTTTTTTGAAAAAGAAATGCTTACTTTCTTTAATGACAGGTAAAAAGATACCATAATAAAGCCAATTACACTATTCTATAAAACTGTTGGGAATCAAGCAAATCTGAATAATCTGAAAAAAGACACAGCCCGTGAATATGACGGGAGCGAGAATTAAGGGGTTAAAAACGATCGGTTCTTTAGTTTTCCTAATTTTAACAAATTCCCGTCAATTGTGCGAAAAAACATCTCTTTTGTAAGTTTAAAAATAGATTTTTTCATAAATCGGAAAGCTGTGGGTCGTTTTTTTTTACGCTTCGATTTTATGAATCAGCGTATGAAATAACATCCGGATGCGAAAGAACCACATTTGTAAAATCAATAGTTAAAAAATTTTGCATTTCCATTATCAAACCCTAGTATAAAAATATCTTTTCTTCTTTCCTTGCCACCTGGCCTGCCGTGCAAAAAATGCAATTCTGGAATTAATAACTAAAAAATTAATTATCTTCACTCCGATTGTCGAAATTAAAAAATAAAGACATATTCTGAAAGAGAATGAAATTTTACGTCGGATGGCATAAAAATCGTAGCTCAAAAATCGATATTAAAAAAAAATTTGGTCCTGTATAAAAATTCTGTGTTCGTCTCTGACCACAAGAATTTTTATATTCTCTGGTTTAGCACCGAAAATTCAATATCATCAGACATGTGTCGACTTTGTAAATGAAGGAAAATAAAAGAATTTTTTCTCGATTTTTAACGAATTTTCGAGTTTTTATGGTACGATCGAGGTAATTTTTAGAATTTCTGAAAGATTTCTGATTTTTTTTGCCCGACTTGTGGTACTAATTTCTAATTTCTGAGATGCGTAGAAAAAAGTAATCGCGCCTTAAAGAAATCGCCAGTCCATATCTGCCGTTAAAATGATACCTGTTTTTAATCCGTTGATGAGGTCGTTTTTGTAATTTGATATAAAATCCATGCTTTTGTTGAATTATGAATGCCTTTCCGATCTTGTAATTGGTTTTTTTAATTAATAACGCCCTATAATTAGGCCTTTTTCAAAATTTTTTTATTTGTCGCTTGATTTGAGGTGTTCCGCTATAAGTATGCAAAATTTCATGTCTCCAACATATATAGTTTCTGAGAACGGGCCCTGTGACAGACGGACGGACAAACAGACAAACAGACAGACAGAGGAGTGAGACGAATAGGGTTTCGTCAGAAGAACGAACCCCTAAAAATATTATAAAAGTTTTAAAAAACTTCAAAATTTTTCAATTCAACTTTTCAAAAATTTTTAAATAAAAAAAATTGTGATTGCTAAAATGATTTTTTTTAAAGAATCAGATTAATTTTATAATCTCAAACAAAGTCATTAATTATTTTTAATGCAACTGTCTCTAGAAACATTTTTTGAAAAATGGTACTGTGTAGCCTTAAAAAACAAAACATAAAAAGAAGTTTAAATAATGTTTGTTTTTCTTTCCTGTTAGCCGTATCTTTAAAAAGAAACGGATAAAAAATTACAATTCTTAAATAAAATTCACTGGTTTGCGCTTTCTACCATGCGTAAAAAAGCGGTGAATTTTCCATAATCGGGTTCGTTGCCTACACCAAATTAGCGTATTGTAATGGAATTTTTTGGAAAAAATCATAAATTGTAGTCATGAAATTAGGCATTTTTAAGAGAAACATCCGTTATAAAAAAGTGATAAAAAAACTATATTTACTTTCATTATTTGTTTATTGTTGAATAAACAATGACTCTGTACATCGAAAGTAGTCTACGCAAAGTTAAAAATGTATAGCTATAGCCACTTAGATTACAAGTTTAATTACATGCTACTGTATCGCATTTGTATATCGTTTTTCAAAATATTAAAACTGTGTAACTCAATTTACAAAATATCAGCAGAGCAGAAACAGACTTGCTCATTTTCGTTTTCTTTAATAATAATTATGCAGTTATTTCTTTTTCCGATTTGCATATGCCCGAAGGAAAAGAATTATTTTTATTAAAAAAAAAAAAGTTCTTCTAAGATTCTAAGATAGAAAAAAAAAAAAAAAAAAAAAAAAAAAAAGAATCTACTAGAATCACAATTAAGTTATTCTGAACCATTAAATTCCCTTCATTGCTGAAAAGCTTCCGACAAAATGGATTCCAACTGGGAAGGAAAAAAAACATTGATGTCCACACCCTTTTGCGAATGTCTTCTACATCTTTACCCCCTTTAATCCATTTCGTCTCCATTAGCAAATGCTAAAGAAAGAATTTCTTTTAGCTTTTTCAGTTTTTTTTCAAGGAAACAAAGGCTGAACAAATTAGAAGTGTTCTTTCTAATACGTGAAAGAGTCTAATGGTAGAACTATAGTTATGAAATGGCTTCTTCTCTTCTAAACATGGAGGAGAATATCTCTTTTTTCTTCTGCGCTGCTTAGAAAAATTAGTTGCGGTTCAAATTTCTGAGTTTTTCTCCTTAAGAGTTTTGAAAAATCATTTGATTGCCTACGAAATTCGCATTTTTTTACTTATTTTTTTCATAGGCATTTTTCTGTTTTTGAGAGAGAAAGGAGTGCTCTGTATTAGATTTTAACTGCCTAATTTTTGGAATATTTCAACCACTTTATTTTAGATGTGTTTTTGTAACATTTTGTTTAGTCATACGGTTTTGGTTTAGCAATTTCGTAATAACTATAGCAACTGAAACAAAATGACTAAATGAGTGAAAGAGTCTTAGAGGAACAAATACATGTGCAGGAAAAGTGCTGCGGTAGTCTTTAATGTTTTGTAAATTCAGGAAATTTCAAAACAAATATCAATATCATTATTTCCTCGAACTGCGAGTAAATTTCTTTTTTTTCTGTAGAATCTCAGGAAAGTTTTAGCTATTATTTTGTTTAAAAATAAAATTTGCATAAGGAAAAAATACAGAAAGAATTTCGCATCTCGTAGCTACCAACTCTTACGCTGTTTTGTACCAGAAAAATTTAATAGGAATTTTTGCCTTATTTAATCGGCAGATTGCGGCGATTAAAAAGGGTAAAATTTACAATTAAAATATTTTGGTACAGAAAAGCGTAAGAGTTGGCAGCTATGCATTTAAATAATGGTGCAAACATGGTTCCCGAAATGTCCGCTTACCGAATTCCAGTATTTTCTAAAAAGAAATTTTCTTCTTCGATTTTTCTTGCAAGTTTCGTAGAAACCCACTTTGAATGTTAATTCTGTTGCAGATGTTATAGAAATACACCACTGAAAGTTTTCTTAGAAATTACTGGTAATAAAAATTGGGAAATAATGGAAAAACAATATAGCCCTTTGAGGGGCGCCGTTTGCAGTCTGCAAACGGTTAATTTTAATGCCTAAATATCCAAGTGGCACCAGTAATTTTTTAGTACAATTTCGATCTCATAATAAACATGAAAAAAGGCTTTTGATTATTTTAACATAAATTTGTTAATTGCGGTGTGAATTAATTATTTGAATATTTTTTGAGCAGAAATACCTTGCCCCTGAAAGGGTTAAGAGGGTGTAGAACAACTATGAGCTTTGTTATGCGACAAATGGACCCTTTCGACTGTTAATAAGCATTGCCACAGAACAGTTGCGATGAGATAAGAAAATGGCTTTGTTATTGAAAACAAAGAAACTTGTGTTCATCCCGTAGTATTTTACAGATTAAATGAAGCACAATTTTTACATAACCCAGTCTAGAGATTTAAAGGAAATAATATTATTGATTAATTTTATATAGTTTATTTTTACGTTGCTCTATCGAAATCTTAACTTGCAAAGCTTCATTATTAACACTGAAGATAGGAATTATAAAGAACATACCAGGAATCATAACAGCGTACCCAGGATAGCATGTGCGCCAACCGACTAATTTTCTTGCACCCACGAAAATTTTATAAATTTATATTTCGCTCTGATGGAAAAATTCAGCAAGAATTACTTTAGTGGAAAAGAAGAAAGTTCGTAATATATATATTTTTATGGACTTCAACTGAAATCTGCTGTAAAATAAATAAAAATTAAAAGATTCAATTACACCGGGAAATGAAACATTTCTGGCATTCTTCCATTCTTCGTGTAATTGGTAACTGCAAAAAAACTTTGCTACATTGTAGTTTGGAATTTTTCTAAAGATACATCTATGGCCATCAAAAGTGAATGTATGTGGGAATGTGCTTGCTAAGTTAAGAGCACGGCACACACACACACACACACGTATACTTTGCGTATATTTGAGCTTATGAAAGAGGAGTGTCTGTGACCGCGTGAGTATAAAGAGTACTATTATTTTAAATAACTATTCTTCGTATTATCCAATCACATAATTTTCAGCAATTGAACAAGATGAAAATAACATTATGAAATTAGTCGTATCCAGAGCATCTGGATGCCCTTTCCAGCTTGCCGCACCACTGATCACAGGATCATTCCAATACGCTTAAGCCTGTCGGAAAAATGCAAATGTTAATCACTGCAAATATTCAATTACATTTCGTAAACGATTTCAAATTATGAGCATAAAAACAGAGGAATAACTTTGGAAAAGGGATAATTGTTTTTCTGAACAAATAGATCTGTCATAAGTAGCAATTTTGTATCCTTGAAAATTTTGCGATGCGTCTCAGGAACGGAAAACATAAAAACAAGGTTAAACCAGTATCCCCACAATTTTTTTTAAAATCTGTAGTACAAAGATTTTTTGCGCTGTAGAAAAAGCAATGTTTCTTAACACTAAAAGGACCGTGAGAGGACATTTGACCCCTACTAAATGAATATATTTCGGTCCAAACCAGAAATTTCTCTATAAAATAAGTTTAAAAGACAAATAAGAAGAAAAATGTTAGATAAATAAGTTAAACAGTTTTGAATAAAAATTCTGGTGACCAATATTTTTATAAAGCTTGAGTAAAATTTTCGGTCTTTTTAGTGTTAAAACCCCTTGAATGACCATGGAATATATCATTTCCCCACTTAATTTTAATGAAGATTTGCAACACAATATTTTAATAAAATTTTGCTTTTATAACTTTGGTGAAACGAAGTTCTTAAATTTCATTTCTTTATTTTAAAATAAAATGTTCAGAAAATACCGGTGTGAAATCAACATTACAAAATACAATTACTTGCCCCTGAAAGGGATAATCTAGCAAGCTATGTTATGCCCGATAATTAAAATATACATCTATATAAATATCTTCCGAGTGACCACGATTCCGAAAAGCATACTTTATCATTAGAAACTCCAAAACCAATATATTTTCAAGATGTAAAGAAAATTTGTAAAAAGTTTCTTTTGCTTCCATTGCTTTTCGAAAACGTTTCCGAGCAGGTTTTATAATGTATTAATCAGTGTTCTTAGCCTGTAATATAGTCTTTTCGGATTTTATCAATTCTCAAGAAAATATTTTCATGTTACATAAACATATTCTACAGGCAAACGCGCTAAATTAACAGCATTAACATTAACATTAAAATTAATAATTTTTTATTACGTTTGCATGCATAAATTCCGTTCCGTAGATGAAAATCTTTAACCGTTTGAAGGACAGTGGTTTATTTTTAGAACCCTAAATTTCAACCCCTAAATCACTCATTGGCACAACAGTTTTGGTATAAAGATTTCCCTTTTATTAACTACGTAAAGAAAAGCCTTTATTTATTTTCAAATAAATTTGGTCGTAAATTCTGATGTCATTGAATGATTTCACCATTTTACGAATATAAATACTTTGCCCTGAAATGGTTAATTGAGAATTTATAGTGAACAAAAAACTAATATTCCGGCTTCAGAAAAGTTGATTAATACTCTACAACAAGAAAGGAAAATCAAGCGTAAAGCATATATTATCAAACCGTTTTCAGTAGTTCCAGAATAATTTAACATAACTTCGCTGCTTAAGTAAATAACGCAAATAAGATTCCCTAAGTAAATATGTTAGAAATTGCATAACACATTTGAAAAACTGATTTCATCAAATACTGCCCATAACCGAATATATAGTCAATTTCTTTTGTGCAGTTCTGTATTTGATCTATAGAGTAGTATATATTCTATATAGTTTGCTAAAATTTAGTTTAAAAAGAAAATGCATAAAAAGTTCAAAATTTACATCCAGGAATTTATAACAATAGACAGAAACATACTTGAATACGTCTGTATATCTCTGTATTTTACCTACTACCTTTTCATACACGCAACCTATTAAGCTAAAATTTAATTCAGGCTAAAACACGCTTAAACCTACTGAAATCAAACTTTCAAAAATTATCATCCATAAGTCACCACATATCCAATTCTTATCGTGGCCCTGTATATGATTTTGTCTATTTTTTACAAAAATCTCTTAGTATACAAAATATAGTTCAGCATGATAATGCACAACTCAATTACAACTCAACTCGTTTAAACAATTTACGCTCATACTCCCTAACCCTTATGAATTCTTTTGTGTAGTTCTGTATATGATCTACAGCATTTATACACACTAAGTAGTAGGCTAAAATTTAGTTAAATTTAAAAACACCTAGAATAACCGAAAATGCACTTATATCAATTACACTGATAAACAAGAAATTTTTTCTTGGGCAATTTTAACAGATTTAAGTAACCATATCCTTGGGTATTTAGGATCTACTAAAAAACAACTTTTCAAAAGTAAAAGAAAAAAAAAAGAAAAGAAAAAAGGGGAAAGTTGTGGCTAAAAAATAGTGTGATATCAAATTTCCAAGCTTATATTATGGTACTTATTTAACATTTTTTATTACGATACGTAAGTCGAGTACCTAAGTATGCGTTGATAGAAGCCTTTTCTCCTTTACTAAATACATCATAACGTGTTTCTGAAAATTAAATTTTTTTTAAATTATGCATGATGGGCTTGGCGGCCATCTTTCCATATTTTACACAAATTTTTAAGCACACAAGTACATTGTTAAGATCGGAAATTTGAAATTGTTGCTAAAGCAAACATTTTATGCTTTTAACTTATGGAATTGAGTGCCTAGAAATTTGTGTCTTAAAATAAAGTTGAAGTAACTTCGGGTTTCATCTTATGATTCTTTTTTTTCGGAGGTGGTTAATTAATTAGTTAAAGCAGTAAAAATCAATTTGTTTTTTTTTCAAAATAAAAGACTTTCTTAATTTATCTGTCTGTAGCCAAAACTAGAAGTTCAAAATTCTTAATAATGCAAACATATTACGAGCTTGTCTACTTAGAAATTTGTGTAAAAAATGGAAAGACGGCCACCAAGCCCATCATGCATAATTAAAAAAAAATTAATTTTCAGAAACACGTTATGATGCATTTAGTAAAGTAGAAAAGGCTTTCTATCAACGCATACTTAGGTACTCGACTTACGTATGGTAAATTTTTAATAAAAAATGTTAAATAAGTACCATAATATAAGCTTGGAAATTTGATATCACACTATTTTTTAGCCACAACATTCCCCCCCCCCCTTTTTTTTTTTTTTTTTTTTTTTCGCTTGGCTTTTTTTTTTTTTTTTTTTTTTTTTTTTTTACTTTTGAAAAGTTGTTTTTTAGTAGATATCAGTTCTTTTTTTTTAAACAGATTATATATAATTGATATAATTCTACTCGCTAAAATTAGTCCTTGTATAGCCTTCATAAGCAGGGAACAAACACAATAGTACAGCGCCTAGAAGATACAGTGTGGAAAACGGCTAAAAAATAGTGCTAAAAAATTGAATCCCATAAATGTACAACGATGCTGAATAACAAGATGTTGATCGTAGCGCCATCGTAGTGATTTAAAAACGATAGTCATTCTAAAAGAGACTCTTTAACCTATTTCACGCCATTCCTTAACTAAATTAGCTTATAACAGACTAAAATATCTTATATTTATAGTTTCCGATATTTAACATTCTATAATTTTGAAAACACAGGGTTTATATTGAAAAGAGTTACGAGATGGCGCTCGTATCAGCATATTGCCACTGAGCATTGTTGGAGATTTATGGGATACAAGTTTTTAGCACTTTTTAAAGCATTATAGGAATAGCCGTTTTCCACACTGTATCTTCTAGGCGGTGTAACAATAGTATACATTTTGTTTACCTATCATTCATTTTTTAGAGTAAATAATAATTTAAAAGTAAGGAAAGTCAATTTCTCCTTTCAAAGTATCAGTCTTTCTCAATTTATATCTCCTTAAAATTTTCTATGAAGGATGAAAATTTAGTAAAAATCAAATAGAGTCAAAATAAAATATATATTTACAGTTAGTCTGTCAGTTAATTGTTTGCTCTAACTTTTTTTTTGCTGACGGTTTTGCAAAATAAATTTACCTTTACAAATACCTACGGATAATCCGAGAATGAAGCCCCGCAGGCATCTAAAGAATCGAAGATCTGTCTAAAGAAGTAAATCTAGCAATTCTAGACATGATGATGAAACATTTTTGATAAAAAAATCTAAAAATTTAAAGATATAAACTGTACATATAACTTCATCTTCATTTAGATCGTGTTATAGAGAAGAAAGAATAAATATGTAATTTTACTCAAGTCTGTTTATCCATACCTATTTGCATAAATCTGAGAATATAATTTCGTATAAAAATTCCTGTAAATTGATTATCTTTAATGGTCTATTATTAAAGCCACATAAACATTAGAATTAAATTTTTTCCAGTTAAAAATTGCATGAAATCTATAGTCTTATGGTTCGTCAAATTTGTTTTATGTTTTTTTTAATACCCAGACACCTTTTCTAAACTCTGACAAAAGATCACAGAAATACTGAAGTTATCCAAATACTTATATTTTTCTATCGTATTTCTTTTTTTGAGGGGTGGGGAGGGGTGAGGAAGAGCGCTTAAGAACTTTGTTTTGTTCTTAGAATTCTGAATTAATCATTGAAAAGATCTACCTACATAAGTCTTGTTGCAGAATTTTTATTAGCTAAGAGTTGTATCAACTTATACATCATGTGAATATATTAAATTACTTTTGTAAAATACTAGATGGGAGCCATTGATATTTTCAGAGCATTTGACTACATTTTAAACTTATGTCATTTACAACTATTCATTAATTTTCTATACGAATTAAAGAAGTCGTTGTTTCCATGGCAACTGTACCTTTCACTATTGCTTGTTTGTTTGTTTTATTGAACACATATATATCAGATCACGTGGGGATCACGGCGGGATTCGAACCCGCCCCCACCTACGCTCTCAAGTGATTAGCGGCGTGGTGTCTTATCCACTCAGCCACGGTGGGCCACTATTGCTTTCTCTAATACCCAGATACTCAAATTTAACCAGCTGCGCTTAGAATCATGCTCATAACAGAGTAAATTTATATGTAAGAGTGGTGACATATGCACAAGTCGTGTACTCATATTCAAGTTTTTGTCCAAAGAACAGTAACTCAGATTTCAGTAATAGACGTGGAAGATTTCGATTAAACTAAACAGAAAAGTTAAAAAACATTGGCTTTCTCATTTGATTTTATTCAAAATCGTCTTAACCAACCAAAGTTAATGTCCGGGATCCAGATAAATTTTTCTCTGTTAGTAAAATTAGATTGACCAATCAGTAGCCTCCATCCTTGCAGGCTTTTTGGTGTTTACTGCAAACATAAAAAAGTTTTCAAAAATGCAGGATTCTGATTGATCAATCTCATCTCGCTAATAGCGTAAAAACTATCTTGATCCCGGCCTATTCAACGCCCTTTAAATATTCGAGAAAGCGTTGACACGCGTCAGGAAAATATCACACAAAGCAGGCAAAACAAAGAAGAAAAATCATTCCTTGGCTCGTTCATATCCACGAGCCAATGAATGATTTTGTTCCTTTGCTTTGCCTGCTTTGTGTGATGTTTTCGGGACGCGTGTCAAGACTTTCTCAAATATCTATTTACCACCATGAAGCTATGAAAGGAGAGGAGCAGACATGTCAATCTTCCCGTGTGGAAAACTACATAAAAAAAACCGAGTTTTTCCCCTCTTCTGTCCTTTTCTCTCTTGATTTTGACCGATAGCAGCCCATTTAGCAGTCTCCAGTGCAAGATGCCGCTATATATGGCGGACGCAAGGGGAAGGGTGTTAGCGTGACCAATGACATAATAGGTCAGTTCATGACGTTTAAAAGTCCCACGGAGTTGGATCATCTTTACACGATGATTAGTACACTGTTAAAAATATCGTGAAAAATTACCTCTGTTTTTAAAAGCTATCTATTTTCTGACCAATGAGAACGATCCATAGGCGTTAATGTAGCGTTCTCATTGGTCAGAAAGTAGATAGCCTTTATAAACAGAGGTAATTTTTCACGATATTTTTAACAGTGTACAAAGCGGTGCGCCGATACAGATAATAAACTCCGTGTGACGTGATGAGCTGGCCACACTTTAGGAACAGCTTCAAATGACGTCATCTATATCTACTTCGAGGCAAACGAAAAAGACAGGCTACCGCGGTGCTACAGCGTCTAGAATATATAGTGTGGAAATCCAATCAGTCGATCACAGCGATATCTGCAGGATATTTCCCAAAACTCCAAGACAATTTGGTCTAGACGCTGTAACTTTTTTTTTTACGTTTTATTAACATACATCTGACCTGTGTGCTTGGCGTCAAACCCGCTGTAATAATACGAAGTTTACTTTGAAATTTGAAAATATATCGCAGATGTCGCTGCGATCATCTTCCTGGATTTCAGCGTCAGTGCACATTTAAGGGATACACTTTTTAGCGGTTCTTGGATAGCAAATTTCCACATTATGTATTCTAGACGCTGTAGCGGTGCATTACACATGTCTCTTTCTTCTTTAAAAAATATCCTGCAGATGTCGATGCAAATGACTGTTTGGAATTCCACATCGTTGTACATTTAAGGGATTCAATACTTCCGCGCTTTTTTAAGTATTGCTGGGATAATCGATTTCTACATCATATAATCTTGACACTATAACGAAGCTATAGTTTCCAGAAGATATAGTTTAAAAATCGGCTTATTAAAAAGGTGCTAAAAAATTGTATCCCATAAATGTTGAACGAGGCTGAACGACGAATGTCGATTACAGCGACATATGGTAATTCCAACGTAGTTATTGCAAAAGAAAACGTTTCGCTCAGAGAAAATCTAGAAAATGTTGCTCCTATCGACATTTGTCATTCAGTGTTTTTCAATATTTATGGGATTCAATTTTTAGCACCTTTTTAAAGAATTACTGGAATAGCCGGTTTCCACACTATGACCGTGATCTAGGTAGATTTTTCTCTGTTATCGTAACGAGATTGACCAATCAGAAGCCAGAATTTTTGCTAACTTTTCACTGTTTTGAAAAATGTACCTGGATCCCGGCCTATATTTCTAAACGCTATAACTGAGCTCAGAATAGTACAGAAAGCAAACTCCGTATTTTGATACATTAAGGTCGGGATCTAATTAGGAACAAGTGTGTCTTTATAACGAAGTAGCGACATACGGCCAATAAATGTTTATTGGTAAAAGTGATAAAAACAAATCGTTAAAGTTCTTTGCGAGCATGCCATTATCGTCAGGATAATGCATGTTGAATTATTTCCCTAATCTAATAGAGATCGTCCATGCGCGTATCTTCTAATGGAGGATATTCCAAATATGGGCTCGAGGCAAAAAAATGCACGTGGAACTGATAATGGAGGATATTCCAAATATGGGTTCGAGGCTGAAAAAAGTCACGTGATACCGGTAATTTACCCAAGGAACTTCTAACTGATAAGAAGGGAAGATACTACTGGTTTGCCTCATGAACTGTTTCATTGGCTAGCGGGGATTTACATTACACGTCTACGGAGACTTCCATTCTTTACGCTAGAAGTTTTTATCTTGATCACGTGATCAAAACGAAAATGGAATATCCTCCATTTACCCAAAGAATTTCTAACTGATAAGAAAGGAAACAGGAAACTACACTTTTCTAGTGTAAACTGTATTTTTCTAGATATTTAAGAAAACGTCTAAAATCGCAAGTGACCGGTCACCTTTGGCCATATAGTGTATATAACCGTTGCAGAATTTTGTCGAGTCATTTCAGATTTTATGAAAATCGAATAAAAAAACTTAAAAAGATATTAATAAAAGTTTTCTTCATTCTATTAAATACTATCATACGTAATTAGTTATATGACATCCCATGATAGGTAATGATTCTATGTTGCCAAGGTGTGATTAAGTTCTATTTAAGATGGAGTCCTATTATTTCCGTATTACTGAATTTAACATATATAATCGTAGTAAATTTTGTATTCATGCATTTTTGCATAAGAGTGAAACAGCTCTTGCACCAAGATCTGAATATTTATAAAACTAGTTATAGTACGAACGCACCTCATTTGCCACGTTTGACGTACAATTTCCGACTTCTTAAGGGTAGATAGGTTTTAAAGTTTTTGCATCACTAACCATTGCATAGTGTAACTATTTAATATAAAAAAATTAATGTCAACCATAATGTAATTAAATATTTCATATTTAAATAATATACTTTCTGAATCAAACGCATATACTTTCTGAAAAGCTCAATATTATGTAGGTGGAACTAAGTATTCAAAAACACTTTTTTAAACAAAGATGTTTGGTTATGGTAACAATAGTACTGTTCGTTTTCGGATAGCAGAACCCTCCGTGCTCTTGCGCATGCGTAAGGTCTTTTTTGATTTTATCAAAATAGTGGTGAACGATGTTCGTTTTGCTGCATTTGGCTGAGTGCCAATATTAGTGACAACCAACAAGTGAACAACTTCGGAAAATACACTGCTCATCGTAAACACGATTTTGGATAGTAGAATCGTCCCGGAGTGCCAGGTGCACCTTTCGAAAACGAGCAGTATACTCGTAACTGGTAAACAATGTGTTAATATTCTACATTTTTCAGAGAAATTAAGCAAAAAAGGAGCAAAAACGACGCCCGTCTGACATCGGTCTAAAGATGGACAAATGTGTACGTTTGTAAAAACAATTGAAGATTGAAGAAATCGCATGTGATCGCACAACATAGAAAATATGTTTTAAATATAATTATATCATTTGGATCAATCACTTTTAGTTTGGTTAATTTTGATTACCTGAATTATGTACAAAGCAAAGAAAAAATTAAGCTTTCTATAATATAATAAAAAATAATACTTCAAATTTGTTAATCAATAATGGAAATTATTCGATTAAAAATTAAAGACTTGTTTATAAATATATATATTAACAATTTGAATTTCCAGAATTTCTTATTCTGGGTATTTGAGCATGCAAACATAATTGCAAATAATAAAAAAGTTATCTAAGATACAAAATTAAATGAAACAAAACTATAAATTATTACTCATTAATATTTTTTCTTAATTAAGTTTTGTGTGGTTAATTTTAATTAAGTATTTAACTCTTTATAATTAATCTGGGAGAACGTGCGCATACCCAGAGTATGAATGGTTTTTACTTTGTCACCAATAAATACAAATAATAATCGTCACCTTATTTAGTCGGAGGCAAATGTTACAAATTCTGCGATAAAATAAGTTGAAGATTACTTTTAAAAAGTAGTGGTGACAATCGTAAAAACCTACGCTCTCCGGATGTATCAGGCCTGGCGCGTGTTCTCCCGGATTAACTAAAACTATTTTTAGCTAAGTTTAGAATAATATTAGCTTTAATTTATTTAAAAAAAAAACAACTATTATACAAAAGTATTTGATTACGAACTAAAAGCAGTTATAAATACCCTTTAGTTTGCATTTCAAGACTAACTTATTCTGGGTTATTAAGTCTGTAAAAATAATTGAAAATTCAAGAAAAAGAAATGTCTTCGATCACTGAAAACTAACTAAACAAGATAGTTACTTCGTTATTAAAGCTTAATAAGTTTTTTGTTATTACTCCTATTTTGACGTAAATATCTTTTCGTGGTTAATTTTAATTAAGTATTTAAAATTTTATAATTGATGCAAATTATTTTTGAATAAGCTTAGAATAATATAAGCCTTAAAACATTAAAAAAAAAATACGCATTAACCAAAGAGTATTTGATTACAAATTAAAAGCGCATACAAATACGTATTAATACTTTGCGTTTCAAGAATAATTTATTCTAGGTATTTAAGTCTGTAAAAATAATTGAAGATTCAAGAAAAAGAAATGTCTTTGAACACAAAAATCTATCTAAACAAGATATTGAACTCGTTATTAAAGCTGGTAATTTCCCAAGGTATTTGCCTCAGCGCCGGTGGCTTAATTCCAGTATCTCTATTTTCTCGAAAATGGGTTTCAGGATCAAAACGAAGCACTAAAGACAATTAAGGAAGTATTTACGAATTAAATATGCTTCTTGCATGTTTTTTGATTAGTTGTTAAGCTACCTACCCATGGCACGTGCTGATTATGATGAAATGGGCAATTTTATGCTCAGACTTGTTTATACCTGTCTCTAGAGACCGATGCTAAGATAAAGTATAGCTCATGACGGACTAAAATTAGCGAAAGGATCACAGAAGAATAAAGGCATGCTACTTAGCCGAATAAATTTTAATTTAGTCATAAGAGTGACTGAGATAGCAAGCAAATGATTAAATAGAATAGTTATGTTCAGTTTCGATACTTTAAAGTGTTGTATCTCGTTTAAAATTATTCTTGTTTTAATTTTCAGTCCGTGTAAAATTTTCACTATAATTGTATTAATTTCATAAAATTTACTGCGGATTAAATAGTTTGATTCCAGAGAAAGACTGGTTGTTTAGGATGAAACTTTATGCCTAGTTTACACACTGCCTCCTGAATACTAGGCCTGAGCGCTGACACAAAAATGGCGGCTGCCGAAGGCGGATTTTTTTTTAAACGGAGGTGCGGTCCCTTAAATGTAGACACCAGTATTTTTTAAAAGATTTGTCTGACTTATTTAATATCAGAAAAAAACTTAAAATAATTATTGGTACGAATATTTAAGGGACCGTGCACACGCTGAAAAAAATTCGCCTTCGGCAGCCGCCATTTTTGTGTCAGCTCTCAGGCCTATGTATTCAGGCGTTGCAATCGAAATAGTCAAGGCCAGAGGACAAGAGTTGTGACGTCATCACTAATCGACCGACTTCTCACTAGTGTTGGAATTCACACCGTGAAATTTTGAATAGCAATTTTATTTCCTTTTATTTGTGGAATACCTATCATCTTATAAAATAATAATAACTATTTAAACTTACTGGTGAGAATTCGGAATCCCGAAATAAAAATTCAGCCAGATGCGGAATACCACAATGTTGCCGCATCTAGTTGATTTTGTATTGGGGAATTCCAAATTCTCACCAGTATGTTTAAACAGTTATTATTGTTTGATAACACGTCAGATACTCTACAAATAAAATAAAAGAAAACTGCTATTCAACATTTTCCGGTGTGAATTCTAACACTAGTGAGAAGTCGGTCCATTAGTGATGACGTCACAACTAGTGTCCTCAGGCCTTGAGTGTTTCGGTGGCAGCGATTCAGGGGCAGTGGTTTACAGCTTAACACTAGAACCGCCACAGTGGTAACTTTGACCGGCAAAATATGAAATTATTTCAATTCCAACCAGAATTGTTTTTCTAAAATATGTTAAATATGTATCACAAAGTAATAAATATGTTAAATATGTGCCGCCGAATTTAAGTTAAATAAATAAGTTAAATAGTTTCGAAGAAAAATTCTGGGGTAAAATAGTTTTATAACAGTTGAGTAAAATTCCCGTCGGTTATAGTGTTAACCCTTTGAGCTCTGATGGTTAAATTTCTTCCCACTTAATTTTAATTCCCAAATGTCACAATGCCACCGGAATATTCGACCAAATTTATTTGAAAACAGTTTTATGCATTTTTTCGTGCATATTTTAAACGGATTTTTTTATTTTCAAAATACTGGTGCCAATGTGCAATTTGGGAATTTTGAAGAAATTCATCCATCAGAGCTCAAAGGGTTAATGTATCTTTTATGTGTCAGAGCTGTTTAACACTTCGTAGGCGGGCAACGTTTAGAGTGTTTTTGAACATGTAGTAGGCAAACCTAGCTATTTCGAATGTGAATCAACTCGATAAATTGCTTTAGAATCACTGCTAGGCAAATGATAAGTACGAGGACGTTTTTCATTAGAAAAATGTCTCTATTCTCCGAGTAATTACTCTCAACATCTGAAAATTCACGATCACTACAAGAATATTCCGATGACGTATCAACATTTTTAGCAAATGTAGCGGTTTTTAAGTAAGAAATTTCGAGTTCTCATCAGAAATTTAGAATAGTTATTTTTGCTTTATGTAATGATAGATATTCAGCGAATAAAATAGTAGAAAAGTACTATTCAAAATTTTCTGGTGCGAAATTACGGTCTCCCGCTTTCAACGTTTGTTCTTTTCAGGTCTGTGGTCACAGTCTGCAGCCTGCAAAGTGGTCAACCAAGATGTCGTCCGTACTTCGAATTACTACCGAATCAAATATCACAACGTAGATGAAAACATAAAATTTATAATGCCACAGTAATTTCAAGATTTCGGTTCTCGTAACTAGTAGGGGAGATGGGGGCACATGTGAACATCGCAGTTTTTCAATAGTTATTATAAGTTTTTTTATTTGAAAAAATTACCAAAGATGGCAGCACCTGTAGACATATGGTAAAAAATTTTTGAAGCTTTTTGACATTTTGTTTGTCTTCAGTAGCCAAAACACTGTTTGTAGATGTCAAATGTAAAATGTCGGTTTCAACTTTGGTAAGTGATGAAGTTTATTTATTTAGTTAGTTATTCGAATTTTAATGTTTTAACATATACTATGACTACTATTGAATATTTTGGATAAAGTTGTTTTGTTCCCTAAAATTGATAAATGTTAATTATTTATCAATTTAACTCTAGCAGCCATGCGGGGTACTTGTGAACAGACTAGTTGGGGCAGATATGAACAGTTCACAAAAATCAAAATCTTTCTCTATTGCGCGAATAGAAAGAATTGATAATGATAAATTGTATGTTAAAAATTCTGAGAAAGAATCTCAGATCCAATTCATATAATTTCCCTGAAATAGTAGGCATATCTGTCATACAAAAAAGTGATATTGTATTGAAACTTCCACTTCCACATTTGTCAGGAAGTACACAAAGATCAAGAAGCTCATTTGAGTTCAATTATAATTTAAATAAATTCAATGTTTCCTAAAATGCAATAAGTGTTATGTACTATGTTAGTAAACAGTTTAAAACAATATTTTTTATGCATTGTTAATACAAAGAATATTATGAAAAACAACTTTGTATTTTTTTTTCGTTTCATTTGTCTCAAACGTAGTGATAGCTTACTTCCATCTCTCAAACAACAGCTATGAATAGGATAATTTGAATTGGGATGGATATCAGTAACATTTTTAAAATGTAAAATTTTCAAACTGATAACTAATATAATTCTTGGGTATGGTGTCAGAACAGCTTTATATATATTTAGTTTCATTTTAAAATCTTTTGTTTAAACATATCACTTAGAAACTAGAAAAAAAATATTTTTTATTTTATTTATGGTGAATTTAACTGCTAATATAAATAATGGTTATGATAACAAATTAATAACAGGAGAAAAAGCATGTCAAAGGATATTTTTTCCTTGTGTTCACATGTGCCCCACGAGTGTTCACAACTACCCCGCTAATGGGGCACATGTGAACAATTTCTTGAATTTATAAAACTATTAAAAAATGTAAGAAAAACTATACAGGTGATTTATAAAAAAATACCATGTGTAAAAGAAAGTTTTGTTTACTATACTGACTAGTTTTTATTTATAAGAATTAATCCAATTAGAAGAAAAAGCTATATTTATGCGAACTGTTCACATGTGCCCCCATCTCCCCTATATACGAAACTGTAGAAGCACATACGAGATAACTTGTAGTGAGTGTCCTAGGCAAAATCCTTTACTATGAATTGTGTGGTAGTTGACATTCACCAGGTTAACGTAATTAACAATTTCTGTATCTTTGAGATTTGACTCTGAAATCTATGGATTGCAAGGCTAGAGAATTACGGATCACAAAATTTTGCTTTACGGATAAGGTTGCAATTTCTCCATTTCCGTGTGGTTTTTTTTTATTCTGTAGAAACCATCGTAAAAAACTGCCCTCATATAATTTAATTAAATAATTAATCCCTTGAAAATTAATTAAAATTTTATTTAATTCGTGTAATCTTATTGTTTTACCACTTTCATTATAAGTTTTTACTTAACTTGGCTTGTCCGTTCTTTCAGCCCAAATCTTGCAACCCTATTTTAACACAATTTTTGTGCTACAGTTGACCTAGTGACAATACACTATTCTGTAAAAGAAAAGGGATATATATATATATATATATATATTTGAAATTTGCCTCAGCCACCCCTCAAGGAACAAAAACATCTTTCCCTTAAGGGTACATATATGTCATAATGTATGTGAACGCGCAAATGCCAACTATTACACCAGAAATAAGCTGAAGTTCTATGAGTGAACCGTGGGCTGGTTGGTAAATGCGCCGTCTTTCAGTTCCACGTAGGGAGGGATGGCCACCCAGGGAAACCCAGCAAATGCTTTATTGTTTTAGTGCAGTCCAGTAAATGGATATAGGTTTGATCCTCTGGAGGTTGTTGATAGTTTTTGCATGCCAGTAAGCTGGATTTAAAATTTTACACCCAATTTATTAAAAAAATACAAACTGATGAAAAAGTCACTTGAAATTTAATTTATTTCTTTTAAAAAAATGTGCAATTTCAATAAATTACAAAATCTTGGCTTTAAAACATTTTTTTACTTATCTTTATTAATACACATGTATAGACAAAATTTTACATCTTGTAAGACTGAATTTGTTTTCCCTTCTGCTTACATGAAAACATATTTTTTTCTTTTTCGTTGCGCCATACTGAGAAATTGTATATTAAAATTAAAAGTTATGGATCTTTTTATAGTGTATTCAGTTCTATATATGAGGTCATAGCTGCCAACTCTTGCGCTTTTCTGTACCATAAAAATTTAATAGTAAATTGTATATGTTTTAATCGCCAGAATCTGACGATTATGTAAGGCAAACGCTTTTGTTAAATTTTTGTGGTACAAAAAAGCGTAAGCGTTGGTAGCTATGTGAGAGAGTGTTCGTAGTATCATGACTTCAAGCGACCGAAATCATATAAATAGATGTTTTTCCTTCACCTTATCTGTCATTTCCATTTGATGCTGTTTCTAGGTTCAAACGAATTTCGCCTATGCGACTGAAGTGCAGGTAACTCTTGGTTCAGACGTTAATGGCATGGTAATTGCATGGTAAGACTATTTGTTTTACCCTTTCGTGGGCGCTGGGATATATATGTCCCACTTAATTTAAATTACCGAATGCTACAATGGCACCATAAATTTTAAACATATTTTCTTTTATTTATAATGTATTTGAAGAAAAAGCTTTTATTTAATACACTATGACGCAAAAGTTTAGACAATGACGTCATTCAGCTTTAAAATGTAGAATTATGACGTCAGAATTACAAAAACCTGTAAATATATTCAAAAACTGATTTAAAATGCTATGTACAAAAGACAGTCGTTTTATTTGCTATAATACTAATTTTTTTCATAAAAATTCAAATGTGCTTGTCGCAAAAGTTTAGACACTATTCTAAATTTCTTTGAATATTCGCTGGCATATGCAAATTTAGAATCGATGATGTCACAAATTTGGAGTACTTAAGTTCTGCAAACGATTGCGCTTCATAGTCGACATGCCGAGAGCTAAAGAAATTCAAGTGAATGAGGTTTCAAGGATTTGGCAGTTGAAAGGTGAAGGGAAGAGCGTTTCTGAAATTTCTGCTATTATTAATAGGTCAAAAAAATCTATTTATCGAGTTTTATCGAGTGGTTCCGAATATAAAGCAAAATGTCGGTCTGGGAGGCCACGTGTGACAAATGTACGAGAGGATCGCCTGATACAAAGACTAGCGAGTACTCAACAAATGAGCGTACGTGGAGTTCAAAGCTCATCGGGACTCTCTGTATCAAAGGATACGATTCGTAGACGAATTTTGGAAAAAGGAACAATCGTTTATAGCAAAATGCAGAAGAAACCAGCTCTGAAACCACATCATAAGTTACAAAGACTTATGTGGGCTCGAAAGCATATGTCATATGGAGAGAAATGGCAGTCAGTCATATTTAGCGATGAAAAAAAGTGGAATCTGGATGGTCCAGATGGTTGTTTATCGTATTGGCATGACTTGCGGAAGGAACCTCGACGTTTTTTTAGTCGCAGACAAGGAGGGGGCTCGGTGATGGTTTGGGCAGCCTTTTGCTATAATGGACAAGTATCTCTGACCTTCACCAGTGGTCGTCAAACTTCACAGCATTATACACAGACATTAGAAGAAAACCTACTGCCATTTGCTGAGCTTCTAGGGGGTCCTCAGTGGGAATTTCAGCAAGACAATACTTCAATTCACACTGCAAAACATTCAAAATCTTGGTTTAATTCCCATAATATAAGAGTTCTCGACTGGCCAGCATGTAGCCCAGATCTTAACCCTATAGAAAACCTTTGGAGCATCATGTGTCGCAAAGTTTATAGCAACGCTAGACAATACTCTTCTGAAAAGGAACTTAAGACATCTATTGAGAATGCATGGTACGATATCGATCCACAAACTATGCAAGATTTAGTTTCTTCCATGCAATCTCGTGTATATGACGTAATACATAAGCATGGATGCGCAACCAGGTTTTAAAAATTGTTTATTTCGATTTTATTTAATTTGTGTCTAAACTTTTGAGACAGCAGTTTATTTTTGTTACCATTTAATTTATTGCAATATGCACAATTCCACTTTGCTTTGTTATAAATATTGTTTATATGTACAGCACATTAATTTCAAGCAGTGATTTGAAAATTGAATAAATATTTTTCAAAGTATGTAAGAATTTCTTCATTGTCTAAACTTTTGCGTCATAGTGTATAAACGAAATTTGTTCGTAAAACCTGGCGTCATTCAATCATTTCAAAATTTTAGCAACTGAAGTATTTTGTCCATGAAAGGTTAAGAGAAAATTTGGATGCGTCTTTTAGCACATGCTGACTAATCCATGTTATTATGTCAGTGCTGTTTACTTCGGGATGTTTCATGTATGTATTATTCGCGAGAATTAAATATAGTTACACACATTGTACACGACATTTTTAGGTAATTTCGTAAGAAATACTATCTATTACATTCTCTCCTACGTTGGAATTTCTGAAATATTTTTGCAGATCTACGCCGATCATAACCCCTAGAGCCCCAAACCACCCCCAGCTCATAACTTTATCGATCTATCTATATTTATCTATATATCACTTTTTAGGGACATAATAACTTCCATAATTCTGCACAAATCTTTTCCAAACTAATACTGTAAACTCTGTCTAAAGCAGAATCGATCGGGACCGAGAAAATTTTCCGTAGCAGACAATATTCCGACTTAAGCAAATTTTACTCTATGTCTATGGATTCGAAGGGACTTGAAAATCTTTCCGAGTTAGACAGATTTCCGTCTTACACAGAGTCAGCCTTACAGAGAGTTTACTGTATATAGAATCAAGGGGCAGAAAATCTCGGTCAAGTTCGTTAATGAGCAAAATCGGACCAAGGGAGTGAAAATGGGGAGGGGTTTTGTGAAAACAGAAAAACCCCTATATCTTCTTAATTATAATAAATATCGAATAAGTTTGAAGTTATTATTACTTCTAAGTAAAGGGCCAGTAATTTATGTATGACAGATTTTTGATATCATTAAAAATGGCGAAAATAATTAATAACTCCGTCAATCCACAAGATATCAAATCCACTTAAACTTAATACAAATCTTTTTAACATTATCTACAACTTTTATATTGACAAGTTTTTGATAGGGCAAACTCATACAGAAAAAAGAGGGGAGGGATGTTGTAGAAAAAAATAATCCCATATCCGTTAAACCGCCAGTAAGGGGATAAAAAGTATCATTGGTGTGATGAAAACTTCAAAAAAGTTATTAAACACGCACGTGTCTCAATAAAAAGAACGTCAGAATTTAAAATATAGTGTGTTGTTCATTTAATAAAACAATCACCTCACGGTTTAGATTTATTATATAAATTTTCTTAATATTATCTATAACTTTTGTTGTAACAAGTTTTAGATAAGATGAACTCTACTAATGGACGATATTATTAAAAATATTCTCAAGGGAGGAAAAAAAAAATAGGAGTTTAAGAAAAAAAATATCGTATAAACATGATTCTGATAAAATAAACTCTTACAGAAAAACGAAATTAAAAAATCACCAAAAGCGGCCAGATAAAGTTGTTAAACTGGGTTTATCTCTAATCTTGATATAGTTTTTGTTGGTGAAATTTATACTTAACTTCGAAATCTATCTGTGCCTGTAGGCCAAGTCGGCAAGGAGTTAAAAAAAATGGAGTTTAACTTCTCTATAGCTTTCGTAACTTCATGATTCGATGGCCATATCTTTGGTTTAGACGGCCACAAAACTTTGTTTCAAGGATAAAAACAGTTTTTTCTCTGTTGCTTTTCACTTTGCTTCTTCTTTTACGAATTGCTTAACCCATTAACCCTTAACGCTTTCACGGGCAAGGTACTTGCATTCGTAAAATGTTCAAATAATTTATTGACACCAGTATTAACAAGAGATTTTATTTCTAAACAAGTAAAAGTAAATTTTCGTGTACTTAATAAAGATGACATTGCTATCATAAAATTCCGGTGCCAATGTGGCAATTTGGGATTAAAATTATGTGATGCCGTGACGGCATTACCGCCCTTCAAGGGGTTAAATGCATGATTTTTTATTTTGTTTCGAAAAAATTATATATGATTCTCATAAAGGTTTATTACACAGGAAAAATAATGAAAAAAATCAGACATTTTCGTATAGTAGGTCCACCTTTTCTTATGTTGCACATCTGCAATACAAGTAAAATCTAATATATTGCAAATTAGTAAATGTTTTAATAAGTATGAATCTAAATACCTTATTTTACATAATTTTTTATTTTGTAAAACTTAACATTTAAATTCATGAATTATTCTTTTAGAATTGTGTTTTTTATTCTTATATTAAATATAGGACACCAGAAATTTTATGACAGATTTTTAACTTTATTTAGTAGCATATACTTGCACTTTTTACAGCATTAATATTTTTATATAAATATAGTGGTTGCTAAGAGTTAAATAATAAGTGATGCAGGTAAGCATCACTATGCATTTAAGGGTTAAGGACCAGCATGTTTTACAGGAATTTTATTCAGTTCACACCATTTTTTGTTAAACACTTACTTTTACTTCATGAATCACTGAAATGTGTTAATTAAATAAGGCAAATTTTACTTTTTCCTTTTATTGGTACAAAAAAAATTAAAAAATCACAAATATAATGTTACGAAAACGCAACGTCAGTCTTTAGTGGGTTAGTTTGGATATTATTTTCTTAATACTGAGGCAACCAGCGTAAAAGTTTTCATTTACGTAATTTAATTATTCTGGCGCATATTACTTCATTTAAATTTTATCTACTTGTTGTAAAGTTATATTATAGCAGTTTTTATATCCATCCACTTTATCGACAGAATTTTATATCTAGTCTGACAGTGAGTTTTTTCCCATTCTGCTTACATGAAAAAAAAAATAATATATATATTTTTTATCTTTCATTGCGTGGTATAGAGAAATTCTAGATTAAAATTCAGAGTTATGAATCTCTTTAGACTGGATTCAGTACTAGATATGAGAGAGTGTTGGTAGTAGTATGACTTCAGGCGACTGAAATCGTATCAATAGATATTTGTTATCCTTCTCTGCCATTTTCATCTGACGCTGTTTCTATGTTCCAGCGCATTTCGTCTACGTGACTAGGATGCAGGTATATCTCAGTTCAGAAGGAGCGGGAAGTGAAGTCTACTTTGTAAGACATTCACGTTGCTTTACCGTCTTTTTCTTGAATGCACCGAAAAACCTACAAAATAGAAACAATCGATGAGAATTTTTCAATGAACAAAAAAGGAAAAAAGGCTTTCGACTGTAAATCTTTATCACCAATTGAAGACCACGATCTAAATTTGAAATTGAGAAGTGGAAAATTCAATTATGTTGATAAGAAGATGGGTCGTTGGAAATATATTACCAATTTAGAAGGGATAATACATTGATAGAGTACTTCACGTACGGGATTGTATTGAATAAATATAGATGTACTTTTTCAAATCTATTGTATATATAAAATATATTATATGAACTATAACCTTCCTACCCTGTTGAAATTTTGCTTAACCTTAATAAAAACATTTCATACCAGAATTTTCTTTGAAAACTATTTAATGTATTTATTTATGTTAGTTTCCGGTATCTTTTATTTATCTTACTTTACGAAAATATTTCTGGTTCGAATTGAATGAAATGAAATATTGACAAGGGTCAATTAGACACATCCAGGGCAGGAAGGTTAAAAAGTTCCAGGGTTCGCACGGGTCCTTGAATTTCATGAACTGTAAATTTTTCTTTACCAATATTATCTTATAGAAGTTCTCTGCTTTAAATAAGGCGAAATTTCGCGGGTTTGAACTAGATTTATTTTCAATAAAAAATTATTGGTATTTCGCCTTGAAAATAACGGTACCCGTACGAACCCTGAGTTCTCATAAGTTTTACTTAAAAGGTCACTAAAATAATAAAAGAGATGTTACAAGTGAAAAATATACATTTTATTTAAAACTTCTTTCAAGCTTTTCCAAGCTCTTTATCAGAGAATATTTTAATAACTAATTTCTGTTTATTTATACAAATAGGTCACTTCGTTTTGAAAATGAGAGAGCCAGTAATTATTAGAGTTGAAAGTAGAAGTAGCAGTTTCTTGGATTGAACTTAATTAGAGAAAATAAATATTATTATTAACTGCAGTTCCGCTTATTTTATCACTCTGTTCTCATACGTCACTCTCCTTTTTAAATGCGTAGCTGGACAGTCTACATAAGTAGTAGTGTTTCAGATTAAATTTGTTTAGAAGAAAATACTTAACTGCTGTACCATAAACTTTAATACGTCACTTTTCTCAAGTTTCAGGATTTATTTTCAGGATATTGAACCATAAATTGGGAATATTGCACGATAGGGCGTCGTTACATACGTGATTGTTTCTACACAGGATTTTTATGGATTCTCTAATAGTGGATACGTAACTGGATGTTGGGATTATGATTTTTGCATGATCAAAATCTATTGCGATGATTGAAACTTAAATGAGAAAAAGTAATGGATTGACGACAAAATTCTATATCTGTTTCATGCTCTTTGTTTCTTTTTTTGAGTTTTCTTTTGGTCGTTCCTATTTATTCCATTATTCTATTGCTATCATTTCTAAAAGGAGTGGTATATACACCAGCTAATTCATCCTTCGGTGTTGGATCTATTTTCGTACAAATTAACTCTTTTAAAGGATTAAAAACAAAAATGCGTAAAAATTGTGTAAAAACAGTCATATATGTAACGACGCTCTATCGTACAATATTCCTAATTTATTGTTCAATAACCTGAAAATAAAACCTGAAACTTGAGAAAAGTGACTTATTAACACTAGAACGCCCGGAAATCTTACACAAGTTTCATGAAAATATTTCGCTCCAGAATTTTTATTTAAAATTATTTTACTGATTTATCTAACGTAATTCTGCGTTGCTTAAATTTAATTTATTTTGTGAAAAAAAATTCTGGTTACAATGAACATTTTATTATGTGGTCGGAGTCGAATCGACTCCTTCCGGGAGATCTAGTGTTAAAGTTTATAGTATGACAGTTAAGTATTTTCTTCGAACCAAATTTAATCTGAAGCACTGCTACTTCGACTGTCCAACTACGCATTTAACCCTAGAACTACCGGAAATTTTACTCAAGTTTTATAAAAACATTCTACACCAGAATTTTTACTTAAAATTATTTAATTTGTTTATTTAACTTATTATTGTCTGATTTATACATTTAGTTTGTTTTGAAGAAATTTCTGGTTTGAATAAATATTTTGAATGTACATGTCGGGTCCATTGGGCCCTTCTGGTAGACAGAGGGTTAAAAAGGAAAGTGACATATGAGATCAGAGTGATAAAATAAATGGAACTGCAGTTAATAATAATATATACTTTCTCTAATTAAGTTCAATCCAAGAAACTGCTACTTCTTCTTTCAACTCTAAGAATTATGGGCTCTCTCATTTTCAAAACGGAGTGATTAATTTTTATAAATAAACAGAAATCAGTTATTAAAATATTCTCTGATGAAGAGCTTGGAAAAGCTTGAAAGTACTAAGAAGTTTTTAAATAAAATGTATATTTTAAACTTGTAACATCTCTTTTATTATTTTAGTCACCTTTTAAGTAAAACAGTGAAATTTTTAAAGTTCATATAATATATTTCATCTTTGAATCAAGATGAAATATTGCGTTTCGTCTTATGGTATTATCTATTGTATATATTTCATAAATATTGTTCTTAAGATTTAAAATATCATCGTTACCATGTCAAACTATCCAATATGAAAACAGTGTTGCCAGTGGGCTACTTTTTAAAAATTAATATTTCTTGACAGGCACCACTTTTTAAGAAGCTGGGTCGTTGAAAAAGTATTACCAACTACCATATTATCAGTTCGGGAAATGCATTGATAGAGTAATTTAAACACGATATTCTATAGAATAATTATACATCTATTTTTTATACTTTATTGTATGCATTTCTTAAACACGATCCTTAAAACTCTAAATTCAGTCATATTAAATCAAGGTCGAAATTTGAAGTTGAAAAGGGGGAAATTCAATTACGCTGTTAAGAAGATGGGTCTTTGGAAAAACATTATCAATTACCAATTTAGCAGTTCGATAAAGGTACGTACAAAGTATTTGTATCGCAAGATTCTATAGAATAATTATTAAATATAATTTAAAATTTATTGTATGTATTTCTGAAATGCGATTCTTAAAAGTCATATTACTTCACGGTCTAAATTTGAAACTGAAAGGCGAAAAATGAAATTATGTTGATAAGAAGATGGGTCGTTGTAAAAATATTTCCAATTTAGGAGTTTTGAAATTATATTAACCCATTAACCACTGGTGTTGCGTTGACGCAACGGTAAAAATAAATGCGAATGCTTATATTAACTATCAAGCTACCGCTATTCTTGAATTAAAAAAATTGCTTAATTTAATAACTGACACTTTGACCAGAAATACTTGCCAATACTATCGGAATGTTGTTATGTAATTTAATTTTTCTTTCAATCAAATGAGATATCTAAATAAATAATTCAAAAAAACCTTTTCAGCAATTGCTATCCATTGCCGGAAATGGTATATCATCTACACACATCGTAATATAAATCAAATAGTTATGTTTAAAAATGCATACCACAGCTGAAAACGTATATTCAGCAGTTTTCGTTCACAGTTTCACTGCTAATAATTCCTCATATTTATCGCTCATATCGCTCCTGTAACCGAATTCTTTTTAGTGAAATCTTTCTCTGTAAGTAAACGATAAATTATGCGAAGGAGAAGCCCACTACTAGGTTCAGTGACGCAGGGATAACTCTATAGTTCTTCAAATCCCAGCTCAGATATCAATCTCAAAGTTGTAGATAAGCAGCACCTATAAATTCTATTTGGCACCTGGTTAATTTTTCTATCAATCGTCGGTTCATCAGCAATAATACTGGCGGGGCCGTTGAAATCTGTCAGCGTCTACCCAAATTGATGGAACCTGGTGCGGGGGTATCACCTGCACCAGGCATATAAGTACGAACTGGTGTAAAAAATATATGAAAGTTAAGGAAAGAAGTAAAGAGTAAAATCGACAAACGACCCACTTTGCGGTTCCTCAACACAAGGGTAACGCTGCAGCTTTCCACATCACAAGTCTTGTGATCAAATTTCAAAGTTACAGATAAATGCAATTTGGTTTAAATAAAATTTACGCTCGTCAAGGATTTTTATAGGTAGCTACTTCATGACCAGTTGGGATCTTGGGGTAGTTTGATTTACAAGGAACGTTACAAAATAAGACATATGTAGTTTAAATAGGTATAGGAAAGAGTGCATTTACACATTTTTAACATCATGTCAGCTGTTGGTAGTCAAAATTGTTCATTTTAGAAATCTTAACTTCAGCCAGGGCGGCTTGTCAGGGGATTCACAATTATTTTAACACAATTATTCTTGTTGGTAAATTAATCATAAGAATTATAATTTTGCAACTGGGCAAAAAATGTCCTTGCCAGAATACGCCCAGTTGGAAAATTATAACACTTATGATACTCAATTAGAATAATTGTGTTAAAATGTAATTATGTATCCAGCGTTTATTGGAATTCCATTAACTGCGATTTATTCTGCTGAGCTGATTGATATATCAGACCAGATGCTATGATTAATAAGGTTAGCTGGGTGAATTAGGAACTCCAGATTCGTCCGGGATAGCTCAGTTGGCAAAGCATTGACATTTTAGCAAAGTGATCCGTGGTTCGTATCCTGGGCTGGACATTTTCGGCCCAGTTAGAAAACTACAATTGGTTCGCAATCACTTTACTACGAAAACTTTCATACAAAATGTTTGAGTTTATCTAATGGTGGAATGCTCCACGATTAACCAAGGATAAATTCATTTAATTAAAATTCTGGTAGTAAAGTGATTGTGAACCACCAGATGAACTTCTAATGACTTCAACAATATCTGTATGTGTTTTAGAATAGGTTTTAAAATATTCTATGAATATATATATTAATGCAGATTTAAATTTTAATTAATTATGAAACAACTTTTTCATATCCAAGCACACGACTTAACCTCTTCGCGGACAATTTTTTATGGTGGAGAAAAAATACTTTTTTTTAAGCTTTATTAATTTTATATTAATAGGAATTCAAAAAGAAAAAAAAGAAAAAACAATAAAAATTCATAAAAGAATAACGTCCACATTTGTGGCCTCTGAACGTTAATGGTAATTTATAAGTGAAATGATTTCTTATAAAATAAAAAAAAAATAAGAGTAAATTTCTTTCTTACATTTCTACAAATTATTAAAACTAATATATTTGCTATATTTGCTATTATTTTTATCAAATATTAACGATTTGTTCAAATAATCCAACAACACCGGCTGCCGAAAAATTATTTCACCCTTTTTTTATACATCTCTAACTGTACATAGTAACATTATCAGTGCAGCCAAACTATAAACTTTTTACTTCTCTTGTGGAGGGATTTTGTAGTGAATTAGTTATTGCCAAATTTTTGTTCTGTTTATTTTTGAGCGTAATTATAATTATAAAAAAACTAAACTTCCACATATGTGGCCAAGGCCGTGAAGAGGTTAAGGATAACTTCTAAATGTATCACTGACAAAATCATAAGGCAATTTTTATTACAGTTATTTAAGGATATAGTCAACGTTCCTCGTTGATCCATGTTAACATATAGGGAAATTTAATTCGATGATAACACATTGTTTAATATAAATATGGAATAATCATTTCATCATCAGGAAAAATTATTCTCTTACATTTTAAGGCGATTCTCAAAAAATATTTGTCCCCACTTGACAACGTGAATTTTTCTGACATATTTTCTGACTTATTTTTAACTCTTAACCCTCTGTCTACCAGAAGGGTCCAATGGACCCGACATGTACATTCAAAATATTTATTCAAACCAGAAATTTCTTCAAAACAAACTAAATGTATAAATCAGACAATAATAAGTTAAATAAACAAATTAAATAGTTTTAAGTAAAAATTCTGATGTAGAATGTTTTTATAAAACTTGAGTAAAATTTCCGGTAGTTCTAGGGTTAAATGCGCGATTTTTTATTATGTTTCAAAAAAATTACATATGATTCGCTGAAAGATTTATTACACAGGAAAAATAATGTAAAAAATCAAAAATATATTTTTCATATAATACGCCAATCTCTTCTTCTGTTGAACATCTGCAATACAAGTAAAAACTACTGTCGTGTGGCTGTTTTACGCCAAAATATTGCAAATTAGTAAACATTTTAACCCCTTGAGGGGCAAGTAATTGTGTTCCTGTAAAGTTGAACTCACACCAGAATCTTTGAAAAATTCTATTTCAAAATAAGTAAAAGCAATTTTACGGCTTTTTTCCACCAAAGTTAGAAAAGTAAAATTTAATAAAATTTTTCTGGTGTAAAACTTCATTAATCGTGGGTGGTATATAATATATACCGCCGCCCCTCAAGGGGTTAATAAGTATGTCTCCAAATCAGTGTTGCTAGATTGGGGACTTTTCTGTCCCCAGATTGTTGATTGCCACCGCTTTTTTGAAATAGAAATAGTCGGCCTATTTTAAAATATATAAAATATTCTGAAAAATTAGGCGAATTATACTATTTTAAAAAAGAGGTGACAGTCAAATAATCTGAATAAAAAAAGTCTCCAATATGGCAACACTGCTCCAAATACCTTATTTTATATAATTATTTATTTTATAAAGCTTAATCTTTAACCCTTTCATTCAAATGATAGAATACGTTCTAGAAATTACGTAGTCCAGAGAATCTGACTTTACACCAGAAAGTTTGAATGGTTAATATCGCTTTACTTAAATACGGAAAGTCTATTATTATTTAAATCAAATATTGCTAATTTAATTTTCTGGTGTGAATTAGGTATAGACGAATAAAAAAATCGATTGCATTCAAAACACTGTTGTTTGCATATATGCAAAGCTGCGCAGTAAAGGGTCACATTAGATACAGATACTTGCAGGTATGATAATTGAAGGGATTTGTAACGGAGTAGTTTTTTTTATTTTCCTATAAATAAATTACATTTTCTGTTATTAGCGATTGTTTTGTCAGGAAGGTAGATTTTTTCTTTTCCTGCGTTGTCTTTCGGTTCAAAACGCCCACTGTGACAGCATTTTCTCAAAGATATTTCGCCTTTACCGAAAAACGGAACAAAAACTCGATTACATACTTTTTGAATAAGAGTAGATGATAGTTAGATATGTTTGTAAACAAAAAAGAAATAAAAAACGTTTAAAAAAGTAGTCAATTTCGATTTGAGAACATCTTTAACCTTTTAGTGCGCAGCTTTGCATATATACAAACAACAGCGTTTTGAATTTAATAGATTTTTTTTATTCGTATATTCCTAATTCACACCAGAAAATTAAAATAGCAATATTTTCTCTAATCAATAACAAACATTCCGTTTTTAAACAAAGCGAAATTAACCATTGAAGCTTTCTGGTGTAAAGTCAGATTCCCTGAACTACGCAATTTCTAGAACGTAATCTATTATGTGAATTAAAGGGTTAAAGGTTGAGTTAAAAAATAAATAATAATATAAAATAAGATATTTGGTGACATGCTTATAAAAATATTCACCAATTTGCATTACTTTAGTTTAAAACAGCCACAGTAAATAGATTTTACTTGTATTGCGGATGTGTAACATAAGAAAAAATTGAAGTATTATATAATAAATGTATCTCTGAATTTTTTCAAAAGTTTTCCTGTGTAATAAACCTTTCAGAGAATCATATATAATTTTTTCGAAACAAAATAAAAAATCGCGCATTTAAGGGTTAATTTTTTTTATAGAAACGATAAATTTTGAATTTTTTTCCCAAATGAGAGTTACGATGTTTATCCCATTTTTAAAAATATTGAAAATGTAGAAAAATAATTTTTGAGAACGTACTATGTCTCTTATGACATCTGCTTTCTGATGGTGAAAACCGTATTTCGATATTTATATTAGGTAATGAGTAATCGCCTAGTTAAATTTTCCCATAGATTAACCCTCCGTCTACCAGACGGGTCCATTGGACCCGACAGGTACATACAAAATATTCATTCAAACCAGAAATTTCTTTAAAATAAACTAAGTATATAAACCAGACAAAAATAAGGTAAATAAATAAGTTAAATAGTTTTAAATAAAAATTCTGGTGTAGAACGTTTTATTAAAACTTGAATAAAATTCCCGGTAGATCTAGGGTTAACAGGGAATTTCGCAATCAGCAAGATGAAAATTGGTATCGTGAAGCATCCTTTAACATTCATTCATTTCATCTGTCAATATATATTATTAGGTGCGTTCGTAATTATATAAATACGTAGCACCTATACCCGTCGTCTGGTCCGTCCGTCCGTCCGCATAGAAAAGCGCAAAAACTACCAATTCTGTCATACGTAATGAATTCAATGATATCTCATGATAGGAAATGATTCTAGGTTGTCATGGTGATTACGTCCTATTTAAGATGGAGTCGTATTATATCCGTATTACTCAATTTATTATATATAATTATAATAAATTTTATATTCATGACTTTTTGCAGAAGAGTACAACAGCTATTGCACCAAAATCTGAATATTTATAAAACTAGTTATAGTACAAACGCACCTCATTTGCCATGTTTGACGTACAATTTCCGACTTGTTTATTTAAACTTTCATTTAACTGTTTCCGTTTGTGTATACATTTATTTCTAAAGCATTAATTTTACGCCCTTTTTCAATATCGCAACGACAAAATAACTTCAAGTATTATATGACTTCCGAAATTGGATTGAGTGATGAAAATAGGAGAGAGTGGGTAGACATATAACCTCGGGCAACTTAAATAGTATCAATAGATATTTGTTATCCTCCTCCGCCATTTTCATCGGACACTGTTTCTATGTTACCGAGGTATTTCAGAGACGTGATTTGGGTCAGGTATTTTCGAAGATGAAAATAAAGTTGAATTGTAAGGTCCTTAGATGCCACAATATGTTTCATCTTGGATAATTGAGAGTGCTACACGATGAAAACTATTATATGAAATGTTTCGATTTTTAAATAAATCTGCACTTAAAAGCATAATTTTGCCTTATAAATTAAGATTAATGGTTTTCATGAGTCACTACATTTTTTATGGCATAATAGCATTTATTGTCAAACTTTTAATCCAATTCTTCGGCGCAGCAATTTTTATTGTCTTGAGTAGTTGGAGATAATAAACAAATGAAGACAATTACGTAATATCAAGATTCATGCGGCCCTTACATTTGAGTACCACTATTTGCGAATAGTAATCTTTGCCTTATTTAATAGCAGAAAGTTATTACAAAAACTAAGATTATATAAGGCGATTTAGTATTCGGAAAGAGTGATACTCAAATATAAGGACCGCAAGAAGTCTCAATATGTTTAACCCTTACCGGCGCGGAGTAATTCTGTTTATAAACTGATGAAATAATGGACTGAAACCGCAATTTATAAACGAATTTATTAGAAAATATGAACTTGCTTATTTTCATGTACATTATAATAGGAAAATTTTAATTAAATATTCTTAGTGCCGTTTGTCAGTTTTGGAATTAAAATTGGGTGTCCTTTTTTAAGGACACCGGAAAGGGTTAAATGAGATGTTTTTGATAAATCTATATTTTAAAGCAGCGGTTTCCAAACTTTATTATTTTGGAACCTACCTTAATGTTTGAAAAAATTTCAAGAAACATCTAATACATACCTAGCAACTTTAAAGTTTTATGTTACCATTATTTTCGAATAGTCATTTTCTCTGGTAAAAATTTAGCTTAATAGTTGGAAGCGATGATAATATATGGGTTATATTGTGTTTTTTCTGTACAGAAAAGGTGAATTTATGTACAAAGTATGTAAACTGAAAAAAAGCAATAGGAAATCCTAATGTGAAAATGAAAAAATCATAAGAAAACTCTTCATCGACTACGTCAGAAGAAATACGTTTATGGATGAATATATTGTTAAAAATACAGTTTAAAAATGAATGAGATTTATAACATTATTTTGCATCAGCGAGAGAACCTATATAAGGATTGAAACTAGTTAATTTTAGCATCAAACCGCTCTCTGTATAAAGTTTGTTTCTGTAATCAAAAATTTAAGTCTACTTTTACAGTAATTAGAAAATTTATATATTTTGCTTACTCGCCCGACTATCTCGCGACCCACCAAATCATCAACCACGACCTAGTAGTGATATGGACTACGGCCGACATCAGTACTGGCTTTGAAAGTTGTTGTTTGTTATGCCGGTGGCTTAGGAAGGAGTTCATGATGTCAGATCACTCGATCTTCTGCGACCCAATCGGCCGAAAAAGCCGTCCCAAACAAACAAGAGTTTTCTCGTCGAGTAGGGTGTCATCTTGAGATCATGTGATCTGCGGTCATGAACTACTCCTAAAGCGGCGGGGGAATAAGAGATTTCTCGGCTGGTACTTAAAAATTACTTTTAAACTAGGATGCCATCTGGAGATCATGTGATATGACCTCATGAACTCCACCTAAGGAGGGGGAAACGAACAAGAGGTTTCTCGGACGGTACTAAAGTCGGCCGTGGATGGACCCATAGTTTGGGAACCACTGCTTTAAAGTATAATTTTATTAATATTTTCTAGGTGGAGGTTAATCGAATTTTTTCAACAGAGTGAAAAGTATCCAGTTGAGGAATAGAATTTGGAACTGGAACTTTGATTCAACGCGTCAAAGCTCTGTTACCTAAACTACCCGGACGATTCCTTCCTGAAAAAATTTAACTCACACGTTTGCATCATCAGTCCTGTGAAACTGCAGCTTTTTACCGATGAAAACACGTCACTTGGAAACTCCCTTATCCACGAATAATTATTATGACGGTGCGTACAGTTCCACCAGAATTTTCGTACTGAATTTTTCGGTTTAATTAATCGCAGAAAAATATTACAAACTCTTTGCTTAATCGCAGAATGAATTCTAATCTTAGTAAAAAAAAAAAAAATATATTAGGCAGCAATGTTTAATCTGAAATAGTGGAGTCCTACTCCGGAAAGTTGTAAGGAGTGTACGTACCTTGAGTATTATATAAATACGAGGATATTAAATTTCAATCAAAATTACTGATATTCTTGTTGTAGAAGTGAAAGTTGGACGAATGTTTTCCAACAAATGTTTGAGGGAATTGTGTTAGGTCGGAATCGCCGGGCAGCTTAAGTGGCAAATCATTGGCGCGTTGAGCCAATATCCCATGTTCCATTCCTAGCCTTGGTACTGTTCAATCTGCTGGGAAAAATTCGCTGAACTTTAATCTCCACCTAGGAAATATCAGTAAGTTTTGGTTGAAATTTAATAAATTAATATTTACATCATATTGTTTTATACTGTGAATTACATTGCAGATATTTCATACGTACCAAGTGAATTTCGTTTGTAAATATTATAAATTATAGCATCTTCCGTTCTTACAGCATGTTATACAGTAAAACCGGTTGAAACGGAATCACAAGAGGCTAGAAGAAATTCTGTTTATGAGAGTTATAATTTTTCGGCATTCATTTAGACGGGACATTGAAGTTCAAGATGATTCAAGGTTGCCTGGTGATTACGCCCTATTTAAGATGGAGTCATATTATCATAGCTGTCAACCCTTATAATTTTTTTGTACCACAAATATTTAATAGTAAATTCTACCTTCTTAAATCGTCGTTATCTGCCGATTAAATAAGGCAAAATTTTCTATAAAATTTTTGCAGTACAGAAAGCGTAAGATGTTGGCAGCTATGTATTATTTCCGTATTACTGAATTTAATATATAGTATAATCGTAATAAATTTCGTATTCATGCATTTTTGCATAGGAGTGCAACAGCTATTGCAACAAGATCTAAATATTTATAAAATTAGTTATAGTACGAACGCACCTCATTTGCCACGTTTGACGTACAATTTCCGATTTGTCAAAATATGAACGTGTGACACATGCTTAATTTAATATTTTATGTATTAAAGTCATAAGAGCTGTGAGTAAAATTTCAACACTTCAGGTAAACTTAGCCATATATTGCACAAATATTTGGCAACTAAAAAAAGATACATCTTTTAAGAACAATATGTAGAAAAACGAAGTCAAAGATATTAATTTCTTTTTGAGATATTTTAAAAATAAGAACGCATACCACTTCCATAGGTTTGACGTTAGCTAGGGGGATTTGAGATCTCACTCACCAACCCCTTTAAAGCAAAATTTTATGTCATGGCGCTGCCATTGAAATACTTAAGGCCAGAGGACACGAGTGTGACGTCTTCACTAATCGACCGTCTTCTCACCAGTGTTGGAATCCACACCGGAAAATTTTGAATAGCTATTTTATTTATTTGTGGAATATCTATCATATTATAAAACAACAATAACTATTTAAACTTACTGGTGAGAATTCGAAATCCCTAAATAAAATTTCAGCCAGATTTGGAATGCTACAGTGTTGCCGCATCTGACTGATTTTTTATTGGAAACTCCAAATTCTCATCCGTAAGTTTAAATACTTATTATTATTTTACAAGCTGATAGATATTCTACAAATACAATAAAAGAAAATTGCTATTCAAAAATTTCCGGTGTGAATTTCAACATTATTGAGAAGTTGGTCGATTAGTGATGACGTCACACTCGTTTCCTCCGGCCTTGAGTATTTCGATGGCAACATTCATGGTGAAGCATGATGAAGGAAAAAAAGTGACAAGAAACTGGCATCAATTAATAGAAGTATAAATCACATTGTTTAATAATGCCATATGCATTTTAAAATCTCTACGATAGTTTCGGGTCAGAAAAATTACCGGATAGGGGAGGTTGGGGAGGTATGATACACTTTTTTTTTACTAATTTTTTACTACCTTTAGAAAGCTATTTTTAAACAAATTTTTCGTGTTTTCTTATAAAGTGACCTTTTATTCATTTATTAAAAATATTGTGAATTTAAAAAATAGTCATTCAAAAAATTTATCCCAATTATTTTGAATGGCTACTACTGTATCAAATCTCCCCATTACTGGGGAGGATTGATACACTAGCAAGGGAGGTTTGATACATTGTTATGCAAATTGAAAAAAAAAAATGCAGACAATTCAATTCATGGGTCATAAAATTTTTTATGATAAATCTTGAAATATTTAAGTAAATTTTGAAATGGAATGACACTGATATATTTTTGTTTCAGAAATGTTTTTTACAAAAATATTTAAACTATTGCTATCATTTAAACAATCCTATTAACACACTTTTTAGGAAATAAATAATGAAAAAAACCCCTAGAGATCTAGTTGCAAGGAAAAATGAAGTGAACATTGCTGATTTGCAAACAATTTAACGTAAATTTAGCACATTTAAGATTCCTTTAACCCTTTCAGGGGCAAAGCATTTTCAATGCTAAAGTGTTGAATAAATGAATGGCACCGGAATTTACCAACGAATTTAATTAGAAATAAGAAAAGGGATATATTTCACTTTCACACTAAACGGAAAATATTTCACCAAAATGCTGGTGCCAATGTGGCGTTTGGGAATTAAAATTAAGTGAATTCATAAACATACCACCACCCCTGAAATGGTTAAAAGAAAAACTAATAACACCAAGTAACATCGGGTAGATTTAACGTTTTTTCAATTTGCTCTTCGTAAATTATAGAAATATTTTCCCTTTCAGGCCATTTAATTTTTTTTCCCTTCTACATGACGAGCAAAGTGAACTAACCATCTATCATCGCACTGCTTTTCTATGTAACCTACATAATGTATATGAATAGTCTCTTTGTTCTTCCTTACCAATTTCAGTAGCTCTTGCTGTAAAACAATAATGAATATTACAGTCCTATATTAGTTTGGAAACTTAAAAAAACTATTAAATTTCAAATATACAAGTGTATCATTTCTCCCTGTTATGCCTTATTGGATTTTCAATCACTTAGTACAAATGCAGCTGCAAAAGGGTAATCTACTTTCTAGTAAAACTAATCCTAACAATGATCCTAACAATTTATAAATAAAAAAAATCACAAGATATTATCTTCGCAATAATAAGAGTTATGATAGAAAATCAGTCAATGAAAAAATTTACATTGACATTCCAACAACCTTCAAAATTAAAAAAAAAAGAAAAGTTGTCAGTTCTTCACTGATTAGTCCAGGTACTGATGGCTTCAGCAAATAAAAGAAGCTTCACATGTGTTAGAATGGCTGCAAATGCCATTTGTTGAGAAAAATTGTCAATGCATCAACACTCCCTATGTATCAAACCTCCCCTACCTCCCCTACTTCTCCAGGCTATGAGAGTATGGCTAGTTTCTCTTTTATACGGGTACTCTAGTGGGCGAGTGGGTTTTGTTTGAGATCGCACAGTTTTGCATTATTAACATTACGGGTGAATGAGAAATCTATTATCCTATTATCTTTTTCTTTAATTTTCACATGGTGTGAATGGATTTCTAGAATTTAGTAGTAACGGGTATTGTGCGAAGATATGTTAATCAGTTGCTGTGGTTGTGTTATTATAGCGAGATTTTCGCAAGTAACTTCGCACTTTTAACAGATCTCGTCTAAGTGCATTTAGCGTTGGCAAGCTAGTTCCATTGATTTACTTCTTAACACGTGTAGATTGTTTGGAAGTGGAATTTCCGATTTCCAGTTTTCAGTTTCGGAGCGGCTGCGAGTTTCACCTTTATGGCGATGCCATATATCGGAATTGCATTTTTATTCAAAATTAATGCTTTTTTTAATTAATCTCCTTTCTTCTGTTAAACGTCTGAATTCGAAAAAGATATATCTTTATTTCTCATCAAAACACAATTTTATCTGCGGAAATACTATTTTATTTAGATCACTAAATCTTTTAGTTCTTTCGCCTGTAGTTTATGCAATTTAAATTTAAATCTGCCTTAGCTATCTGGCATCTGGTATTTAAACAAAAAAGAACATTAAATATAATTTCAAATCTGCGAGAATAGGATGTTTATAGATATTTCACCAGTTAGTTTCACACAATCTGTAAACATTCCTAGGTTTGCCTTTTTATTTCACTTTTTATTAAATAGCCAAATGTGGCACGTCCTTGGCATGCCTTTCATTCAAATGTTTGTAAGTCTCGCATCCTAACTGAAACTTTTTCTATTTGCGCCCTGGCTCAGTGTTGCCAGTGAGCTACATTTTTGAAACAATGAAATTCACCTTATTCAATGACGTATTAATTAAGGCGAAAAGAAGGGAATTTTACCATTTCAGAAAAGTGGTGCCAATCAAGAAATCTGAATTTAAATAAAGTAGCTCACTGGCAATACTTCTCTGGCTCGATACATGCCTGCTTTTTGCAGTCTTGACTTAGTAAGATTTTAGTAAATTCTTCTCTGACCTCCTGCCTGTCAACATGTAATTTTGTGGCTCTTGATTTATACGGAGATCACGATCATGCCATTTTACGATTTATGTCTCTTCTTAAATAAAAGTTTTTCCATGGAATAACTGTCCTGCATTATTTGTCGAACGATCCTTAAGAGGAAACATTTACCTGGTGTTTTTGCGTCAGCAATGTACGTCTTCTTTATACAGAGTGGTTCAAATTAAAGTATCCCTGTTTCGGACGCTCTAGTGAGAGAAGCAGTGGATGTAACATCTTCATATTTGGAGGATATACATATCAGACCATGGGAAACTGATTGGTACAAAAAAAAAAACAAAAAAAAAAAAAAAGGCCGCTAGGGGAAAATGAGGCGCTGCGATCGGCTTAAGGTAAGGAAAATGTAGCGAAACAAATAAGCAAAGAATACAAGATGTCGGTAATTAACATGTTTTAAAAAAATTCCCACCACTAAATTTTTAGTACTCTTCGCCGAATAAGAATACTAACAAAATTAATCGGAGCATATACTAATAAAATTTAAACGAATAATACTAATAAAATTTGTTGGTGGGAAATCGGCTTATTGGCACTTAGATGTTTTCGCCTTTGGTTATTTAGTTATTTAGTTATTTAAGCTATGAGGTGTTCGCTACGGCTTTTGGCGGCATGACCTCAAATGATCTCAAAATGGCGTTATTTCCTTGGAACAACCTTCCTCTACGAGGAAAAAAGGCAGAACCTTCACCTTTGGTCATATTACATTTTCCAAACCGATCGCAACGCCTCATTTTCCCCTAGCGGCCTTTGTTTGAACTATTTTTTTTTACCAATCAGTTTCCCATGGTCTGATATGTATATCCTCCAAATATGAAGTCGTTACATCCACTGCTTCTCTCGCTAGAGGTCCCAAACAGGGATACTTTAATTTGAACTACCCTGTATTTCGATCAAGGACTCTCTTAGCTATAATCTCATAAGCCCAATCCACACCATAGCCTGTTTGGTGAGGTGAATAAAAAATTCGGAATAAAGAAGTATACCTATATCAACAAGAATCCATCAGAACTTTCAATTATTGTATAAATTGATTTTTAGGTTCAAGTAAATGGAAATGTAAAGACATTTGTGAGCTGAGTTAAATGCTTTGTAATTTAACAAGTTTGTGAAAGGATTCCTCAATCTTAGTTTTTTTTAATTGAGTTTTTTTCCGGTTTCGAAAAAACTTAATTACGTGCATCCATTCCACTTCTTGTATTCCCTGCTTATTGTTAAAAGAAATTTGCTCTGTTTATAAATTTTGTGACATAGCCTCCTTCCAAACTAACAGACCGAAGTAGTTCTTAGAAGCTGAATCAAAAGCAGAGTCTTCAGCAGCGAGTAAAAGACACACAACAAAAGTGAAGTACATTTTACCGTATTTTTCTTTTTTCTTTCTTGGAAACTATTGCAGCGAATTTTAAATTTGTGTGATGTTATTAAACAAAGCATTTTTATTTCTGAATATTATTGATTTCATATGGAATAAGTAACGCTTCTTGTATTCCATTTCCGGTATGTCCCTTAGGTTTTCATAGAGAGCTTAAAGTTATACAACCACAAAACGCAAGTTAATTTTAAAAATCTGATTATGTATAAAAACGAAGGATAAATTACTCCAATACTCGTAGATACACATTCTCCCTCCTACCAAAAGTGTCCCTTGATAAATTGCTTCCTCATAGGAACTTATACCTTTTCGCAACAAACCATGGACCTTTTCCTGTCTACTTATCAAAGTTTGGAAGAACGGACTCTGACAGATGCACATGTGGGCAAAGTGGTGATTCTCTACATTATACTTCCGAGTGTACTTTGACATTCTTCTACCACCTTCGCAAACCTAGTTCACTTTTGAACCACCAGTGGTTCAGCACTGTGCTCCAAAACCCATCATGGCAAAAAAAAAAAAAAAAAAAAAAAAAAAAATTGACTGTATAAATCTACTTGAAAACAATCAACATCTCTTCCACCTGTCTCCACTGAGCCCGGACGCTTAATCTCACCCTGGTTTGGACTTGATTAACACTATCTCATGGACATTTATATATTAAAAATGAACTGGGGAAAAACTTTAGATAATTAGTTTAACTATAGCAACTTCACATCTATACACATAACGTTTTATTTAAATTAGAGCTGTTTTCTTGCACTGTGTTTTATTATTATTATTATTATTATCTCTATAATTTTTGTTTTCATGAAACAAAATTTTCTTTTCTTCATGGCATGGAAGTATCACTTTGATTAGAGAATAAAATGCAGCTTTAGTAACATAAATAATAACGACTTTCTCTTAAAAATAATTATATTGAAAAACTTATTTAATTATGTACATGGAGACATCGCTCACACAAATACAAATACATCTTAACTCGTAATTTATCGTCGTTAAAACATTCTACGTCTTTTTACTACATTATTCCGTCCATACCTCATTCCAACACCAACACTCGAATTCTAAAGTTCTTCCCATCACTTCCGTTTATCTCTCGCAGCGTGTCTGTCGCCGACAGTCATTGGTTGCGCGCATGCGTTGCCGCTGTCAGCATCACTAGAGTGGCTTTACTGCAGAGTTGTGATATCGATTCCTGGCGGCACTTTTGTAAGCTGGCGCTGTAGGGATTTGGTAAATGGGATAACACAGCTCGGCCGTCCTTCTAGACATTCGTCTTCGAATGCATCCTGGACCGCTGGAAGCAGCAAGTCACCTGGAAAGATAAAGAAAAAAAACAGCAGCATCCAAAGTTCCATTTTGGAAAAAAGTCATCATTATTCAAATCCTTCATCAAAATTTAAATTATTTCTTGAAAAAATTCTTCTTATTCTTTTTTTTTACGTCTCTTCGTCGTTCTTTCTTCTTACGTCCTATCGTCTGATTCGTCTTTCCTTTTCTTACGTCCTTCCGTCTTCTTTTACCTTACATCTTTTCGTCTTCTTTTACCTTACGTCTTTTCGTCTTCCTTTTTCTTACGTCTTTTCGTCTTCTTTTTTCTTACGTCCTTTCGTCTTCCTTTTTCTTACGTCTTTTCGTCTTTTCTTTTTTTGTTCCTTCGGGATTAATTTCGTCAAAATCGTTTAAAGTCACTCCGGTGGTGTGTCGTAGTCGGGATAGTGTCATAATTGGTGAAATTCATCTTCTTCGGTATCTTTTTTTTTAAAACTATGTCAAGCTTCATCCGTCCACGGCTTCATGTACTCGGAGTGACCATTGGACCTTCATTAAATCCAACTTTCTTTACATCGTAGGTGTCATTATTTTTTACTTTTATGACTTTGTAAGGACCTAAATATTTTGATTTTAACTTCAAACGTGGACCTTGTTGTGTGCGTTTTATAGCAACCATATCATTAAGCTTGAATTTGTTAGGCTTTTTCCGTCAGAGATTATAAGTTTTACGGTTCTCTTCTTGGACTTTTAAAATTTGGTTTTTTGCGTCTTTTCTCAATTCTTCACGATTATTAATAAAATCTGGTTGTGTTTCAGCGTTCAAAAGGCTAGTAATCTCGATGTTATTTTTTAGTTTCATTTTAGTACCAAACATTAGCTCGAAAGGGGTTGCGTTAATACTTCTCTGAAAGGTCGAATTTATTACTTGTTGGACATCGCTTACATGTGTATACCACTTCGTAGGATTATCTACAGTTAATTTAGACAGAACAGATATTATGACCGAATTTAGACGTTCGACTTGGCCGTTAGCTTTTGGTAACCCTGTGGTAATCGGGATATGTTTAATATTTTCTCTGACGCAATAATCTTCAAAAGCTTTGGAGGTAAAGGCAGGACCTTTATCTGAGATTATGCGAAATGGACTTCCAAATACAGTTTTTTGGATTTCTAATTTAGAAATTATTTCTGCAGTGTCGGTAGATTTTGTGGGATACAACCAAACACATTTTGTGAATGCGTCAATGACTGAAAAAATATGTTTGTAATTTTTATTTGTGCTCTCCAATGGACCTAAGTGATCAACACAGTACGTATGTAACGGAGTTTCTTCTTTTTCTATCGGGTGTAGCAAACCTTCTTGTTTACCAGATTTTCGATTAATTAAAATACAGGGAACACAATTTGATATACATTTCTCGATTTTTTTTTTAACTTTGGGGATGTAAAAATCATTCTCTACATTTTTTTCTGTTCGTGTGACTGCGTAATGACCTTTTTCGTGAGCGGCCTTAATTATATTCATTTGCATTTCATCTGGTACAACTAATAAATCATTACCATTAACACATTTATAAAGAACATCATTTTTAACTAAATAATCATCATAAGATTTTACTTATAGAATTTCCTTTATCATTTTAATATGCTCGTCAGTTTCTTGAGCTTGGATAATTTTTAAAGTTAAGCTATCTTGGATTACCATACAAAAAGGATATCTGCTTAATGCATCAACATGCCTCATACTAGCACTGTGTCTATGCTCAATAGTATAATCGAAATCAGATAACATAATTGCCCATCTAGCTATTTTTGTACTCATTTCTTTCTTATCTATAGTGATTTTAAATGCATTACAGTCGGTTACAATTTTAAATGGAATCCCTAGCATATATACTCTAAACTTTTTCAAGGCTTCATTTACAGCTGACTTCTAATTCATAGCTAGTATACTTTCGTTCAGCTTCGGTTGTTTTTTTTACTGGCGAAATAAACTGGATGAAATTTATTATCTACTGGCGATTGTTGCATTAACACAGCTCCATAGCCATCAATACTAGGTCGATTTCGGTCGCGCTTTTGGGATTGTAAATTGAAAGTACAGGTTCTGACGACAAAATGCATTTGAGTTCGTTAAAAGCTTTCTGTTCTTCTACATCAAAATTAAATTTAGAATCTTTTCTTAACAGGTCACTCAACGGTTTAGCTATAACCGAATAATTTCTTATAAACTTTCGAAAGTATCCTGTCAATCCTAAATAACTTTGAATATCTTTGGTACACTTTGGTTCGGGAAAATTTATTACTTCTTTTGTTTTCAGTGGGGAGGGACACAATTTACCATTTATGATTCTATACCCCTAAAAATCAATCTCACGCTTCAAAAAGTTGCATTTTTTAAGATTTAATTCCAACCCGTATTCCAATGCAGTTTAAAGAACAAGTTTTAATTTTTCTAGACCTTCAGCTTCGTTTTTGCGGGTCATCCTTATGGTATGTCATCCTTATAAATGACTACAGTGTGATCTTTTAATAGGTTTCGAAATACGTTATAAATATATTTTTAAAAAACACTAGGGCTAATGGACAGCCCGAATGGACACTTTAAAAATTCGTACTGCCCTTCATGAGTGGCAAAAGAGGTGTATTTCTGTGAGCCTTCTTCAACCTCAATATAAAAAAACCGTTTTTTAAATATATGGTTGTAAATACGTCAACAGAGTGTAATTCATCTATAACATCATTAAGTACTGGTAATGGAAAATGCTCACGCACTGTCTTTTTGTTAAGACGTCTGTAATCGATACAAAATCTTATTGTGTAATCTTTTTTCTTAACTAACACAACTGGCGACGAAAAATTAGAAGAACTCTTCCGAATGATTCCCTGAGCTAGCCACTCCTCAATTTGGTCTTCAAATATTTTTTCCTCACATGGCGGTAATCTTCGAGGGAAAGAACAAACTGGGATTTCATCAGTTAAATTAATTTTCATTTTAACATCTACAGTTTTAGTTTTAACTGGCCCATAATTCTCAATTAAAGAGGAAAATTCCGAACGCAAATTTCTGTCAGCAATGTGACTTAAATCAATTTTAGGCTCATCTAGAACATTTACAATGTTAACTAAAAAGTCATTAGACTGAACTTCCGTTTTAAACAATTTCACTTCATTCTCAGAAATAGTTAATGTACCTTGATGAATAACATCAGTGCCAATAATTAAATCAAAATTAATGTAACTGTCATTAACGACAAAAATGTCAACTTTAAATTTCGAATTATCAACTTCAATTTCTGAATCGAAATAACATTCTGGCTTAAATGAGGTTTTCCATAAGCCGGTCAAAGTGATACCTCTAGGTTTTAATTCCACAAAGTTCTTCAAATTATCATAAACACTTTTCTTTAACAGAGTCTTTTGACTACCAGTATCTATCAAGGAGGTTAAATGTAAAGAATAAAGCTTTACCTCTTTTAGAATTAAATCTTGGGATGTAATATTGTTAACTTGTGGCAGAGCGTTTTTAACATTTGTATCTTTCGATTTATTACACAGAAATGATTTGTGACCATAACCGTTACAAGAGAAACAAGGGGGACCTTTATCTTTATTAACACAGTTAATGCTTTTATGATTATTCCCGCCACAATTATAACAGCGCATATTTGGCTTTACAGGCTTAAATCTGTTCTTAACTTCAACTTCGGATTTAATTTTAGGCTTAGTTCCTTCACGTTTATTAGATTTTGCATTTTCATACTCCGACCGTAACTTCTCATAGACTTTTTATTTTTGTTTAAATTCTAAAATCATCTGACATCCATACAATATTGAATTTCTAAAAACGGGGTCGGGTATACCATTTATAACATACTGCATCAACGCGGAATCCTCGATATTACCACGTGAACCTAACTGCTTCATTACTAGAAAATATTCTTCAAGGGTTTCATTTTCACGTAACTTTCGTTTATTTAACAAATGATGCAACTCCGCAGAATTATAAGTAGTGCTAAATTCAGCAATCAAAAGTTGCTTCAATTTCTCATATGAATTTATATGTAACTCGGTCTGAACCAACAATTTAGCTTTTCCTCTTAACCCCTTAATTCTCGCTCCCGAGATATTCTCGGGCTGTGTCTTTTACTCAAATTGTTTGATTCCCAACCAGTTTTATAAAATACTAAAATTGGCTATATTTTAGTATCTTTTTACCTGTCATTAAATAAGGTGAATATTTCTTTTTCATAAAAGTGGTGCCAATAAGCAATTTGAATTATTCAACCGTAATTTAATTCGAGCGTTAAGGGGTTAAGGATCTTTTTACAAAAATAAATTTATATAATTCTGACAGATTACATATACTAGTGACGTCATCAAAGTTATTCAACCATACATTTGTATCCTGACATGCACTACCATCAAACGGAGGTACAACATTTTCAATATCACTAAAATTAATAGTTGATGTCACAAACCTTTGAACTGGAAATTGCTTGCTTTTATCCAAATTTGATGATTCCATGTCATTACTTGCTGAACTATTATTTAAAGGTTCTTCGTGTTCCGAATCTGTGTCACTGTCGTTATGAACATTAGCTTGTAGCAAGCTTAAATCCGATAAATAAGTAACTAATCGCGTCGTAAGATCAATTAAAGATCCTTCATTCGAAATGCAAAGTACATTACAAATTGTAATTAAATCATTCAGAGAAAAATCCGCTTGACTTTTTGTTATTTTGCTTTTAAATTCGGAACTATCGGTTTGATAACTAAAACCAGAAAATTCTCTGATTCTTTTTCTATTTGATCTGTCACCTTCAGCATCGAAAAGAAATTTGTGCAAAAGCTTTATTTTACTTGTTTTTTTTTTCAATTTTAATGGCAAGTTCCAGTTCAGGGATATCAATCAATTTCATCATCGAATAAAAAATGAATTGTATACAGTACTCACCACTAAGAACAATATCCACTTGAATCCAGAATTCTGTATTTTTATTTTTATTTTTATTTTACCATCAGCGTTTTTATCGTACTCATCATATTTGTGGGCATCCACGTCAAAATATTAAAACATTCGTACCACTTCTGGCTCCAAAAATTATGGAAGTAATCACTTTGATTAGAGAATAAAATGCAGCTTTAGTAACATAAATAATAACGACTTTCTCTTAAAAAGAATTATATTGAAAAACTTATTTACAAATTATGTACATGGAGACATCACTCACACAAATACAAATACATCTTAACTCGTAATTTATCGTCGTTAAAACATTCTACGTCTTTTTACTACATTATTCCGTCCATACCTCATTCCAACACCAACACTCGAATTCTAAAGTTCTTCCCGTCACTTCCGTTTATCTCTCGCAGCGTGTCTGTCGCCGACAGTCATTTGTTGCGCGCATGCGTTGCCGCTGTCAGCATCACTAGAGTGGCTTTACTGCAGAGTTGTGATATAGATTCCTGGCGGCACTTTTGTAAGCTGGAGCTGTAGGGATTTGGAAAATGGGATCCCATAATAGTATTAGTGCCCTTCAGATGTTTGAAGAATGGTGTTGATCAAAGATCAGAGAAATTGTTCGTGTCAAACAGAATGGTGTTGTAGTATATATTCGTATTTCATATATGTATGTATTTTTACCAGCACTGTGCTCTTGTCCTATCATTGTATTCGTGTATAAATATATATATATATTTACTATCATTCAAGTACTGTAAAATTATGATTAATGTTAATCGTAGGGTCCTAGTGGTTCTAAAATTAAGGCTTTTCTCTTAGGCAAAATTTCACTAATAAAATTAGCCGACTCAGTTCAGCCAAGAAATTCATTCACTCTTGTATCTTGGGTATTACTAGGACCTCACTTTTTCTCCCTTTCCTTCTCCTATCTATTGTATTAATATTAACCCGGGAGAACTCGCTGCATCAGATTTTCTCTTATCGTCGTACTTTTTTTAAGACTCTTATTTAAACAATTTTTCGTTTTAATTAAAATTTTAAAATGTTATTTAAATTATTTTACTTTTTCATGATATTAAGATGATATATTATTGATAATTATATAATGATATTAAGCGAATGTAAAGTAAAAGAAAAACAATTGGGCACCGTGAGAAGAATTCTCACTAGCGAGCTCTCGCGGGTTAAGAGGCATATCACAAATAATGTTTGTAAAATTTTCTTGGCACGCCCAAAACAGATTGGGTTGCCACTTGTGAAATAATTGTATGATCATTGTTTTTCAAATAAATAGGGGTATCCCTGTAGGGCGGGGCTTGCAGAGCTTAAGCCATATGATAGGCCTCCCGCCTGACCTGACCTGATTGTTAGATGTTTCTTTTACATTGTGAATAGCGCCATTGAAACGCCAATATTGCAAGAATATTGACTTTATATTAGAAATATTTCAACGGAACGCCAACATTTTCAAACATTCGATTTCCGCTGCAGATAATTTTTAATGAAGTGCAAAAAATTACATAAAATGTGGCGTTAAATTCAACATATTTCAAATGCAACGCCAATATTTGCTTTACATTGGAACCATTTTTAATAATATTTCAATATTGCCTAATTGTTAGTTTTAAATCTGAAATTTTTCTATAAAACCAAACAAATTTATGGCGTTATCTGTATGTACGAATGTACATGAAGCAACTTAATAAACTCTACCTTTTCTCTCTCTCTCTCTTTTTTAAAAATACAGCTAATATATTTTTAAGTCATTAAAAAGAATTAAAATTTTATTACTTATTTTTAAGTTGGAAGCAAACGGAAAGTATATACTACAGCTTTTTAAAATTTAGTTAAAACTAAAGTTTGACGCAAGATTATTATCACAAGATATATAGCATATCACAAGATAATTAATCTTAAAAATTGTATCTTAATTTTTTTTTCATTTTATTATTTTTTTAAATTATTCAGTTTAACAGTATCGTACACAAAAACTTTCAGCATATCTCAAATATAATAATTCATCATAAAATTATTGTTTACCTTATCTAAGTTATAATACGCACTTTTTTAACAGCGTCTGGTAAATATTTCTGCTTAAAATAATTATGATCAGATAATAGTGACCACAGATAATTTTAAAAAGTACATGTTTGAAGAGAAAATACATGTTGGTACACTTGAAGAAAAAATCTTTCATCTGCAAGAAATCTACTTTTTTACGTAACAAGTTAAATTTATCTTTTACAAAACATCAAATAAAAAAGCCAAATATTTAAAAATTACAAAAAGAAAATATGTAAAACATTCTGAATTATAATTTGACAATATTATACCTGAATTATATTTATATTATAGCTGAATTATATTAATATTATACCTGAATTATATTTGGATAAAATGTATATGCACCTAAAAGACTAATCATAGCTTTTTGGTCAAGATAACAAGCTTGAAATCCGCTAGTCCCAGGTTCGAGTCTGATCGCGGTAAGTGCTAGTTGTTTGCTGAAGCAGTGTTGCCAGTGGGCTCCTTTTTAGGGTCCCGTACTTAAAAAGTAAAAACGGAACCATTATAAGATCACTCCTGTGTCTGTCTGTCACAGTCATTTTACTCGTAAACTATGGAACGTGGAAAGTTCAAATAAAGGGGAAGTAATAAAGACCATTGACCCACATATTTTCAGATTAATAAACATTCATAAATATATTTAGTAAAAATTAGAGAGGCTAATTATGCTACTTGGAAAAAAAATCTTTTCTTTGTATATCATGGGGGGTATCCTGTGAAAGCTTTTGTAACGCTGAACTCAAAAATACATTCCTTTTAATTTTAGGTATTATATTTTCAAAGATATTGTTGAAAATGTAGCGCAAAAATATGCCCCCCCCCCCCCCCCACACGCACACATCTAATTCCGAATCTACTGAAACTAAAATTATGAAAAAATTAGAGGTAGTAGACGTTAATATAAACTTTGCCGGAAAATTATAGAGATTACCCTAGGTCACATAGTTTTTGAGTAATTAGCATTTTTCTGTTATACCAGTGGTGGAAAATTGGCGCAGAGGAGGAGCCTGTTGACACCACAAACATTTTATAGTATTTTTCAGCTTAATAAAAACGCAGAAATTATGTCATTAGATAAGCCGAAAAATACTTCTAAAATTTAGTGGTGTCAATAGGCTCCGCCTCTGCGCCAATTTTCCACCACTGGTTATACACAAATTTCGATTTACGGGCATTCAGAAAAATTGTTGAGCATCGCTGAATATACCTATCGTTGCAGAAGAATAAAAACATTGTTGATAATGAAATGATTTAAAAAAAAAATCATCGGTTATTAGCCGAGATATTAACCCTTAAAGGTACGGTCAGTTTGGACATACACAAGGACAGGGGCGGCCTACTCTATAACTAGTTAACAACTTTTAATGATATATATATATGTGTAATGCAATGTCCAGTAACAGTATAAAAGCAATAAACGTCAAATTGTTAAAATCATACTAATTTAAGGGGTCTCGGGACTCTAAAAATTGGAAAAAATGAAAAAAAGACCATTTTCAACATTTAATGTCTTAAAATGTATATGATTTTAAAACACAATTTTAATTGGGGTGAAAGATATAAGAATGTTCATTCGTTTCATGTATTTAAAAAATTGCAAGATACAGAATTAGTATTTATAGGCGGCTCGAAAAAAAATTGGCATAACAGTTTACGCGCAGGATTACAAAATAAATATTGCAACTAGAATGAAAATTTTGGTGCTTACTTATAATTCAGATTGTAATAATTTCCCCGAACTTAAATAAATTTGTATTTAAAGCATTTTTATATTTTTAATGCAATGTTGCTTTTAGCTACTACAAAATTTTGAAAATTTCAACAGTAAAATCACCTAAAAAAATATTTTTTTGAACAATAAAAAAGAAATTTTAGGTTCAGTTTATACAGAATAACATGAAATACATGTTTTGAAAATTTCATAAAAAATATCCAGAAGTTTTTGAGGTATCCTGCGCGTTATGCCCGAAAAACGCCATTTGGAAAATAATGGCTTTAAAGTTTCGGAAACGCCGCTTCAGCTATTGAGCAGGTATAATGCTAAAAGTCAAAACTTCTGTTCTAATGGGAATTTCAAGGAAACAATTATATCAAAATATTCAGAAAAGATAGGAGTTTAACATCTAAAAAAATTAAAATTTCTTAAATTTTGAAGCTTTAAGAGTCCTTCGACCACTTAATACTTTCCGGCACGGAGTAATTCTATTTATAAGCTTATGAAATAATGGACTGACACCAGAATTTATAAACGAATTTATTAGAAAATGCAAACTTGCTTATTTTCACGTACATGATAAAATGAAAATTTTAATTAAATATTCTTGTTGCCGTTTGTCTGTTTTGGAATTAAAATTAGGTGTCCGTTTTTTAAGGGCATCGTCCTCGAAAGGTTTAATTAGAATGAATCGCATAAATACTGTGGGATTCACGATAGTTTGCATTGATTGTATCTCTCAATACGTCTCGAGTGACTTTAAAAGTTAATTAAACACCTATCTGGAAAAACGCGGTACTGACCAAGGCGGCGTTGCAACTTTGAGACATCAATTTGAAGCGCGCTTAGCACAATGCCAAATTTAAACTTTGAACAAAGGTTTTGTTTTAGCTACACTGTAGAAATAAAGGTTATTACTATGCTGAATTTAGTTTCATGAAATGCCAAATGAAGTTTAACTATGCACTGCTTTTATTGTCAGTACCGAATTAAGTTCATCATAAACAGATTAGGATAATATTAAAAAAAGAGTTATACGAATAGCTATATTTGATATTATTTAGGTTCCATATCTCTTTGAACTTTCATGGTATACCCATTTACACTTTTCTAATATATACAGTTATACCCAATCCTACGTTGTATAGTTTTTTACAAAGTCTTAGTATTCTTTTAGCAACTTTTTTTTTTTTTTTTTTTTTTTTTAATAATACAATTACAAATTCATATATTTATTCTACGGAACCCTCTGTGCGCGAGTAATGCTCGCACTTGACCGTTTATTTTTAATTCAGATTTCTTGATTGGCACCACTTTTTTGAAACGGTAGAATTTCCTTTGTTTTCGCCTTAATTAATATGTCATTAAATAAGGCGCATTTTAGCATTTCCAAAAAGTGGTGCCTATCAAGAGTCTAATTTTTATAAAAGTGGCCCACCTGGTAACACTGTACAGAAGGCTGACTGAAATACGCAATTTCTGAAAAGCTAATGTACAGTTGTCTTGGTAAAGCGATTTTCTTAGGTCCTATACAATTATGTTAACAAAATGAATATTTCTAAAAAATACAAAATATATCTGCTATGAAGCGGAAAATTTAAAAACACATTATTTCAGAAGTGAGAAAATTTTTCTGGGATTTACGGAAGATTTTTGTTCCTTTAAAATGCAGAAATAGTACACTCATTCAGGGTAACTTTGTTCTCTATTTTCATAAGCCACACTCTTATTTTAAGAATATTTTTGCAACTAGCAGTGTTGCCAGTGGGCTACTTTTTTTAAATTCAGATTTCTTGATTGCCACCACTTATTTGAAACGGTAAAATTCCCTTTGTTTTCGCTTTAATTAATATGCCATTAATTAAAGCGCATTTTACAATTTCAAAAAAGTGGTGCCACTCAAGAATATGAATAAAAAAAAAGTAGCCCGTATGGCAACACTGGCAACTAGGGGCATAAAAGAGATGAAATGATCCTAAACTGTTGTATGACTATCAAAAATTAAGGAATAATAATGATAAAAGCAATATAAAATGAATTTTTAACCTGGTGTAAAGTCACCCAGTCATTTAGGGTAACTTTGCACCATATGATAAATATTATCTAAAATAATTCATTATAAAAAAACGTATTATAGTTAGGACAACTTTGAACCCCAAAAAATGTTTTCAGATATGTAAAGACTCCGAATTTACATTTCCCAACATCACAAGATTTCTATTACATATGATATTACAACAAATATTATGCATAAGAAAAGTGGAAGAAGAGAACCATGACTATTTAAAAATAATAAGAAACTGTTTATTGTTCAGATAAAACATAAAAATGCAGTTAAAAACAATTTTCAATGTTTTAACTCAATAATACATCCATAGTTAAGTAATACATACTAATACTAGTATTATTCAAACAAGAGTAAAAAATGTCGAATGTGTGAAATGTCAAATTTGAGAAGCTCCGTCCCGAATACCGCCTTTAAATGAATTTTATGTATTTTACACACATTTGTGAAAATATTTGGAACAGATGTCATAAGTTCCCACGGCCGCCATCTCGGAATTTTTCTTGGCGTGAAAACCCCTTTTCCGCCAAGCACCGGTTTATACGCATGTTTCGCTTAACTAAAATAAAATGTAAATAATAAACAAAACTCACTAAAGTGGCAATCAGTAATCTTGTATGAGAGCTTCGTGAACATTAACCGAAAAAAAAATCACTGCATTCAGCACTTCTTGCGGTGTAGCATTCTCAAAATTCAGCAGTTCTCGCTTTCTAACAATTTGAAAATGTAAAAAAACTCTTAAAGCAACAAAATATACATAAAAAACGAAACTCGCTAAAATGGCAAACAGTAATCTTGTATGAGCGCTTCGCGCACGTTAACAGAAAAAAAAATCACTGCATTCAGCACTTTTCGCGGTGTAGCATTCTCAAAATTCAGCAGTTCTCGCTTTCTAGCAATCTCAAAATGTAAAAAACTCTTAAAGCAGCAACATATACATAAAATTATCAACATACCTTAACAGACATCTGCTTTCTTGAAAGCTCCAGCACGAAATCTCTCTCATAACATCACCGCCATTTTCCAAAATACGCTTATGAATACGCATTGGCACACCATAAACAAACCTACTTTTCTTGTCAAAATTTCCTCATATTACTTAATTACTTCAGCAAAAGCGTTTAAACGGATTACAGAAACCATAGTCAGTCAAATACATCCAATAAATTTAACATAAAAATAAAAAGACAGAACAATACAACACGATATCAAAATACATCCACAAAATCTACCACTTCTCACGGGTTGCCAGAACACAACACGTCAGAACACACACGTCACACGGGGTTCCACATATCAAGGTTGTCATATCCATAAACACCGCCAATACGCCAACAAAAAATCGCCAAACTATTCAAAACAACCGCTGAGGGAACATAAGGCATCTAAGCCAAATATTTACATGTTACATCTAATGCACACTTTCGGCATCTATATAAAATATACGAGCAATTATGTTAAAATTTTTGACAGTAGCACCTATAATCAGTAAATTATAAGCATCAGTATAACTTTGAGCCGGCTCAAAGTAACCCTGAAAATGAGGTAAAGTGTTAGTGTCTTCTTATTTTACATTTTATTAACTATTAGTAAATAAATAATCACAAAATATTAACACATTTACAACATTTAGATAATAATATGTCTGATAAATGAGTATATTGTTACTTACTATGAAAATTTAATTGGATTACAACAACTTCAAAAGAGCATTCAAAATTAACTTGAAAACAATACTTCACAAAAATAGTTAGATGATGCAATTAATTGCGTTTATTGTTGCTAATTTATTTTCTAAAATTAAGAGTAGCAATCCCAGTTTAGAACCTTGCCAGCAGAGCACAGTTCTGGAGTTTATTTAGTCTTTTGGAGTCAAAAATATTGAAAATTAGGAGGTGGTGCAAAGTTACACCCCACGGTTTAAATTTACCCTGAATGACTGTACAGTCATTCAGGGTAACTTTTATCCACATTTTCTCTATTTTCATATGCCACGCTCTTGTTTTAAGAGTATTGTTGCAACTAGGGGCATAAAAGAGCAGAAATTATCCTAAATTATTGTATGATTATCAAAAATTAAGGAATAATAAGGATGAAAGCAATAAAAAATGAATTTTTAACCTGGTTCAAAGTTACCCAGCCATTTAGGGTAACTTTGCACCATATGATAAATATTATATAAAATGATTCATTATAAAAAAAATATTATAGTTAGTACAACTTTAAACCCCAAAAATCGTTTTCAGATATGTAAAGACTCCGAATTTACATTTCCCAACATCCCAAGGTTCGTATAATTTATGATATTACAACAAATATGCACAAGAAAAGTGGAAGAAGAGAACCATGAATATTTAGAAAAAAATAACGGATTATTGTTCATATAAAACATAAAAATTCAGTGTAAAACAATTTTCAATGTTTTAACTCAATAATATAGCCATAGTTACAGTAATACATACTAGTACCAATATTATTCGAACAAGAATAAAAAATGTCGAATGTATGCAATGTCAAATTTGCGTAGTTCCGCTCCGAAAAACGCCTTTAAATGAATTTTGTGTATTTTACACATATTTGTGAAAATATTTACATGTTATATCTAATGCACACTTTCGGCATTTCTATAAAATATACGTGCAAATATGGGAAATTTCTGACAGTAGCACCTATAATCAGTAAATTATAAACATCAGTATAACTTTGAGTCGGCTCAAAGTTACCCTGAAAATGTGGTAAAATGTTAGTGCCTTCTTATTTTACATTTTATGAACTATTAATAAATAAATAGTCAGACAATATTAACACATTTACGACATTTAGATAATAATATGTCTTATAAATGAGTATATTGTTACTTACTATGAAAATTTTATTGGATTACAGCAACTTCAAAACAGCATTAAAAGTTAACTTGAAAACAGTACTTCACAAAAATATTTAGATGATGCAATTAATTGCACATAATGTTGCTAATTTATTTTCTAAAATAAAGAGCAGAAATCCCAGTTTAGTACCTTGCCAACAGAGCACAGTTCTGTAGTTTATTTAGTCTTTTGGAGTCAAAAATATTGAAAAATAGGAGGTGGTGCAAAGGTACACCCCATGGTTCAAAGTTACCCTGAATGGCTGTACTGGCGTTTCGATTTCCAATGTAATTTTCGTATTTTAACTGTTAAATATTTTACAGCGTAAAAGGGTGGTGAGAAGCGCATGCGTATAAGTTTAATAAAGCATGAGCTTTGTTAGATAACATCATTTTTTCGAAGTTTTAATTTATGCATTGTTCGTATGTTTGTGAAGTATACTCATTTTTATAGTGGTATGCCTTTTATGTTGTGAAAGCACAGAGTATAATTTTTTTTGTATTTTATTGTTTCGTAGAGTATGTGAAATAACGGAAAATCTACTGTTAATAACTTGGCTTCTATAAATTTAACCTGAGCTAAAAATTGAAATTATGTTAAAAAAGAGAGAAATTAACCCTAGATCTACCGGGAATTTTATTCAAATTTAATAAAACGTTCTAAACCAGAATTTTTATTTAAAACTATTTAACTTATTTATTTACCTTATTTTTGTCTGGTTTATATACTTAGTTTATTTTAAAGAAATTTCTGGTTTGAATGAATATTTTGTATGTACCTGTCGGGTCCAATGGACCCGTCTGGTAGACGGAGGGTTAATGTGTAAATTTATCACTTATTCGGTAAATTTACATCTAAAAAAGCACTGAAGTCTTTGTAATTTTACATGAAAAAAATGGTAGTTGTTATTTTATTGTATATACTATGAGTAAATAATAACACGTTGTGTGCAGGTGTTTCTTATCGGTGCATTATAGGTCAGCGAACAGTTTTCGAGAAAGAAAAACTTGCAACCAAATCGAAAACTGCTAAAATCTAGCTTTTAATGGCAATGAGTTAGTTTACATATCTTATCTTCCTCTGTAAAGAATTCTTTCTTTCATCAACCTATAAAAGAGGATTACCGTCAACTGGGGTAACTTTGGTCCACATTTCTCTGTTTCATGGCATGTTCAGCATTTTCATTCTATTATTTTATTTAAAAAATGAAAATTATGGTAACCTTTTGTTTGCTTAAGAACACATGGAACCACATAATTATCATAAATTTGTCGACATTGGATTCTTATTTATCAAAAGTGTTTTTGAAAGTTTTGGGCCAATGTTACCTTGAATTGGGGTAACATTGACCAACGTGTTAAAACGTATGTTATAGGGCCTACAACGTGATATGGACCAATGTTATCCTATTGAAAAAGACGGAGGAGAAAGTGTAAGAAGTGTAATCATGTAAAAAGACAGTAAATTAGCATATATTTTAATAAAAAAATATTAAAAAACTCATAAGTATTGCTTAGCGTGGATTGTCCAGGTCAGGGACTGAATACTGCTTTCTCTAAGACAGAAGTTTAGGTGGACTAATTTTTGCAACAATATCGTTCCATTTATACAACATCGAGTCCGGTCTCTGTGGCCAACATGAACACTTTAACTTTTTATCTACACTATGACGCAAAAGTTTAGACAATGAAGAAATTCTTACATACTTTGAAAAATATTTATTCAATTTTCAAATCACTGCTTGAAATTAATGTGCTGTACATATAAACAATATTTATAACAAAGAAAAGTGGAATTGTGCATATTGCAATAAATTAAATGGTAACAAAAATAAACTGCTGTCTCAAAAGTTTAGACACAAATTAAATAAAATCGAAATAAACAATTTTTAAAACCGGGTTGCGCATCCATGCTTATGTATTACGTCATATACACGAGATTGCATGGAAGAAACTAAATCTTGCATAGTTTGTGGATCGATATCGTACCATGCATTCTCAATAGATGTCTTAAGTTCCTTTTCAGAAGAGTATTGTCTAGCGTTGCTATAAACTTTGCGACACATAATGCTCCAAAGGTTTTCTATAGGGTTAAGATCTGGGCTACATGCTGGCCAGTCGAGAACTCTTATATTATGGGAATTAAACCAAGATTTTGAATGTTTTGCAGTGTGAATTGAAGCATTGTCTTGCTGAAATTCCCACTGAGGACCCCCTAGAAGCTCAGCAAATGGCAGTAGGTTTTCTTCTAATGTCTGTGTATAATGCTGTGAAGTTTGACGACCACTGGTGAAGGTCAGAGATACTTGTCCATTATAGCAAAAGGCTGCCCAAATCATCACCGAGCCCCCTCCTTGTCTGCGACTAAAAAAACGTCGAGGTTCCTTCCGCAAGTCATGCCAATACGATAAACAACCATCTGGACCATCCAGATTCCACTTTTTTTCATCGCTAAATATGACTGACTGCCATTTCTCTCCATATGACATATGCTTTCAAGCCCACATAAGTCTTTGTAACTTATGATATGGTTTCAGAGCTGGTTTCTTCTGCATTTTGCTATAAACGATTGTTCCTTTTTCCAAAATTCGTCTACGAATCGTATCCTTTGATACAGAGAGTCCCGATGAGCTTTGAACTCCACGTACGCTCATTTGTTGAGTACTCGCTAGTCTTTGTATCAGGCGATCCTCTCGTACATTTGTCACACGTGGCCTCCCAGACCGACATTTTGCTTTATATTCGGAACCACTCGATAAAACTCGATAAATAGATTTTTTTGACCTATTAATAATAGCAGAAATTTCAGAAACGCTCTTCCCTTCACCTTTCAACTGCCAAATCCTTGAAACCTCATTCACTTGAATTTCTTTAGCTCTCGGCATGTCGACTATGAAGCGCAATCGTTTGCAAAACTTAAGTACTCCAAATTTGTGACATCATCAATTCTAAATTTGCATATGCCAGCGAATATTCAAAGAAATTTAGAATAGTGTCTAAACTTTTGCGACAAGCACATTTGAATTTTTATGAAAAAAATTAGTATTATAGCAAATAAAACGACTGTCTTTTGTACATAGCATTTTAAATCAGTTTTTGAATATATTTACAGGTTTTTGTAATTCTGACGTCATAATTCTACATTTTAAAGCTGAATGACGTCATTGTCTAAACTTTTGCGTCATAGTGTATGCAGTCAATAACACAATCCTTCCTCAATAGATATTGCTATTAAACAGCACAAGTACAAAATTTTCAACGTCACAGCCATGTTTGTCAAAAGTGTTTTTGTTTGGTTCAGTTGGAACCAATACACTGGATGAATTTTCAACAAAATTATTGTTGAAAATGACTATTTTCATAAGTATACCGAAAATAAACAAAAGCATTACCTCATAAACATCAATGCTTAAATTCAACAAAATAAGAAAAAGCTCTCCTTCAAATATAACATTTTTTATGCATTGTCAGGAAGTATATATAAAAATTTAAATGATAATTGGTTGGACCAAAGTTACCTCAAAAATTGGTCCAAAGTTACCTGAACTTGGAAAAATGCTTTTCTTTTTTTATCTCAGGAAAGACAACGCATAATCCTACATTAGGCCTTGATTTACACTAATGAGTTTATAATAACACGTACTTACCAAGATCCAAATAAATTAATTTACAGCTTGACAGACAAAAGTTGTAGGAACTAAATTCTCATAGTCTTCACAAGTTTTTGTTTGACTGGTGCTGCCACGGTGGAAACTTGGCGAACTACTTACAATGAGCTGCCATGTATACTTTGAGACCAAATCTTTGTCGATATCTCAAACGATGTAGAAATTATAGCAGATTTAATCTTTTTTCTCTTTTGGGCCAAAAGTTAACCTTAATGGGCGAAAGTTACCCCAGTTCAGTGTTGCCAGATTGGGGACATTTTTTAATTTAGATTATTTGACTGTCACCACTTTTTTAAAATAGTATAATTCGGCTTTTTTCAGAATTTTTAATCTATTTTTTATACAGGCCAAACATTTCTATTTCAAAAAGCGGTGACAATCAACAATCTGGGGACAAAAAAGTTCCCAATCTGGCAATACTGCCCCAGTTGGCGGTATATAATTATGGAAAATATTGATCGAATGGTTTTAAACGATAACCAGTAAAAAGTTACCGAATATATCTGTTTCTTTTTTGTGTTTTTATAGAAATTTTTAACAATGCACGTTTCATGTTGCACTTCCATGATTTTAAAATATTGAAGTATTCAGAAATGTTCTGTCACTGTTGAAAAAATTCCGGTAATTGACAGTACAATTAACCTTTTTTTAAGGAATATTTTCTCCGATGAAAGTGATTTCGTGAATGACTTAAAAAGTATAACGATTATGGATTTGAGAGCATCCTTGGCAGATAATGCCAAATTTTCCTTTTCTCTAAAACTAAAGAATTTATTGTTTTTGTTACTCTGAAAAAGAGAAGAAATCCGTAAAAATCTGGAAATTGTGCTATCAGACAGGGCTTAAAATGAAAAAAATCCATGAGCCGGAACACTATTTCAAGATTACTGTTGGCTAAAAATGTTTTTGGAAGTATAGACAGATGTATTTCTAACTTTACACAGAATAGCGCAATACGCTATATTATGTGACCGGTAAGGCCTCCATTCAGCCTGCTACAATCTTTGTTATAGGGCAATTTCGCAGAAAATTCTCATTTGAGGGGGGGATAAAATTTATAGTATCTTATACTATAATGGGAGCAAAATTTGTGTGTGTATGTAAATTTTATCTTAAAAATGGCTCAAACGATTTTGACGAAATTTTGTATTTTACCATTTGCGGGCACGATAAGACCATTGGGCTAGGTCACGTGTTCGAGAAAATTCGATTAGTGGATCATTTTGGATCATAATGTGTCAAGGTCAGGCTACTTATATCTAAAAAACGGCTCAATCGATTTTGACTAAATTTTATATCCAACCGTTTTGGGGTACGAGAAAACTATTGGACTAGGTCACATGTTCGAGAAATTTCGATTAGGGGATCATTTTTGGGTCACTATGGGTCAAGCGAATTTTATTTAAAAAACGGCTCTAACGATTTTGAATTCTGGATAAATTTTGTATTCTGTCGTTTTGGATTACGATAAGACCAATGGGCTAAGTCATATATTAGAAAAAATTCGATTTGTGGGTGATTTTTGGGTCACTGTGGGTCAAGCAAAGTTTATCTAGAAAACGGCTCTAACGACATTGACGAAATTTTGTATTTTACCATTTTCGGGCACGAGAATACCATTGGGCTAGTTCACGTGTCCGAGAAAAATCGATTAGTGGGTCATTTTGGGTCATGATGTATCAAGGTCAAGCTACTTATATCTAAAACACGGCTCTAACAATTATGACTAAATTTTGTATTTTGTCGTTTTCGATTACGAGAAGACCAATGAGATAAGTCACATATTAGAGAAAATTCGATTAGTGGGTGATTTTTGGGTCACTGTGGGTCAAGCAAAGTGTATCTAGAAAACGGCTCTAACGATTTTGACGAAATTTTGTATTTTACCATTTTCGGGCACGAGAATACCATTGGGCTAGTTCACGTGTCCGAGAAAAATCGATTAGTGGGTCATTTTGGGTCATGATGTGTCAAGGTCAAGCTACTTATATCTAAAACACGGCTCTAACAATTATGACTAAATTTTGTATTTTGTCGTTTTCGATTACGAGAAGACCAATGGGATAAGTCACATATTAGAGAAAATTCGATTAGTGGGTCATTTTTGGGTCACTGTGGGTCAAGCAAAGTTTATCTAGAAAACAGCTCTAACGATTTTGACGAAATTTTGTATTTTACCATTTTCAGGCACGAGAATACTATTGGGCTGGGTCACCTGTTCGAGAAAATTCGATTAGTGGGTCATTTTGGATCATAATGGGTCAAGGTCAAGCTGCTTATATCTAAAACATGGCTCTAACGATTTTGACTAAATTTTGTATTTTGTCGTGTTCGATTACGGGAAGACCAGTGGGATAAGTCACATATTAGAGAAAATTCGATTAGTGGGCCATTTTTGGGTCACTGTGGGTCAAGCTCAGTGTATTTAAAATAGCGGCTCAAAACATTATGGCAAAATTTTGTATTATATCGTTTCTGAGCATGAGAATACTATTGAGCTATGTCTCATGTTCAGGAAAATTCGATTAATGGGTCATTTTTGGGTCACTGTGGGTCAAGCTAATTGTATCTTAAAAAAAGGCTCAAACGAGTCTGACAAAATTTTATATTATACTGTTTCCGGGCACGAGAAGATCATTGGGTTAGGTCGCATGCTAAAGAAAATTCGATTAACCAGTCATTTTGGGTCACTGTGGGTCAAGGTTTAGCTAATTTTATCTAAAAAATGGCTGAAACTATTTTGACAAAATTTCTTATTACACCGTTCCCTTGCACGAGAAGACCATTTGGCTAGGTCAGATGTGCGATAAATTTAGATTAGTAGGTCCTTTTTGGGTTACCGTGAGTCAAGCTAATTTTATCTATAAAATGACTTTAGCGATTTTGACTAAATTTTGTATTCTATCGTTTTCGGGTTCGAGAAGAGCATTGGTTAGATCGTGTGTTCAAAAAATTTCGATTGGTGGGTCCCTATGGCTTAGGATTATGCCAATTTTATCTAAACAGCAAGAATTATGCAGTGAAAATGAAATATCGAATTGAACCGCTGCCACCGAAACACTCAAGGCCTGAGGACACTAGTTGTGACGTCATCACTAATGGACCTACTTCTCACTAGTGTTAGAATTCACACCGGAAAATTTTGAATAGCAGTTTTCTTTTATTTTATTTTTAGAATATCTGACGTGTTATCAAACAATAATAACTGTTTAAACATACTGGTGAGAATTTGGAATTCCCCAATACAAAATCAACTAGATGCGGCAACATTGTGGTATTCCGCATCTGGCTGAATTTTTATTTAGGGATTCCGAATTCTCACCAGTAAGTTTAAATAGTTATTATTATTTTATAAGATGATAGGTATTGCACAAATAAAAGGAAATAAAACTGCTATTCAAAATTTCACGGTGTTAATTCCAACACTAGTGAGAAGTCGGTCGATTAGTGATGACGTCAAAACTCTTGTCCTCTGGCCTTGACTATTTCGATGGCAACGATTGAACACAAGGCTAATTTTGACCAAGCTTAGCTCGGTCATGCCCGCTAGTGTTTAATTTAAGGGTACGATTGGAAAGCTTGATAATTTTATGTTCTGTAATAAAATCCTAATAAAACGACATTGTAAATTACTATTGACAGACTAAGTTAAGTACCGTTATTGTCATGGTAAAGTCATAATATTAAGTCAGTCACACAATAGAAGTTACGTCAGTTACATGTGTAAATGCCACTTTTCCTTTTTTATTGTTCAGAAGTCAATTAAACAATTTACTGTTATAATTTGTCGTTACTTAGTGTTGTTGAGAACATTAAATCTTTTTTTTTCTCTCTACGCGATAGTTTTGGTAATTTTTACACTTCAATGAAGGCAGAAAAATGGTTTGCCTATTTTATGTTACGTTAGTTACAGAACTTTGAATTGTAATTTTTAAGACTAAAACAGAGATTGAAATAATATGCATGTATTTGGGTATTAAGTTCTTAGTAAGAAATATTTTAAACCGTAAAAATTTGTTCTAGCTTTATTAGTAAATTTTCTGCACAGTCTTGAAAACAAATTTTGATGATCAAGAGTTACATCATTTACGATGGAATTGACCTATAGCAAAAGATTAAAATTAAACAGTCTGGATGTGTGGCGTGCCATATTTATTGAGCCACTAAAATTTAAGAGTAATCTTCCTCCTGAGTATTTCACCTGCGCTTCACAACCGCGGGTGGGTCATTCTCTAAAAAGTGGCTGTTTTTTTTTTTTTTTTTTTTAATTGCGGCCCAATAAAATTGCCCCCAAAATCTCAAAATTTAGCCTACAAGTATCTTATTGCTATAATTATCTAAAAATAATATGAACCAAACTGTATCTCATATTTCTTCTGATATTTTAATTTCAAAGCACTTCCATTGCTAAAATGTTCAAATAAATGATTGGCACCAGAATTTAAGAACAAATTTATTTGTAAATAGGAAAAATGCTACATTTTACATACATGTTAAATAGATAAAAGTTTATAAAAAGTCTGGTTCCATTGTGGCGCGTACGAATTAAAATTAAGTGGTTTCATAAACTTACCACCGCCCTTGAAAGGGTTAAAAAGAAAAGACATTATAATTAGAAGTCATACTGTCATAATAACTGTAATAATGTTTCTTTTACTCTATGTCAATTGAAAAAATAAAGATAATAGAAGGGTTAATGTTTATTTGAATTACTACATTTTTTTAACTTCTCCCTGTAAAATAATAGAAATTAAAAATGTATTATTTTTACTTACGGTAATTAAAAGTCTTATGAGTTTTTTAATGTGTATTTTATTGTATTAGATTTTCTTATTTTGCAGTTTAGTACATATATAAATGGATTCAGATCATTTCCTCACAATTCAAATCATTCCCTCATATTAAAATTATGAGAGAATGATTGTGAGGGAATGACGAAATACTTCTGAAAACCATGTTATACTAAAGTGATTAGTCTTAGGTATATTTTAAGTTACTAAATATCTTTTGAAACACATTAAAAGACATTTCATTAGTTTTTATTAAATTTATAATAGATGAAGGAATGACGCGTAATAAAAATACTTACATTGATCTAATATTTCAAAGCCATATAGTAACTATTCAAGAACGTTTTTGAGCAAACAACAAGATGGATACTTCACTTTACTCTTGTACAAACTGTCCTAGACATATATAAAGCATGTTATGCTTTCTGCTAAGTAAATAATGGCAAATTTATAGTTATGTGAGGGGATGACGACAAATGCTGTGGACATCATTAAAAAGTGCCCTAATTCATTCCTTATGTAAAATATAAATATAATTAAATGGATAAATATGTATTTAAGTGTGTTTAATGGATTGAGAAAAAATATTATAAATATACGTGTACGAATGGCAGAGAAAGCATTTTCTTTCCTATATCTGTGAATGCGTACATAGTGAGGGAATGATATTTGCATTAAAAATACATTAAGTTTATCAAATTTCAATTTCAATAAGCAAATAATTACAGTTTATATGTATAACTGATTAATACTGTTAGTTTAAATCACCTTTTCTTTTTGTAATTTTAAAAATATGTCTTCAAGACCCCTGGGACATAAAATTGCCACTTTTCAGAGAATGACTCGGGTATGGGTGGTGGCTTATAACAGCGATGTTAAGTACATCACCATACGTTCTATCCATTTTTTGAATGAACCTTAAATGGAACGGAAATATTAAACTTTTACTGGAACTGTAACGATGTTTTGATAATTGCACGAACCGGAGCGTTGTTCATCATTTCACGAAAGGGAATATCGTCCTGTTAGCTCCCGTAAATTTTGAGCCCTGCTGTCGGAATGCATAATTTTTCGTTTAGTGAGTAAAATTCTAAAAAGTTTCAAAGCTTTACCAAAAACGACTAATTATCTAGAATTTTCGGCACTATTATCTCTTAAATATATTCTTAAATCCACATTCACTACTTTCTGACATATTCAAGGCACAATTTCATAGAGGAAAAAAATCCGTAAGAACGCGGATATTCTATTAGTAATCAACGAATTTTTAAAATTATTTTATGTTAATTTAATTTAATTTTTTATTGCGAATGCATTAAAAGCGAAAAATAATTTCAAACAAGAATCTGTTTCATGCGTTAAGCATTGTGTCTCAATTAAAATTTTATTTCATGCTTTAGTTTTAAACATACTAAAACAGATGGAGTTTGAATCATTTTCAAATGTTTGAATTTTAGAACTTTGAAATGTTTTACAGCCACAAAAGTATGTTTACTTTTTAGAGTAAGGAAGAGATTGATCGAAAGTTCGAAGCTTTTATTCACATTTATATTTATCTAAACACATGCATAGAAGTGTATTAGAATTTCCTTATTCTGAAAAGAAGTAAGAAAATTTATGGAAGATAAAATGCACTCAAGTAGATGAAGCTTTAAATTGTTATCGCCGCAGGTAAGTATTTATTGCTTATTACAATTCTATTGTGTTTTCGGTGTCATACAGTTAAATTTCATATATTCATACTTTTACTATTTATGTATTTTTGTTCAGAAATTAGAACATATATAAAATTAACAAATTTTTATGTCAAAATACTGAGAAACTTAAAAATTTAGAAGAAAATTCGCTATTTTTAAAAATAAAAAAAATCACAGATATCTACAAATATTAAAGAATAATTGCTTTAAATTGTATCGGAGTTGGTATATTTATATTTTTGAAAATATTCTATTGAGAATTTTTAGTTCCTTTCCTTGGCATCACGAAGCATAATTTTTAAGGCAAAATAAGTTATTCATTTTCAGGGATTCCGTTGGTGTTTTTTTTTAATACCATTGTGTAAGATCAACAATTTTTGTAATAGATTGCTATTGCATTTGCATTAAAAATATACCACAAAGAATATTGCTTGGAAATAGTGATATTCAAAAAGATGATAAGTGGGATCCCTGCAATTTACAAATAAGACATTTTTCTCAGAACAAAACTAACATGGGGGAAATCCAGCTTTACAGCATAATGAAGATTTATGTAGTCATATTAGATTATATATATAAAAAAATCACTAATTAATTTATAGTAATCCCAAGTCTGCATGATTTTGGGGTTTAACTTTGGATAATTGATTTTTATGTATATTTTAGCGCTGAATCCTAAAATGACCTTCATTTTTAACCACCACGTCAGGATTTTTTGCAAATCTTAAATTCCAATTGTAAAAAGTCAAAATATAGAGAACTTCTGATACTGAAAGATACAGGGAATGGTTGTTTTTCTTAACATTTCATGAGTGATTTATATATATTTTTTAGCGCTAAATTTGAAAATGACCTTCATTTTTAACCATCAAATCAGGGTTTTTTGCAAATCGTACATTTCAAAGTCAAAAAATAGCAAATTTCATATACTATAAAATATATGTGATGGTTGTGTTTTTTAAATTTTGATAATTGATTTTTATGTATTTTTTAGCATTTAATCTGAAAATAACCTTCATTTTTAACCATCACTTCAAAATATTTCGGAAATCATAAATTTCAAAGTTAAAAAGTAAAAAATTGCAAAAAATCCTGATGTGATGGTAAAAAATGAAGGTCATTTTCGGGTTCAGCGCTACAAAATGCGTAAGAATCAATTATCAAAAGCTGGGTAATTTGACACAACCCAAATTTTGCAGGCTTGTGTAGTCAAGAATATCCAATTCTATGATCAAAATCTAAATAGATCTATGTATGCTATAAAAAACTAGTTGTATGTGCCAATCCCAAATCACATACATCTTAATATTTCAAAAAGTAGTTAATACTTCATTATTGTTAGTTCAATACTATACCACATTTGACATTAATCTGAAGTTTCTGATTTAGTCAATTAACCCCTTAACGGTCGCATTAAATTACGGTTTAAAAAATCAAATTGCTTATTGGCACCACATTTTTGAAAAAGAAACGCTTACCTTGTTTAATGACAGGAAAAATGATACCATAATAAAGTCAATTACACTATTCAATAAAACTGGTGGGAATCAAACAAAATCTGAACAATCTGAAAAAAAAGACACAGCCCGTGAATATCACGGGAGCGAGGATTAAGGGGTTAACACTAGAAAGCCCGGGAGCAGTCATTTTGACAGCTACCGAGTGAATATACCTCGGTTCGAACCAGAATTTTTTTTTATATAAAACTAGTTTAAAAGATACAAAGGAAGAAAAAAACTGGTTAAATGGATAAGTTAATAATTTAAAATAAAAATTCTGGTGTGAAATATTTTTCTAAAATCTTAGTAAAATTCTCGGTTTTTCTAGTGTTAATCGGAGTAAAAATGAATTAATCTCGATCATGATATTTATTAAAATCAGTAACTTTTCGTTATTTTGTTGTACATCAGCTGTTTGCGAATAGCCGACTTAGCAGGATGAGAAGCTCTCGTCGCTTCACGAGACGCCGATATGAAATAGAACTACGAAAAATCGAGAAAATTATACAAAGATCAATATTCCAGCGCTTCCTTCCATCGGAATATTTCGAAATTCAAGGACGGCCTGCTGGCCATGGTCAAAAACCTACACAAAAAATTTGGTTTAATTCTATGCATAACTTCATATACTTTTCGATGATACAATAAAGAAAATGGCACAAAAATAGCTATTACTGCGCCCCCTTCTGGCGGAATATTTCCAAATTGAAGGAGGATGAGCTATAGCCGAAATCATACGCAAAACATTAAGCCCATTCTATGTATAATGTCACACACTTTTCGATGGTACAATGGCGACACACGGACAGCCAGACATTTTATATATATATATATATTTTTTTTTTGAGGGGGGGGGGGGGGTTGGCCCCTAAAACGTGTAAATCCGTTGAAAACCGGGTCTATAAAAATTTTCGATTACAATACTTTTTTCTATTGACGATAGAGATAGAAGAAAGTAATAATGTACCATTAAAACATTTTTAGAAGGGGATATTATTATTTTCTTTTTGGAATAGAAGAGTTTCAAGTACTTACGGATATAAATCTAAAATGGCATTTTAACACTAAAAAGAACGTGAGGGGTCATTTTGAACCCTATCATATGAATATATTTCGGTTCGAACCAGAAATTTCTTTGTAAAATAAGTTAAAAAGACACAAAGAAGAAAAAATTTAAATTAACATGTTAAACAGATTTAAATAAAAATTCCGGTGTAAAATATTCTTAAAATCTTGAGTAAATTTTCCCGTCGTTTTAGTGTTAAGGGGACCGGGAAAGCCCTATCTCCGCCATGTTAAACTCACCAACTTTATGTACCCTTTTCTCAGAAATGGTGAAAGATAGAGGTCTAGATTTTTTAGAGTACTTAGAATATCATGATTTACGTATTTTAACAGACCATTTTCTTTCTAAGTGAAACTCAAAATGAATTATTAATTATTTATTGAAAGTAATTTTTAAATTAGCATTTTTGGTAAGATTTCACTGCCTAAAATAAATAATTCTCAACAAATCATTAAATCTCTGTGTTAAAGTATACAATATAACATAACATAAGTATTAAAAAAAATCTGAGTTCTTTTGTTTTTATAGATATTGAAAAAAAGGAACACAAACATGAAAATCCAAGTTTTGAGAAAAAGTCAATTAAAGATTTAAATGGCCATTAAGCTGTGAAGTAATCTTAGAAAGAATGAATAATTTCAACACTTAATTTTTATATATATATAAACATGTGTGACACATCGTTGGAAAGATAAAAGTTAAAACTATTTAACGAAATCGATTTTTTGGTTGAATTTTGCGCTCCCGGTTCCCACAAAGGCCAATATGAAATGTACAAGAACTTAAATTCGGACTGAGCACAGAAAAAAATTAGATTAGGCTGCAGAGCAAAGTAAGATTTGCACTGGTCAATCCTATGTGTGAACTGATGTGTTAAATTTCATAGGAGTTGGTATGTTTTTAATTTTGATGATATCCTATTAAGAGTTTGATTTATTAGACTTGAGGAAACATAATTAAGATACACAATTTATTCAAATTATAATTCTTAACTTTTGTTGGAAAAAATTAAGTCAATTTTCTTAGAACCAAATACCATAACATTTTAAAAGGCTGCTTAGCATAACAAGTCGTAAATTGCACGTCAAACGTGGCTAATGAGGTGCGTCTGTACTATAACTAGTTTTATAAATATTCAGATCTTGGTGCGATAGCAGTTGCAATCGTATGCAAAAATGCATGAATACAAAATTTATTACGATTATATATATTAAATTCAATAATACGAAAATACTATGCCCCCCAATCTTAAATATTGCGTAATCACCGTGGCAACCTAGAATCATTACCTATCATGGGATATCATTGAATTAATTACGTATGATAGGATTTAATAGAATGAAGAAAACTTTTATTAATGTCTTTTTAAGTTTTGATTAGATTTTCATAAAATTTGAAATGACTCGACAAAATTCTGCGACTATTCTATATATTAAATTTCAAACTATTCGATTGGGCATATTTTGCGCTGTTTATCCGCGGACGGACAAGATGGCGACTACAGGTGCTAAGTATTTATATAATTGCGAACGCACCTAAAAAGCCATCACAAGGAAGATTTATACTATCATAGAAGATTAAATCAATAAAAAATACTTTTAATTTATATTAATATTATAAAAAAAATCTATGTATTATCAGAAGCTGAATAAATCATCAATGCATATACTAAATAAAAAAATGATATAGCACTCACTCCATTTTTTAAAACAGATAAAGATTGCTCGACATATCTTCGCAGAAGAAAGGTTTCAAGTATATACGAATATAAATCTAGCAGTGCATTTTTAAGTCCAATTTGAAATGCACGAGAACATAAATTAGATCTGACTTCAGAAAACGTCAGGATGCACAGTAAGATAAGATATTTTTTGAATTGGTAGTTTAGATTTTGCTCGAAATTTGAAATTCCGATACGTTTCATGAATACAACAGCTTAGTTTTCTCTTTTTGAATTTTATTTTTAATGCTGATTCGCGTTCAAAGATTTAAAATTCACTGTGCAAAAGAAATGTCTGATGCTTTAAATATTATTCATTAGAATATATAATATTCATCAAAAAATAAAATGTTTTGTTTTGATTATCAAAGATGTTTTTGAATTATTATCTTCGAGATTTATTTAATTCAGATAAAGCTATTTTTTTCTTTTATTTTTCATGCAGCGAAATTTTAAACATTTTCTCTTCTGTTTTTGTTACATTGTTACGATTTTTTTTTTTAAATATTATGATTTATAAAGAAAATAAGTGAAACATTCCAAATCTGTTTTATTGATATTCACAATAATGCTATGCATCGAAATGTTCCAGTTAATTTTAACTAGAAATCGTTTCCATTTTTTCAGTCGGAAAAAAACTCTAATTTGCATTTGTTGCGGAAAAAGAACTAGAAGGAACAATCGGAAATTTAAGTAAGATTTTATTCTGAAATTAAAAAAGGATTTAATTAAAATAATTATAATTTAAAGAAAAGGGAAGAAAATTAGTACGTAAAGCAGTGGATTAGCCTTCACGTTAAAATAAATATTTAATTGTCTATGTTTATGCAAATGCATTCGTGTATTTCATTATTGTATTTCTAGATGTTTTAGCATAAATATGCATGGCAATAAAGCAAAATAACTAAAGAGGAAATCCTTATAATATTATAAATGCGAAAGAGTGTGTGAAAGTTTGAATGAAGTCAACGTCTAAACTGATGAATTAATGCTTTTCTATCTTTGGATATAGATGGATTATAACAAGAAAAAGAACATAGGCTATGTTTTATTTATATATATTTTAAATAATTCAAAATTTCATTATTTTTCATACAGAATCGATTGACATTTTTCCAATAAAATTTAACCACCTTTCTTTGTCATTACCAAAAATAAAAAATAAATAACAACCGGAATAATAATTTTTCCTCGATAATTACATTTCAATTGAAAGATTTTCTCGCGAAAAAAGAAAAAGAAATAAGAAAATAAGAATTAAAAAATATATATGAATGCGACGTCATATTAGAAATAAAAGAAAAAAATTCAAGTATTTCCTCATAAAGTAAGGTGTATTAATATGATAATAATAATAACTACGGACTGCATGCGAATATGACATCGTATATGGAAAAAAAAACGGATATGTTTTGATTTTGAAATAATATAACACTAATAAACTGTCTTGAGTTATGGTATCAATTCTTATTAATTAACACTTTTCGGCGCGGTGTCCTTGAAAAAGGACACCCAAATTTAATTCCAGGACTGACAAACGGCACCAAGAATATTTATTGCAGTGTCAGTCCATTATTTCATCAGTTTATAAACAGAATTACTTTGCGCCGGTAAGGGTTAACCCTTTATCCACTGACGGTACTTATACGTACCACTCACTTTAAACTTTTATCATAGTAAATATTACTAATATTCTAATGGTACTTTGCAAGAAACGCTCTTTTAACTCTACTTTATCCGAATACATGGCAGCAGTAGTTCTAGGTTTGTTATTTTAGAGAGGAATGATGCTATCTTTGAAGCAGTCGATGTATTTTCTGCCGACATTTTCTACAGATTGCCACGCTCGTCTTTTCATTGCTGCAAACACAGTAAAGGATATAATATAAGTGTTGGAATTTTTTTATGTGTTCATTATGATCTTAGAATACAATTTGATAAGCTATTTTAGATGAACGGTGTATGTATTTGATTTAACAGTTGAATTACTCGGTGGTACTTATAAGTACCGTCAGTACACTGCGTGTTGGAGAAAAACTTGTGGTTTACTTTTCGTCTGTGTAGTTATCCATCGTTTTCATCTGCTTTAAAATGTAATTACTAAAATGTGTGTAGTAATGATTTCCCCGGTATTTCTTTTCTGTTTCATTGTTATTTTTTATAGGAAATCGTAAAAGTTGTGGCACCGGCTCGTTTTTGCTATGCTAGAAATGGCATATGTAAATTCATATATTGCATATGTGGAGATGCGAGAGAACGTGTTGTCCCTGGAATATAGACGTCGCATAACTAAAGGACAGCTAACAAAATAGAAACTTGAAGAAAAACAGTTTTATTAACCCTTTCAGGAGCAAAACATTTTCAATTCTAAAGTGTTGAAATAAATGATTGGCACCGGAATTTGCCAAACGATTTATTTGTAAATAAGAAAAAGCCTGTATTTTACATACTTAATAAATCGAAAATATTTTCTGGTGCCAGTTGAAATACCTTGTGGGGTTTTCTGTTATGATATTTTAGTCATAGTGTACTGACGGTACTTTAAAGTACCACTTTAACCCTAAAACTACCGGAAATTTCCTTCAAGTATTATAAGATTATCCTACACCAGAACTTTTTTTAAAACTGTTTAACTAATTTATTTTATTTATTGCTGTCTGGATTATATATTTAGTTTATTTAAAGAGATTTCTGGTTTTAATAAATATTTTGAATGCACCTTTCGGGTCCATTGGACCCGACTGGTAGGCGGAGGGTTAATTAATTACCTCTAAATAATTAAATTTCTCACGGGTGAGTACTTTTTTTATATTTATCCTTTAATTTTCGTTGTAGTAACTGAAAAAAAATATTACATGAAAAAAATTTCAGTAGATCATAATGCCGTAGATAAGGGGTTAAAGAAACTTATTATAAATACTTGACCAGAGATGCCAAGTCTCTGGCTTTTTGCGCACCATTATTATCTTAGAGAAAATGCTATCGTTAAATCGACCAAATGTTCCAATTAAATAAAAGAACATTTTCTCAGTGCTGGTATCCAAAAAGACGGAGACTTGGCAGCTCTGCATGACGTTTTATCGTCTGCTCACGGTTAACATAAAGATTTAATTTTTAATTTAAAATTGAAATAAATTAAACAAAATGTTTAAAAGGAAATGTATAGTAAATGTCCATAATATGCACCACGAAATTATCCATGTGGGAAATGACGTCACAATTAGCGGGAAATAGTTATTTTCATTCTTTTTCAGTTTTTAACTGAAAAATTAACTCGATTGACTGTTTTTTTTTGTGACGAGTGAGGCTTCTTAAAGCGATTAATTTCAGAAAATATGAATAGGGGAGATATGGGATGAACGGGACATTTTCACAAAAATATATATTTTTATTTTTTTATTTAAGTTATTACCAATATTATATACAACATTTCATAAATTAGGTATTTGACAACATATATGAACAATATTTATTCTAGATTATGATTTATTCAGAAAAATATTATGAAATTAAAAAAAAAAAACGTTCCTCCCTGTCCCAATCATCCCCACAGCAGGGATGAATGGGACACTAATAGGGATGGATGGGACACAAAGATATTACTCCCTGTACTCAATTTTACCAAATTAAAATTTATAATTGTAACCTTATATATAATTATTTTTGTAATATATGATTTTACCGCACGAATCGATATGTTTTGTTTTTTTTAATAACATCTTTTATTGCAGTTTTAACTTTTAATGCAGACTTTGGCTATCAGTCTGTTCTTTTTTACGGCTTATGAGGCATTTTAGATTTGAAATGAAAGTGTAAAATGTCTTTTAAATATGCCATAGCTAATAATTTTCAATCATAACTTATTAATTAATATTAATTAAATGTATCTTGGAAACATGCAGAACGGAGATTACTGGGTCGATCGGAAAGTCGTGTCGTATTTCAAAAACCAATTCATACCGGAAAATTCTGCCCGGTAATTATTAGACATTAGATATCGGAATCAATGTCTAATAATTAAATGATAGAATTTTCTGGTACGAATTGATTTTCCCAACACGAAACGACTTCCCGAACGACCCAATATGTTAGGGGTGGGGATTTATTTGTGCAACATTTCAAAATTCAATATAATTTCCCCCATTTGATCAATAAACATAGTATTTTTAACAATTTTATCAATTTTGATTAAGTTTTAGTACCAATTTTTTGATAATCCATTAATAATTATTACAATACAATAAATAACACTGAGAAATTTTAAACAATAACAACGCATATAATACTATTTAATACTATTAATTAACGATAATTATTAATTTATCAACCTCTATAATACTATTTAGTTAATAAATAAAATTTTCAGCATCTCTAGGGAAAATGAGAATGTCCCATTCATCTCTATTTGAAATGTCCCAATCATTCCCATGATGCATATAGTCCCTTCTCAGCCATTTTGCCTCAAAAATTATTTTGTCATAATGGTTATTATTCATTCATTTTAACTATCGATATTGAACCTTAAAGTAAATAACTACAACATAGCTTAATTTTTTATATTGTATAAGATATTTCACACCTTCAAATGTAAGAAAAAAACTTACTTTTAAGCAGAGATTTCAGAAAATGCAACTTTGAAGGAAAATGAAAACAGCAATGTGGTCCTACTTTTAATTCTGAAGCACACTGCGGTAGTGCCTTATATGGGGTGGGAAGCAATTTAAATTAAATGTTTATTGCCTGAAATATTGAGAATGTCCCATCCATCCCTTGTCCCATTCATCCCCTAGCTCCCCTATATATATTTTTTTAAGTTGAATTTTCGTTCATAAAACCTAAAGATTTAATATGATTGCGTCAATGTAACGTCATTCCTCTCTGCCAATATCGAAATTAAGGATCGGGAGCTTGAAGTATATTAGAGACACGTTTCAAAATCGTGGTTTGGCAACCGGATTCTAATTCCACATTTCTTTCAGCTTTACAAGAGCCTATTTTGTCATTTTTAAAAATATTATGTTTTAATAATAGATTTTTGTAAAGTTTTATAAGATGCAGTGCACACATATACCAAATACCACTAAAATACATTGTTGTAGTAAAATTATCCAAGCGTGTTTTTTTTTTTTTTTTTTCGTTTTATGAAGAGAGATTTAACGATTTCTACAATTTTACTTGTCCCACCATTTGTTGATTGTGTATATTATTTGGCCCGAAATTTCACCTTTTTATGACAGACTTATGTCAAGGCACCTAAGAAATACCGTACTGTCCATAAAATGTGAAAAAGGGTTGGTTAATTATGTATGCTTTTAATTATGGGAAGTGATATGTTTTGCTTAATTAATGCATTTATCTTTCTTTTTATGCTACGTGAACGACGCCAAGGGTAACAGCTAGTAAATAAATAAAAAGGACTTTGTTTGTCAACGATTATACTTTTTGTGTGTAATGGGAAAATATTGAACTACCATAGGCAGGGCTTCCACACGGTCTGTTTTTGAACACCACTTTTATTTAAAGAAAAATCTTTATAAATTTCGTAGAATCATATCTGGGATAGCGTTTTCCGCGCAATTGTTGTGGAAACCTACCACGAATTTCTTCCTAAAAAATTACTGGTTTTCAAAAAACGGACCAGTGGGAGCCCTGCATAATGTAATGAAAACTAAATGACAAAAAAAAAATAATAATAAAAAATAAAAAATAAATAAATAAATAAATAAAAACATTAAATTTAAATAGCATACTCTTATATAAAATTATATTTTTAGACGTCATACTTAGATTTCGGTAAATCAATCCAAAACTCTATTAACTCAAAAATGCTGTGAGCAAACGTGAATACTTTACGATAATAAAGATATTGACAATATTTCATGTTATTTTATTTCAGAACAGGAAGTGTTATTGGGAACTTTCTTTAAAATACGACTGTTATAATGCATTGTAATCAGAGTTGGGCAAATCTGTAATCTCAATTATCCGAATTGCGGATAATTGAGCGCAATGAAATTACAAGTTAATTGCATGTAATTGATTATAGTTACACACATTCAAACGCATTAATTTCGTCAAATAATGGAATGGACGCGGTTCCGTCTACAGAGTTGGAAGAATTTTTTACGGCATGCAATTTTAACTATAATTAATTACATACAAATAAATGTAACTACGTTGCAGATAATTGCAATTACAAATTTGCCACACTCTGATTATAATTATACTTTTATGCAATCCCTGTGAAAGAGTAGAATAAATAAAAAACTGATTAAAAAGTTTTTATGATATTAGAACATATATTACCTTATTACGAATTAACCCTAGAACTACCGAAAATTTTACTCAAGTTTTATAAAAACATTCTATACCAGAATTTTTACTTAAAACTATTTAATTTGTTTATTTAACTTATTATTGTCTGATTTATAAATTTAGTTTGTTTTGAAGAAATTTCTGTTTTGAATAAATATTTTGAATGTACATGTCGGGTCCATTGGACCCTTCTGGTAGACAGAGGGTTAACTTAATGTATAGCTGCCAACCTCAAACTAATCTTCCGTAATACTTGTGTTAATTTGACCCTGGTTTAATACGTTTCACACCAGAAATTTTTTTAAGAAATGGAAATAAACGTTCCACGTAGAAACCTGGAATTAAATAAATAAGCATTCATGAAATAAATGTTCTGGTTCGAAATGTGGTTAACCTGGGTTAAATTAATCCAGACATTACGGAAGATTAGTGGAAGTTTGGCAGCTGTGTTAATGGTAACTTATAAATTCATTATTTTATAATTCAGCACTGCCAACTCTGGCTATTGCTGTCAAACATTGCAGAAACAAGAATAATTTTTGAGTGTATTTTTTAAAAATCATTCAGGGCTTTCACTCTGCCCGGTTTTTTGAACAACAATTTTATTTAAAGAAAAATCTTCTTTATAAATTTCGTAGAAACATAACGAGAAGAGCAGTTTATTGTAATTGTTGCTGAAAATCTACCATGAATTTCTTTCTAAAACATCAGTGGTTTTCAAAAACGGACCAATGGGAGCCCTGATTATTTCACAAAATTAATTATAGAATGCAGCCGTGTAAGATAGTATAATATGCCATCAATAGTGCCCTATAAAATATGACGAAAGTCTTTCACTATTTTCTTTATTAAATGAGAAATATTATGAGATTAAATAGAACGAAAATTACTTTTCACAAATAGTGGTAAAATATCCACATAATAAAATACGACCTCAGACATTGATCAATAGTGTCCAGTTGAAGCACTTAAATACATATTTCGAAAGCATATTTAAACTTCAACCCTTACGGACCCTTCAATACATCCTTACGAACATAAACTTTAATTGAAAATACTTAGAACCACAATCTTTTAATTACAGAAATAATTAATTACAACTACAGGTATACGTTTAGCGGTATTAGTTAATTTTCTTAAACCTTAATTTGCCAAATAATGTAGTTACTCTTACATCTAAAATATTTAGTCACTGAATACTTTTAGTAAATTTGAAATCATTTGACTTGCTTTATCGTGTTTCCTAGAAATATTTCATGTTTTAGAAGCATACATACACGTACGCTTATTCGCTGATTCAAAACAACTCTTCAATAATATTAAGCGAAAACATCTAAATACAACAAACAATTTTTAATGCGAATTTAGTGTCGCAATCTATTTATTCAGAAAAAAGTACACTGTATCTCACTCCAATATGAACCCGTATTTTTGCTTATAACTTTAACAATAAATTTTTTTTTCGTTTTTTTGCAAACACAATAGATCTTTCAGAAAATATTGTCAAAGTGGGCGTTTTGAACCAAATTTCCGCGCGAAAGAAGAATAACCACTCAAGGAAGGGTGAAAAAGGTCTTTGTCACGTGATGAAAATTGCTTGTAACTCAATAGGTAATATCTTTATCAAAAATGGAAAACGCAATTCGATTCCAAATCGCTTAAATAGTCAGGCCTTCTAATTTTATATCTTTCTATTAAAAAATGAACTTGTAAATGTGACAAAACGTTACTCAGCTACCCCCTGCCCTTTTTTCCATTATGAAGCCCTCATAACATCATAGTAGTTATTTTGCATTTTGATTCCCATATTAACATACAAAAAACTACGATGGTGTTGTGTATTTTTCCCCCTTTTTCTAAAATATTTTGACTGTTTTAACCCTTTATCGGGTAGTTAATAGTGGTAATATACAGGTTGGTTCAAATTAATGTATCCCTGTTTGGGACGCTCTAGCGAGAGAAGCAGTGTATGTAACGACTTTATATTTGGAGGATATACATATAAGACCATGGGAAACTGATTGGTGCAAAAAAATTTTTTTAGTTCAAACAAAGGTCGCTAGGGGAAAATGAGGCGCTGCGATCGGTTTGGAAAATGTAATATGACCAAAGGTGTAAACATCTAGGTACCAATAAGCCGATTCCCAACAATAAATTTTATTAGTATTATTCGTTTAAATTTTATTAGTATATGCTCCGATTAATTTTGTTAGTATTCTTATTCGGCGAAGAATACTAAAAATTTAGTGGTGGGAATTTTTTTTCAAATGTTAATTACCGACACCTTGCATTCTTTGCTTATTTGTTTCGCTACATTTTTCTTATTTTAAGCCGATCGTAGCGCCTCATTTTCCCCTAGCGGCCTTTGTTTGAACTACTTTTTTTTTTTTGCACCAATCAGTTTCTCATGGTTTGATATGTATATTCTCCAAATATGAAGACGTTACATCCACTGCTTCTCTCACTAGAGCGTCCGAAACAGGAATACTTTAATTTGAATCACCCTGTACATACCACTTATCTTTTATTAAAAAATAATTGATTCGCACAGGAATTTTTAGTAAAATATTTTGTTTTTATAATGCTAATGGGGAAACAAGTGCGTTTCATTTTCGAATAAATTTGTTTGTACATTCTGGTGGCAGTGAATCCTTTCAACATTTCCGGCACAGAATTGACTGACCTGATAAAGGGTTAATATAATTTATGGTATATACGAGGGGCATTCGAAACTATGTTTTGTTCTTTTTTTCACACGGAAACTTTATTTCCAAAACAAAACACACCATGGCATCATGAACTATACATCTTGCACTATTTTTCGACATAGTTACCACCGACATTGAGACATTTGTCGAAGCGTATAATCAGTTTGAAAGAACCACGTTGGTAAAACTCGGTGCCTTGCGATGCAAGGAAATGTCGTACAGCCTGCTCCCCCTCAGCATTGTTTTGGAAGTAACTTCCATAGTCCCGAAAGTATGGTTTTCAATGCAGGGAACAGGTGAAAGTTCTATGGGCACACAGCAAGGCTCACACAAGATTAGATTCGTCGCTTCGGATTGGAGAGATTGGATCCGGTCCTCAGCACCGATCTTGCCCCATCAGACTTTCACCTGTTCCCTGCATTGAAAGTCGCACTCACTTCCAAATCAATGCTGAGGTGGAGCAGGCTGTACGTCATTTCCTTGCATCGCAGGGCATTGAGTTCTACTAGAGTGGCTTCTTCAAACTGATTGCACGCTACGACAAACGTCTCAATGTCGGTGATGACTATGTCGAAAAATAGTGCAAGGTGTATAGTTCATGACGTCATGGATAACAGTTTTCCCTGTTATATATCCTTTTACCCCCCCCCCCCTCAGAAAATCAACACTTAACTTTAATTCTTTATTTTTGTAATTTTCATTATCCACCTCCCTCTCAAAAAAAATATTTAGTTTTATTCTTACATTTTATAGGAAATATTATGCCTCTGTATTTATGCGTTCTCCTCCCCCTCATATTTGTGTAAGTAATACGTTTAAAATTCTCATGAATTTATCTTACAACCCTATAAGCCGCTATGACGTGTAACCTAACTGATGTGAATCTTTCCCTTTTTACCAGTACTCTGTCTGCTGAATTCGCATTGTCGCCAATATCTGATATGTTCTTATATTGTACCCGCCAACGCGTGGGTGTTTGTAACGAAGTCTTACGTTTACGTCTCTATCGCTCCCGCCTTCATTGATAGCAGAATTCCACTGTTGCGTCCTTCTGGGCCTGCCCTCCGGGCAAAACTGCAAACTTCTCCCCTTCCTCTGTTACTTTCACAGCCATTCTCCTTGCTATTTTTAAAATAAAGTTTTTTAAGTCCACTAAATTTGTCGTTGGGGTTTTTTGTGCACTTGTTATTCTGGGTATGGAAAAGCCGCCGTACATGGTGTCTTTATTTTTGACTAAAAATTTTCCGTGTGAAAAAAGCAAGTGACGAAACTTAATTTAGGAATGTTCCTTGTATTTACTACTTCTCTGAGAGATTTTGGTTTGAAAATTCTTTAAATGTGTTATAAAAGATCAGAAAACCGTTTTTGATGAATTTCAATAGCAATAATTTGACGTTTTCGATATGATGTGCTCATAACACCATCGTAGTTATTTTATATGTTTTACTTTTTGATACACCGAATAGCATATAATAATTACGATGTTGGAACACAATTTTTCCTTTTTTCTAAGATATTTTGACTGTTTTATAATAATTCAGGATGTATATTTATTACCTCCTTTACTGATTTTTTTTGAAGATCGTTTAAATATGTTATACAATATCAGATTCATTGATTTATCTAAGAGATTTTAATGAATTTCAATTGTAGCAATTTCATTTTATTTTCGGTAAGATGCGCTCATACTACCATTGCAGTTATTTTATACGGTTTGATTTTTGATTCACCTATCAACATAAAAAATACACTATAATGGTATTATGAGTCAGTCATGTAAAAAAAAAAAAACTGAAATTTTTACAATTAAAATATAGGGTGATTATAATTAAAGTTTCAGATTTAAAAGGTTGTAAAAAAAGAACCACTGGCCAGAATGACCTGATATTTTATGTGAGTATACGTGAAACAACGGGAATTTGTTTTGCAAAAGAAAAATGTACAAAAGTTGTCCGATCGATAGCGCTGTACTCGTCATAAGATGCTAATTAAAAGACGTGACATGCTGTTGTGGCACTCTTTGTTCAAAGCATATCCACCACGACAAGATGGTGTCACAGCCGATAGGAAAAAGACGGTTTTTAATTGTCCCTAGGCCAAATACCGTGGAAATAGCAAAAACGAAAATGAACACGTCATATGAACCCGGCTCTTTGAATTTATCAATCAACTTCTTCGGACCGAATGCAGTCATCGGGCCATAGCCACTTCTGAAACCCTTTAATTTTCGGAATTTCTTCAATTCAATTGCCTCATAGTCACCGTTCTTCTAAAAAAGCTTCACAAGCGGAGCCGTTGCCATTGAAATACTCAAGGCTTGAGGACACGAGTTGTGACGTCATCACTAATCAACCGACTTCTCACTAGTGTTGGAATTCACACCGGAAAGTTTTGAATAGCAATTTTCTTTTATTTTATTTGTGGCATATCTATTATCTTATAAAACAATACTAACTATTTAAAATTACTGGTGAGAAATTGGAATACCCCAATAAAAAATCAGCCAGGTGTGGAAACACTGTGGCATTCCGCATCAGGCTGAATTTTTATTTAGGGATTCCGAATTCTCACCAGTAAGTTTAAATAGTTAGTATTGTTTTATACGATGATAGATATTCCACAAATAAAATAAAAGAAAATTGCTATTCAAAATTTTCATGTGTGAATTCCAACACTAGTGAGAAATCGGTCGATTAGTGATGACGTCACAACTCGTGTCCTCTGGCCTTGAGTATTTCGATGGCAACGGCAGAGACCGATCCTTCAATTACAGGACCTAGAATAAATAGTGTAGAAATCTGCTATGCAAACAGTACTAAAAATTTGTATCCCTTAAATGTACAACGATTCTGAAATCCAAAGAGCAGATTACAGCGACATCTGCGGTATATTTTCAAATTTAATTTAAACATCGTATTATTACAGCGTCTAGACCAAATCATCCTGGAGTTTTAGAATATATCCCGCAGATGTCGCTGTGATCGACTCTTTAGATTTTAGCATCGTTTGGCATTTAAGGGATCCATTAGTTTAGCTCTTTTTTAAGTGTTACTGGGGGTAGCTGATTTCCACACTATATATTCTAGACTCTGTACTTCAATGATAGAGGAGTCATGACAACCTTCTCAAACGCAGAATAAGTGGTTTTCATGTCCCCCGCCTTTTTATCACAAGTGTAATGTGCAGTGCGCATGTCACGTCTTTTTATAAGCATCTTATGACGAGTACAGCGCCATATATTGGTCAACCCTTTTACTTTTTTCTTTCAAAAAACGAATTATCATGTTTTACGTATACTCACATGAAATTGCAGATCATTCTGACCAGCGGTTCTTTTTTTACAGCCTTTTGAAAGTGAAATTTTTATTATAATCAACCTGTATATTAAAATTTGGTGAATAAACCGATGTTTACAATCTTGTATAACACATTTAAACAATATAACGCCCCCCCCTCAAAATAAATATATAAATAAACTCACAAACAGACAGGCGGCAAATACAGATTCTAAGATTTATTAAAAAGTCAAAATATCTTAGAAACAGAATAATTTTTTTTATTTATCCTACCGAAAGGATAGGTAGAAGCGCCAACAATGCCCCTTATCTATCTGAATCCTTTCCTTAAAATGCATTCTTTGTTAAAGTTATGAACTTTTTTCATTGTTCAGACGGGAGAAATACGCCCTGTATTTTTGACTGAATAAATGAATTGCAAACTAGTTTCCTATACAGAAATTGTCTGTAGTAGTATGTTCTATTATCTCCTTGAAAATTATTGAATAGTTAATTCTAATCACCTTCAATAAATAGTAAGTCGGCGCTCATTAATTCGAAGATTTGGGGATCAAGGAACAAGCTCGAATTATCCGAATTAAGAAAAGGAATTTACTTTCCAGGTTTTCACCAAAGAAAAAAAAACACTTATTAGGAAAATGTTATATGAGATGCTCATACATTAAATTATGTAAAAGAATACATTCTAAAATTGAGATTATTAGAAGCATATTAATCTTAAAGAAGTTAAAAATATCTTACCTTTAACTTAAATAGAAGCATAATAAAAGAAATAAACAGAAGAAATAGGAGTAGATTTTGAAATAAAATGTTTAAGAAAAAAAATATACATAATAAGAAAAATTTGACCAGGTGAAGTTTTTTAAAAATAGTTATTTCATCATCTCATCTTCTGACTCAGATTTATCTCCCGAATCTGTTGTCTTTTTTTAATCTTCTTCGTAACACTCTTAGTGCTTTCCTCATCACTTCTCAAAAATTTCGGAATAATTATCTATTGTTAATTACCATTACATATTAAACTTTTGAATGCGGGCCAGGACTGACGACTATTTTTTATATGTATTCGTACTATAATTCACAAAAAAAAGTGACAGACACCTCTTGAAAAAATCTTACTATAACTATATCTTATTGATTATTTTTCAAAAACTGGTACGAATAAGTTAAAAAAGTTGTTACTTGGACGTACTATGTCCCAACCTCGTTATCAAAAGGCTAATATCGCAATGTACAGGATTGTGTCTTAAGTTCATGCAAAGTTTAAAAATTCAGAATGAAAGCAATGCTCGGAAACAATTTCGGTTCGCGCGAATAGGATCAGCGCAGGGTTCGTACGAGTGCTGGAATTTCTAGACAAGGAAATTCTTCAGTACTGGCAAACAAAAACAGACAATGAAACAATTCACAATAACATGACATTGAGCATTTATTGTAAAGTAAATGATGTTAAACATGACAACCACCACCAGGTATTAGGCAAGTGAGACGCTTTTGCGTGACCACGTTGTGCCTGCATTGCAGGAAAGACATGCGATACCTGTCATCACTTTCAGGCAGGAGGGTGCCCCACCCGGTGACTTTGCAAGCGAAATCAAGACGATCCTTTTGGTCACTTTCACGAAAGACCAAATGATAAGTCGAAATTGTAAGTTTGAATCGCCCTCACGATCTCCAGACTTAACCTCAGCAGATTTTTGGTTGTGGGGGTACTTAAAGTATCGTGTGTACTGGTGCACCTCAGACACTTTGGTGGAACTGAAAGATACCATTCGATGGACATCTGTGGAACCACATGCCACACTCAGCTGTAATAGGCATATCGACGCGCTTCACTTCCCTAATACCTGGTGGTGGTGGTCATGTTGAAAATATATTACTTTAAAATAAATGCACAGTCTCATGTTATTTTAATCTGTTTCATTGTCTGTTTGTGTTTGCCTGATTGCATAAAAGTCTCAGTCTGAGCGCCGTCTTTTGGTTACTTTTGGAATCTTTTTTTATGCATGGAAAAAAATCCAATGTCTTTCTGATCATATTCGCGCAAACCAAAATTATTTATGAGCATTACTTGTTTTAGTATGAATTTTTTATGTTTGAACGAACTTATGACGCCCCCTTTACATTTTTTAATATTATATTTTTTACCCCAGTCTACTACACATGCCTGATATCTATGATTGCATAATCTGTACCAAATTCATTAAAGACCACTCGAATCAAATGATTATCAAAACATGCATTCTAAATCTTTTCTGGATTCTAAACCGTAAGTAAACTGAATCATAATTTACTGACTTTCTGTTTAGATACAGATGTTTACCTCGTAATTGGAACAAGCAGGAAATTGCCGAGATTACATAATATTAAGGAAGGAATTAAATGTACATGATTTAAAATCAAGTTTTATATGCGTGATATACCATGATAGACCCCTTATCTTTGATAATTAGCTTCCTCTGATAATTACCGAGATCATTAGCAATAGAGAATTGATTTAATGGAAAAGAATTGCAGGTTCTGATTTCATATTGTTGTGAAACATACATTTAAACTTGCATAGAATATCACATGTTTAAAACAAACTAGAAAGACTGAAAACGATTATAATTGTCCTGAATAAAGTCTAATGTTATTATGCCTATAACATTCTTTTAACGAAACTTTCACTTAACCCCTTTAAGGGCGGTGTTCACGCGGCGTGACCACATAATTTTAATTCCAACGGCACCAAGAATATATTAATAAATATATTAATAAAATATGTGTTCCACTAATTGAAGAAAGACCTCCTCTGTAAAAAAAAAAAAAAAAAAAAAAAAAAAAAAAAAAATCAAGATGGGGGTTGGAGCACAGTTGAAACGCATGGGGTTTTAACTTTGGGATTTTAAATGAGAATTAATTAATCTTTTAACTCTTAATTTGGTGAGAAAATAATTTTTTTTTAACCTACCCTAACTTAGCCGAAAAAATGCTCAAATTAGTTACCTTCCACATCTTGGCAGTAATACTGCCGTTTTAAAATGTCATTCTTGACTGCCTTACAGTTTACGGGTCGACATTATATCAAATGGGTACAGAAGCATTACAATTCCCTTTACTGATCTGGAGCTATTGTGGGATTTCTGAAGAATCAAATATTTCAGAAAATAATTCGATGAATCAAAATATATTAAAACTCGTAATAAATAATAAGTTTATTATTAAGTCCATTTTTCTGCTGCTACGTCATCTTTAAGACCAATGTCAGACGGGCGTCCTTTTTGCTGCTTTTTTTTTCTTGCGTATTATCCATTCACAGTGCTATAGCATTGTGAATGGATAATACATAAGCAAAAAAGCAGCAAAAAAGACGCCCGTCTGACATTGGTCTAACACTAAAACTACAGCGAGCAGTGTTGCCAGTGGCTACTTTTTTTTAATTTAGATTTCTTCATTGACACCACTTTTTTGAAACGGTAAAATTTCCTTTGTTCTCGCCTTAATTAATATTTCATTAAATAAGGCGCATTTTAGCATTTCAAAAAAGTGGTGCCAGTCAAGAGTCTAATTTTTATAAAAGTAGCCCATCTGGCAACACCGACCGCGAGCAGTGTTGTCAGATCGGCTACTTTTATAAAAATTAGTCTCTTGATTTGCACCACTTTTTTGAAATGCTAAAATGCGCCTTATTTAATGACATATTAATTAAGGCGAAAACAAAGAAATTTTACCGTTCCAAAAAAGTGGTGCCAATCAAGAAATCTGAATTAACCCTTAAATGCCTGATTTTTCAAAAACGATTGCAATAATGTTTTTCGGCTTTCATTTTTTAAGTATGGTTTACGGCTGAAAAACAGTTTTTTACTAATCGGCAATACTGCCATTTAATTGAAAAAAATAATTTTCTTTGATAAAATTCTATAACATTAAACACGCCAGAATTTTAGGGACTATAATAAGAAATAAATTTTACTTGCTCACTGCAGAACAAAATAGGGTATTTCGCAAGCTTCCAAACAAAACAAAAAGAACAAGTAGCAGCAATTGAAAAAATAAATCAATCTTTTTTTTTCTTAAACAGCACAAGTGTTGCCATCTACATGTTGAAAATTGATTTAATAGTATTTTCAGAATGTATTTTATTGGCAACATTAGTCCACTGTTGCCAGTGGGCTACATTTTTTAAATTAAGATGTCTTGATTAGCACCACTTTTTTGAAACGGTAAAATTCACTTTGTTTTTGCCTTAATTAATATGCCATTAAATAAGGCACATTTTACCACTTCAAAAAAGTGGTGCCAAACAAGAATCGGAATTTTAAAAAAGTAGCCCATCTGGCAACACTGCATTAGTCATTATAGCTTCAATATTATTCTAATAGTATTTTACAGCCTAAATTGGGTATGTTGCCGAAAAGCAACACCCGGCATTTAAGAGTTAAAAAAAAAAGTAGCCCACTGGCAACACAGACCGCGAGGAGTCAAATAAACCTTTTTGAATCTTCTTTTTGAATTTTTTAAACTAAAACATTACGAAATTTCTTTATGTTTCGCGACTTTTATTAAAATATATGATCATATTATTCCTTAAAATGCCTCATCTCCGAATTACTTTTTTTGCTCAGAAAAAAATATTTTAGGCTTAACTACCGCAAGGGGTCATTTGATCCCTGAATCTTTATGTGAAATCATAAAGATATAAATGTTTTATTTTGTAAGAACATTAGTAAATTGCGTAATTTTGCTATTACATCATTTAATCTACTGTATTACATCATATTTGTTAACCCTTTCCGGCGTGGAATAATACTGTTTATAAACTGATGAAATGATCGACTGACACCAGAATTTATAAACGAATTTATTAGAAAATACGAACTTGCTTATTTTTACGTACATTATAAAAGGAAAATTTTAATTGAATATTCTTGGTGCCGATTGTCAATTTTGGAATTAAAATTAGGTGTCCTTTTTTAACCCCTTAACGGTCGCATTAAATTACGGTTTAAAAATTCAAATTGCTTATTGGCACCACTTTTTTGAAAAAGAATTGTTCACCTTGTTTAATGACAGGTAAAATGATACCATAATCATGCCACTTGAACTATTCTATAAAACTGGTGGGAATCAAAGAAATCTGAATAAATTGAATAAAAGTCACAGACCGTGAATATCACGGGAGCGAGAATTAAGGGGTTAAGGACATCGCCCTCGAAAGGGTTAATGTGTGATGGTATTATTAGAAATTGACTTTACTCCGAGTGAGATTCTAGTTTGAACATTTTGGGTTATATCGAGAACGAAATAATCTTAAAAATGTGTGGTGAACATAAAACAAATTTGCACAATATTTGTTTATTAAATTTTCAAATTTCTTGAAATAATTAATTTTTCTTAAAATTTTTGCGTAATTATATATATATATATATATATTACTTTAATAAATAAACAATTTGTAGTAATTACTTGAAAAAAAAGTTTTATTCATACACCAAAGTGTATCAAATGGTATATTTTTTGCAAAACATCCTAAAACAGATAACGTTTTATAGGGGGGTCATTTGACCCCTTCCGGTAGGAATAGGTATAAAAAAATCTCGGTACATTTAGTGTTAAGATTCAATACTTATGTCATTCAAAATATACCTTCCGTGTCATGAAATCATTATCTTTGAATAATAATAGCTGCCAACTTTTACGCTTTTTTGCTACCACTACAATTTAATAGAGATTTTCGCTTTTTTTAATAATAAGATTTCGACGATTAAATCAGACAATATTTACTATAAAATTTTAGTGGTAACTTGAAAGCGTAAAAGTTGGCAGCTATGAATCATTGTGATTCCTCTGCGTCATGAAATGATGTGCCGTAGTTTCTTTGTATAAATCATTCCTTCTTTGTCATGAAATCAACTGGTCATAAAATCATTGTATACGTGATTCCCCAGTATCACGGAATCGAGTGTCATAGAATCATTACGTATGTGATTCTTGTGTTTTTATGCAATCGTCTAACAAAGAATCATTGCATACGTGATTCATTTGTATTACGGAATTGTGTTTTATAGAATCATTGCATGGTGCCTCTTTTACAGCGTCTAGAATAAATAGTGTGGGAATCAGCTATCTCAGTAATACTTAAAAAAGTGCTGAAATATTGAATCAATTAAATTCGATCAATGCTGAAATCCGAAAGCGACATCTGCAGGATGTTTTCTAAAATTACAAGACGCTTGCTAGCTTAGATGATGTTTATATTAAAGTTTAAAAATATCCCGCAGATGTCGCTACGATCAACTGTTAAGATTTCAGCCTTGTTGCAAATTTAAGGGATTCAAATTTGTAGTGCTGTTTGGATAATGGTGTTATTGAATAAACAGCAGAAGACATATAGTGTATTGTCTACTAGTTCAGTGTTGCCAGATGGGCTACTTTTTAAAAAAAAAATCAGATTCTTGATTGGCACCACTTTTTGGGTTGGGTTGGGTTGATTTTTGACGGCCGATTATCAACACGAAGGATATAGGCCCTAGGGGGAGTGCCCACCGCGGGGGTCTTTCTAAGGGAACCTAACCCGTATTTACGCATGGAAATCCAAGGTTTCGAAGAAAACCACGAAAACTCCGAAACGGTTAGGCCGACGGACGCGATTGGGCTCGAACCCAGCACCTCACGTCTACCAGCTTCGAGAGCAGAACCTCTCAGTTACTTGTGGGGCACCACGTTTTGGAAATGGTAAAATGTGCCTTATTATAGGACCTATTAACCCATTAACCGCTGACGTTGCGTTCACGCAACAGTCAAAATAATTGCTCATGCAATGAATTAATTACATTGGCACCACTATTTTAGAATTTAAAAAAATGTCTTATTTATTGGCAGGAATTTTGCTATTTTAGTAAAGCGAAATTTACCTTACTGAATTTGTGGGGGGAAACTACATTCAACAAGAAATTTGAAAATTTCTATCGTAATAGTCTTGGCGGTTAATGGGTAATTAAGGCAAAAACAAAGTGAATTTTACCGTTTCAAAAAAGTGGTGCCAATCAAGAAATCTGAATTCAAAAAAAGTAGCCCACTAGCAACACTGTACTAGTTGAGTAGGTTATCAGAAGATGGAGGTAGTTTCGTTTACACCCGACCATCAGTTTCAGATTACAGCCGAAGAAGACTTCCTCTATCACAAATTGGCAAAAATATTTCTATTTTTTTATACTTATGTCAGTTTGCCCAGATATTATAATATCTTTCACTGACACTGACAGGAGGTTGTCTAGATCAGTGTTGCCAGTGGGCTACTTTTTTTTATTCAGATTTCTTCATTGGCACCACTTTTTTGAAACGGTAAAGTTTCCTTTGTTTTCGCCTTAATTAATATTTCATTAAATCAGGCGCATTTTAGCATTTCAAAAAAGTGGTGCCAATCAAGAGTCTAATTCAGAGGTGGCCAACTGTGGCACGCCTGACACAACTGAAATTTTACAGAAAAAGTCGAAATTTTTAATCGCAGAGATTCGATGATTAAATAAGACAATGATTGCTATAAAATTTTAGTGGTGTCAAGCGTGCCACAGTTGGCCACCCCTGGTCTAATTTTTATATAAGTAGCCCATCTGGCAACACTGGTCTAGGTTGTCACAATATAGCGGAACGAAAGTCCTAACTACCGCCGAAGTAAACTTCCACCAGTAAATATGAATATCTGCTTTTGCCATTATTTTTCTGTGAAAGTTTGGATTAATAAGGCATAAAAATTGGGAGAATTTTTTATTTAAATTTTCGGGTGGAAGTTTGCTCCGACGGTAATCAACTCCTGCGAAAGTAGTTACAGTTGAAGCTTCGCAATTTTAAGGATTTGTCAGTTCCTCTTTATGAATAGTTCCATTTTTTAGATAGTCGTTTTCCACACTATTTATTCTGGACACTATACCTCTGCAGTGTAGCCAGATGGGCTACTTTTATAAAAATTAGACTCTTGATTGACACCACTCTTTTGAAATGCTAAAATGCGCCTTATTTAATGACATATTAATGAAGGCGAAAACAAAGAAAATTTTACCGTTTCAAAAAAGTCGTGCCAATCAAGAAATCTGAATTTTAAAAAAGTAGCCCACTGGCAACACTGTACCTCTGTGAGATGGAATTTTTATTCTTTAATCTCGCTTCTTCCTTTACTGCTTTACTAATTTCCGTTGCAATATTTTTTTTGACTTTCTACAAATAAGAATTTTTTACTTAACTAAATATTTTTCCATATCGTGGAATTCAATTAAATTTAAAATTTGGTGCATTATTGTTTAGCAAATTTTAATTAACTACTTCATTTTAATTGCGCCCAGTAATAGTATTTTATAAAGAGGTATCAGAAGTGCTTAAAGCAGTCGCGTATGAAAACATTGTTCAACATATATCCTTTTAACTGTGTTTGGTGGCATGTATTTATTCCTATTTATTAATCAGGAAAAGAATCAAAGCTGCGAGAAGTAAATCCAAAGAATGTAGTCGGTGAGAGAGTTTCGCAATCTTTCTTTACAAAGGAATGTAATCAGAAATCTCCTTGCCGCAAAAGACACAGAATATTAATTAAACAAACACAGATTACATGAAGTAAGAAACAAAAGGCTCATATTATAATTCTTATTGAATTAGAATCGTGATTGGAAGGGAGCTTATGTTGTGTTTACTTCCAAAGTGCCAACATTGAAATTAGTTTCTTTGGTGATGGTATAGAGTCTCCATAATATTACGATGCATAAATATACATATTATTTTACTGAAATATCAGCAATAAATCTTTACACGTAGTAATTCTAGTTGGGAACTACTAATATGGCTGTTGTTTTATGGGAATTATGTAGTAAGAAATGCTATTATAATATTAGGAGATAAATGATGCATTCCATTCAAAGAAAAGTAAGATGATTCATGAAAGGAGAAAAAATGTATAAAATTTCTAGTTTTTATCCGAATAAAGTATTCTGAATATATTTAAATAAAAAAGTTTTTATGATATAATGATTGTTCTCTGACAGGAATATTATAAAGTTAGTTGCACAACATTTATGTACCCTTTTCTTCTGTATAAAAATTATGCTTCAGAATAATTTAAATTAAAAAAATGATTTAAAAAAATTTATGCAATAATTGCATAAATTTCAGAAAAGTCATGATGCTGAAAAGTAAGCAATTAAATTGTTACTTATAGACCATAGCTGTTCTTACGCTTTTTTGTACCAGAAAAATTTAATAAAAAATTTTGCCTTACATAATCGGCAGATTACGGCAGTAGAAAAGGTAAAATTTACTAAATTTTTATGGTACAAAAAACAGTAAGAGTTGAATAGTCCTAGCAGCTATGTTTTAGACGTTTTTCTAAAATATTTACCACCTTACTTAAATTATTTTTCAAAAATGTTTTAAAAAGTTTTATAGAGTTAAATATATATACATATAATTTTGTTAGAATACCTCTAAACCTATTAACTGTATAGTTATTATGTGTATGAAACAATCTTTGCCATTTAAAGTTGTAATTGTAAGTGAGTATTTTTCGGTTTTTACTGTAACGTTATTACATTCTGGATTTCTCCTTCTTTTTCTAAAAATCAGTGGAAATTGGCAATAGTGGATATATATTTTCTATCGTATTCTTATTAACGCTTAATTTATATTGTATCAATTATTTGGTGATTTAATATTTATATTAATTGCAAAAAGTTTTATTATATATATTTATGTGTGTATATGTATATTTAGCTCTATAAAGTTTTAAAAACTAACAAAAAAAAATTAGTTTGAGGAACTATTTGATGGAAATATTTTAGAAAATATTTATAAGTACTGATTTAATTACTTAATTTTGAGTACCGGAGAAATACATATATGTATGCATGTAAAGTAATGTAAATAAATGCCAATGTCTCCAAAACTGAGAATTTTCTATGTTTTTCAACATGACGGCTACACAGTTACTAAATGACAGGAAACTATCCATTTAAATAATTTCTAAATACGATGAAGTAAAATATTAAGAATTTATTTCACACTGTACTATAAATGATGAACATGTTGCATCAATTCTATTTTAAAAAAATACTTTGATGATACCTTTAAATTTTGTGGAGGCAGAAAGTTTTAAAATATGTACATCCCCAAATGGAAAAAAAAATCATCTACGCTAAAATTAAATTATAGTAGCAATGTTATCTCTCTCTCTCTCTCTTTTTTTTATCAATTTAGAGCAGCGAAAAAATAAATCATATACAGCCATAGTTTCGATAAAAAAGTGAATATGAAATTCACTTGTTCATAGATTTGACATTACTTCAAAAACAGAAAAATTTAATAGTTCTTTTATATACGAAAGTTGGTGAAACTACCACTGAAATGCCATATTACAGTTGTTGAAAGAAATAATCAAAAGAAAAAAGGATGCGGCACCTGAGACCTGAAATATACATTTCTTTTCAAAAATTAGGTAATAACAGTTTATTCAAGAGAACATGCAGTGGTAAACTTTCTATGATGGATGCGCATATTTAAATTGTGAAATTACTATTTCAAAAAGTACATAACTGTGGTCTTAACTGTAAATATAAAAAACTAATTGTATTCTGTGAAAACACAGAACTAGGCATCAGAGTGTTTGAATCTTGTTAAGAATGATATTTATAAAGCAAGTACTTTTTGGAATAGTTGTAGTTTGACACGATCTAAACAGTTTTATGTTATTGAATAGCTGTGAATTTGGAGTTTTTTTTACATGAATATTTCTTTTGGTATAAATACAAGGTGGACACAATTAAACTGACAGTACTCAATGTTCTGCAGCGTGACCTAATTGAGAGAATGACGCCAAATTTCGTGGGAAGATTAAACAAGACGAGACGAAGGCTTTCGCAAAAAATAGTTCCAAAAGTCAGCGCCAGGAGAATATGTGGCGTTGTGAATAAAAAAGAGAGTTTAAAATTTTTTTTGAATAATTACTGAAATAAAATTACCTTTTATTTATCACATTTAATGATTTAATTCAAGCTCAATATGGCAACACTTTTAAAAAAGCTATATTCTGTTGGATATGTACAACAGTCTTTTAAAGTTAAACTATTTTCCTGATGACTGGAAATTGGGAGAGCTCGTGTATTTTAGAAAGGAGGGAAAACCCTTGAATGCGAGCTCTTCATATCGCCCCATCACTCTATTACCAATATTCGGAAAAATCTTAGAGAAATTAATTCTAAGACGAATACATCACGCATTAGACAAAACGAATTTTCTATCGGGTAAGCAACACGGCTACACGCAAAATAAATCTACGGAAACGGCTTTGGAGCAAGTGATTTCATTAGTAGAACAACACAAACAAAATAAACAATACACATCACTGGTGTCACTGGATTTCAGAGGAGCATTTGACAACCTCCCTTGGGACCAGTTGATCCTACCATTGCAAAGACTAGGTATTTCTAAACAACTTATTTATCTTGTCGTTTCCTTCCTTTCGGGTAGGCGAGCTCAGGTGGACTGGATGGCACCATTTTTTTGTACTTCTTTAGTAAGGGTTGCCCGCAGGGATCGTGTCTGGGTCCTTTTCTTTGGTTGGTTCTATTGGAGACTCTGTTGGGGACCTTTGATGTACAGGACTGTGAACTGGTGGCATACGCGGATGACGTGATATTACTGATCTGGGCACAGTCGAGACAGCAACTTGAACAAAAATGTCAGAAAGCTTTAAAATTTATTCAGAATTGGGCAGAAACCAACAAAATAGAAATTTCACATGAAAAATCCTCATCATTAACTTTTGGCAAACCCAAACACCTTAAGCGGGGCCCCACATTTAAACTTCAAGGTAAATCAATAAAATCAGAAACAACACCAAAATACCTGGGGGTAATATTAGATAAACAATTATCATTTCTCCCACATGTGGCACAAAAGAGAGAAGAAATCGGAAAAATAACTCAAAATCTTTATAAATTTTCATCAATCTCAGGTCGACTCCCTCCGGAATTTTTTAAGATTTTTTACTCGGCGATCTTACAAAGGAAACTGGCCTACGTGTGTGCTGTCTGGTTTCGCGTATGGCGCAATATCACGGTCGTCGACATTTGCTCTCGGCACAAAGGAAAGCTTTGTTGCTGATAACGAGAGCATATCGCAATACGTCAACAAACGCCCTGCAAACGCCCTCACAGGTCTCCCCCCACTGGATTTTCAGTTGGAGGCGGAGGCGGAGTATTCGGGGACGATTCGTCTCGGCAAGTCAACAGAAAAGGCTTTTGCTCCACTATACTATCCAAAGTGCTCAAAATACAAAACATCACCACTAACATGTGAAATACAAATTTGTGAAATAAACGACTATGTAGGCAAAATTACAATATACACGGACGGTTCCAAAATATCCGAAGGCACAGCCTCGGCATTTTGTGTGCACGAAAAAAACGAGCAAATCTATACTTGGAGAGCGAAACTGTCCCAGGATAACTCCGTCTTCCAGTCAGAACTCTTCGTGATCTCTTCAGCATTAGAGTGGATAGAGTCGGACAAACATTCTCAATACTTAATCATAACGGATAGCCTATCAAGTTTAAAAGCATTAAACAATTTTGACAATACAAACTATTTAATACTAAAAATTCTTCAACAATTACAAACAACAGTAAAAGACATATACTTCAACTGGACAAAAGGACATTCAGGTGTTGAGGGCAATGAGGCAGCTGACCAACTGGCAAAATCGGCAGTAACGGATGAAACACTAATACATACATTTTTACCATATCCAGCTTCTTCACTAAAATCACAGACAAAGCAGAGTCTGTTAAAAAATTGGTAAAAACGCTGGACGGATTCAGACACAGGCCGATATACGAAGGAATTCTTGCCATTGGTTGACCACAAGTATTTCGTAAACAACAGATACTTACACATATTTTTAACAAATCACGGCCCCTTTCAGGAACACTTATACAAAATTAACAAAAGAGACCCCCACTATGCATTTGTGGCTTGCCGTCAACATCGTAACACTATGTATTATACTGCACATTAACATCGCATTATCATCTCAAAAAACACACACGTATGAATTTAGCAAGTTGGTGGCGGGATGTAAAAGAGAAACCACAACTACTCAACAAGATCATACAATGCATGAGGTTTATAGAAACAAACGAGTACATCTTTTCAAATCCAGAGTCATTCTAGTCCGACTCCATCACTAGGGTGTAGCATGGAGGGAGAAACGGGTTATTAGCGGATGCCAGAAACTTCTATCACTTTTGAATTTTTATCTTGTGCATCTCTCCAAACTCTAGTATGTGCAAATTGTAAATAGTAGGTGTGTTGTAATGTGTTTCTAATTGTGATGTTCAATATTGTGTGTTTAATGTACTGTGAAATCCCTGTAAATCCATGAAAAGTGTAAATAATTATGCAATCACATTCAAATGATCCCCATGTAATCACTACATACAGTCATGTAAATAGTAGGTGTTTGATATTGTGTTGTAATGTGTTTCTAATTGTCATGTTAAATATTGTGTGTTAAATGTACTGTGACGTATATATATCCAAGAAAATTGTAAACAATTATGCAATCACATTAGGTGAAATGATCCTCATGTAATCACTACATACAGTCATATATCTCGATGTGAAATCTTCGGTTCGCCCAGAAAAATTGGGTAACCAATTGTGATTGTAATTGTAAATCTCACAGTAACCGAAATAAATCTCAGCAGCTTGATCAGGGACCCGACGCTCCCTCTCAGACTCTGGTTGAGAGTCGGGAGGAGTGGATGTGGTCTACCCCTCGGGATTGCACTAACACTCTAAAGCGAAAGCTGAGTTCCCGAGGTGGTCATCGCTGTCATCGCTGCTTCTAGAACGCACAAAAAATGTGTAAATGTAACGGTACTTTTTCCGTTAATGGTTTAAAAGCAATGGTTTCGAAGTTTGAGAAAACAGGTTTTCTGAATGTTCTGTCAGGCCGAAACGAAAACCCTTACCACAGGATACAATCAAAGAAGGTGCAACGGCAATTGTCGACACAGCACAAAACAATATTGCCGCCACTCCCACCGCTCGTGCGGTAGTTCGTAATTTGGATATGCCTTATAGTACGGTACGTAAATTGTTACGGAAGATTACTTACCCCAATCGACTTCCGGCTATGGGGCTATCTAAAGTCCAAGGTCTATCACTGAGCTGTCCAGGACTGTCTATGTTGTCTATGTGGAATGATAACATAACACGGAGTGTACGGGAGATTCCTGCTCTGACCTTTCTTGAAAGAATGGAGGTAGATGATGCTTGGCCTTGGAAAATCTTTCGGGGAGACGAGGCCCACTTTTACCTGAATGAAACTGTAAATACCCAGAATTTCCAAATTTGGGATAACAAATCAACAAATACATTCAAAGAATTTCCCTTGCATTCACCAAAGGTAACTGTCTGGAGTGGTTTCACATCCGAAATGATCATAAACCCTTCTTCTATGAGAACTTTACCCCGACAGGACCGGTATCCTGTTCTGTAACCGAAGAGAAATATCGCCAAATGTTAAACAACTTTGACATTCCGGCAGTTCAGCAAAGACAATGCCTGGATAAAATCATTTTCATGAAAGATGGAGCCCCTTCGCTCATCACTTTGTGGGTACAGCAGCTGCTACGACAGAAATTCACAACAGGAAGAGTCAGTAGCCTCTGCTTTCCAACTGAATCGCCACCTCAGTCCCCTGTTCTTACCCCATGCGACTTCTGGCTATGGGGTTATATAAAGTCCAAGGTCTATCACAGAATTGTCCAGGACCTGGCTATGTTGAAGGGGTACATAACACGGAGTGTACGGGAGATTCCTGCAGACATCTTACTTTTTAGTTTTCTGCATGTTGCGCACAGAATGCAATATGTGGTCCACAAAAACGGCGGCCACATTGAACATGATTTGAATGTGCTAAAGAAAAGGTAATTTTATTTCAGTATTGATTCCGCATTTTTTAAAACTCTCTTTCCTATTACACAGCACCACATATTCCCCTAGCGGTGACTTTTGGAACTAATTTTTTTTAGCAGAATCCTTAGTCCACCGTCTTGTTTAATCTTCCCTGAAAATTTGGCGCCATTCTTTCAATTACATTGCACTACAGAATACTCTGAGGACTGTCAGTTTAATTATCGCCACCTTGCATATACTTGAAATATCTCGGATAAAATAAAGTAAGAGATAGGTGATTAATGTTTTGTTAATGTCTAGTCTGCTTCTTTCGTTGATAGCTATTCAAACAAATATGTCGAGAAATTGTGAATATTTCAGCACATGAATTCATATTTTTGAAAATTACTACTCCGTGAAAGAATCATCACAAGTAAATGCGATTTAGAAGGAACGTAATCCAGAGTATGACATAAAAATTATAGAAAATTCAGAATGATACGTGAGCTTACTATAGTTTTCTGAATTTCCGTGTTAATGTTTATACAATTCAGGGACGTAGTGAAATATTGAAAATAATGTTGTTTGCTAGCTCCAAACTTTTCAGAAGGTATCGCAATGCTTTGCAAAGTTAAAGGATGCCATATGAGAATTTTTACCCCTTAAGAGTTTATTTTCTTTTTGGCGCAATAAACTAAAATTATGAGCTCCACCCTTTTCCGAATTAAAATATTCGCCGTATTTAATAAAAAAAAATCTATCATTAAATGAAGCGGAGATTACAATAAAAAAATAGTGGTATCCAAAAGCTTTGAGGAACGCAGAGAGCAAACTCTTCTTGCACATACGGTGTAGAAGCAAAACTGTCAAAAGTTTAACCCTTTATGTCCCAAATTATTCATGAAAATTTCATCTTCTAAAGCCTTTTTGTGAATTTTTGAAACTAAATTCGAAGATTTACACAATCATTGAACAGAAGTTTAGAAGGATTTTGCCAATTATAATTAATTAATTAAATTTGAATTTATAGCAATTTTGTGTAATATTTATAACGTCACTCAAATCTTTATTTTAAATATTTTTTTAGTATTTTGTAGAATTAGGAAATGTACAAGTATAACGTTCGGAAATATAGAAATATTTCCGAACTGAAACTGCCCCCTGCCCCCGATCTTTCAACCAAGAAAGCAGAAAAGATTTAAAGACAAAAGAAGTCATCCTTTAAAAAACATTTTTGTTTTGTGCAACCAATAATGCTTTTGGAACAGGATAAAGTAAAATATCTATAACTCATTCTAAACTACATTACTACTAATCTATGTTTTACAAGAATGGTATAAAAAGTTATTTTAATAGTGCTTTAAAGTACCGTCGGCGCATAAAGGGTTAAAGTGTTTGAACGGGGCAAATGGTCGGCTTGTTTGGCGCAATTTATTATTCTGAAATTTCATACATGTAATGTCCCCATATTTGGAGCCCGACCAATAGAAATATTGCTTTTATTTAACCCTTAACACTCTCGCTGAGCAACCCGAGAGTTTCTTGTGCAATGTAAAAGTAGCAAAATTTGCGCAACCCTAGATTTCATCGGGGATGCATTTTTTCCGTCTAATTAACCCTCCTTGATCATTCCCACCAGTTACTTTTTATTGTAAATTTTGCCTTATCTAATCGGAGCATTTTCTCGGTTAAATCAGACGAAAATTTTTGTTTTGAAAAACCGGTGACAAAAGAATAAAAATTCTTAAAAAATGCTCGTCGCGAAGGAATTAAATGCGCAATTTTTGAAGTTACTTTGATAAAACAATTACGCAGCGAGGGGGTTAAATGCCTGATTTTTCAAAAATCATTGTAATAATGTTTTTCGGCTTTCATTTTTTAAATAAATCATGGGAAAATACTTTTAAAAATCATATTTTGTTTTAAGTATGGTTTACGGCTAAAAAACAATTTGTTACTAATCGGCAATACTGGTCTTTAATTGAAAAAATAATTTTCCTTGATAACATTTTATAATATTAAACGCACAAGAATTTTAGGAATTATAATAAGAAATAAATTTTACTGGCTCAGTGCAGAACAAAATATGATATTTCGCAAGCTCCCAAACAAAACAAAAAGAACAAGTAGAAACAATTGAAAAAATAAATCTGTCTTTATTCTTAAACAGCACAAGTGTTGCCATCTACATTTTGAAACTTAATATTATTTTCAGATTATATTTTATTGGCAACATTAGGCGTTATACCTTCAATATTATTCTAATAGTATTTTAGAAGCCTAAATTGGGTATGTTGCCGGAAAGCAACACCCGGCATTTAAGGGTTAATAGTAGAATACTGCGATTAATATCTAGGAGTTTTCTATTCGGAAGTAGTGGTACTTCAAATACGGGATACTTGGCTGACATAAAATGCAGATCGCATTGAGCATGACAGTTATGCGTGTGTTGAATTATTAGACAAAAAAGAATCGTATGTCTCACAAATTTGCTATAGGGTCAGAAAATGTTATGATAATGCAGTATAACAGACATCTGATCCGCATGACAGGAATGAAGACATTTCCTACTTAACTTCCGACAATGCAACCGACAATTTTCATCCAACAATTTTACAGAAAAAATGCCACGTGCATGCCGTTGATAGGTGAGGAAAATTCATCTCGATTACAGACATAGTTTTGTAATAGTACTGCAAGTACGCCACTGATTGATTGCCATTCCCTGTGTCTACTTCACCATAGATTTTGCATGCAGCGTCAATATATCGAAACCTTCGGCTACACTGAGTTGATCACTGTATTTTGAGGCAAACAAATTTATTTTCCCTAGTATACTGGTTTAATATGTATTATAACAGTGCCCGAGTACTCGTTAGATGCTGTGTAGGAGGTGAACGCAATCTGTTCGAATATCCCAACTTCATACTATAGTGTTTTTCGCTAAGACTGGAAGCTGACTTTCATAGTTGTTCTCTGATAACGGGTTCTGAATTCCACAGTTGGTTACTTTTTTACACTACATTTGAGGTTGTTTGAAAACTTTTATATCCAAGAACGAAAAGATTTAGAAAAACGGGTTATCTGAGATTTCCATGGAAACTACTGACAGTGACTATGAAGGTCAACCGCCAGTTGAAAAAAAAATTGAACTATAGTACAGCCCCATGTTTTATGATATCATGGACTATTTTAACCCCTTAACGGTCGCATTAAATTACGGTTTAAAAATTCAAATTGCTTACTGGCACCACTTTTTTGAAAAAGAAATATTCATCTTATTAAATGACAGGTAAAATAATACCATAATAAAGCTAATTACAGTATTTTATAAAACAAGTGAGAATCAAACAAAAAAGAATAAAATGAATAAAAGACACAGCCCGTGAATATCACGGGTCGAGAATTAAGGGGTTAAGGGCTCATAATGGCGGTGTTCTGAGCAGCAATCATGAAATAAAGGAAGTTACGAAGCACACCTCTTTTATTGTTTTCCTAAAGCTGTTTTCAACAGCCTACATGGTTCACCTTTTCTTTGAATTTTATTTTCACCAGAAATGCGTTTCATAGAACATATCGTCATATGACAATTGTGTTCTCATTCTGTAGCCAATACGGACAAAATTTGGACTCAGACAGAAGCAATCGGATAGAAGCATCCAGGTAGAATTAATGCCATTTTCGAGACGCACGTTGAAAACCTGATTAATTTGAAGCTATGTTTTCACACAATTTTACCCTTTGCACTCCGTTGTCGCGACATCTTGTTTCTTTTCAAAATTTGTTTTTGGCTCCAGTAATAAAGAAAAATAAAATTCGCGTTATTTAATCAGAGCCTTTTTGAAATTGTGTACTTGAAGGGAACTTCTTTTTAAAAAATGGTGCCGACCAAATAAAATTTGTGCAAGAAACGCCGGAGTTTAAAGGGTTAACTTCACATAATTAAAAATTAAAATCCCATTAAAACATGTAAACGTGGTGCACTGAAATAATTTTGTAAATATAATCCGCTTTGGATCTAATAAATTAAATAATACAAATAGAAAAATGAATTTTCGCATATGAGTCACTCTCTGAAAAGTGGCAATTTTATGTCCCAGGGGCCTTGAAGACATATTTTTAAAATTACAAAATGAAAAAAATTATTTAAACTATCAATATCAATCAGTTATACATATAAACGGTAATTATTTGCTTATTGAAATTGAAATTTGATAAATTTAATGTACTTTTTAATGCAAAAATCATTCCCTCACTATGTCTACATTCAAATATGTAGGAAAGAAAATGCTTTCTCTGCCGTTGCAACATGTATATTTATAATATTTTTCTCTCAATCCATTAAACACACTTAAATACATATTTAGCCATTTAATTATATTTATATTTTACATAATGAATGAATCAGGGCACTTTTTAATGATGTCCCTAGCATTTGTCGTCATTCCCTCACATAACTATAAATTTGCAATTTGCCATTATTTACTTAGCAGAAAGCATAACATGCTTTATATACAGAGTTGTCAAGTCTCCGGCTTTTTTCACACCACTATTATTTTAGAGAAAATGTTGTTATTTTAAATCGCTCAAATGTTCCAATTAAATAAAACAACATTTTTTCTATTAAAATACTGGTATCCAAAAAGCCGGAGACTTGGCAGTTCTGTATATATGTCTAGGACAGTTTGTGCAAGTGTAAAGTGAAATATCCATCTTGTTGTTTGCTCAAAAACGTTCTTGAATAGTTAGTACATGGCTTTGAAGTACTAGATCAATGTAAGTATTTTCATTACGCGTCATTCCCTTATCTATTATAAATTTAATAAAAACTAATGAAATGTTTTTTTATGTTGTTATATTATTAGAAATGTGTTTCAAAAGATATGTAGTAACTGAAAATATACCTAAGACTAATCACTTTTGCATAACATGGTTTTCAGAAGTATTTCGTCATTTCCTCATAATTTTAATATGAGGGAATGATTTAAATTGTGAGGGAATGATCTGAATCCATTTATATATATATACTAAACAGTAAAATAAGAAAATCTAATGCAATAAAATACACTTTAAAAAACTCATAAGACTTTTAATTATCGTAAGTAAAAATAATACATCTTTTTATTTTTATTATGTTACAGGGAGAATTTAAAAATAAATAAAAAAAATTTTGTACTAATTCAAATGAACATTAACTCTTCTAAATGTTAATGCTTTATCTTTATTTTTTCAATTGACACAGAGTAAAAAAAAATATTTTTTAATGACAGTATGACTTCTAATTATAATTTCTTTTCTTTTTTAACCCTTTCAAGAGCGGTGGTATGTTTATGAAACCACTTAATTTTAATTCCCAAGCGCCACAATGGCGCCAGAATTTTTATAAACTTTTATCTATTTAAAATGTACGCGAATATAGCATATTTCTTATTTACAAATAAATTTGTTCTTAAAATCCGGTGCCAATCATTTTTTTCAACATTTCAGCAATGGAACTGCTTTCAAATTAAAATATCAGAAGAACTCTGAGATACAGTTTGGTTCATATTATTTTTTGATGAATATAGCAATAAGGTACATGTAGTCTAAATTTTGAGATTTTTGAGGCAATTTTATTGGACCGCAATTATAAAAAAAAAACAGCCACTTTTCAGAGAATGACCCATACATTTATAGAACAGGATATTCCATAAATAAATAATTTTGACACCTTGTATGATTTTTACACTTTTCAGAAAATACAAATTTATCTGCAAATTGTTACATATTTAAGAGAAATTTAATACAAGAGATTATTTAAAGATTTTTCTTTAATATCAGTGGACAACTTCTTTTGAAAGATGACATGCGCATAGCTGCCAACTTTTACGCTTTCTTCCTACCACTAAAATGTTATAGTAAATATTGCTTTATTTAATCGTCGAAGACTCACGATTAAATAAGGGGAAGATCTTTACTAAATTTTAGTGGTAGCAAAAAAGCATAAAAGTTGGCAGCTATGCATGCGTACAGATTCCTTGAATATGCAAGCTTTATGAATCATGTATACGTATGAGTTTGCGTTCAAAATTTTATTCAGATTCAATTGGAAAAAGAAATATGTGAAATTTTAAATGGCATGGTTTGCACAATGCGATTTTGTGTTTTATAAGTAGACCAAAAGCCCATAAATTTAAAATAGTATTTTAGCTGCGTTATGAAATTTTGTTTGATGGTGCTACGGTTATGTTGTGTGCACGAGAGCTAAACAAATTCTTCTAGTGTCACTCTTCACTGCATTCTGTACCATATATGATACATACCAACAGGTAGCTGTAACTAGGACATGTGCAATATGTGATTTATTTAAAACTATTTCAGAATAGTAATCTTTGTAATATTTAATCACTGGAACAGTCAGATGTATTAAATTACACTAATACAGTATAGTTAACTTTTTGATAATGGTGCTCTCAATATGTCAGTATGTTTTATAATGGTATGCTCATTTTGTTTTGCAAAATCATAGAAATATGAATCTGCTGTCAACAGTAAGATTTCTTTTCTTAATGATTAATAGAAATAGTCAAAATATAATAAAATAGATTGTTATCAGGTAGTTATATGATATGTTAATAATTTGTGTGCGCTCTGTTTTATATATGTCACACCTTTGGAAATAGGTAAACGTTACTTATGTGACAAACGATAAAATTAAATATTTTGAAGTATGATTTTTGAAATTATTATTCACTCTTTTACCCCACATAGATGGTATCAAATAGTTTTTTTTCTAAAAATCTGATAAAAAGCATGTGATAATGGGTTAAATCATAGATGCCAATATCTCTTAATTATTCTGGAGTCTGATAGAGGACAAACATGTTTATACCCGGAATATTTATATAAAGAAATGTGGTGGTGAGACAATACCGCACACCAGATGCCTTGAGAGGTCGAGGTCCGATTCCCAGGAAAAGAATTGTTAGCCCAACAAAAACTCAAGGATGAACACCCAGATATCTGGGCACAGACGATGGGAGATGCTTTTAAGCATTGGACAGAGAAAGACGTATCTGCTGACCGCCTTCTTGATTATAGGGCGTAGCCCTTTCTTTTATTCCTGATGGGATAGGATCGTGTAGATCCGATTAATAATTTAACCTTTAATTATATTTCAAATCTTGTTTTACTGTAGATATTATTAATAATCAAGAATCTTAGTGTTTGTACTTCAGTAGTCAAGAAAGTTATAATTAAATATTTCTCAGTTTATACAGGTCACAGTTTTGGTTGCCTGTTTATAATCATCCCACAATTTTGGGGGACCACAATAACAGTGGTTAGTACGTCTTGACATTTTGTCTTATGAAAACTTAGAAAACATTTTGGTTATTGACCAAATAAGGAAAAAATTACCATTTGAGATGAGAGCATTTCATAGATGACTTGCATAAGTTTACTAAAGTTTCTGATTTTATAAGTAAACTTGATGATTATGAGACAGCTCGCAATAATATCAGGAAGACTGCCGAACCGAGAAATCCAAATAACGATGTTAAAAGGCGTTTTACTCAAAACATTGAAAACAAAGGTTTTAACAGAAAAAACATTCCGCAAAGTAGTAAATATGAAAAAAATCATCTTAACACAAGAAATAACGCTGACCCTTTCAAAATTAAATGCTTTTATTGTAATCAGGGGTCGCATTCTATAGGGAAACTTTTATTGTTACTACCACTATTTTGAAAATAACATCTTCATCGCACCTTTCTTTAAGATATGTTAAATAAAATGATCATGAAGGTAACTCATTAAGTGTTCTGGTAGGAACAATAAAATTTTCCCTATATAATGCGACCCCTGTGTAATGAATACGCCTCCCACAAATCAAATTAGTGTCCCCGCAGAAAAGAAAGACTCACTTATTTTAGAGGCAAAGAAACCGAACATAGGGCTGACCAAAATAACTTCAATTATAATAAATGAGTAAACACCACCAATAACAATTCCTGCCCATCGGATAAAACCCTCAAAATTATTGAAATTATGGGGAAAAACGTCAATTCTGTGGTAGATTCTGGATCCGATGTGACAATGATTAACAATAATATCTATAAGGTTTAAGGACGCCCTAAATTAAATGAAAATAATGTAAAATTGACAGGAATTGGCGGAAAAGGTGTGAGTCCGACCGTTTTTTTCAATACTGGCATTTCAATTAATAATATTAGTGTGAATTGTGATATTTATGTCATTAATAATTTACAGTACGAAATGATTTTAGGAAATAATTGTCTGAACAAATTAAAATTTGAAATAGCGGGTAATGGCCTTAAAGTTACGAGTAAACGAAATAAGGATAAAAATTATATTGTTAATATGGTAACTGCGGTTCCTTTAGAAATTCCGAAGTCAGACACTCCTTCAGATGTTATAAACATCCCCATTGCAAATCAGTCTTGCGGTCGGATGTTACAAACATTCCCATGACCATCCCAAGCTTGCGGTTAAATTCCACCGACACTCCCATGACTGAAGAATCCTTAGCCGACACTCCTAAATATGAATCTGTTTATTTAGCAGAAATAGCAAATTCGGTTAATATAAATGAAATCGATCTTATTCATATAACTGACTGCGGTTTAAAAGAAGAATTAATTAACTTAGTTGAGAATTATAAGCCTGAGAAAACTAAATGTGTTAATTTGAAAGTTAAAATAATATTGAGTGAGGAAATACCAATCACTCACCGACCCAGGCGATTTTTTTATTTATTTATTGCCTAAGTGGGACAGAATCACCAGACCTCAAGGGTCCGATTTAGACTCTATTTGCCCCACCCGGAGTGCTCCACGGCACGCGGGGATTCGTTAAAATAATAATAATAATAATAATATGTACAATACAAGCTCCTCCCGCCGGTGCACAGGCTGCTCCCTTGCGACAAGGGGCGGATGAACAGAGTGGGTGAGCGTGGAGTGTGCTGGATCACACAATAAGTCCAGTTAATTGTGGAGGAGTAGCCACAAGGTTGATGGGTAAGTTGCAGCACCATGCAGGTCTATGAGGTGAGGTTTGTTAGTTCCATTTGAAATTTATAAATTCTATTTAGTTTGCCTATAAGAAGGGGTCTTGTTAGAATATTGGAAAGCGAATTTTTGAGAAGGATGCGGGGGCGTTTAATATGCCAGGCTTGGGTAAGCGTGCAGTGGTAGTAGCTATGTTCTGGAGTGCCGACCTCGCTGCACTCGCAGAAGGGGGTGGCTGCCCGAAAGAAACGTTTCAAGTATTCTTTGAATGGTCCATGGCCAGAGAGGAATGCTGTAGTTGCTGGTGAGAGAAAGTACATTTCTCTTGACACTATACGTATGAGATCGTATGTGTATCTACCTTTTGTAGACGCATCCCAATAAATTTGCCACTCTGAGATGATTTTTTGATTCAACCTTCTGCGAAGGTGTGAGGGGGAAGGGGAAGGGTAAAATCTATTGATGTTCTAGCCATTGCTTCTTTCGCCAACCTGTCAGCCCGCTCATTGCCCTCAATGCCAATGTGGGCCGACAAGTGGCCCAGGGCGACTTTGTGTATGAGAGAGAGTAACTTAATTTTTATGTCAAGGACTAAGGGGTTCTTAGTTCTGTGCGCGAAGATTGACTGTAAGCCTGAAAGACTATCACTGTACAGCCTGGTGAAGGAAGGTGGTTGGGAAGAGACCCAATCTAATGCCCGCAGAATCGCAAAAAGTTCTGCTTGGAATCATCTCCGATTCTACAGGCCCATTCATGGACCACCACATCGTTCCGCATGACGCAGAATGCTGACGCCACGCCCGATTACGTGCGGGATCCATCAGTGTATACGATCGGGGCTCTTGAGGGTACAAATGAATGTTTAGAAGGGTTGACTTGCAGATGTGATGTTTCTTTTTCAGGATGCAGGAACCAGCTGCTGACTTTCCTTTGTATGTCTGTTTGTGTAAAATGCGCGTCTTGTGTTTGTTTGTGATCGGGGTGAAGGATTCTGTTTATAGTGTATTCATAATTTAGTGTTATTTTTATGGGAGGGATATCCGTAAGTACTGCGAGCGCGTCTGTGGAGATTGTTTTATACCCCCTCGGCATTCGTAGTAGGAACATACTTTGCAGAGAGGGAAGTTTGTCCTTGACTCTATTGGTGAGGTTTCCTCCTCAGACGCCCACGCCGTAGAAGATGATCCGTTCCACAATTGTGTGGTACCATATTTTTAACATGTTGGGCTTAATGCCCCAACATTTAAATGATTGTGAAGTGATGCTAAGCGTAATTTAAGTGCGTTGATGTGTTCCGTCCAGCTCCGATGTTTGTCTGTTATAATTCCTAATAATTTCATGTGTTTAACGTGTTTGACGCTGCGTCCGTTGATTCACATCACGGGGTTGCGTTTTAGACCTATGGGTTTGTCAAATGTAAGTGCTTGAGATTTTCCTGGTGAGAGCTGGAGGTGTAGGTCGGTCAGCAGCTGTAGGAAAACGGAATGCCTGACGCGCCGCAATTTCAAGATCTAGGCGCCGGCGACCAGAGAAGATAAAACTGAAATCATCGGCAAAGGCGAAGAGCTAAAAGCCTAATTTATCGAGTTCTTTTAATATTACGTTTGCTATGAGCAACCAAAGAATTGGTCCAAGGCAGGACCCTTGTGGGCAGCCTTTTTCTAGTTGGTGCACTGATGTGACAGTGTCCCAGTTAATTAATATGCTTCGGCGAGAGAGATATGAGCCGATGGATCCAGCTATATTTCCCGGACAGTCGATTGCAATAAGCTGGAGTAAGATAAGCCACTCCACGTTATCAAATGCACCTTTGATGTCAAGGGAGACTAGGGAGGTGTAGAGTCCAGAGTCTTGACTGAGGGCAACGGAGGACATGATGTCGAATAAAGCTTTTTCACAAGATCTGCCCTCTCTGAACCCGTATTGCCTGTGGTGCAGGATATTGTGGGATTTCAAGTAATGTACTAATCGTGTTACTATTAGTTTTTCTAGTAATTTGTCTAAGGTTGGAATAAGGCAGATTGGTCTATATGCACTGGGTTCAGAGGGGTCCTTCCCTTGCTTCTGGAAGTAGACTACCTCTCCCTGTCTCAGAGTGAGCGGGAAGTAATTGTACGATAGGCAAAGATTTGCCCATCTTGTGAATATATTTGGAATAATTTTGAATGTTAACTTTAGGATGCGAAAATCAATACAGTCAGGGCCTGGAGCTTTTTTGTCATCGAACGTTTTGAATGCCTGTGATATCTCTGCTTTTGTAAAAGGGAGGTCGTCTGGTGCATTATATGTTAGGTTATCGTTATTGTTGTTAGGTTATGCCGAAGGTCCGAAAAGTTCTTTTGTTAAGTATTCAATATTGTGCTGCTTGGACGCTCTAGACGAGGGCAGTTCAAGCTTAATTTCGTCTGGCTGAAAGAATTTACCCGTGAAGAATTTTTGTGCAGTGCCATTCGGATCGATTTGATTGCTGCAGAATTTCCGCCATGCTGGATTCTTGGCATCAAGAACACTGCGTTTATATTTGGCTGCCAACAGTTTGTAGCGTGCTGCTAGTGCTCGGAAGTTGTTCGTGTCCTCTTGTGTTGGTCGAAGTGATTTCAACTTCGTTCTTAAGGCTGTTAGTTGGTTACGTTTTGTGCGGAGGTCTGCCGTCCAGAAGGAGAAATTAACAGACCTATGTGTGTTTTTGTATCTAAAGGATGCTTTAGCTGCCATCTGCATTGTATTCATGAGGACCTCTGTCAGGTGATTAAGTTTTGTTGTATCTGTGACATCCTTTAGGTGTTGGCTGAGAAGTGATTTGTGTGTTTTTATTATGTGTGTAAACTTGCGCAGGTTACCTAGTGTGGTAATAAACCTGCGTTGCATGGTGTAAAGTGGTGTAATTTCGAAATCAAAAGTAATGTATTTGTGGTCAGAGCCACTATGAATATCCGAGACATGCCAATCACGAATTTTGCGATTGGCCAAAGGGTTGACCAGGGTGTGATCTGGGAAACCCCTGGCCACCACTCTGCCTGTGCTGTCTTCTTTGACAAATGTGTGTGTTGTGTTGTCGATATTTGATATGGCTAGATTGTTTTTAATCAGATATTCAATCAGGGGTTCTTCACGGGCATTGGACCGCGTATAGCCCCATAGGGTTGATTGCGCATTAAAATCTCCGCCACAAATGAAGTAATGCCTATGTGTGATAAGGTGTTCCCACTCCTCGAGGGTATCCTCAAAATCTAAGCGTGGTGCAGCATAAGTCGAGCCAACTATCAGCTGAACCTCCTTGGCTGTGGTTATGAAGGCGCAGTGTTGACCTGTGAAAAGATGTGTGTAATTTATGTTTGTGTTCCTGACGACCACGTGAGTCGTATTTGCTTTCGATGAGAAGATTGGCCAGGACGGCGGAATGTGTGAAACTTTGCATTGTTACAGTAAGCATCCTGCAGCAGTGCAATATCCGCTCCAGATGTGATCATAGAATTCCTCAAGGATACATTTGTTGATTTACAGTGATTTACGTTGATTTGTACAAATTTAATATAGCCAAAAGGGGGAGATGGTGGTAATTTAATAGAGGGATCCTGGGAAGAAGTCATCTGATATAATTGCTAAATTAATAGATTACTTTATAAATAGAGGACTTGGAAAAACTCCAAATGGAGAAATAATATAAAGTGTTAGGTTTAGTTTTAAAAGGGCCTACCTCTTTGGCCTGCACGGTGATGAGTGTCGTGAGTATCTTCATGGGGCGGGAGTGGCCAGTTTCGGTAGACAGGTGTCTAGTCCCTGGCAGGCCATTGTGGGGGGATGCTGAAAGTCCACTGCGTATTGGAATTCCTGGATTGGGGGTTCGACTGGGTTACTTTGAAGGAAGATGCTATTAAGGCGTTCTCTTTCGTTGGCATACGCTGCTTGAAAAACCGGTCAGATGGGATCCGAAGCTGCGTGCTCGGTGTTGAAGCGAGTCCCTTCATCATTATTATGCACTAGGCAATTGACGCAGCCATGTGGCAAGTCACATGCCCTTGGTTCATGCGCATCCCCACAGTTAGAGCAGTATTCTCTGCTTCTATAGCGTTTCCTGTCGTGATCAAACGCTTGGCAATTCGTGCATCCTTGCACCGATGTGTGAGGTCGCAGACGGCATGACTTGAGTACAAGGGTTAGTCCATTTGATGCTATAATGGCCCTTCCTAAACCTCTGGGCATGACTATTATCCAGTTCTTTGTATTTTGTGACTTCCTCGATTTGAATGAAGTGAGAAGCAATAGCTCATCTTCTCTTGCCTGGAAGTTGGTTTGTATATTTTACTTGATTTGTGTGTCTGTTATTTGTTCTGTTACGTCCAGCAGGATCATCTTAAATGTGGGGATGGTTTTATGTATAACTACTAGAGTTCTATTTAGAATCTGGTTCTGCTGTAATTCTCTTTTGAGGTATGATGCATCAGCTTCGGATTTACACTTAATTTCCATTTGGTGTTGTCCGAACATAACGTTTACCGAAGAACCCAAACATTATTTCAAAATTACGTGCGCTAATATTCAAAATTCTTTAAAGACGTTTATTTTTCTCTTAGTTCTCAAAATATATCTAAAATATAGGCTTGATTTAATACACTGCTCAAAACAATTAGGTTTCAATTAGGTTCAAAGGGCTCAAAACAAATGGTTTTAACGAAATTACTCAAATATTTACACCGATAAGTAACGTAAAATAAAACATCTATAATTTAAAGTGTTCTAGAAAACAAATAAAGAAAACTTCACATGTAAATTAAAGATTATGATGTCAAAAACTAGAAAAAGGAGATAAGTGCAGAAATCGGGATTTTGCAGAAATGTCTGTTTAACTGCCTCAGTTGTAAAATTCAATTGCTCAGCTTGTGCTTTGAGAAAAAGTGGCTTGAAAATGTCACAACAACATGATTTACCACAATCCATGTCTTGGAGTGTTATCGGGACAGTTGAATTTGGGGAAACACAACGAAGTGTACTGGACGCGTTTGGAATCGCAAAAAGTGTCCAAGAAAGGCTATGGAATCGATTCCAAGACACATGGAATGGCAGTCATCGACCAGTTCAAGGTCGAAAATGTGCTAACACAGAAACTGATGACCGATATATCCTGTTAACAGCTCGTCGAGACGGAACGAGTAATGCTACTCAGCTGCAAACACAGTTGTTCTCTGCCACAGGACGAAGGATGTCCAGCCAAACAGTCCGAAATAGGCTTCATCAGAGTGGTCTCTATGCACGCAAGCCAATGGTCTGTATTAAATTGGCCTCAAGCCACTGTGCGGCCCAAAGAAGGTGGGGAATTGAACATCGAGTTTGGAGGCAACGTTGTTGGAGTCAAATTCTGTTTACAGACGAGTTCCGATTCAGTCTAGATGTGACATTTGATGTGTTTTGGCATGGAGAGAAAGAGGCACTCAAAATAATTCCACATTCGTTCGTGAAAAATCACATTACAGACGAGGTGGGTTGATGCTATTGGCTCGATTCAGCATAGGTGGACGTACGGGCCTGCATATCATTCGGAATGGCAATTTCACGGTCCGAAGTTATGCAGACGAGATACTGAGACCTCATGTCGTCAGAGTTCTTACAATTCGTCTTGTGGAAAACATGCTTGAAGCTAAACCATTACAGCGTATGGAATGACCAGCATGCTCTCCTGACCTAAATCCGATCGAGCATGCTTGGGACATACTCAGACGACGCATTGCTGCGAAACCGAGGCCTCCTTTTACTGTCCGGGACTTGGAGATTGCAATTCTTGAGCAGTGGAACAGTATTTCCCAAAGTCTTATCGATAACCTCATCGCATCCATGGAAAACAGGTGTGCAGCAGTCTTAGCTGTTTGAAGAGACCACACGCCATATTAAAAATCTTGCATCATTTCTGAACAATGCTTCTTATTTACATGGTTTTATTTACATGAAACCAAATTGTTGCCCTAAACCATCTTTTCATGTTCTTTTCATATTTTCAAACAATAAAACCTACCTTACAATTTTTCCGTCTTTTTTTCTGTATTGCGCATTGATACACGGGTACTATCCATTTTATGCCCATACATGGCTGTCTTACACTGTTCTCTTCACTTTTTTGCTTGCTCTTCTAATTTTTGTGAGCAGTGTATGTATCGACTGTTCAGCGAATAATGAATAGTGCAATTTCCCGAAGCATTCAATACACACCCTTTGAGCTTTTAACGGGAGTAAAAATTAGAAATAAAGCTGATTTAAGAGTGAAACAAATTCTTGATGATGAACATGAAAACGCGTTTGTCGAGGAAAGAAAGAACAGCAGAAATATCGCGAAACAACATATATTAAAAATTGAAGAGGAAAATCGCAAAACTTTCAACCGTAAACGCAAAAAAGCGAAAAGTTATAGAATTGGTGATTTTGTTGTGATCCAAAGAACCCAATTTGGAGTCGGTATGAAGATACGACCAAAATTCCTTGGTCCATACAAAGTGATTAAAGTGAAGAACAATGATCGATATGATGTCGAAACAGTGAGCTTCCAAGAGGGTCCAAGAGTGACCTCTACTGCATTTGATCACATGAAGCCATGGGCTTCTTCAACCTAAAGTAAACATAGTGCTATTTCAAGTTGTTTTTTTCTGTGTATTTTTCTGCGTTCATATCATCTTTTTTTACTGTGTTTCACAAATATAACTGTGTGTGTAATTTCTGTCGATACGAACATTTTTTAATAACCATTTTATACAAGAAAAAAACTGTTTAGAAATTGTTAAAAAAAACTGCATCTAAGTGCACCTGCACACTACCTTTTTTAAAAATCAAGAACTGGAACGGAATTCAATGTTTTATTTTTATATGGAAAGACTGCGTTCGTCTATATTTAGTAATTTGATATTGCGATTACTTGCCATGTTGTTTGTTTTTGTGTGTGTGTTTTCTAGTATTTTTTCAGGTTCCATGAAATTCGGACGGTACCAGTCCAGCATTCATGGTGGATGATCTCTGTGAGGACACAGAATGGTCAAGATGGCCGAATGTGGTGGCGGGACAATACCGCACACCAGATGCCTTGAGAGGTCGAGATCCGATTCCCAGGAAAAGATTTTTTAGCCCAGCAAAAACTCAAGGATGAACACCCAGATATCTGGGCACAGACGATGGGAGATGCTTTCTAGCGTTGACCAGAGAAAGACGTCTCTGCCGACCGCCTTCTTGATGATCGGGCATAGCCCTTTCTTTATTCCTGATGGGATATGTTCGTGGAGATACGATTAATAATTTAACCTTTAATAAAATTTTAAATCTTGTTTTACTGTAAATATTATTTATAATCAAGAATCTCAGTGTTTGTACTTCAATAGTCAAGAAAGTTATAATTAAATATTTCTCAGTTTATACAAGTCACAGTTTTGTGTACCTGCTTATAATCATCCCACAGAAATGTGCCTTTGTGCCATAAGGTATTTATTAGATTTCATTTTAATTTTTCGATTAAATAAAATTTCCAGTTGGTAACATATTTTTCTTTGTTCTAACTCCGGAATAATTAACAGATATTGGCATCTATGGTTAATCCGGACTCCGAATAACTACAAATGTTTAACCCTTTAGTGGGCAGCTTTGCATATATATGCAAACAGCAATGTTTTAAATTTAATAGATTTTTTTATTCATATATACCTAATTCACAGCAGAAAATTAAAATAGCAATATTTGCTTTAATTAATAATACACATTCCGTATTCCAGACATCCGCGAAATTAACCATTGAAACTTTCTGGTGTAAAGTCAAATTCTCTGAACTACGTCATTTCTAGAATGTATTCTATCATGGGAATTAAGGGGTTAAAGGTTAAGTTTTATAAAATAAATAATTATATAAAATAAGGTATTTGGAGACATACTTATTAAAATATTTACTAATTTGCAATATTTTAGCACAAAACAGCCACAAGACAGTAGTTTTTATTTGTATTGCAGATGTGCAACAGAAAAAAATATTGACGTATTATATGAAAAAGTATCTCTGATTTTTTTCATTATTTTTCCTGTGTAATAAACCTCTCAGAGAATCATATATAATTTTTTCGAAACAAAACAAAAATCGCGCATTTAAGGGTTAAACCCGAATCAAATATTGAACCCGATAATCCATAACTAGAAATCAGCATTCAAACTATTATGCAATGAGGTGAGAGAAGGCAAATTTTCATGAAATACGTAAATGTTCAACAAGGTTTGAATGAAGTATTCAATAACATTGCATTCACACAAACACATAAAAATTTTTAAATTTCGAAAAGTTAAAATTGCATTGTTTTAATGTAAATTGAATTATATAACTACACATAGGAATCAGTCTATATTCCGGTGCAGGGTTGGCAGTTTGGCCCCCATTTTCATTCCGAAATTCCAAATTCACATCGGATTTTCCAAAATAAGGATATATACTATAAGTAATCACGAAATTTCTGTCCTTAAATCAATCAGAAAATACTGTTCGCCTTTTCTGGTGTGAATTCGAAATTTCGGAATGAAATTGGAGGCCGAACTGGCAACCTTGCTCCGGTGTATATTACATTGATCAAATAAATATCATAAAACAAAAATTTTATTCAAGCAGATGTAACATATTGCTATATAGTAATCATTTTACTTCATTTATTAGATATCTTTTCTCGTTCTAAATAAGTTTGCTTGATCCGCGCATTCCACCTTTAAAGATAATTATAAGTAAGAGCAACTAAGTTAACCCTTTGCGGCCGAAGTCCTCCTCTCAAGCACAGACATTTCTTACAAGCATTTATTTGGTTACATAGCTGCAAACTTTTACGCTTTCTTCGTATCACTAAAATTTTACAGAAAATATATTTTATTTTAATCGTCGAAATTTCACGATTAAACGAGGCGAAAATGCCTATTAAATTTTAGTGGTAGCAAAAAAGCGTAAAAGTCAAAGCGATATAAGTAAGCGTATAAACTTAATACTGGAATTGGGCATAATTTAACGGGAATCGGGGTTTAATTTAATCTTGTGGACGGGGTGATAATCCACATACGCGGGATTTTAGTGTGACGTTATACATGACAGAATATCGACGATCAGCCCTTATTTTCTAAATCTTTAGTCACTCAAGGAACTGGATTTTGTTTACCACATTTATTCCAACGTAACGGCGTAGCGAGAGGGACGGCCAGACGCACTCGACACCACGACGCTGTCTTCGCCTTGTTAGGGAAATTTCAGCTATTAAACAAGGTGAAAAAAAACTTTTACAATTTTAGTGGTGTGAAGTAAGAAAATAGTTAGGCATCTTCCTGTAGTTTAACCCCGTCCGCTACGTGGCGTGCGACCTTGATTGATGTGACCTCGCCTTTAATCTTGCGGTTACCTCTCCCATTTAAAATAGGACGCTTACTTATATCGCTTTGGTAAAAGTTGGTAGCTATGCGGTTGGCACCACTTTTTTTTCGAGAAGCATTTTTACTTGCACTTTGACAACATGTGCAAGAGAAATTTACTAAAAAATGTTCTTTTAAAATATAGTGGTGCGAACAGAATATAAAAATAGAATCATATATAAATCTTGGGCGGCAATTTGCCGACACTCGACCGCAAAGGGTTAAGGGAATACACAACTTTGATTGATTGAAAATCTCAATTTTTTTTGTCTCTCAACCCTTTCAGGGGCAGTGGTATGTTTATGAAACCACTTAATTTTAATTCCCAAACGCCACAATGGGACCAGAATTTTGTTAAAATCTTTTCCATTTAATATGTATGTGAAATATAGCCCTTTTTCTTATTTTCAATCAAATTTGTTTGTAAATCCCGGTGCCAGTCATTTATTTCAACATTTTAGTACTGAAAGTACTTTGCCCCTGAAAGGGTTAACGCATTTTTAACGCACAGGAATATTATATTTTGTTAATTAAAAATCGATATCGAAAGTAATAGAAAAATTTTGGATTTATAAAAGTAGAGCGTGCCACAGAATATGAAAACTTTAAGCGCGTTTTATTATTTTTTTTTGTCAGAAAAGTATTTTCAATATCGATGGACACTCTAGTTCTGCCAATATTTAATACACGATCGTTTTGAAAATTAATCGCCACATCTTTTCTGATGAAATATGTAGCATTTAAAAAAAAATTATATCTCACTTTTTGTGTAAATTTAAATAAAGAAAGATTTGATTGAAAATTTACATTTTACTAGCTGACCCGCCCGGCGTTGCCCGGGCAGAAACTGTGCCGGGACTGTCATTGAAAAATATAACACTGGAGTGGACTTCATAAACAAACACTGAATAATATTTATTTGGCACAGATGTCATATACACACACGCCAATATAACTATATATCCACAGTTATCCTCCGGAACGCTTAAATCAGTAATTTGGATTTCAAAAGCAATGCGTTGGACCATGCGACTGTTATTAAGCCTATTTTGGCGATCTCTTATGCTGTGTGTTTTACGCCATTACCGATCCAATCTATTTCGATTTTAACATCTTAATGCGGCTTCTTGTTCATTTTCAAACATTCGCCGAGATCTTTTACGGGCATTTCTAACGATATTGTGAAGTTCCATAACTGCAGCTAAAGAGAGAGCGTAAATAACTAAACACGAAACGTAAATAAACCGGATTTACCTCCGCCTAATTCCTGCCAAATTACTTTATACAATAACCAATGAGATGCGTTTCTCGGGTGTCGCCATTAAACAATAACAAATAATCGCGATTTCTGTGCCACGTACGTTACCGTAATATATATATAGATTTTTAATGTATGCAATTTGAATAAAAGTGCATGTTTTTAAAAGCTACTATACATTTCAGTAGCTTTTGAATTACACAAAATTAATATTTTATCCCTTTATTATTGGTTAAGTCTAAAAGGAGTTACAATGCCCACCAATTAATCCTCTTTTTCGAAGATCTCTCGCCTTCAGCTGTCAAGCCGCCATTTTTCAATATACCAATTAAAGAAAAAACATTTTTAAAATTTAATATGCATGTATAATAATATAGTGCAGATAAAAATTTTATAACCACTTCGACTTTTTTAATCCTACACAACACATTTTTTTTGAAGTATGTTTTTCTTTTCTTTTTTACACATCTCTAGGGTAAGATATAACAAATTTAAGAGAAATTCTTCTGTTTAATTTATAGCAGACTTCTGTACTGGCAGAAGACGAACATTTTTATTTAAATATAGCGGTTGCTTGCAACTGAATTTATTTATTAAAGGTTAAATTATAATTGATTTATATGCATCATTGTGCATATAAAGTTAAAATATAGAGTTAAAAATTAATACTCGAAGTTTTTAACCCTACACTGCGCATTAATGCATACTTTCCAACGTCCGACTAAACATCCGTAAAATATGAGTTAATTTAAACCAGGTTAAACAGCTATAACTGTAAAATATTTTTAATATATCATTAATTGTTGAATTATACGTTTCTACTTGGAATTTGTTTGATATCATGTCTTTAAAAAAACTCTGGTTCGAAACATGTTTAGATTGCGTCAAATTAACCCACATTTTACGGAAGAATATCCCAAGGTTGGCAGGTATGGTGAATAATACATTATTTAAATGAAATTTAAAGTTAATTAAATAAAAGTAATTCCAATCAACCCCTATATTTTAACAAAAGTTCTCACCTTGTGTACTCAACGATGTTTGTTATTAAATAAGAGGAAGAAATTATCTTTAAAAATTCTCGAAATATGGATATAAAAAAACATGCATCCCAAAGAACAGTTCGTGCAGTGTAGAGTTAACACATTGCCGACGGGCAATTTTTTTCAAATCTGAATTTTAATACATTCACGACGGGAAACAAGAATTCTCGTTTTCATTCAGAAAACATCATTGACTAAGGGCATGACTTTCTTTGATTGTAAGACATTTTATATTAAATTCGTACATTTAAAGATATTTACCGACGCATAAACTTGGGAAACCTATCTAGAACACCAATTTACAAAAGACTTTCGTAACAGGGAGGACCTTCTACTGTTTTAACACATCACCGATGGGCAATTTTTTATCAAAACTGAATTTTAAAACATTGCCCGTCGATAATGTGCTAAAATAGTACAAGCTCCTCCCTGTTCTGATAGTCTTTCGTAAATTGGTGTTCTACATAGGGGCATTTCCACGAGCACTTGTCGTGTAAGTCACATACTATGACATCGACTACCAGTATTTTAGACCGGAAAAATGTGACTTATTTCATGGGAGATATCTCATTAATTGAGAAAAGAGAAGCAAACTTTTATAAAATAACGGTGGCCAACAAGCATAGTATGTGACTTACACGACGAGTTCTCGTGGAAATACCCATAGGTTTCCCAAGTCTATGCATCAATAAATATCTTTGAATGTACGAATTTAATATAAAATATCTTACAATCTAAAAAATATCGACAACATGATATGAATGCATTTTCTGCAAGGTAGAAGCCCCTCTCTTAGTAAATATTTTTTTTTTTTTTTTTTTTTTTTTTTTTTTTTTTTTTTTAATGAAAACGAGAATACTCGTTTCCCGTCGTGAACGTATTAATTTCAGGGTTTCAGAGCAGTATTACTCCTTAAGTCAGAAAAATTAGGTTACATATTTTCTTATAAAAATTTAAATTCAACAGTAAATTATATATTGATTCTTTGAATCAAGAGAGCAATTTTTATTTAAACAGATAGAAATTTTAATTTATTTTTTATGAAGTACCGTTGTTCAGTTTAAAATATCGATTTCATTCGACCCAATTCTTTGTATAACCTTTTGAACAAGACTTAAATTTAATGTCACATGATTCAAAATTAAAATCTCATTCTAGTAGGTAAATAGCATATGCTGACGAATTCCATCATGTATAATCCTCTTTAAATCAAACGCAATATGTAATACAAACAGAAAAATGGAATTCCGTTTATTTTTCTAGAATTGGAAATTCTAGAAACAAAGATTTTTGTCACCTTTTTTGAATTTTTGCATTATCCAGAAAATGAAAGTTTATTTGCAAACCGTTAAAAATGTTAGAGAAATTTAATACAAGGGATATTTTAAAGAATTTTCTTTAATCTCTTTTGGGAAAACTGAACAATTTCATTTAAAAGATGACATGTGTTAGAGATTCCTTAAAGGTGCAAACGGAATAAAATATGTAAGATGAGGTTTCGTTTAAAACATTTATTCAAGATTAATTTAAAAGAGAAAAAGGCGGCATTTCATATGACATTGTTTAAACGAGTGTATTTCGTATCGTCTAAATCCAGCAAGCGGAAATAAATTCGAAATATTATTTTAGATATGTGATGAAAACTATTTTTGTTAAAATCTCTAGTAGTTTAGAAAGATTCCACTGAAATTTGAACTAATATTATAGCATTGTGCCAAATTTTTCGCTTTTTTCCTACAACTATTTTTTAACCCGGTAGGACTCGCGCTGGTCCTGATAGACCCAGGGTGCGCATAGTTTTGACAATTGTCACCACTATTTTTTTTTAAGTAATCTGCAACTTATTTTATCGCAGAATTTATAAAAATTACCTCCGACTAAATAATCCGACGATTATTATTTGTAGTTATTGTTTACAAAGTAAAAACCTTTCATACCCTGGGTATGCGCTCGTTCTCTCGTATTAAAAGAAAAAAATGTCTTGTTTAATCACCAAAGGATTAAACAAATTAAAATTTTCTTGTGAAAAATAATGGCAAGAAAAAAGCGTAAAAGTTGGCAGTTATGTAATATAGACACACGTATATGTTTTTTAAAATCTTTGATTCAAATTAATCCAAGTTTAGTTTTAGTATTAGCAGTTTAAAAATATGGTGTTCTTGGAACTCAAAAACGCAAACTTCATGTCATTTAGTTTGTTAAAGACAAATAGCAGTTGACAATCTAATAATTATAGCTTATACCAGGGATTCTGAGGTAGTGAACTGCGGGATTTAGAACTTCCACAATTTCCGAATCGCATAATTGGTCGTTCTTAATGATATAAGCGCTGCGATTAAATAAGGCGATGATTATTATTCGGAAATAGTGGTGACAAGCGGGTCACAGTTAAACACTTCTGATGCCCCTGGTTTGCGCAAATGCTAGATATCTAGCACCTTACTAACCACCATATCTGATTCATACTAGCCTTACATATCATACCAACCAGTCTGGGAAATGTTGTCATCAGGGAACAATAGACTGTAATTCAAGATTACCATAATTGAATAAAAATAAAAAATACTACTCGATCATTTGCACCTTCTAGTAATACCGTAATTTCCGGCCTATAATCCGCGGATCAAACAATTATGTTCGAGCCCAGAAATCATTTCCATAAAATGTAACTTATTAAATCACGATAAATATTTAACTTCAATTATTAAATAAAATTTCTGGGTCGAAACATAATTGTTTGATCCGCGGATTATAGGCCGGAAATTACGGTACTTGCAAATTTCATGCTATTTCATTCAAAAATGACTGTGAATGTATCTCAAACATTCTCGTTGTTGAATGGGGAAAATAAAATATTCGGACACCCTTAACCCACTCGCTGCGTAATTGTTTTATCAAAATAGCTTCAAAAATTGTGTATTTAAGAATTTTTATTCTTTTGTCACCGGTTTTTCAAAACAAAATTTATTGTCTAATTTAATCGGGAAAATCATCCGATTAAGTAAGGCAAAATTTACAAAAAAAAATAACTGGTGGGAATAATCAAGGAGAATTAATTAGACAGAAAAATGCATCCCCGAGAAAATCTCGGGTTCCGCAGCGAGAGGGTTAACGGGTTAAATACCGATCCTCAAATTTTCAAAAGAAAAGTGTTTATCATTTTTTTATATCTAGAGTTCATTTAAAAACGAGCAAATATGTTCATTTGGTGAAAATCCATATTTTCTGATGTTCTGAGTAATATGCTTAATTGAATGATACTTCATTCTTTACATTATAAACTATTCTGACAATGAATATGAGTAATTGCTTTGTGATAATATCACGACTATCGAAATGCCACTTTGGCCAGAGTAATATTAAAACGATTAAGTATTAGTATTGAGATATGTTTATTAAATAAGCTTAACTTATCTGTTGCATCTGATATGACTGACACTTTCTAGTTTCATGTTTACAGAGAAGAGCACACAGCATGATCCAGTTGGATTATACGGATTTCATGATTATTAACGTTCCGTAATCTTTGTACAATCGCAGTTAGAAGCGAGTTTACTCTAAAAATGTCCTGATAAAACTATTTTAACTTTTAAGCAGATTATAACTGTATTAATTCTTCAGACAAATCGGTAACTCTGAGATATACAGGGTTAGCGAGAAATGTTATCCAATTCATAGATCTCAAGTGTGTTCTACTACTCCGAAAGAGTCGAAATTTAAACTACAAATAATTGTAATGATTTTATGATGATAGTTTTGATAAAGAGAGGCAATGTGTATTTGTGGTATGTAGTACCGCTGTTACCTACGGAACATGCGGAATCGCAGCTACCTCTGGACTACGGGAAGAGCAGCCCGATAACGTAAAATCCCACCGGGAAATTTAAAAGAGATCTTCTTTAAATCCTTCGCGGTGAGCGTCACCTGGGGTCATGGGTGTCACATGCCGTCGAGTTGAACATAATCCTTGAATTTTGACACCAGTGTTTTAGTACAGGTATTTAATACAAAATCGCATTATTTAATCCCAACACATCAGCAATTAAATAGTACTAAATTCGATATGCAAATAGTGGTGACCAAAAGATTAACCCTCTGTCTACCAGAAGGGTCCAATGGACCCGACATGTACATTCAAAATATTTATTCAAACCAGAAATTTCTTCAAAACAAACTAAATTCATAAATCAGACAATAATAAGTTAAAGAAACAAATTAAATAGTTTTAACCTTCTGGCGACCAGAACGGCCTAAACGGCCGGCCAAGCAGACGACCGAAGCCGCCGGCCGAAAATGGAAAGTCATTCCTACCCCCACTTACCAGAAGGATGGTAGCTACTCCAATCAATTTGCCAATTGTTTGGTTGTCAGGTGGTTCCTACTTTCTATTTCGATAAGAATCAGTCCTTCTTTCATGCTGGCTTTCCCTAAAAGCGGTAGTTTTGCAGGGATTTTTTCAATGGAAAACTTTCATTAGCTGAATATTGTAAAGCATAACAAACTATTAAATATACGCTGATTTCTTAATTAGTTGAGCTTTCTAAAATTAATATAATGTGTGTATTTATTAGATTAAAAAATCTGTATGTATTTATTAGCGTAAAAAATCTATATGTATTTATTAGATTTAAAAAAAATCTATATGTATTTATTATATTAAAAAGTCTGTATGGATTAATATAGTTAATACATGTTTTTTAAATGTATAAAACGATATAAATTTATTGATAAAAAAGTTTTATTTTAGGAAATTCTCTAAACGTGTAAAGAGATTTTTCCATTAAAAGAGCTTTTTTTAAACTAAAAATTGTTACAGCCATTTAACGAAAATTACGCGTTATATATATGTATATATATATATATATATATATATATATATATATATATATATATATATATATATAAAGATATTTTTTCTTGAAATGAGAAATTATATCTTACGATTTAATGTTTCTTAAGTTTTTTTTTAAATAATATACATGTATATATAAGTCGATGCATTTTTTTTTTTTTCGTTTCTTTATCCATATTGTGAAGAATAAAAGTTGTTTTTGTAAAATGTAATATAATTTTGTAAAAAAAAAAAAAAAAAAAAAAAAAAAATTGTAATGAAAGATGAAATTAAGCCATCCAAATGTCAAATTTGAACAACTTGTTTTGTTTGCAAAACCTAATAAAATGAAAATAATTAATGTAGAGTGTGGTTTTATAGAACTGAATTTTTGTGAATCGAGCTATTTTATAAAAAAGGAATTTTGTGAGGGAAACTATTTTATTAAAAGTAATTTTGTGATGGGCTTTATTATTATTATTATTATTATTATTATTATTATTATTATTATTCTTTTTTTTTGTATGCGTGTGAAGGGTCTGTAAAGAGACCCCAAAATTTACCTGAATCGACACCTGATATATATATAGATAAATAATAATTAATTTTTAAATAAGGCAAAAATTATTCATTATAATTTATGCCATTTTAAGAAAAAGAAAGGCCTTTTGCCTCGAGAATAATAATTTTTATTATCTGTGTTTATGCATAGCTTTAACATGCTTGCATTAATTCTAAAAACATTTGTTTTTAACTTCAGGAAGATGAAGATGATTATTATTAGTGATTCTTATTTTGATTAAGAATATTTGTCGTTTAAATATTATCTTAAACAACACTACTTTAACTCCTAAAATAACTGTTTTTATAGACTGCAATAACTTTTCAGTAAATTTTACAATGCCGCACAAACTTTCTTATAAAAACTATTACTGTTTCTTATAAAATTATGTGACCATTCATTGAAATTATGTGGCTTTAATATATTCTTGCATTAAGATACTTAAAATATATTAGCGTTTTATACTGAGAACTTTTTTAGATGCAAGTAGACGTCATAAAAAGGGGGGGGGGGGGTTATATACCATTTAATCTTGATGTAAGCATATAAAAAGGTTTTTTTTTTTTTTTCTTTGTAAAATCATGAATATTTTGCACTGTATCAGAATTTCGCACTTTATTATAATGCCTGATAAATTTATTACAATGCGTAAACAATTTTATGGTGTTCAAGACTGCAGAAATATTTACCAGGAAAATAAATATGTTATAATAACTGTTATTGAAAAAAAAAAAAAAAAAACCTAATTGTGTAAAATCTATAATTTATGTAAGCTCTAAATTAGTGCAATCATGTAAATAAGTATTTATAAACGAAAAACACACAGGAATAAATAGAAGTAAGACAAATGTACAATAAATAAGTGAGTCTACCATATTCAAATTGCATCTGTGCATGTGAATACATGAAAATAACTCTAAAAAATAACAAAAGTGTAATTTCTTTTGTTATCTTATAATGATAATAAAAGAAAAAGAAAAAAATTACATTCAACAAAGCTGATCTTTCTGTCAAATCTACAAAGTCCAGTTTATATGTAAAATTATGTAAAAATTATTATTTAAATGCGTTTTAATCAATAGTGTTTTTCATTTAGCAATAAATTTATCAAATCTTCAATTGCTCACTGATGACCATCTTCCTGCAGTTGTATCTCTAAAATAGTTTCGAAATTTTTATTTCGATAAAAATTTCTTTCAGAAGTCTTGCTTTTATAAGTAAAAAGGAAAACGTTTTTCAAATTACTATCATCTGAATAAGAATATCTGCTAAATTGTTCCATCTAATACTAAATAAAATAGTTAGTAATAATAGAAAAATAGTTTAGGTTTTGTTTGTACAAATTATTATTCGATAAATACATATTACAAAATTTATATATGCTTATTATTTAAAATAAACAACTTTCATTTTATAAATAATATGGAACAATATGTATGAAGTTGCATTAAAAGAATTCATGTATATCCTATGCCACTTCCTGAAAATATCTAAAACTAGTGGTAAAATATAATATAAGCATAAACATCTAATTGCAGTGTTTTTCAATAGCGCAGTACTGAAGGTTTTTTTTTTCCCCTCAACACATTCATTTCTTATAGCATTGAGCCAAAGGAATAGGATTGTCTGTAGCTTTATTATAAAAGTCTGAGAAGAAGCGACATTGTTTTTACTTAACTGTTTTCTACAAGCTGACTTTGAAATTTGAAACTTATCTTACTTTATCACGAAAACAGCTGTCAGGTGTCATGATAGTGGTGGATGCGGCCTTGGGAACTGAAAAATATCCATGTACATGGCAAAAAGATAACAGAAGATCCCCAACGTTCTTGATAATATCATTCAATTTTCTGTAATCAGGTACTGTTTTTGAAACATAAAAAATTACCTTCTTTTCGATCGTTCTGGATCTGGATGTGAGTAAGCGATATCTTATGGAGCAGACTCCCCTTGTATAACAAATAAATAAATCCAAATAAATTTTATAAAAGTTAGTTCGATCACATTCTACATTTTGTTTACAGATAAAGTATATCAATAAAGAAACATCAATTTATTTTTAAAATGTAATATTGTTAATTTTTCATAAAATGTTCATGCAAAAATATTATATAAATTGTTCGACAATTTATGAATTCGAATTCTCTTAAAAGTTATCAATCTTGAAATTATTCATTCATAAAATTTAAGAAAAATGAAAAAAAAATTTTTTTTTCCTTTTTTTTTAGTGAATCACTATTCAAACAAAATGTAAGCCGTGTGACATTTTTTCCCACGCTTTGTAAGGAGAAAGGCTCGAAGCGAAGTACCTATTTGTTTTCACTTTCTTCTCTTTTATCAAAAACCTTTTTGAAGACGGCCGATTGGACCCCATGCAGTGCGCATCACAGAATGGAATTCCTTAGTTTTTCTCGAATACGGTGTTCTTGCAATACTCGTTACAAGGACGAATCCAATTTTCTATTAAAAAAGAGCGGGGGGTGGGGGTCATGTCTATTTGTCGGAAAGTGAGGGGCTCATAACTATAATATAAATTCTTATAGCTTATGTTTGCTACAATTCTAAATTCTCTGTTTCATGACACATAACAAAGTTATATTTTCATTCGTAAATGCATAAAATTTTCAGGTATATTCGTAAATTAATAACATTTGGAGATATATTCGTAAATGTATAAAATTCATAAGTTATATTCAGATACTAAAAAATCGAATAAAGTTTCAAGATTGCAAGATCTTTCAGATAAGTTTAAAAAAAGCTAGCTGTTTTGTTTGATTTTTGCGACTCTACAGTCACGAAAAGATTATTAAAAGGGAGCAATTAGTTATAATTGAAGCTGCATAAAATATATAAAAAAGTGAAAAACGCTGATCGATTGCTGACGATTAAAGAACGAGTTTTATATATTTCCATTTTAATTACATTCTGTGCGTCAGAAAAATTTGCGGTGTTGGGCGAGATTGTCTTTAAACTAACTTCACATAATTTTTTTAATGTATTTTTGTATCTTTCTTCGTTTAGATGGGCGTCATGATACTCCATGACACCCATGGATGTGCGCTTGACTGGTTAACAAAAATTTTCTCGCAAAACCAGAAATAATGTTTATCGTTTAATCTGTTAATTTTCTGCCAAAGTCAAATACAAATTTAAACGCATTATAATACTTGTATAATATTATAATATAACATTTATGCTGCGTCAACATGTCATACGGTTAAAAATCTCAAGTCTTTCATAAATTTATTTGAAAAAAAAATATATCAGAAATATGTTTCTTTATTTTTTTTTTTATTTATTTATTTATTTTTTTTTTTGAATTTATAAATTGATAACTAAAGTAGATATGTGTGAGCTGCTACGTGAATACTGTCAATGTGTTTAAATAAATGCATTACAGAAGCTAAAGGTTAGACGTTATTTTTAATAAATGTTACTGCAATTCTTTTTGAAAAGAAAAAAAAAAATTGATAATTTGGAAGGAATGAGAATATATATGTATATATATATTTGTAATATTACGCACACAAAAACCCCAATGAAGCATTATTTTTTCTATTAGAAGAAATCAGTTATTCAAATAAAAATAGGCTTGCTTTATTTTTTTTCTTTTTGAGTCCTTCTAACTAATATGAATAACAAAATTAAAAAAAAACTGTATACTGAAATAAAAGTCTGAGACAAATGCCTACTTTAAATGAAGCTGTTGTTAAGCTGTATCTTTGACGTGAAAGCATATCCATGGATAAAACAGACTATTATTAGATGAATTTTTAATTTTCTTTTAATTGTTTCACCACTACCATTTTGAAATAAAAGACAATAATTTTAAACTCTTGCATTTGACAATTTAATGATTACAAAGATATTACTATTGTTTTCTGGATTATGATTTTTTAAAAAAGAGTTTCCTCTCCAAGAAAATACAAAACTTCTTCTTTTAATAAGTGCAAGGTGTGTATTTCACAATAATTTTGAGAAATTTGGAATATTTTTATTCTTTTAAATGCAGTTTAAATTACTTAACCCTAAAAATCTCATCGTTAAAAAAATTTCCTCTCATGTTATCAGAGCTTATCTTATAAGGGAATTATTTACCTAATGACACAATAAAATTTATTTGACTTTTTAATCCTATGACGACATTGAATTACAGAGCAGAATTAACCAGCCATTATGTGATAACATATTCTAACTTTTTTTTTTCATAATAATAAATAAAATAAATAAATAATACAAGGATGTTTAAGAAATCTGTCTTTAAAATATGTCGGAACCAAAAGATAATACATTCTAAAGATTTAAACTGCTTGAAAAAAAAAAAAAAAAAAAAAAAAAAAAAAAAAAAAAAACAAGAAAATTAAATTAAAACAGCATTCAGAGCTTTTAAGGAGCAACTGGATATCATAAGGCTAAGTTAAGGCGAAAAAGTGCTCCTTCTGCAACTACAATTATCACCCTTTCTTCTGAAACCGTTTGTGGTTAATAACAAAATGGCATTTAAAAGGAAGACTTTTGTCTTCCTTTGATATTTTAGTATACCTGAAAGTTGAAAACAGTTGAATTTTACGTCTACTTGGCATGCTAATAAGACTAAGGAATGCGGGGCACAAAATTCTGTTTCTTTATGTGTAGATGGGGCATTCTCACAATCTTTTGACTTTCGGGGGAAAAAAATCTGGTGAAATTAAACTTCCTTAAATAACATTTTAATCAGATAGACGAATGCCTTAATGATTCAAATAAAGAAAAAATGGTCAGCAGTGAAAAATATTTTATTTAACTGAGGTTTAAGTTAAACTTGCGAGTTTAATTTTCCTTACCATTTTACCACTATAACGTTTTATTTTCTTCTAAATTTTTACTTATAATGAATTTGCATAGTACCCACAGGACATTCAAATAAGAAATAATAAAAATGTAGTAGTACTTTTAATTGCAGAATTTTTGCATAACATTGTCTTAAAGGGGTGTTAAAGAAGGGACGGTAAGGTAAAAAAAGGGGACGGTATGGGAAAAAAGGGACGAAATGTGAAAAAAGGGAACGATAAGGATGGAACGGTAAGGGAAATTGCCACCTATTTTTAGACAAATCATGTTAAAACTAAGTGATAGCCACAATGTTCATTGATGTTTAGAAACAGTTGTTAACATTGGATTAAATTAATTTTTTTATTATTATTTATTTACCTCGAAAAGTGCAGGAATAAACCTTGCGGACGGTAAGACCACCAATAAAGCCACGATCTAGAAATTGATATTTAAATGTTGATTTAAATTCTGCAGTAAATTTCCTATCAAATAATTTTAGACATTCTTTCTCTATCGTACTTCTGCATGAGAAAAACTTGAAAAAAAGTATGTGGCTGCATCTGAAGTGATTTTCTGTATAAGTTTAGCAAGAGGGACGATAAGGATGAAAAACCCATAGGGACAGAGTTCAAAAAATAATATCAACCGTAAAAATGTGTGCAGGTTAATTTTTTGTTACATATTCATATAAAACAATTATCCCAGTTTCGGAAAAAAGTTACATTGAATTACTTTTATTGAAACAATTTTATACAGACAGCTCCAAACTTAAAAATCAGCATCAGGGACATAGGACGGTATAGGAGTTTTCCTGGTATTTGGACCTCCAACATCGTCCAAAACTTATATATCTCGCTAATATTGTTATGCAATCATGCAATGGGATGTTATCCAGTATATGAAATTAAAAAAAAAAGTGTATTAAAATAAAAATTATTATTCAGGGACATGAAAGTCAAAAGATTGTGAGAATGCACCTGATATTTTTGAATATCTTTTTTTTTCCTTTTTCCTTTTTTTTTGTGTGTGTGTGTGTGTTTGTGAAATATGTGTTTATGTAAGGAATTTATTGCATGTAAAAAATACTGAAAACTTTAAAACATTAAAAAATTTTAAATTTAAGAATTTAAACATGTTTAATTTTTTTTTTATATATAACTCTTGAACCACTTGCCTGATTTGCATAATTTTTGTACTATTGTATACAGATAATGTGTAGTTTTAACTTGTGGTCAGAAGTCTTAAAAATAATACTTATAAAGTTCATAATAAATTTTAAAGTGAAAAAAATAAAGTTTATTTCACGCGTAACTTTTGCATAAATTAGCATATTTTCGCAATTCTCACTCAAAATAATAAATCCTGAAGACAATTTATTAGAAATATAATACAGAAACTCTATTGAAAATTTCATACAAATACTTTATAAGGCATTTTAGATATATGTTTCAAAGTTGGCAAATCATGAAAAAATTCATTCTGAGATACATGAAGTTAAAGGTTCCTTCAGATGACGGTTCGCGCTGCATCACAAGATAAAAAACAAAAACAAAATTAAGCAAAGCTTTTATATGAGATAAGAGATACAGTGAAGTTATATTTTTAATGTCTTAACAATAATAAAGTGTTTAAATTTATTAAAATTCTTGATTTAAAAAAATGCCTTTAAAGAAATATTTTCCTTAATTTGTCATTTTTTAATCATGTGTATCATCCGGATTCAATAATTTAAACATCAAAATATTTTGATCTCACCATCTCACACATTTCAAAATCATCTTTGCAGTGTATATGTTCTTGGATTGAAGAGCCAAAAAATATTTGAACCATGCACTTTTTCACATAAAATTGTTTTTGTGTGAATTACACCTTACAAAATTAAACCTTGAAAACATAATTTTATGTATAAATTAATATAACATAAATGATATGCTAAATAATCATAAATAATCATGCGTAATAAAGCACTAATAATGGGCTAAATAGTCATAAATAATCACGTTTAATATAGCATCATTAAGCATACATATAGTATAATCAGAGTTTAGGTATGTATTTCCTATAGATGCACTCCTTTATACCTTGATTGGGAAAATAGCATGAATTGTGATTCTAAACAAACATTATTTATTTGCAAGAGAACAGCTATCTCAAAATAGCTCTACAAATTTAAAAAGTTATTTTCAACATTACACATGAGTTCAAAAATTTTATTAATGATATTTTCTTAATAAACTGAAATGGTTGCAACAGTTTCATTTTATTTTTTAAGGGCGAGAGGAAATAATAATGATTATTAAATATTTATTCATGCCATTTTGTGAGGGAAAAAAAGGGAAACGTACTTTTAATATGAATATAATGCTAATTAATCGTCGTAAAAGCGCATACTTACTCGAATAAAATTTTCATGATTTTTAAAACAAAGCGTACTTGGTAATAGAGAAATATTATTTTACAAATGCGACCAATTAATAAAGATACAAAATATATTAAATCGGCTCAAAAATTAGTGAGTGAATTTCTAAAAGGCAAAAACTTTCGCGAATGAAAATAGCATTATTAAAAATGTGCATTTTTATTGCGAAAACTGCAAAGTAAATGTATCAATTGTAAAGATTGCAAGGTAAATTTCGCAATTTTTGTCTAAATTACATTCAGTGCAATACGATTCCATGTTTAAAATTAATATTATAAATATTTTCTAAATGTAGAAAGAAATAAAATTTATTTCCAATTTTCATTCATTTCTTTCTTTCTTTTTTTACATAGTTTTTTTTTTTTTTTTTACATTGGTGTTTCATGCAGCCTAAATTTAACACATCTAATTGCCATGTTAGCAGGTTGTCATTATTTCTGATGAACAAAAACACTTCTTTTTAAAATAATCGAAAGGAATCTGCCACAGACAATACAATTTTAGATGTTTTTATCATTTATTTAAATTTATCATTTAATTACTTGAGCACTGCTGAGAAGGGTCAGACAGCATCATCAATTAACTATTACTTCCTTTGATAACCGTGATGGATATTTTTTCCCTTTGCCCACAACCCTGATAAAAAATCCTGTCGCATTTTCCCTCTCAACACAGGCAGTGAACTTCTGAACAGAAATCCCACCCACTGATTTACGCTAGACAGATGAGATGGGGGCGAAATTTTCGAAGGCTGTGGGCCGTTTCTCTGGTCTTTTGAGGCATAAGGGAAGTTTGCTCTCTGGTCTTTAGAGAGTTAAGTAAAAATTCTGGTGTAGAATGTTTTTATAAAACTTGAGTAAAAGTTTCGGTAGTTCTAGGGTTAAACGAAGTGTGCTAACCAATTGTCGCGAAATAATTGAGTTAGAGACATAGACGAACGTCCCCGGACGTTTTATACACCAGACGACCGAAGCGTCTTCAAGCTTATTTCATTCTGGATCTGAAGTAATTTCAGAAGTTTAGTAATGGTTCTATTTTTAGAAACATAATGTTACGGATTTTTCAGTATTTTGTCTTCTTCTTTTTATATGTGTATGGGAGAGACACCAGCTTCTCTTACCATGTGCTTCTCTGACTGGTGAGGGGTTCCAAATAATTCATCTTCAACGTCCTGTTTGACGTTGGTGCAGAGTCGAGGACGAGGATTTGTCTCTTATTAGGAGAGATAGTTTCCAGAATTATCACATTTCTGGAATTTTCAAAATTCTACTTACCTATTGGTTGAGAGCATATCGTCGGTTTTATGTCAAACTATCCAATGCAGGGTTCCCGCTCGGTCCGATTTTTGAACATCACTTTTTTTTAAAGAACAATCTTGTTTATAAATTTCGTAGAAACATACCATGCACAACGTTTTTCTTGGAATTGTTGCAGAAACCTTCCACAAAATTTCTTTCTAAAAAATTACCGGTTTTCAAAAAACGGACCAGTGGACACTGCCAATGTGAAAACAGTGGACTATATATTTTTTTTAATTCAGGCTTCTTGATTGACACAACTTTTCTGAAATGGTAAAATTCTCCTTGTTTTGGCCTTAATTAATATGTCATCCAATAAGGTTAAATAAGGCGAGTTTTACTATTTCAAAAAGTGGTGTCGATCAAGAAATCTGAATTAAAAAGTAGACCACTGTTTTCATAATGGATAATTTGACATGGTACCGACGGTATGAATACATTTTCCGCAACCAGGGAGAAGTTGTATTTTAACACCAGAACTAATGTGAGCAGTCATTTAAATGGCTACCCAGAAATTTGATTATGAAATAAGTTTAACACTAGAACGCCCGGAAATTTTACTCAAGTTTCATAACAATATTTGACACCAGAATTTTTATTTAAAATTATTTGACTGATTTATTTAACGTAAATCTGCATAGCTTAAATTTAATTTATTTTATGAAAGAATTTCTGGCTCCAGTTGACATTTACCGTAATTTCCGGTGTATAGCCCGCAGATCAAACAATTCAATTTGGACCCAGACATTTTATTCAGTATTTGAAGACCAATATTTACCGTAATCTAAAAAGTTACATTTTATTAAAAAAAAATCTGGGTCGAAACACGATTGTTTGATCCGCGGGCTATACACCCGAAATTACGGAAATCATATGGTCGAAGTCAGATCGACGCCTTCCGGGCGTTCTAGTGTTAGAAGATACAAAGAAGAAATACGTTAAATAATAAAGTTAAACTGTTTTAAATCAAAATTCTGATGTGAAATATTTTTATAAAACTTGACTCAAATTTCTGGTAGTTGTAGTGTTAAGCTTAGCTGTTCTTACATAAATGGGTTTTCGATCAATCAAGGCATTAGGGTGTATTTTATTGCTGGGATTTTTTTTTTTATTAATTACACTTTTTTTTTTGTAGCTGCTAAGCTGTAACATTAAGGCCTTTGCCTGTTTGAGAAATTCTGTAAATGTACAGCGTCTCAACTCAGAAATCTCAGGTTCAAATCCTAAAGATCCCGAAGTTGCAAACAAATGCAAAATACATTGCATTTTACACATTTACAAAACTAATGTGGGTTTCTTTTAAAAGGCTCACATTTTGACTTACTGGAAATTTTTTATACAGGAATTGAAAATCATTATTGTAGAGTTAACCAAGTAATTAATCACATTCCGTCTACATTGTATAAAAATCTGTCTACTATGAGAACATGTAAGCATTATCTATGGATAACTCTAGCTAAATCATATAGAAGTTGAGCTTCTGTACTTCTGTACTGTCAATCAGGGTAACTTTGAACCACGGGGTGTAACTTTGCACCACCTCTTATTTTTCAATATTTTTGACTCTAAAAGACTAAATAAACTCCAGAACTGTGCTCTGTTGGCAAGGTTCTAAACTGGGATTTCTACTCTTTATTATAGAAAATAAATTAGCAACATTATGCGCAATTAATTGCATCATCTAACTATTTTTGTGAAGTACTATTTTCAAGTTAATTTTGAATGCTGTTTTGAAGTTGTTGTAATCCAATTAAATTTTCATAGTAAGTAACAATATACTCATTTATCAGACATAATACTATTTAAATGTTGTAAATGTGTTAATATTTTGTGATTATTTATTTATTAATACTTTATAAAATGTAAAATAAGAAGGCACTAGCATTTTACCGCATTTTCAGGGTAACTTTGAGCCGGCTCAAAGTTACACTGATGTTTATAATTTACTGATTATAGGTGCTACTGTCGAAAATTTCCCATATTTGCACGTATAGTTTATATAAATGCCGAAAGTGTGCATTAGATATGAAATCTAAATATTTTTACAAATATGTGTAAAATACATAAAAATCATTTAGAGGCGTGATTAGGGACGGAGCTACTCAAATTTGACATTTCGTACGTTCGAAGTTTTTCATTCTTGTTTGAAAAATACTAGTACTTGTATGTATTACTGTAACTACGGATATATTATAGAGTTAAAACATTGAAAATTGTTTTTCTCAGAATTTTTATGCTTTATATGAACAATAAACAGGTTTTTTTTATTTCTAAATGTTCATGGTCCTCTTCTTCCACTTTTCTTATGCCTGATATTTGTTGTAATATCATAAATTATACAAATCTTGTGATGTTGGGAAATGTAAATTCGCAGTCTTTACATATCTGAAAACATTTTTTGGTGTTTAAAGTTGTCCTGACTACAATACTTTTTTTTATAATTAATTATTTTATATAAAAATTTATCATATGGTGCAAAATTACCCTAAATGGCTGGGTAACTTTGAACCTGGCTAAAAATCCATATTTTATTGCTTTTATTCTTATTATACCTTAATATTTTATAGTCAAACAATAATTTGGGATCATGTCTTCTCTTTTATGCCCTTAGTTGTTATAATTAATAATTAATAATAGTTAGTAATAATAGTTATAATTAATAATAGTTTAATATTCTTCAAATAAGAGTGTGGCATATGAAAATAGAGAAAATGCGGATCAAAGTTACCCTGATTGACTGTATAAGTTTAATACAGTATTGATGCGTCAGCCGCTACTTGACGGTGGAAGTTTTCACTCTAATATTACACTCATTATAATGAAGCACAATATATTTGGTCTTTACGAACTTGGTCAAATTTTTTTTCGTTTTCACCATACTTTGGCTATTAATGTTTTCAATGATGCCATCGTTTTCCTATTATCTGCAATGAAAACTTTTCACATTTGATAAGCCTACTAATTGTGTTTTCAGAATTTTGTGAATAAAAATGCTAATTTCTCATACCCTGCATTGGACTATTACGACTGTTATCTGTACTTGGTAATTTTTCAACTCTTTTTTTTGTTGTTGTTGTTTGAGCATTTTGTAATATCTTTTTGATATATTTTTAAATGGTTTTATAAAGGAAAATGGTTGAATCAAGACATATGCCATAACTTTTTATAAATTTTTAAAAGCTTATTATTTTTTTTAAAGTTAAGACACATATAAAATTCTATTTCTCCTACAATTTTAACGTTTTTAAAACATATTTTGTATGCTTTAACTACGAGGGTGTTCTATAACGGTAGGAATCAGCTTTTTCAAAAAGTTGGCATAGCTGCCAACCTTTACGCTTTTTTGTTACCACTGAAATTTTATAGTAAATATTTTCTTATTAAATCGTCGAAATCTCACTATTAAAAAAGATTAAAATCTCTGTTAAATTATAGTGGTAGAAAAAAAGCGTAAATTTGGCAGCTATGAGTTAGTCAAACTGGCGGGTTTTTTATCATTATTTCTGCATCTTCGACTTATTTAATCGCAGAATTTATGACAGGTAAGGACACATCATCATATTTAACACTAGAGCGACCGGAAATTTTACACAAGGGTTATAAAATTATTTTACACCAGAATTTTTATTTTAAACTATTTAACTTATATGTTTAGCTTATTTATCCGTGGTACATATTTAACTCATTTTAGAAAAAAAAAATTCTGGTTCGAATTGAATTTTTTTTATTTGGTAGCGGTTAAAATGACAGCTATGGCCGTTCTAGTGTTAAGGTACCTGTATTCCTTGGGAACATTTTTTTTTTTCAATATTTGTAAATATTATGTTTAAAATTGCTAAGTATTATTAAAATGTAATATAAACATACAAATAAGCAATGTAACTTTTTTAAATTTTTTATAAAAAACATTTAGTATAAAACTAACCGAAAAATTGCTATTTTCTTAAAACTTTTTAAATTTAGTACTATTAAATATAAATGTATTTCATGACTTCCATAATAAATATAATAATGTTATAAAGGAATCAGATTATTTTTATGGCAACAACACGAATGTTTTAAATGTTATATGTATAAAAAGACAAACAACGCTGAAAATTCCTGAAAAAACGTTAATAATTCATAAATTAAAATTGTGTAACTTATAAACTTTTCAATAAATCAGCATAAAGATGGTATACTTCCTTTCAATGTATATTAAAAACACAATTTAAACCTTTTGTGGTAATTGAACCATTATTTATTGATTTATAACAATTTTTCTAGCGCAATTTTTCAAAAAAATCACGTTTGAATAAAAAATCAAGAAACAACTTTCAACTTAGTTTTTTTTCTTTTATAGTTTGTAAGGAATATAAATGTTTAAAAAGCTACAAGATCATAAAGTTCACTCTCTGTTTTTTTTTTTTTTTAACAGTAAGTGTTTCAAATGAAAATTTAATCGAAACTGGCGTTTTAAAGGCATGCGATACCACAATCCCACGATTTAATCAGTTAAATAAAGCGAAGAATTTTATTATCTAATACTTTTAAGGAGCGGTCCGCCAGTTTGACTCCCATGACTATAAGGATCGCCAAAAATAAATTCGCAAGTCAAAATTCTAAGTATATATTGTATTTATAGGTGATGGGTTCATAATTATATAACTACGTAGCACCTATAGTCATCGCTGGGCCGTCCGTTTGTCTGTCTGCCTGCATATAACAGTACAAAAAGTACCCAACGGAATGGTTTGAAATTTAATATATACATTTATAATCATTGCAGAATTTTGCTGCGTCATTTCAAATTTTATGAAAATCGAATCCAAACTTAAAAAGATATTAATAAAAGTTTTTTCATTCTATTAAATCCAATCGAACGAAATTTATTAAATGATATCGCATGATAGGTTTCCTGGTTCCATGTTCGGCGGTTCTAGTGTTAATCGTAGTGATATACCCCGTAAGGCATGGTGACGTCACGGCGACGTCGTTGTGAAGTCACACTGTGATTTTGTGACCGTCGATGTGACGTCACGTGACGTCGATGTGACGTCACAGTGACTAGAATGCGAGGTCGTTATGGCCGTTTTAGAGGTCGTTTGTGACGTCACATTGTGACCACTCTGTGAAGTCACGGTGTGACAAATTTGTGAAAAGTGTGTCATTTGTGACTATTTTGGCATTAACTTTGTGACGAACCTGTGACGAAAGCGACAATGCTTTGACGTCACACTGTGACCAATTTGTGAAATATGGGTCATTTGTGACGAACTTGTCATAAACACTGTGATTTCAAATGAAAATCAAATTTCAAATTAATTGCTTAAAAGACGCAAATAGTGAAAAAGATTCCATGCTGGGACTCGAACCCGGGCCATTAGTACAGCGCACTGACATTCTACCGACTAAATCACATGGAACGATACCCAGGCTGGAAAATTTCTCACTATTACATGATGGCAAGGCTACAAACTCAGCACAAGATGGAATATTTAGCGTGAGCCACCAACATGATGCAAACACGAAACTTAATTAAATCCAGTATCGATTGAAATTATATTAATACTTGGAAATTTTTCCAGAGAGAACCATTCGCCTTGCATACAATATTTGAAATGAAAATCAAATTTCAAATTAATTGCTTAAAAGGCAATTTTAATTTGAAATGTTGTATGGAAGGCGAATGTTTCTCCCTGGAAAAATTTCCAATTATTAATATAGTTTCGATGCTGGATTTCATTAAGTTTCGTGTTTACCGCATGTCGGTGGCTCACGATAAATATTCCATCTTGTGCTGCGTTTGTAGCCTTGCCAACCTGTAATAGTGAGAAATTTTACAGACTGGGCGTCGTTCCATGTGGTTTAGTCGGTAGAATATCAGTGTGCTATACTGATGGCCCGGGTTCGAGTCCCGGCTTGGAATCTTTTTCACTATTTGCGCCTTTTAAGCAATTAATTTGATATTTGATTTTCATTTGAAATATTGTATATAAGGCGAAGGATTCTCTCTGGAAAAATTTCTAAGTATTAATACAGCGATGAATTTTGAAATAACCTTTTGCTGTACATATAAAATCTTATCTTTTTACCGTACTTTTTAGCAAAATATCGCTATTTTGGAGTCCTATTCTTCTAAATCATTTTAAATTTTTCCACTTAAAAAACAATGCTTATCAACTGACATATTTTTTTATTCAGTTGTATGCTTGATATTAAGTTCTATGCTTGATATTGAGTTCAAGCTTGATATTTAGAATGTGTAAATTTTTTAATTTGTTGTGATTTGTCATTGCTTTATTAAATACGAACATGGAGACTCACGGATATTAATACAACTATTATTTATAGAGCGGCATGATAAGCGATATTTATTTAAATTTTTTATTCCCGTGTATATTGTATTTTGTGAATATGAGATAAATAGATTTGGTATGTTTTATAGGAAAAGACTGATCTGGGAAATAGAAAAAAAACGAGTAAGAAAAATCATGCGTAAATCATAGATTATAAAATACTTTCCAACACTTTCTGAATGCTTTAACAAGACATCGCAATTTAGGGAAATGATGTAAATAAGATAACTAAGTAAACATTTGAAAAATTGATTTCAGCAGTTACCGTCCATAGCCAAATATGTTTTCCAATTCTTTTGAACAACCCTGTATTTGATCTGTAGGTTGATACACTGAGAAAAATGAAGTACTCAAAAATAAGTAAACCGACGTACTCATATCGAATTGAATATTTTTGGATAAAAAATGAACCCATGCTTTCTCTATTTTGAAATATCACATGTTATCAAACCCAAACAAACGAATAGTTTTGTACCCTGTAATGGTTCATTTCATTTATGGCGGCATAAATGATGTTTATTAATGTAAATATTAAATTATGCACAGCATTTTAAAAATAATTTAAAAGTGCTTGGAAATAATGCTCTTGTCATAAAAATATTCGATTTGAGTATCTTGTTAAGAATTTTGCTATTTTTCTTAATAAATAATCAATTAAACATTTCTTGTTAAGAACTTTGAACGGGAAATAAATGTCAGTACATTTTTACTTTAAATTTTAGGTTTTTCTTTTTTGGGGGGGGAGGGGGGCAGTACATAATGATTCATATTTGATCACAACCAATGAATAAAAAATGAGTACATGTGTTTCTCAACACATTTGGATCGGAGCTATTTTGAGTATGTGACGCATTTAAATTTGAGTACTTTTTACTCAATTTTGACTTCCCATTTTCTTAAGTGTATATATACTATATAATGGGAAAATTTAGTTTAGCAAGAAAACGCCTAACAGGTTGAAAGTCTTTTTCAGCAATTTATACTATGTATGGAAACATACTTGACTACTTTTGTACAACCCTGTAGTTTACCTAGAATCTTTATTACACGCCACTATTTAGTTAAAATTTAATTCAAACTAAGACACTCTTAAAACTGCTGAAATCACATTTCCAGAAATTATAATTTATAGACGGTCATGTATCCAATTCTTTACGTGATCCTGTATATCGTTTTATCTATATTCTGCAAACATTTCTTGGTAAATTAAATGCAGTTCAGTAAAAAAAAAGCATAACTCATTTAAAAACCACCTTTAAGCAATTTGCGCCCATACCCAGTAATCCTTACGAATACTTTTGTGTAGCCTTGTATAGGAATTATAGCATTTATATACACCATATACTATGCATAAATATAGTGAATCATAAAAGCTCATATCATAATTAAAAATACATTTCCAGCAATCATCGCTAATGAACGCTTCGGATACAATATAGTATCTGAAATATTTTGTGTGTCCCTGTAAATGCTATATACGTATTATTCGTACTATACATGAAATAATTTATAGTATGTAAACCTCAGCGACATATATCAATTTCACTATATATGAAATAGATTAACATAATTAAAGTATGCCGCAAACAATTCCCTCCACCCCTATATCATTATGTATTTGAATTCCTTTTTTAGCCCTGTAAATGAACAATAACTATTCTTTGCATCGCATAGTCAACAGAATGCATATTTTAGTGCACTTCATAAATGCATATAAATTTTATTCTGTTTGAAAGCGTGCGTAAAATCATAAAAAATCATTTGAAACGATTTTTTTCCATAGGCTGTAATGTAAAGGAAAACTTTTGGCTGTCCCTGTAAATGAACAAAGCATGCTACAAACTTCATTACAAATAGGTACCGTTCTATGGTAAACGTCAATAACATCCAAAAATTTCAGGGCAATCCGAGTATATTTTCGAGAGTTAGAGTGCGGACAGACTGCTAGACAGACAGACAAACCGAAGTCATAAGCACTTTTCAACTTGTGTCCTATATTATGTATCCTGTATTATATGAACTTTTAAAAAATATATACTAAAGCAGTTTAATCTATAACTTCCCATCAAGCATGAAAAACACTTTGTTTCAATGCTTAAGTATCATATTTTACTTTTTAGTGCCAATAATTACGCGTATCATAAACGTAGAAAATGAATTTACAATAGAAGAAAATTTAATAACCGATTCAGAATGTCTCTAATTAAATGTTTGATTAAAATCACAAACAGAAAAAATGCTTACATACAATTTAAAAAAATAAATATACCAATTTGAAAAATACTAAAAATAATAATTAGGATTTATAATTGTACTATTAAACAACAGCAAACTCAATAGATAAATTAAATGCCTTATTAGATTTAACAATATCTCAAAAATATTTCGATATGGTATAAGGAATTCCTATTATTTTATAATTTCGGCAAATGTTAAATCTGAAAACATTGGTTTGAAGATTTAGGATTTTGAAAGATAATTTAAAATATTATTAGCACTAAAAGAAAATTCTTTCAAATGTTTCACTACTGTAATATGTAAAGATACATTTTCCCAGTATAATGTTAATTTCTAATCTGAAACAGTTTCGTAATCTTATGATAATCGAACATCATATTTAACCCCAAAATAATAATAACTATAAGTGTTAGTAATCAAAAAATAGTAAGAAGCCGATAAAATAATTCCAAATCATTGTCGTTCCATACATTTTCAATCTCAAGTAAGAGTAAATTAATGTTTATATTAATTCCAGTATGAATGTAGGCATGCACAGTCTCTGCGCAGTTTTTTTTTTCAAGCGATGGCAGATTAAGATATTAAGATTTCTTTACAGTTATCGAATTTTAAAATATCGCTTCTAACAGTTTAAAGATCAGTCTCTTACAAGTATAACATAAAACTATTTAACTCATATGTACAAATCAGGAATAAAATATTTAAATTAAATAAAACTTACATATACGTTCTATTAATATCCGTGTATCCAAAAATGGTCATTTCCTTATCTTAAAGTGTTGTAGACGTGGTGAAGGTGATGTTCTAAAAACAGTGAACTATTTATTTCCCGCGTCTTCTCATGTTTATTTTTTTGTGGGCAGACGATTTTCAAGCAGATGGTCTGGTACAGATTATTTGTTTTTGCATGCAAGAGATATGAAACTTGAATGCGCAGTAATTTTCTGAAAGTATGGTTAATTAAAATTTTGTATTTGAAGAAATGTCCAATGTATTTAACCTTTTCTTTTTATCCGTACCAAATAATACAAGTTAAAATGTATTGTAAAGTTCATTTTTTCTAAATAATTATAATAATAATATTCATAATTAGAGTTTATTAGATATACCATAGTTTAAATTTTCAAAAGGTGTAAAAATAAATTTAATGGTAATAACGAGCCCCCCTCCCTTTTTTTTTCTTTTTTTTTTTTTTAAAGTAAAGTTTGTTTCGCACAAATTTTGTATATTTCTTTTATTTTCGGAAAATGCTAATTTTATTTAAAAAGTCTGAAAGAAGTAGAATTTATGACTTGAATACAAATTATAAAAATATTCTAAAGCAATAAATGCATAGATGACTAAACTCTGAAGACTCTTTCTACGTGCTCATTAAAAGGTGCAGATTTAACTGTAATAGAAATTTTTTATTTTGAAACCACAGAAGTGTTTCGAATAATCCTGGTCGGTAAAAAAAAAATAAATAAATAAATTTCCTCCCAGCAAACTAAATATGTAAAGTGTATAAATTTAATATCCCTAATTCTAATTATATTATCCAAATGCTAGATAAAATTGAAATCATGAAAAAGTATACATTCACTATCTTAGATATCAAATTGATAAAATATAGCCTGAAAATTTAGTTTATTAATGATTGTATCGTGCACTTTATTTATTATCCCCCCCCCCCTCTCCCCTTTAGTGAGAGAATTTACCATTTGCTATCCACTAATATATTTTATTCCTTATGCCATGTAACTCGTGACTGTTTAAAATATTTCTCTTCATTTTCAAAGATTTTTGAAGTTCATATTTTTGTCACACTGTGACTTACAATATGGTGGTTTTTTTGTCACATATGTGACGTGACGTACGTTACATAGCAGTGACATAACAGTGACCTCACAATTTTTTTTTAATTGCCAGGAAAACATAATTTTACAGTAAATAACATGTTTTAAAGAATTTTCGTAATTTTTTAAAGTTTTCTAAGAAGTTCACATCTCAGTCACAATGTGACATCACTGAGGGGTGGCATTTTGGTCACAGATGTGACGTGACCACAGTGACTTACAGTGACGTCACAACCACGTCACCGTGACCATGCATGCTATGAGGGACTGAAGAAACACAAAGAATTAAACATTGAACTCTGAATCATTTAAAGGAAAATGAATGCATTAAAAGGTTATTCCTATTCCATTTTCCTTCCATTCTAGGTTGTCATGATGATTACGTCATATATAATATGGAGTCATATTATTTCCGTATAATTGAATTTAATATATATAATCGTACTAAATTTTGTATTCATGTATAAAACTGCAACAGGTATTGCACCAAGATCTCAATATTTATAAAACTAGTTATAGCAAGAATGTACCTCATTTTCCCGTTTGACGTACAATTTCAGACTTGTTAACATTTTAAAACTAGAACCGCCATAGCGGTCATTTTGACCAGTAAAAAATGAAAATATTTCGATTCGAACCAGAATTTTTTTTCTAAAATAAGTTAAATATGTACCACGGAGAAACAAGTTAACCCTAGAACTACCGGAAATTTTACTCAAGTTTTATAAAAACATTCTACACCAGAATTTTTACTTAAAACTATTTAATTTGTTTATTTAACTTATTATTGTCTGATTTATACATTTAGTTTGTTTTGAAGAAATTTCTGGTTTGAATAAATATTTTGAATGTACATGTCGGGTCCAATGGACCCGTCTGGTAGACGGAAGGTTAAATAAATTAAATAACTTTAAATAAAAATTCTGCTGTAAAATAGTTTTTTAACACTTGAATAAAATGTTCGGCCGTGCTAGTGTTAATCGTAGTGATATACTGAAGAAACACAAAGAATTAAACATTGAACTCTGAATCATTTAAAGGAAAATGAATGCATTAAAAGGTTATTCCTATTCCATTTTCCTTCCATTCTAGGTTGTCATGATGATTACGTCATATATAATATGGAGTCATATTATTACCGTATAATTGAATTTAATATATATAATCGTACTAAATTTTGTATTCATGTATAAAACTGCAACAGGTATTGCACCAAGATCTCAATATTTATAAAACTAGTTATAGCAAGAATGTACCTCATTTTCCCGTTTGACGTACAATTTCAGACTTGTTAACATTTTAAAACTAGAACCGCCATAGCGGTCATTTTGACCAGTAAAAAATGAAAATATTTCGATTCGAACCAGAATTTTTTTCTAAAATAAGTTAAATATGTACCACGGAGAAACAAGTTAAATAAATTAAATAACTTTAAATAAAAATTCTGCTGTAAAATAGTTTTTTTAACACTTGAGTAAAATGTTCGGCGGTTCTAGTGTTAATCGTAGTGATATACTGAAGAAACACAAAGAATTAAACATTGAACTTTGAATCATTTAAAGGAAAATGAATGCATTAAAAGGTTATTCCTATTCCATTTTCCTTCCATTCTAGGTTGTCATGATGATTACGTCATATATAATATGGAGTCATATTATTTCCGTATAATTGAATTTAATATATATAATCGTACTAAATTTTGTATTCATGTATAAAACTGCAACAGGTATTGCACCAAGATCTCAATATTTATAAAACTAGTTATAGCAAGAACGTACCTCATTTTCCCGTTTGACGTACAATTTCAGACTTGTTAACATTTTAAAACTAGAACCGCCATAGCGGTCATTTTGACCAGTAAAAAATCAAAATATTTCGATTCGAACGAGAATTTTTTTTCAAAAATAAGTTAAATATGTACCACGGAGAAACAAGTTAAATAAATTAAATAACTTTAAATAAAAATTCTGCTGTAAAATAGTTTTTTAACACTTGAGTAAAATGTTCGGCGGTGCTAGTGTTAATCGTAGTGATATACTGAAGAAACACAAAGAATTAAACATTGAACTCTGAATCATTTAAAGGAAAATGAATGCATTAAAAGGCGTTTTCACATATTTATTATTAACGGATATTTATGCAACTCATCCAAAATATACTACGGATGTATAAATATATTTTAAGGAAAAATTGGAAATATATATATGTTCGTCAAATTTCGGCAAGCCCCCTTAAGATTCTAGACACTGCAAGTAAAATTATTGTATAATTAAGGACAATGCCGTTGTTTCCCTTTATATTTCACGAACTAAAAAATATATTTGATTTCTATAACTTGCTTTTTTTAGCAATAATTTTTTGGACATATATTTCATACAGTTTTGGAAAATTTTGATATCGATAGTAACATATGGAAGTGTTCTAGGGACGACGATGGGAAACAATAACTAGAGATTTCATCAATATGGGACTTTTATAACAAGAAAAACTTCGTAAAACGATTCTTAATGACAGAATCGATACAAGATTTTCTAAGAATATTGAATGAGATTCTATAGTGTTTTCTTATCACGAACACATATCGTTTGTTTTGTATTAGTTTTCGGGAGTTGAAATATAAAGATATTAAGTAGAGAAAAATACTGGAATTAGGTTGCTATTTTTATAATGTCAATTAGCATTTAACCTATGTTTTCCTCAGTGTTGCCGCATCTGGCGGATTTTTTATTTAGAAATATTGAATTGACACCAGAAAATTTTGAATAGCAATTTTCTTTTAATTTTTTTTTTTTTTTTTTTTTTTCTCTTTAAATGGAATATCTATGATCTCGTAAAGCAAAAATAACTATTAAAACTTACTTGTGAGAATGCGGAATATTTAAATAAAAAATCAGTCAGATGCGGCAACACTGTTTTGGCCAACCAATATTTCCAATTAGAAGCATTCGCTTGAAAAATAACTTTAAAATAAAAAATCCATTCAAATTGATGTGAAAAAAGCAGCTGTAACGGGAAGATTTTTGCTTTTTTTTTTTTTTTTTTTTTTGTTAATAAAGCAATTAAATTTCAATCAGAAAAGTAAAAATGCACAAACATAAAAATATTAAATAGGTCTTTGTGCTATTTTTTCAAAGAGCACAATTTGGGAATGCTTGTAAAATTGAATAAGAATATTCTACTTCTAAAAATTATTTGATTTGCTTAACCCTTTCAAGGTCGGTGGTCACACGGCGTGACCGCCTAATTTTAATTTCAAACTGACAATCCGCACCAAAAATATTTTAATAAAATTTTGCTTTTATAATTAAAGTTTGGAAAAGCAAGTTTTTATTTTCCAAGTAGTTCGTTTTTAAATTCTGGTGTCAGTCAGCCATTTCATCATTTTACGAACAGAATTTTTCTGCCCCTGAAAGGGTTAAAGTGACTTACATTAAAATGATATTTATCAAAATTGCACGAGCTGCAGTTTGTTAAACTTCATGTTGTCTACTGAGAAAATAAATGACACAAACACAAACACACACACTCCCACGCACATACACACACATATATATATTTCTTATCATTTTAATGATTGATATCGTTAAATAAAGAAGGATAAATATGAATTTTTTTTGTCGAATATATCTGGTTCGTATTACATCTCTAAAAGGTTATGGGGGCTCAGGACTCTAAAAATTGGAAAAAAATGAAAAAAAGAGACCGTTTTCAACATTTAATGTCTTAAAATACATATGATATTAAAACACAATTTTTATTGAGATGAAAGATATAAGTACGTTCTTTCATTTTATGTATTTAAAAAATTGCAAGATGCAGAATTAGCATTTACATGGGGCTCTAAACTGCCAGATATTTGACGAGCAGAAAATTGGTATAACAGCTTACGTGCATGATTACAAAGTAAATATTGCAAGAATGAAAATGTTGGTGCCTACTCTTACTTCAGCTTCAAATTGTAATAATTACCCTGAACCCAAAGAAAATTGTATTTAAAGCATTCTTACATTTTTAATACAAAGTTGTATTTAGCTAATACGAAATATTGAAAATTTCAACAACATAATCACCTAAAGAATATTTTTTTGATCAATGAAAAGGGAATTTTGGTTCAGTTTATGCAGCATGAAACGTACGTTTTGAAAACTGTATGAAAAATACTCAGAAGTTTTTGAGATATCGTGCGCGTTATGCCCAAAAACGTCATTTGGAGAAAAATGATGAAGTTTCAGAAACGCCGCTTCAGCTATTGAACGGTTATAATTCTAAAAGCCAAAACTTTTGTTATAATGAGAATTTCAAGGAAACAATTGTATTAAAATGTTCAGAAAAGAGAGAAGTTTAACATTTTAAAAAATTAAATTTTGAAACTTTTGAAGCTTTAAGAGTCCTGAGACCCCTTAATTTAAAATATATCTGGGTATGATTTCTTTCTGTTAAACCTTTCAGGGTCAAAGCGTTTCTGTTGCTAAAAAATTGAAATGATTGTATGACACCAGGAATTAAGAGAAAATTGTTCGGAAATAAGTATAATGTTTTCTTTATTCATAAACTGTTTAATTCCAAAATTCTGGTGTATCAGTGGAATTTCGGGATTAACACCTTAAGAGTGTGGCCGAACTGGATTCGGGCAAGAACACTTTGCTTGCTTCGTTATTAAAAGCATTTTGATACCACTAATTTGTAACTGTAAATTTTTCTTTATTGATTGTCAGATATTTTTCGATTAAGTAAGGTAAATATTTTAGTATGGAAAAAGTGGTGTCCAGCTCCATTTTTAATTTTTTTTTTTGTAAGAAAACAAACGTCACTGTTAAGGGGTTAAAATTAAGGTTATCAGGGTTCCTACAGATCCTGTTGTTTTCCAGGAGTAATATCAGTATTTTTTTTAATAGAAAAATAAATCTAGTTGAAACGCACAAAATTTTGCTTTATTTAAGGAGAGATTTTCTATACGAAAATACTGGTACCGAAGAATTTCATGGTCGGGAAATTCCAGGACCCGTACGAACCCTGTATATATAATATACCGGCGCCATTCAAGGTGTTAACCCTTCATGTACTGAATTATGAATTCATGAAAATTTTATCCTCTGAAGTATTTTTCGTAAATTTTTGAAACTACGTTAGAAGATTTACATAATCATTTAATAAATTCTAGACGGATTAATTAAATTTGAATTTATAGGGATTTTGTGCAATATTTATAACCCCCACTCATATCTTTTATTTAAAATATTTTTCTTAGTATTTTGTAGAATTAGGAAATGTACAAATATAATGTTCTTACAATAGAAATATAGAAATATTTACGAATTGAAAAATCGCCCCCCCCCCCCAACGCCAAGAAATCTCAAAAGATGCAAATGTAAAAGAAATCATCTTTTCAAAAATATTTTTGTTTTGTGTAACCAATAATGCTTTTAGAACAAGATAAAGTAATGCATCTATAACTAATTCTAAACTGTATTACTACTGATCGATGTATTAAATGAATTTTATAACAAGTTATTTTAATGGTACTTATAAGTACCGGCAGTAGATAAAGGATTAAACTCAGGAAAAAGAACTTCTATTTGCAAAATTCTGAAATGCTTGAATGACACCAGAATTTACAGATAAATTTGTTTGAAAATAAGTAAATACTTTTCTTCACATACTTGATGAAAGGAAAATTTTCATTCCAAGATTCTGGTTCGATTGTGGGATTTAAGGACTAAAAATAAGTGGTCAGCCATTCAAGGTGTTAGAGATTAATCGGTTATCTCTTATAATAAGAACATTGTTGAAAAAAGTATGCACACTTTAATAATCAATATACTATGTCTCCCAACTCATGGGCCAAACTGTAAGAGAAGATAAAGTACACATGAAGAAGCAATTTTGGCAGAGCAATGTGCGGTCGGAAAAAAAAGTGTTTGCGAAAACAAGAAATGCGGAGGAAATGAAAACAATCGTTTTATTGACATCAATCACAGTAAGTGCTCAAATGTGCACCACCAACATTGATACATACCTGGCAGCGTCTGTTATGACAGTAAAATGCTTCTTTTCATTACAATCGTTTTACTGTCATAATATCATTAATCAATCACAATAAGTGCTGAAATGTTCCACCACCAACTTGGATACAAGCCTGGCGGCGTCTAGCAAGGAATTGGCGTACCCTTTTGAGAATTCCAAGTGTTTCACGAACAGTTGCAGCGGCGACTGAAAGTCTTGAAATGAGGCCCCCATCAGAGTGAATCGTTGCCTCGTAGATGACACATATTGAACCTTTGAAAGAGCAGGGCTGCCACAGGCGACTATTTTTTAATTATACCTCACACCACTTTCTCAAAACAAAAATATTTGATACACTGTTTGTCAACATTTGCAAGAAAAACATTCTGTAGAATTTATTATTTTAGATATTGGTGCGAATAGAATAGAAAAATAGTCGCCTATGGCAGCCCTAAAAGAGTATGCCAGTCACTTGCTGGATGCTGCAAGGCGTGTGTCCATGTTGATGGTAGCACATATGAACACTTACAGCAATTGTTATGTCAATAAAAACTTATTTTGATTTACTCCGCACTTCTTCTTTGTCATCAACACTTTTGATTTCCGCCCCCCACATTGCTATACAAAAATTGAGTCTTCATTGTACTTACAATTTGGCCATGAGATCAGGGACACCCTGTATATATTTCAAATTCAGCCTGTTTCTGATTACATGTAATTTAAACAGATAACGGTGGTTGATGAAAGGAAATATAATTAAAAAAAAATATTCCAGACTTTATTTTCAAAATCTGGCAATTTAAAGATGTTTATTTAATACGATGCAAAAAAGAAAATATTCACAGTAAAATATTATAACAAAGAATAAATTCGTAACTAAACATCATGAAAATGTCAACCAAAAGGAAAAAAAAATCATGATGTGTACAGATTTCTTCTTTCATAATCATAATTTCTTAGTATGATTACCATAAGGAAAAAAGGGAAACATGAGGGTTGAATAAATAATAAATTTCACTATATCTCGTTCGTATAAGAACAGGTAAGGAAGGTCGAATTGAAATTCCTATAACAGACGATGCTCCATACGAAGAGATGACAAATAACTAAACTTACGCATGTGCTGCTTCTTCGAAAACTTAGGAAGGGTTGTTTAGCTTCAGAGTTTACTTTTTAGGTAAGTCAGACGTTGCAACACTCCTGGTCGAGGAGTAACCTTCAACACACATTAATATCTATACAGTTGCAACATGTAGCTTATTCATCCATTTTATATTTGATTTGTAACTTATTCAATTCAAAATGTAACTTTTAAGCACATTTTGATGTTTTCATAAACTATAGACCATAGTTGACATATATGTTTTCTTAAATATTTTTCAACTCCAACTGCAGTTATTAAAATTACAAACTTTTTGAGAGGAAATGGTGAAAAATAAAATCGTGCATTGTAGAGTTAATAAACATGTATTTCATATAATTCACTACACATTTATTAGCCGTTTTCACATGCTGTAATTCGATCCTTGACTTCCGATTTGCAAAATGATAACTTTACTTGTGTTCCACATAATCGCGATTATTTGTACTCTTTCGCTTTGCATTTACTTCTTTTACTTCTTTTATCTTTCCTTCACACGTTGACTTGCTACCACATTGTATTAAAAGCTTTGCATGTAAAACATTGAAAAAGGAATATTTATACGACATGAACCCTTCTTTTTGCCAAACACATATACACCCAGCTGGGCATAAGCAGGGTTGCCAATTTCTCCTTACTTATTATTATTCAGAAATTCCGAATAGTTGTTTTTGCTTTAATTATTAATAGAGATTCCTTGATTATAAAAAGTAAAAATTAGTATTGGGAATTCCTGAATAAAAAAAGACCAAATTGGACAACCTGGACATAAGCAGGTGGTAGTATTTAAGTATGGAAATATTTCTTTCCGTATTTAGCGATTAATAATATATAACATTTTATAAAGAGTTAACCCTCTCGCTGCGTAAGCAATTCTTCGCGATGAGCGTCTTTTACCGAATTTTTAATCTTTTATCACCGATTCTTTAAATCAGAAATTTTTGACTATCGTAATCGGGGAAAAGTCCTGATTAAATCAGACAAAGTTTTTGCTAAAACATAACTGGTGGGAATAACCAAATAGTAATAATTAGACGGGAAAATGCATGCCCGAGCATATCTCGGGTTGAGCAGTGAGAGGGTTAAGAAATATTAACGTTCGGTGATATTTCTTTTAACCTGTATATTAAAACATTGTCTGCCACAATATTTATGTATCTAAAAGGTTGGGATTCCCGTGTGCATTGAATGAAAAGCAATATATTTTTATCTATAAGAGAAATCTGACATTAGTTTATGGTCAACCGAATATTTTATTTCTCCGCCCTCATAAAAGGCTATGATGACAGGAGATATATATTTTCGATTAAATTACTAAGGGTACTACACTAACAAAAACAAAACAACCAAAGCCTAACAGCTTACATGAAAATAATTCCATGAACAACATATGCACTTGAATAGAATATGTAGGAATATAAGTAATAAATAAATGTACGAAAATTGGACAGAATAAATCAAATTAATCGATTACAAGCACGAGAAGTTAAGTGGACATAAATAAATCAGAATAACTGGTAGACACTGGGAATGTGAAAAATTATTAGAGAAGAAATGAACTTATTCAGTATAACGTTTCGAAAAAAATGTTTCTGTACTTGTCACAACATAATTCAAAATCTGTCTCACAATAAGAAGTGGTAAAAATGTTTTTGAAAAGAGTTTAAAAGTTGCAGAATACGTTTTCTTTTTAAAAAATTAAATGTGATTTATGAATTAATGCAGTATGTCAAAACAACAGAATTCTACGGATTTGAAATATACATGTAAAACTTTCGGGAAAATGCAATGAAATAAGAAGTGAGACAGTCATAAGTAAATATACAATATGAGAAATATGGCTACAAATGTGAAACATTTATTAGAGTAGAAATAAATTTAATTATGATAAAGCCCTGAAAAAAATATTTCATTGTTTTTTATAACGTTTGCATGTTTCTAACACAAATTTTTAACAGCATTTTCGTCTTATTTAACAGCATAAAAATGTTGAAAATTCTGTGAACAAACGTGGCGGTTGCGAAGTCTGTTAAAAAAAATAAATAGAAATTTTCTTATCATTAGTATTGGTGATAGACGCCTTGGAAATTCCAAAGAGTGTGCAAACCTTCTTATTTATACTACAGTGCCAAACATATATCAGACTAAGAAATAGTTAAAATGTTGGTTTTAAAGCGTGAACATCACTGGAACTTTAAAGGACAGGTGACGGGAACTTTAAAGCGTATGTTTTCGTAATTAGTTTAGGCAAATTAGTAAACTAAAATTATGAACTAAATGTTAAATTATGAACTAATTCTGTATTTCATAGCATTATAGGGATTTGCGTGCGCATAAAATTTTGAGAAAAGTGCAATGAAGTAAAAAGTGAGATAGTCTTCAGTAGATTCCAAGCTACGAGAAATATGATTATGAATGTGAAACAATATTAGGGGAGAAATGAGCTTTTTTAATATAACTTTCTGAAAAAAAAATTCTTTGCTTATTATCTGGTGCACAGAATCGGCTTTCAACCAACCTTTGCTTATTATAACACAATTGAAATATATGTACAGGGCTCGCATTGTTCCTAAAATTTTCGCACTTTGCTACCAGTATTTTAAATAAGAATTCTTCGTGATAAATCCCTTTAACATCTATAATAGATTCATACAACAAAGATTATCATTTTAATTTAGTGGTAGCAAAGAGCAAAAATTTTAGGAACGCTGTGAGCCCTGTATGTATCATTATAAAAAAAGTAGTTAAAATAAGATTTCTGAAACGTGGACAGGACTGGAGTTTTAACTATCTCAAAGGCAAATTAATTCGGTTGCTTGAATGTAGGAATGATTGAATTTAAGAGCAAATTGATTTAAAAGTACTGTATTTACTGGCGTATTACACGTTTTCGTGTAACACGCGTACCGCGAGTTTTTAAATTTTAATTGGTGAAAAGAATATTATAAAGAAAAATGAGAAAAAAAAAGGTTTAAACAGGTAAAAAGGTTTAAGCATCGAAAAATTGTGGTTCTTTTTATATTGGTGAAATTGGACAATCATGCAACATCTACTTACTAGGGTAGTGCAAGGAGTGTTACTTGCCGATTTTGACTAGAGTGATATCGTTGGAAAGATCTGATCGTGGGGAGTAAAAAACTCAATAGAACTAACTATCCGTCACAAATCAACCGTTTTCGAGATATCTGACAATTTATTTATTATAATGTATTTATGCCTTAACATTTGTTATATCGTTAAAATTATAATTTTTGCTGTTAAATGACTACCTGCACACTTCTATATAGAAGACCACAACCACCAATAAACGCTACAAATATCCACCATCAACAAGCACACACGCAGTACACGAAACAATACATTCACAAGGCTAACATCTCGCCCCACTGTATCAGATAAATATCTTTCACATGTACCTTGAGAACATGTGAAAGAGACAAGTATTACAAAATTCATTTTTTCAAAAATATTTGTGTGAATAGAACATAAAAATAGCCGCCCGTGGCAGCCCTGCACAGTGATGCCAGATTGGGTTTACAAGATTACAGAAAAGTCTCCATAAAGAAGTAAGCTCAATTTCACCAGAATGTGTCCTCTAACTGTGAAGCAAACTCCGTAGTGATTCATTATTTCAAATGCAAATTTTGAACACGAAGATGCGTAAACATTAGCATTGGTTTTTGATTGACATTTGTACTGAGGAGGAGCTTGTTTAACCCCTTGAAGGGCGGTGAGATATAATATATCCCACCTAATTTTAATTCTGAAATGCCACAATGGCACCGGAATTTTTGAATGAAATTTTGTTAATTATACATGAAGAAAATCTTTTACTTATATTTAAATAATTTTGTTCTTAAATCACTGCCTGAATCATGGATTTCAACATTTAATTAACGTAAGTGCTGTGCCCCTGAAAGGGTTAACCCTCTCGCTGCGTAAGTAATTCTTCGCGATGAGCGTCTTTTACAGAATTTTTAATCTTTTACCACCGGTTCTTTAAAGTAGAAATTTTGACTATCGTAATAGGGGGGAAATGTCTTGATTATCAGACAGAGTTTTCGCTCTGGTAGAAATAACCAAATAGTATTAATTAGACGGAAAAATGCATGCTGGAGAATATCTCGGGTTGTGCAGCGAGAGGATTAAAGCTATGAACGTCTATTGTAAATTATTTTACCATGGAATATCAATGTGTTTTTTAGTTTATTAAGTTTGATTTTAAATGGCTTTTTTAATTTTACAGAATATACATATATGGGTATTTCCACGAGCACTCGTCGTGTAAGTCACATACTATGCTTGTTGGCCACCGTTATTTTATAAAAGTTTGTTTCTCTTTTCTCAATTAATGAGATATCTCCCATGAAATAAGTCACATTTTTCCGGTCTAAAATACTGGTAGTCGATGTCATAGTATGTGACTTACACGACAAGTGCTCGTGGAAATGCCCATATATATATATATATATATATATTTATTTATATATTAAATTAATTATGGTTCATGTACTAATTCTGTATTTTAAATCAATAATATTCCAGGGATTTGGAAAGAATTATCTAAAATGATTATGGAAAACATACTGAAAGGAATAGTAAAGTTGTCATAAGTGGATTTCAAAATATCGAAAATATAATTGCGAGGACATTTCTTTGCTTGTTTCAACATATTTTCAAAATCTGTCCCGCAATAGGAAATAGTTAAAATATTCCTTTGGAAAGGCTCTTAAATTTCACAGAATATACTAATTTAGAACAGAATTTCTACTTTACTAGACAATTACTTTATATCGGATGTCCCAAAACTAACCAATGATTTTAAAATTCAATAACTTGCAAACGGTGACAGATATTAAATAAATTCTTGCAGCAGTGTCATGTAAGATGTCCGGAGTACGTATGCTGCGATTCTGAGTTTTAGTTACAAATAGCATCGACAGATGGCGCTGCAAGCAATAACCTCTAAATCCAGACTCGATTTTTCGGCCTCTCCCTTCTTCAATGCGAAAAAAGGGTATTAAAATGTATTGAATGGATCCCGATGTACTAAAAATCAGGTCTGGACTGAGCACCTGTTGCTCTCAGCGCCATCTAGTCTTTGAAGTTCGAACTAAAATAAAGAATCATGGTAAAAATATTCCTGACATCATACATAACTCTCCTGCAAAAAAAAAAATTAATATCTGTCACCGTTTCCAATTTATTGAATTTTAAAATCATCGGTTATTTTTGAAACAGCCGGTATGAGCTGTTTTGGAAGCAATAATATTATAATTTTTTACATTAAATTCGACGATATATGAAATCGAATATGTCGAAATTAAAAAGTAAATGTTGCCTGTAGGCATAGCTGTCAACATCTTACGCTTTTTTGTACTATAAAAATTTTATAGTAAATTTTACCTTTATATAGCGTCTTAATATGCCTATTAAATATGGCAAAAATTTCTATTGAATTTTTCTAGTACAAAAAAGCGGACGAATTGGCAGCTATACCTGTAGGTCATAAAATATGACAAATATGAAGAGACTTAACCCTTCACTGTACCACGTGCCACATCTGGCACATACCTAAAAACTCTGAAATTCTTATTATGTGTCATGAATTTGGCCAATATGTTCTCTATCCTTGATCAAGAACAGTCCAAAGAATGGAATAACACTCATTTTGTCCATGTCAGATGGCTGCATTTGACAAAAATTCTATCAAGCTATTAAGGTAAAATTTACTTTCATTATTTTTACTGAATACTTAAAAATATTAATATAAGAAAAGTTGCAGAGTGTCAAGCAGATATAATTAATTAATTTAAATTAATTTAGTTGTGAAATGTAGCAATACAATACTTTAAAACCCTAATTGTGTACATAGGGTATACGCCATAAAATATCAAATTTTAGCTCAAAATTTGAAAATTAATTTTTCTTACTGTCTTTTCCATTATTAGAACGATATATAGGTTTCAAATAATTTTTTTCATACAAATAGAAAAAATCGTGCAGTGAAGGGTTAACACTAGAGAAGGATGGTGAGGGGTCATTTTGACCCGTATCAAATAAATATTTATTTCAGTTCCAACCTGAAATTTATTTATAAAGTATGTTTAAAAGAAACAACGAAAAACAAAGTTAAATAATTAAGTTAAACATTTTCAAATAAAAATTCTGCTGCAAAATATTTTTATAAAACTTGAGTAAAATTTCATGTCTTTCTAGTGTTATGAAGTCGTGAAAGACTCAGAAGACAGTTTAATCCTTTCAGGGGCAAAGCATTTATATTGATAAAATATTGAAATGAATGAGTGACACAGGAATTTAAGAAAAAAAAATCTGGAAATAAGAAAAAGCTATATTTCACAAACGTAAGAAATGGAAAATTATATTAAAAAAAATTCTGGTGCAATTGTGGTGTTTTGGAATTAAAATTATGTGGTTTCATAAACATACCACCGCCCTTGAATGGGTTAACGATGCTTAAACTTTTAATTTAGAGTTTCGCATTTAATTTATCATGCAATCAAAGTTTATAACACTTTGTGCGTTATAAACTATGTATATTTAAATGTATATATTTGTTTTAATTTTTTTAATATTGATTGAAAAATTTAACAAATTTCATAATTTACATTTCTTATTCCTTTTAAGTATAACATAATAATTGCTATATACAGAGCACCGCGAAGTGTGCATTGATTTGGTGAGAGACACCACATGTACTCTCTTTTTGAAATTCAGAGAGTTTCAGCTTTCTTTACACATGGATGATAGTCACGTGTTACTAGACAAATGGGAAACTTATTTTTTAGATGTTATCTTAACCACTTAACCCCTTGAAGGGCGGTGATGCCGTCACGGCATCACATAATGTTCATCACTAATTGCCACATTGGCACCGGAATTTTATAATGAAAATTTCACCTTTATTAAGTACGCGAAAAATATACTTTTACTTGTTTACAAATAAATTTTCTTGTAAATACTGGTGTCAATAAATTATTTTAACATTTTACGAACACAAGTACCTTGCCCCTGAAAGGGTTAATTCTCGTTCCCGTGATATTCAGGGTATGTGTCTGTTATTCAGATTGTTTGATTCACACCAGTTTTATAAAACAGTATAATCGGCATTAACATAGTATCATTTTACCTGTCATTAAATAAGGTGAATATTTCTTTTTCAAAAAAGTGGTGCAAATAAGCAAATTGAAAATTTAAACCGTAATTTAATGAGACCGTTAACCTTCTCGCTGCGTAATTGTTTTATCAAAATAGCTTCAAAAATTGCGTACCTAATTCCTTCGCGACGACCGTCTTTTAAGAATTTTTATTCTTTTGCACCAGTTTTTCAAAACAAAAATTTTCGTCTGATTTAATCGGGAAAACGCTCCTGTTAAATAAGGCAAAATTTACAATAAAAAGTAACTGGTGGGAATGATCAAGGCGGGTTAATTAGACGCAGAAAATGCATCCCCGATGAAATCTCGGGTTGCGCAAATTTTGCTACATTTACGTTGCCCAAGAAACTCTCGGGTTGCGCAGCGAGAGGGTTAATGGGTTAAAAACGAATTTTTTTACTGATCTTTCGTACCAATATTAGAGAGGAATCTTTATTAATTATTGACAACTTATGGAAATAAAAATTAGTAAATGTCATTTTGATATATCATATAAAATTCTCAGTAAAGCAACCTCTCTCTTACAATTCTCTGTCTCGTGAAAAGGATTTTTTTTTACTAAGCATGGTATTTTTAAACACGCTCTTGATATTTATTGAAATTTCAAATTGATGCCAAAGACTCAGCTATAATTTTTTACCTAGAGTTCTATAATTTGCACAATTATCGTTTCTGCTCTTAATATATATTTTCTGTTACAGTCAAACGATTTCTCGCGAAAACAAAGGACAGGCATTGAGTCTTGGCGTGTACTCTTTTAAGAGCTGCACTATTAACGCATTAAGGACCAGCTTGTTTTACAGGAATTTTATTCAGTTCACACCACTTTTTGTTAAACACTTACATTTACTTTATGAATCATTGAAATGCGTTAATTAAAAAAAGCAAATTTTACTTTTTTATTTTACTGGTATAAAAAAAAAAAAATCATAAATATAATGTTGCGAAAACGCAACGTCAGTCTTTAATGGGTTAACCCTTTAAAGGGTGGTGGCTCATTTTTGGACCACTTAATTTGAATCCATACATGCCACATTGGTACCAGAATTAGAATGAAAAATTTCCTTTTATTAAGAACATGAAGAAAACTTTTTGTTTATTTTGACATAATTTTTTTTGTAAATTCTGGTGTCATTTCGGCATTTAGCATTTTTGGAATAGAAGTACATTGCCCCTGAAAGGATTAAAATAGTAAAAAAAAAATATTATAATCTTTGGATATATAAAGATAACATTACCGAGAATTTTAAGACATTGTAAGAGACATCTGTAACAATATAAGTGTTCAAAAAGCATTTGGGATGGTAATGAGAACAAATAAGAAAAATTCAAAAGCATATGATTTAAATTCTAATTTAGTATTTAAATTCGATGTGCTTTATGACGCAATTAGGAAATTAAATTTCAATATCTATGAAAAGAAGTCATTTAGATGCAACCATAGTAAAATTCTCCAAAATGCACCTTTTCTGCATATATAATAATGTCATATTTTTCTTGTAGGAATTTTGCATGAGTAATTAGATTAGGGTGGTTAGCACGCCTGTCACTCACGCTACAAGTAGGGCGTTGGACTTCTCGCTGGGCAAGTTTCGCTCAACTTTTCATCCCTTCGATATCGATAAAATGAGTACAAGTTTGTTCGTGAACTAAACACCGAGGGTACAGCGCCTAGAAGATAGAGTGTGGAAAACGGCTATTCCTATAATGCTTTAAAAAGTGCTAAAAACTTGTATCCCATAAATCTCCAACAATGCTCAGCGGCAATATGCTGATACGAGCGCCATCTCGTAACTCTTTTCAATATAAACCCTGTGTTTTCAAAAATTATAAAATGTTAAATATCGGAAACTATAAATATAAGATATTTTAGTCTGTTATAAGCTAATTTAGTTAAGGAATGACGTGAAATAGGTTAAAGAGTCTCTTTTAGAATGACTATCGTTTTTAAATCACTACGATGGCGTAACGATCGACATCTTGTTATTCAGCATCGTTGTACATTTATGGGATTCAATTTTTTAGCACTATTTTGTAGCCGTTTTCCACACTGTATCTTCTAGGCGCTGTACCGAGGGTTTCGCGTTAGGCTGACCACCTGATCGGGACATATGCGGTATAGCACCTCGGGTCCCATAGCCAAGTAAACTGGTTTGGGCACTAAAACGTACCCAAAAACGCACCTAAAAATCGTGAAAACCCACATGAATCAACACACATGACACAAATGCTCTGATAATTCCTATCATATATATGATTCAGCAGCATATATCCAATAAAGCTTTAGTATCTGATTCAGAAATAGCTACATTATGTAATTTTTTAACACCATTAAAACTAGCTTAGGAGCTGAAATAGTTCAACCAAGATATTTCTCCTTAGGCAGAACTCTGTTCTGAAAGTAAGCATTAACCGAATTAATTACAATACTATTTATTTATTTGATATCTAAAAAAAATTGCTGATAAATTTATCAATCACATTTTCTTTTAAACAGTATATGCCACCATGTTATATAAATGATTATAGGTCACATAAATCTGCCTAAAGCAGAATTATTTGTGTAAGTTAGCTGTTATTTAATCAACTGTAAACTTTTTCATTCATTCGATTTCTGTAAATTTTTATAATTTATTTACTCTAAGCATCAGTTTTTTAACAGTAGCGTTTAGATATTGGATAAATTATTTTAGCTCATATATAACAGTATTAACGACAAAAAAAGAAAGAACAGAGAGAAGGAAGCTTTACAAAATTGGATGATTACAATATAGTGAGATTTCCTTTTTGTCTAATAGATGGCGCTAGGGGAAATAAACGAAAAATTTTGTGAAAGAAAAATGTAAGAAATAATGTAATAAGCTCCATTATTTTATTCATAGGGATTAAAAGCGCAATGCTCGAAAAAAATACATTTTTTTTATTGGGATTTAAACAATGTAGCTGAACGAAACTATAAGAAATGATATAAATTATGAAATCTAATTATTTTTTAGATGAAAATTTACACTTCGGAGAAAAATGTGTTTCAAAACATAATTAAATTTATTCAAATGTTTCCAAAGGATAACTTTTCCACACTTTTGAAAATTTACGGAAATATCTTTTCATTCGTGCATATTCTTTCGCTTTTTTATGGAAAGAGAGTTTATGGTAATATATTTCTCTTTTTCCTAATAATTTTGAAATAATTGTTTTATGGCACATTTTACAAAAACGGGGTATGTACGCCTCAGAGAAACAATACCAGAATTTTCGTAAAGAACCATTCGCCTTAGTTAAAGAAAAAGTTTCACTTTTTATATAGGGTTAGCATTATTTTATGAAAATTCTGGATTTCAGACCTATTAAATCCCCTATATCACCTGAGAGGTACGAATCTTGAAAAAAAAAATAAATAAATAAAAAAATAAAAAAGGAATTTGATCTGCACTTTTGTTAAAAATATATGATCTTTTAAATATTCAAGATATCTATATAAAAAAAACGAAAACATCTTTGAGCGTACTTTTGAAGTTATATTGACCGTGGTAACACCTTTCAAATAATTTCGCTCTTGCTGCATTTTTTTAAAAACTTCTAAACATCGCACAGCTTCAGTTTTTTCATCATAAAAATAGTCAATTAAATACAATTTTCTTGAAAAGTGTATCTCAATTTAGAACTTTTCTATGGCTTTTAAAATAATTTTCAAGCATGATTTTTTAAAAATCTATCTCTATCGTGTGAGACAGTGGCGTGGCGTGAAAATTTTCGGTGGTCATCGCAATTATTTAAGTTTGTGGTGAAAAATTATTAACTCTAAAATTCAATGGTTGAATGTTCAAAAAAGAAACTTTAAATCTTACCTTCACTTATACATGAACTCCAAATGTTCTGCTAAAACTGGATCGTAGAGTTTTAAAAGCTTATTAAGAGTTTTAAAATATTGCTTGGTCATCGCAGCATCCAGCGATGACCGGACGCCACGCCACTGGTGTGAGACTAATTGAAAACTTTCGCACATTCGCCCTTTAACACTAGAACGCCTGGAAGGAGTCGATTCGACTCCGACCATATGATTAAAAGTCAGTTGGAATCAGAAATTCTTTCACAAAATAAGTTAAATTTTAAAAACGCCGATTTACGTTAAATAAATCAGTCAAATAATTTTAAATAAAAATTCTGGTGTAAAATATTTTTCTGAAACTTGAGCAAAATTTCCGGGCGTTGTAGTGTTAACCCATTAACGCCCAGTGGCATATTTTTAGATAGCTTAGTGGCAAGAAAGCGCTTTTCACACCAGTAAATATGAAGATAAACATATACTTTTTTTCACGAAACAAATTCCTTGATAAAATAAGATAAAAATTACTCTTCCTTTAAAAGTGGTGGGAAATCCAAAATTTAAATTTTAGCGAAGAAAATAATTCGGGCGTTAATAGTTTGAACAAGTTAAATAGTGTTGGCCTAACCGTCCAGGGTTTACCGTGATTTCATTTTGAACCTTGCTTATAGCTTGCGTAAATACGTGTTAGGATTCCTTAGAAAGACCCCAACGGCGGGAATTCCTCCCTTTAGCCCAGTGTTACCAGATGGGCTACTTTTTTTAAATTCAGATTCTTGATTGGCCCCACTTTTTTGAAATGGTAAAATGCGCTTTATTTAATGACATATTAATTAAGGCGAAAACAAAGGTTACAGTCTTACAGTTTCAAAAATGTGGTGGCAATGAAGAAATCTGAATTTAAAAAAAGTAGCCTACTGGCAACACTGCTTCGGCCTATATTCCCCGTGCAGGTAATCGGCCGTAACAAAAAAGTCTCAGTCTTTGTTTCCGACTAATATCCCATATCGAAATTAAAACTAGATAAATAAATTAATAAAATACTAAAATTTTACAAATAAAACACAAATTAACAGGCATGTAATGGAACAACGTGCTTAAACCGCTGAAATTATCAGAATAAAAAACACTACTGTAAGTAGCCAAATCGTTAGCATTTTTTTCGGCTATTAACTATTAGCACAAGAGGTTAATATCAAAGTATCGTTTTTAATAAATATGAAAACTTCATTTGAATACGTTAATCGTATTTTTCATATAAAAAAGATTTTGATGCTGGTGGTAGTTTTAATACAAAGTGGTTTTACTTATATTCTATAACCCATGAAGTCCGGATTGTTCTAGTTTGTTTAATTATCTAATATAGGAATTTAATCTGTATTAAATTAATGTATTTTTAATCTTTGCAATAATTTCTTAAGGAGACTGAGTACCATTCTTTCCCTTAAAATGACAAAAAATTCATTTTTCTCATTATCCGATTCATAGACTATTAATAAACAGGAACTGATTTATCCTTAAAATGGTGAAGCTTCAACTGTAACCACTTTTGCCGGGGTTGATTACTGACGGGGATCTTCCACCAGTAAATTTAAATACAAACTTTCTCCTTATTTAAATGAAATAATAATGCTAAAGTTCAATCATAAATGATGACAGAAAACGATATCCATTTTTACTGGTGGAAGTTTATTTTGGCGGCAGTCAGGTCGTGCGTTCCCGCCATATTGTGACAACCTAGATAACCACCTGTCAGCGTTATTTTATAGTTAATTTCATATGTCTTTTTTCATTCTCTTCCCCCCCCCCTCTCACTACTGTAAGTTTCACTTTTACTTTTTAAAGTTCTTTTTAAATGCAGACATCATTTTGCTCGGTTCTTTTTTCTGTCTTTCAAATTCCCACGGATAGAAAAAGGTCTTAACCGCAGCTATTTTCCATTGAAATAAAATAAGAGAATAAAATACAAGTGAATGTCTTTTTCGCTTCGCAGCCGATGATAAGTAATGCATATTTTCCCAGCCTCTGGGCTTGCATTAGTATTCAATTCTCACCCTTGTACTTTGTCGGATACAAACCATATGCCCCTTTGCTGACTAATTTGCAGCTGTCGTTATATCTGTAACGTGCATATAAAATCACGTGTTCCTATTTCTTTAAGCCTCCCTGCTTACCGCTGGAATGTTATTTAGTGTAACCCTAAAGAGCCCGCCATAGCATAATTTTTAACTCAATGTAAAACTCTATGATTTTTTTGTCTATCCAATTTGTTTTCGCCAAACATCTTACATATGGTTAAATAATGTTCGCCAATCTGTAAGTATTTGTAAAAAATTCTCTCTCACTCTTGCTCCTGACCGAGAGCCATGTAAACCGTAATTTAAGCACCGCTCTGGGGCCTTCTGCCGCTGGGCAGACAACGAAACTCTTCCCGTACTTCTGTATTTTCACGGCCCCTTCCTTACAAGCTCTTTACAATAAATGTAAGTCTCCTAAAGTATTGTGTTGGAGTTTCTTTTATTCATTCATGAATCTGGGAATCCAAATCTCCTTTACAAGCGTCAGTGAAAAATATTTTAATTTCTCGGCAAAAAGTACCAGTAAAAGGACACCAGTAAAAAGAAAGAGAGATATTTTACCATGTTTGCAAGAAAATATTTCCATTCATAAGGCGGTTAAATAAGAAGAAATTTTCTGTTCAAATGTACTGGCGAGAAGTTTGCCCCGGTGGTAATAAGAAACTTTTGATTTGATTTAAAAAAAGAAGCTACCGCCTTATGATAACCTCCTCAGTTACTTCACTCGCAACTGGTAGACAATACATTATATGTCTCCTCATAACTCCATTATCTGATTAGCGAACCAGGGTCTGAAAGGTTTTGATTTCAAAACCGGTGAACGCGAGGTAGTGAGTTCAAACCAATGTCGGCCCCGTTAGCCTAACCGTTTCGGAGTTTCCCCCTTTTTTTTTAAAACTTTGCCTATCTTGCATAAATACGCGTTAGGATCTCTTAGAAAGGCCCCTATGGATGGACGTGACAATTACAACAACGACAACACGACAACAACATCAAAAATACAAGTCGGAAATTGTACATGAAATATGGCAAATGAAGTGATTTCGTACTATAAGCATTTTTATAAATATTCAGATCTTGGTGCAATAGCTGTTGCACTCTTATGCAAAACTGCATGACTGCAGCATTTATTATGATTATATATATTAAATTAAATAATGCGGAAATAATAGGACTCCATCTTAAATAGGGCGTAATCACCATGGCACCATGGAATCATTACCTATCATGAGATATCATTGAATTGATTACGTATGCTAGGATTTAATAGAATGAAGAAAACTTTTATGAATATTTTTTAAAGTTTTGATTCGATTTTCATAAAATTTGAGACGACTCGACAAAATTCTGAAACAATTATTGCCGAAACGTCAGTGAAGGCTTACTGTGGAGACACGAAAAGTTTTAGTTTCTGTTAGTCTGTCTGTCTGTTTCGCGATAACTGCCGCAAAAAGCATCCGATCGGCTTGAAATTCACTGGACATGTTGATGAGGTACCCGGACTTAGCTGTATAGTTTTTGGTTAAATTTGGTTCATTCGTTCGGGAAATATGGAACATTTTATTTTTCTCTATAATGCTTTTCGAGTCAGACGATTTTCATTCAGCAAGTCAGACGATTTTCAGATTTTCATTTGTTGAAAGAAATGGCTCATATGAAAAATGGATTTAAATGGTAAATTTTTTATGCTGAAATTTTTAAATAAGATTATTAAATTATTCCAATCAGTTTGAAATTTTGTCACTATATTTGCGAGATTTTTTTAATTAGGTTTATAATATTGGGGTTAATTTTATGCATGTTTTCCAATAATATAAAGGATTTTGTTTTATCAATTTGACATAATGCATATTTCATTTTTTTCCTTTTCTTACATCTGTTGCCTAGCAACGTATTTGGTCCTAATAATATTAGTATAGTTGCGTGTATAATGTTTGAGTAAAGCCAACGTCAAAACGGATGAATTAATGCATTTGTATCTTTGCATATAGATGGATTTTAGCCGAAAAATAAAAATAGGCAATATTTCATTTATTTTATTCAAATATTTTGCTTAAAAATACAAAAGTTCATTATTTTCATAGAGAATAAAGTAACATTTTTCCATAACATTTACCAATATTTCTTTAATTGTTGCCAAGAAAATCAAAACACGGAAAAATATTTTCTTTTAAACAATTTTCAATTGAAATGTTTTGTCGTGTAACAGGAAAATGAAAAATAAAATTAAGAATAGAAAACTTAATATGGCGGCATATTGGAAATAAAAAGAAAACTCTCGAGTATTTCTTCATATAACAAGATGAAAAGTTTTGAGTAAGTACGCATAGCGGGTGAATTAGACGTCATTTATCGAAAACAAAGATGCTGGAATAAAAAGATCTTGGGTAAAATAAAATTAACTATTATTCACGGCGGAAAGAGATAGATGGAAATGCAGTATGCCGTAAAAACAGTTTGCAATACGATGTGCGTTATCGCTCAGATTTAAATGCCCTCATTCGGCCCAATCAAAACCAGCATGTGGAACAGGGACCGAATTCTTTGATTTCATCCGTGCATTTTTTCTGTAAAATGAAAATGATCTGCTTATAATTAAGCAATAAGCATTCTAAAGTAGCATTTCATTGTATTATGAATTAAAAACTGTATTACTAAAAATATTATTCTTTTTTTTTTTTTTTTTTTTTTTTTTTTTTTTTTTTTTTTTTTTTTTAAGCACGTCGTTGTGTTGTGCCGAATGTAGGGGATTTTAGGGTTACATTTTTGGCGTCACTTCAAGATTTATTGTCTGCGTACGGTTAACATGAATATTTTATTTTAAATTTAAATTTTATTAATTTGTAAAAAAAAAACTTATGCTTATCCTTATAAATCACAGCGTAAAAAAATCTAAGATATAATATAACCATCCGCACAATCAATAAAAAATTACGAATGTAAATTTAAATAGACTACGGGGGGTTCAGGGGGCAGAGCCCCCCTGAAGAAATGCAATTTTTGATTTAAAAAGCTACCAGAATAAGTAGCTCATCAGAATTTCAGAACATCAATGTACAACCTCTTGTTTAACACTTTTAATTTCTGAAACTTTACGAAGTATCTTGTACGCTTATAAATATTTATGTAATTTGAAAACATTTAAAAAACGATTGTAGGAAGTTGAATATTACGCAAAGAGTGTTAAAAAGCAATGACTTGCAAAGATGACGTTGAGGTTCCTGATCTGCAGATTTACTAGTATATATTAAATTTTAAACCGTTCGTTTGGGTAATTTTTGCGCTGTTATATGCGGGCAGACGGACAGACAGACGGACGGACCAGACAACGACTTTAGGTGCTATTTATTTATATAATTAAAAATACACTTAAAATAACGCGAAACCCCATTATCTAATTAAAATTAAATTAAACATCCATAATATATACTGGCGAAGTTTCTTAAAATTACTACCATTAAAAATATACGGAAAAAGCTTTTTACTGCATCTATTTACTTTTAAATGATTCACAGTTGAAATCTATATATTCCTTTTCCTCAGTTTGTGTATTTTCTATACAGCATTATGATCAAAATGTTAATGCATCAACATATACTTTCAATATTAACTCGCTAATTTATTTTAAACAATCCTTAAGGCCGTGTGTCTCAAACTGGCGATCCCCCTTTTACAAGTATTTTAGAATAGAAATCTTGCAATTAAACATGATATTGTCACAATGCATGTCGTAAATTTTGCAATTTAAAAAGTCGAAGATAACTTCACAGAAATAATGATAAAGATGCAGCCCGGCAGTTAGACACTAGGGTGGAACTTAAGTATAGGGGGAAAAAAAACTTTTTTGTTTTAATGTGTAATAGTGAAAACTTTTTTCCTTTTTGGATGTCTAAACTATTGGCTGAAAAGGTTTTTTAAAATTAATTTGTTTTCCTGTTCCTCAAAGACGTCAAAGTTTTAAAATTTCAGTATAAAGTAATTTAAAGTAAACAGCGTAGCTGTTAGCTCTTATCTGCCTAACTAACTCAAATATTACCCAGAAGTCATCACGAGGAGGTGGCTAAATATCGACTTCCACCCTCCTTACCCCCCTTTGTTCTGGATTAATTCAATTGGATATTCAACCAACTGGAGTATTCTTAGGCAAACTTTGTCATTACATTGCGGGAATTCAACTTTCTCAAGATAAAGTCATCTCTTGCCTAATATCTAAAGATGGTTGATGCAGCTCTTGAGACAATTTTGACATATTGTTTGAGAATGACTAGGAAAATCTAAAAATCAGGTGTTTGTACTTTTTTTTAAAGTTCTTCGTCCGATCAATCCGTCAAGAGAGGATCCATTTTTTTTATAGACTATAATTTCAATATGTTCACATTTTTTCAAGTTACTTTCCTATTGGTCCAGAAAATCCTGTAGTTTTTCCAGCAAGATGTTGAAATAAGTACCAAAAAAGTTCATTGGCGTGTAATAAGCAAATTATCCATTGTAAAGTTTTTACAGTCTTGCTTCCAATGTTTGACAACTCCAGATTTGTGTCCTGCATTGACGGCGTTTCTGTTTCACCCCAAAAATTCCAAACTTGAAATATGCCGTATTATTATTTTGAAAATACACCAAAATTGCAGTGACTATATTAATATAAGAAGACTATGTCAATGAAATATGACTAATATATTTTGATCCTGGTTTTTGAACTAAGACAACGTGTTCTTCTTTAATGATTTTTTGTTATACTTTTTTTCCATTTGCTTCAGTTATCATAGTGTTATGCTTTCTGCCATCTAAATACAAACCTTCTAAAATTAACTCATTTCGTCTTCCTTGTTCTTTTAAATACTTCCTTTTCTTTTTCTTTGTCTTCTTCAAGTCCTTCTTTCAGTTACCTTTCTTTATTATCATCAGAAATACCCATACCTTGTAGAGTGCCATTTATAATAATATTTGCAGTTCTGTCTAATACTCTGGTTCTTCCACCTCCTTGATTTTCAAATTCAGGTTTAGAAGAACTACCGGTTGAACTATTTCCTTCCGAACTATTTTCTTCATTTGGTGAGTCATTCAATCAAAACATCACTTTTTTTTTTAAAATAACTTTCTTTCCTTGATATTTCCTTTTTGAGTCTTGCTACACATTTTTTGTAGTTTTTATATCTATTGGTGCTATTGCAATCACCCCATCTCTCTTTGGTCTTTGAGAAAATGACGTTCTTGTTCTGATACACGATAATATTTAGTGCATTTACACAAAGAAAAGTTTTTTGCACGATTACCTAACATTTTACAATTTTATATTGATGTGGGATTATTCTTTCTAATCTTAATATTTTTCTGCAAGTTTTGTCATTTCTCACGATAGTCTAATCAATTTTTATGATTTGTGTATCAGAAACCGTTGGAATTGAAGGTCTCAGCAATACACTTTTAATTGTATCAGTAACAGCCTAAGATATTTCAGAAACAGTGTGTTCCAGATTCCAGCTGGCAAATTTTAAGTTAAATTGAACCCATAAATAACTTTTCATAACATCTTCATATGTTTGCCAAAGATGTCAGTCTAATATTAATTGTTTTGGTTTGCAAAACAAAAGACACTTCAACAATTTTCTAGATTTAGGCTTGTTAGCAGATATTGTCACATTTGACACCAATTGTTTGTTGAAAAATAATCTAAAAAACTGTTAACACTTGCTAAATTGGATTAACTTGTTATGATTCACAGGCAAATGAATCAGACGCAGTGAAAGCCGACGCCCACTACGCTGGTTTCTACAAAAGTCAAATAAAGTGGGACCATCACTTCCATGGCACTCAAACTAAATTATTCTCTTTATTACAGGACATTAACACTTGATTAATTTAACCCTAGAACTACCGGAAATTTTACTCAAGTTTTATAAAAACATTCTACACCAGAATTTTTACTTAAAACTATTTAATTTGTTTATTTAACTTATTATTGTCTGATTTATACATTTAGTTTGTTTTGAAGAAATTTCTGGTTTGAATAAATACTTTGAATGTACATGTCGGGTCCATTGGACCCTTCTGGTAGACAGAGGGTTAATTTTGCAAACTATAAATTTAACAATAAGCTTAAAACACTTTTCATGCAATTATTGACATTTATTCATTTTTTATGGAAAATCAGACACTTTGAGGAACCGGAAAATATCATTTTAAAATTAAAAGAAAAATATTTTCTTTTTATGGAGTTAAAAAGAAAAAAAATAACCACTATTAGAATATAAAATTCGAAACTTTGTTTTTTAGTTCCACCCTATTAGACACCCATACTTAAGGTGCATTTCAGAAAATTAGGAAACGGGTTTCCAGCAATATAAATAGTTTGTTTAAAAAAAAAAAAATGTTGCGTAAGTAGTTATTCTTACTGTATTTTTACATATGTAATGAAAGTTTATTATGTTAAAACTTAATTTTAATTTAGGGAGCGCCCCCCACCATATAATTACTTTTCCGCCTGCCGCAATTTAGGATCCCTTATTGTCAGGCTACAATCGGCGAATCAAGTCGGCGGACAAAACAATACAAAATATAAAATACTAGTAAAAATAAATAAAAAGATAGAATAAAAAAATAGGAAAATTAGTCCATATCGCATCGTGCGTACCCGTTGTAACTACTCCAGGGATGTCAGGGTTACGGTGTAGAAATTGAAAGAAAAATAGGTGGTGTGGCCGGACCCTATGGCACCGTCTGTTCTCCGTTCGCTCCTCTACCAAAGGACAACCACCAGCTTCTATCCACGCAAGGGCCCAGAGTGGGTAGTGGATGTCCACACGATGCTATCCCAAACGTCAAAATCTCCAGGTTCACGTGCTCTGGGCACGTAGCATGGGGACCATTGGACATGGGGATCCATTGGTAACTTGCACACGTCAGGAATCACGCATTAGCCTTTTTTCAAAACTTCAAGTGACTGCCACGGTGACCTCGACCCAGCTCCCGGTCATCCTTCTGCGAAAAAGCCAGGTTGATTCAGGAGTATATAACACAGCTATAGTTTTAAGAGCAAATTATCCGCTTTCTTTATCAGATGATTAGCAGTAGACTGTAGTTCACCTAGCAAGGAGAAGACATATATTATAATGGAGTTTTTAACTATTTGATTTAAATCTGAAAGTTGCTCTAGAAATTTTATTACCAGGGATGCTCAACACTCGCCGCTCCTTTTTACTTTCAAATTTAGATTAGAGATATAAAAATCTTTTTGCCCAATCTGTTTTTTCTGTTCACAATTCTCTGCTATTAATCTCCTGATGATGAAAACTGACAAATAATTTCTCACGAAACAATTGTTATATTATTTAGTCATTATAAGAAGAAAGAGAAGAATGAGAAGAAGAACTTCTATATATAATTTAAATGACGCCACAAGTGCGTTTGAAAATATCGATTCTTACTCAATTTTGAATTACATTTTCACAAATAAATGTGTTTTTGCCTGCAGTTTCAGTAGAAACGTTTGCTTTAAACTCATGAAATATTTTCAGTTTATCCACGTGGTTCACAAAGTTTCCCATCCCATTTAATAAAAAAAGAAAAAGAAGTCCAACAGCATTACGAAAAAAAAAAAAAAACACGAACTAAAGAAACGGATTTTATATAGAATTCGAACGTTTATTATCACCATTGGATTATTTTAATGCGCTGCTCTGTTTGCGTACGTATCCGTGATTATGTGTGTCAAACACTCAACATGTCAAATGAAATATTATATTAAGAAATGTCAAGTGTTGGCAAAATATATGAAATGTCAAAATCATAAAAATGTTCCGAGATAAACCTTTACAAGAAATATTTACACCTGATTTCGTTTCCACTGCCTTTAAAATATTCATATATATTTGGGGGATTTTTAAAAGACTTGCCACCCTTTTCACAATATTTGTAATCCAAGTATTTTTAACCCCTTAACGCTCGAATTAAATTACGGTTTAAAAATTCAAATTGCTTATTGGCACCACTTTTATGAAAAAGAAAATATTCACCTTATTTAATGACAGGTAAAACGATACTAAAATATAGCCAATTTCACTATTTTATAAAACTGGTGGGAATCAAACAATCTGAGTAAAAGACACAGCCCGTGAATATGACGCGAGCGAGAATTAAGGGGTTAATACTATTTTGGCATATTATTAAGTGATTTTTAAGGAAGAAAATGATTTTATCTATAAAATATGCAATTTTGTTAGTAAATTATAAAAAAAAATAATTTTTCAAATGAAATTAAAAAAAGAATAACACATTTCTTTCCCTACAGATATAAATATTTAGGAAGTAGTTGTTTTTTATTTGTTCTGAAAGGAGTAGTCAATAACTGTCAGGATCTGACTACCAACAAGTTAACTGCAGTCATTCGGGGTAACTTTGAACCATGGAGTGTAACTTTGCACCACCTCTTAATTTTTAATATTTTTGACACCAAAAGACTAAATATACTCAGAACTGTGCTTTGTTGGCAAAGTTTTAAACTGGGATTTCTACTCTTTATTTTAGAAAATAAATTAGCAACATTATGCGCAATTAATTGCATCATCTAACTATTTTTGTGAAGACCGTTTCCAAGTTAATTTTTAATGCTGTTTTGAAGTTGTTGTAAATCAATTAAATTTTCATAGTAAGTAACAATATACCTACTCATTTATCAGACATATTACTATCTAAATTTTGTAAATGTGTTAATATTTTGTGATTATTTATTTATTAATAGTTAATAAATTTTAATTTAAGAAGGCACTAAAATTTTACCACATTTTCAGGGTAATTTTGAGCCGGCTCAAAGTTATACTGATGTTTATAATTTACTGATTATAGGTGCTACTGCCAAAAATTTCCCATACTTGCACGTACATTTTATATAAATGCCAAAAGTATGCATTAGATATACCATGTAAATATTTTTACACATATGCAGTGGTGGAAAATTGGCGCAGAGGAGGAGCCTATTGACACCACTAAATTTTAGAAGTATTTTTCGTCTTATATAATGACATGATTTCTGCGTTTGTATTAAGCTGAAGAATACTATAAAATATTTGTGGTATCAATAGGCTCCTCCTCTGCGCCAATTTTCCACCACTGCGTATGTGTAAAATACGTACAATTCATTTAAAGGCGTTATTAGGGGCGGAGCTACTCAAATTTGACATTTCATACTTTCGACATTTTTTATTCTTGTTTGAATAATACTAGTACAGTATGTATTACTGTAACTATGGATGTATTATTGAGTTAAAACATTGAAAATTGTTTTTTCACTGCATTTTTATGTTTTATATAAACATTAAACAGTTTTTTTTTTTTTTTTTTTTTTTTTTTTTTTTTTTTTTTTAATATTCATGGTTCTCTTCTTCCACCTTTCTTATGCCTAATATTTTTTGTAATATCATAAATTATACAAATCTTGCGATGTTGGGAAATGTAAATTCGAAGTCTTTACAAATCAGAAAACATTTTTTGGGGTTCAAAGTTGTCCTAACTATAATACTTTTTTATAATGAATAATTTTAGATAATATTTATCATATGGTGCAAAGTTACCCTAAATGGCTGGGTAACTTTGAACAAGGTTAAAAATTTATTTTTTATTGCTTTTACCATTATTATTCTTTAATTTTTGATAGTTATACAATAGTTTAGGATCATTTTTTCCCTTTTGTGCCGCTTGTTGCAGCAATATTCTTAAAATAAGAGTGAGGCATATGAAAATAGAGAAAATGCGGATCAAAGTTACCCTGAATGACTATAATTTAACCTTCTCGCTGCGTAATTGTTTTATCAAAAGAGCTTCAAAAATTGCGTACTTAATTCCTTCGCGACGAGCGTCTTTTAAGAATTTTTATTCTTTTGCCACCGGTGTTTCAAAAGAAAAATTTTCTTCTGATTTAATCGGGAAAATGTTCCGATTAGATAAGGAAAAAATTACAATAAAAAGTAACTGATGGGAATGATCAAGGCGGGTTAATTAGACGGAAAAAATGCATCCCCGATGAAATCTCGGGTTGCGCAAATTTTGCTACTTTTACGTTGGCCGAGAAATTCTCAGGTTGCGCAGCGAGAGGATTAAGGGGGGTCCGGGACACAAAAATCTTCACATTTTCAAAAACTTTTTATTGTATTAAAATTTTTTTGCCGTTTTCTGCTTAAAATAACGTTTAAATCATGTTTCTGCCTTAATTAGAACAGGACATGTTAAATTTTTTGTTTTGGTTTGTTTTCAAAATCTACCTTTGATTCTATGGTTGTCATATTACGACTACACTATATGGCCAAAGGTGACCGGTCACTTGCGATTTTTGACGTTTTGTTAAATATCTTGAAAAATACATCAGGAATTAACCTGAAATTGCTAGTGTGTAAACAGTATTGTATAGGTCATATATTTTCGTGAAGATTTTTTCCCGAAATCCCACAGGGGTCCGTCAACAAACTGAAAAAGAACGAATATCTTTTGGATAACCCTGTAAAAACAAATTGAGCAAAAGCGTTTAAACTCGAGATTAATAATAAGTGGCTTATTGTAATATACTGTGTTCATTTTTATGAGGATAGCATGTATACTCGTAGAAAACTTAAGGTTTTCATAAACAAAGCCCCAAATTTAGCGGAGTTTTTTGCTTATAATTTGTAGAGTTCTTAATATAAAAAAAAGTTCTTTTCAGAAAATATGATATTGTACACAATACCCCGCAATCGGAATGGAAAAATAATAAAAATCGGATGAAATATGAGCAGGTTTACTAAAAGATGTTTAACTGCGCATGCGCGAATGCAATCAAAATATAATGTGCATAATGTGTTAGATAAGTGTATAGAGCAACTTTTGTAAAAGTTTCAAAAACATAGTTTGAAAAGTCTGATAATAATCGTTTATAGAAAAAGCTCAAAATCCGTTGTTCCCAAAATGAAGCAAAAACATAAGGGGTTGTATCCATATATCCATTGATTAGTGCCAATTTAGCATACACAATATTGCCCGAGGGATTGTATTTGGATACAATCCCTCATCTTTTTGCTTCATTTTGGGAACAACGGATTTTGAGCTTATTCTATAAACGATTATTATCAGACTTTTCAAACTATGTTTTTGAGACTTTTACAAAAGTTGCTCTATACATTTAGCTAACACATTATGCACATTATATTTTGATTGCATTCGCGCATGCTCAATGAAACATTTTTTAGTAAACCTACTCATTTTTCATCCAATTTTTCTCATTTTTTAATTCTGATTGCGGGATTTTGTGTACAATGTTGCTCGTCATATTTTCTGAAAATAACTTTTTTTTATATTAAGAACTCATTAAATTATAAGCAAAAAACTTCGCGAAATTTGGGACTGTTTTTATAAAAACCTTAATATCTCAACGAGTATACATGCTATCCTCATAAAACTAAAGACAGTATATTACAATAAGCCACTTATAAATAATCTCGAGTTTAAACGCTTTTGCTCTATTAGTTTTTACAGGGTTATCCAAAAGATATTTATTCTTTTTCAATTTTTTGACGGTCGTCTATGGGGTTTCGGAAAAAAATTTTCTTGGAAATATATGACCTATACTATACTGTTTACACACCTGCATTTTCAGGTTAATTCCTTATGTAATTTTTTAGATGTTTAACAAAACGTCAAAAAGCGCAAGTGACTGGTCACCTTTGGCCATATAGTGTATATTGTACGACCAGTGTTGCCAGTGGGCTACTTTTTTTAAAATTTAGATTTCTTGATTGGCACCACTTTTTTGAAACGGTAAAATTCACGTTGTTTTTGCCTTAATTAATATTTCATAAAATAAGGCACATTTTACCATTTCAATAAAAGTGGTGCCAATCAAGAATCTGATTTTTAAAAAAGTAGCCAATCTGGCAACACTGTGTACGACTTCTTGTGAAATTACGCTTTTCTTCATGATGGGATTTTTTTCACTATTACTCATATTTAAATTGCTATCAATCAAGAACCGTTACAGATAAATGGTTCATTCTTGGAACATGTCTTTTTCAATAGCTTTACTTTGATTCATTTACTTAGATTCAGAAAATAAAAATAAAAAAATTACTTTTGAAAATATTATTTAAAAAAAAAGTTACATCCCTTTTTTTATAATTTTTACTTTAAATATTTTTTATTTTTTTAAATTAAATTTTTTTAAATGATGAATCTAAATTAAAACTGATATATTTCTGTTTATTTAAATGAAAGTAATTGAAATTCCATAAATAATATTTCGAGTTATAATGATTTTAAACTATCCCACATTTTTAACAAAATTTAAATTTTAAATAAAAAAAATAATGAGAAGTTTTATCATGCGATTTTGTTTGCAAATGATATGGTTAACCATCATAAAAAATTTCAAAATTTTAACTCAATAAATAATTTTTTTTTTTAAATGTGTCCTGGACCCCCTTAAGAAAAACAAAAGAAAGTTTATGAAATATGTAAAAAAAAATAGTAAAGGCGATTATTTTAATTTGTGTTTTTAAAAAATTACATTATTGCAAATCTATCCTTAATTTCATAAAACACTATATAAAGAATGTCTATAAAATGAGGTAGATTGAGAAATATTTGGACATTTTGAATGTAATATTAAATTTAACCAACTCAAACTAAGAAAAATAAATATAAAGATCGTAACTCTGAATAATTTAAAAAGAAATGGATTCAGTAAAAGGTTCTTTTCGCCTGCAATAATTATTGAATCACCATGTAACTTTGTCATAATTTGCTAAAAATGTCTAAATATATTTTAAGCAAAAAAAATGGAAAATTTATTTTTTCCTCATGTTTTGCCTCATGAAGCCCACTTAATAAAATTGTCCAGGCTATCCACAGTGAAAACGTTAAATTTTAAAAAGTTGTAGGTTGAAAGAGTAGTAAGACAAATATAAAAACATTATCCCCCCCCGCCCCCCCCCCCCCCCCCAAAAAAAAAAAAAAAAAAAAAAAAACTCTTTATTAACCACCGAAATTAAAATTCATTATTTTCTATCAATATGTATAACTGTCCTTGTAACATGTCTTTTATTAATCTTATAAAATATCTTGCGTTTGTATTAGTATAACTATTGTACATAAAAAATACAACACTCTCTTACTCATGCAAAAAAATTAAGACGTCCTCAATCAAAGGTTATACAAGAACAAGAAATTATGCATCATGCATGGATTATGAAACAGTTTCCAACACTAACAGAGTAGGGTAACTCCGGGAGAGTCGCCGCATACGGGATAGATGCCGCACCCCTTGTATTTCTTGTAATTATCGATAGATGGTCGTCAAACGCACAGTATAGGTGCGCAATGAGATTATTTTAAACAGTGTATAGCGTGAATCCCATTTCGATGTTTACTTGTAGAAGTACAATTCTTAATTTGACGTAAGTGCATGAGTTCGCTGTCCAAAGTTTTAAATACGTTATGTTTAAATACTTTTCATACACTAATTACTAAATGCATGCATGATTTCGAAGTCAAAACTAAGTGTAGCGTTCGTACAAAGTACCGTGTGCATGGTTACGCCATTCTCTTAGCGATGACAGGTAACTGTGATGGCCGACGTCTGCACCATGCAAAATGGGATACATGCTGCACTGCTATTCCGGTATACATGCCGCAGTTTCTTTTGTACGGGATGATTAAGTGTTATTAACTTTTCCTTTTCTTTTTGAACAAACCATGTTAAGCATGTAATACAGTTTACTAAAACCCAAGGACAAAAGGGGGAAATAAAAAGTTAGAAGGGCAAGAAAGATGCAAGTCAAGATGATAATAATGAGAAATTGGATTACGTGTAACGCAGACGTTCTTTGCAAACTACTCTAAAACAGAGGAAGTGTAATTGGCTTCGTTGCATCATGTATTTAAATGTAGTTACATAAAGACTATACTTTTTCGACACTTTTTCTGTAGATTGTAGTCGAAAAAACAGGTCTCTTAACTCATTCGGAACCATAGGTGCGATACTTTCATAAAGAGCTTACAAAATTTGTTTCTAGCACCAGTAAAAAAGAAAAGTAATATTTGCTTTGTTCAATTAGAGCATTTTCATGATTATTTAAGTAAAGGTAACTTCTTTATAAAAAATTGTACCAACCGTATAAAATTTGTGTAAAAGTCACCGGTCCCGAAAGGGTTAACAAATAAATTATGTAAAGACAATTTTACTTTTTATCTTTTCCCTTTCAAATACATTGTTCTTACGTTGTTGCTGAAATAAGAATTAAAATTTAATGTTAAAAAAAAAAATAAGTGGATAATTTTAATAGTGAAAGTAGGCAAAAATTATTAATTTGAATCTGCTAATACGTTTCATTGTACTCATTTAGTTTCATTTTGTTACTACATCGTTAATTATAGTCCAGATATGAAAATTTTTTTTAAATATTTTTATTTATAATTTCATTCTGTTTTTATTAGAAGCGCGGCATAACTACTGCACAAGTGCGGCGTCTCAGCCTGAATGTACGGGTGATGCGTCGCAGGGTAATGTTTTAGAAAAAAATTGTTAAAAAATATTAATAATTTGTTTTGAATTTTTTGTCGCAGTACACGCGTTGTATATTTAACATTAAATAGCACAGCATGATTTTTTTTTTTTTTTTTTTTTTTTTTTTTTTTTTGTTTTTGTTTTTGTCCACCATGGGACTTTATACACAAATTAAAAAAAATGTGCTGCATAAATCCCGGAATTATCCTACTACTAGCAAACCCCGCGGCTTTGCTCGCGTAATATTTGAAATATGCCAAGTGATATTTATATGTCTAATTTTTATTAAAATGTACTAACTAAATTTTTATTTTATTAAAAGGTAATATTTTACTTTATTAAGTTTTTTCTATTAAAAGGTACTTATTTCTTTTAGGAATAATTCAAAAATTACTATTTAAAACACAGTTTGATTAAATATCATTATTACACTGCATTAGGCAGAAATGAGACTTAAATTAATAAAATGAAATAAAACTAAATAAATGATAATTTAGAAAATATTTTGAAACTTTTATGCTCAATCAATACGCTCATTTCAGTATTCATTTGAAGTTTTGAATTTTTTAGAAACCATTTTCTTACATCTTAAAATTAACCATCATGTCAAATTCCAAGTCCTACCAGCTCTCTCGACATAAAGGGCTATGTTGAAACAGGAACTGTCACCATTAATTTGCCAAAATTAATTTTGAAATCGGTTTGTTATTTCCTAATATTCCACAGAAACGTAATTTAAAAAGATTTTAAAGCCCTTTTTTAGAAAGTTTGTTGTTCCTGTGAACCCCAGGTGATAGAATCACCGGCATAAAATATAGCCTGTGTAGGAATTAGAGACTGTTACCATTGATTCGCATCTATTACTTTTATATTTGGTTTATATTCCCTGAAATTGCATAGAATCGTAATTTAGAACTTTTTTAGAATGCTTTCCGCACCTCCCCTTCGCTTCACCCCTTTTTAATTCGAATTTATATTCCTTCGAAGGCATTTATATTTTATTTTTCAGTATCACAGGAATCGCAATTTAGAAAGTTTTTAGCTCCTGCAACCCTCTGGTAATAGCGGAACAGACATAAAATATAGCTTATGTTTGAGCAGGTTCTAACAGCAAAATTTGTCATCATTATTTTTTTAATCGGTTTGGTAATTTATAAGTTTGCTTAAAAATTATAATTTATAAAGTTTTTCACTCACTTCATTTTTTAAAATTTGGAATTTTCTTTTGACTGTTCTTAGAAAGCAGTTGCATCTTGTAAGTAAATACCATGCCATACTTCAAAGTGTTAGACCCCTCAGTTGTTCAAAAAACGCAAATTAGAACATGTTTTGCTTTTGCAACACTCAGATGATAGTGACAGCAACATAAAATATAATGTATGTTATAGCAGGGACTGTCACCATTCATTTGCAACCATTACTTTTGAAATAGTTTTGGTATTTCCTTAGATTGAGTAGAAATCGCAATTTAGAACGTTTTTAGGTCGTTTTTCGCGCATTTTCACCCCTTTTTAAATTTCCAATTTTTTCGAAACTGTTCTTAAAAATCCTTTATACCTAATAAATATGCACCTTGCCTAATTTTAAGTTGCTAGCCCCTACCGATCACAAAAATCGAAATTTAGAACGCTTTTTAGCTCCTGCAACGTCTTGGTGATGCAGATATCGATGGTGATAGCGTCTATGTTAGAGCAGAGGCTGTCAGCATCAATTTCCTACCATTACGTTTGAAATAAGATTCATTCTTTCTGAGATATTGCGGCAAATCGGCATTTAAAACTTTTTTAGAACGCTTTTCGCGCATTTTGCTACTGCATCTCCTTTGTGGTAGTGGAAACAGATATAAAATATAGCCTATCTTGGAGCAAGATCTGTCACCATGACTTTTACACCATTATATTAGAAATCGGTTCAGTACTTCCTGAGATTGCATATAAATCGCAATTTAGAATTTTTTACAACGGTTTTTGCGCATTTTGAACCCCTTTTAAATTTCGATTTTTTTAGGAAATGTCCTTAGAGATCATTGATATCTTATAACTAACTACCATTCCAAATTTCACGATTCTAGGCCCTTCCGTAACGCTAAAACAGCAATTTAGAACGTTTCTCTCCTGCACCCCCTTTGGGGTAGTGGCTTAGACATAAAACATCGCCTATGTTGGAGCAAGCGTTGTCACCATCATTATGACACCAATATTTTTTAGATCCGTTTGGTATTTCCTGAGATTGTGTAGAAACTACCATTTAGAACGTTTTTTAGAACGCTTTTTGAGTATTTTCACCTCTTTTAAATTTCGAATTGTTTAAGAACTGTTCTTAGACATCATTTATATCTTATAAGTAACTAATATTCAAAATTTCACATTTCTAGGCCCTTTTTAACACTAAAATCGCATTTTTAGAACGTTTTTTTCTCCTACACCCCCTTTGGGGTAGTGACACCGCCATAAAACATAGCCTATCTTGGAGCAATCGTTGTCACCAACATTAAGACACCAATATTTTTTAAATCGGTTTGTTATTTACTGAGATTGTGTAGAAACTACCATTTAGAACGTTTTTTAGAACGCTTTTTGAGCATTTTCATCCCTTTCAAATTTCGAATTTTTTAAGAACTGTTCTTAGACATCATTTATATCATATATGTAACTAAGTTTCAAAATTTCATATTTCTAGGCCCTTCAGTAACGTTAAAATCGCATTTTTAGAACGTTTTTTGCACCTACACCCCCTTTGGGGTAGTGACACCGACATAAAACATAGCCTATCTTGGAGCAAGCGTTGTCACCATCATTATGACACCAATATTTTTTAAATCGGTTTAGTATTTCCTGAGATTGTGTAGAAACTACCATTTAGAACGTTTTTTAGAACGCTTTTTGTGCATTTTCACCCCTTTTAAATTTCGAATTGTTTAAGAACTGTTCTTAGACATCATTTATATCTTATAAGTAACTAATATTCCAAATTTCATATTTCTAAGCCCTTCAGTAACGCTAAAATCGCATTTTTAGAACGTTTTTTGCTCCTACACCCCCTTTGGGGTAGTGGCACCGACATAAGATATAGCCTATGTTCTAAGTTGGTCTAACACCATCATTTTGATACCATTACTTTTGGAATCGGTTCGGTAGTTCCAGAGCTTACCTCCGACAAATAAACAATTTTTTCCTCTTTATAATAGGAGTATAGATTAAGAAATTTCATTTTTTTTTGATACAATGAAAAGAGATATACGCAATTAAAAAAAACCGCACATAACTCAGCAAAAATTCAGTTTCAGCAATTGCTGTCCATAGCCAGTAATGTGAGCAAATTCTTTGATGCAGCCCTGTATATGGTATATAGAATTTATTCATACCATATAATACACTAAAAATTAGATGTTTAAAAATGCATACCACAGCGGAAAAAACACTTCGTCACTTATCTATCCTCATCAGCTCTGTAAAGGAATCATTTCGACACGTGTTTCTCTAAATGAACGATTAATGCTACGCACTCCATAATCTATTAGATCGAGAGGCGGCAGCACAGACACTCACCTCATCAAGGTCACGGGTGAAATTCCAGAATTAGTTAAAACTCGATTTTCATATTAAAACGCAATCGGTCGGCCAAATCATATCTTGGTGAAAATATCCGAAAATCCGATTTTAGCGGATGACTCGTACGTTTACCATTGTGTTTTCCTGCACCCAAAGGTATCAAAACATGGAGGACTGGGAGCAGAAAAACACAATAGTAAACCTACGAGTCAATCACTGAAATCGTGTGTTTAGATGTTTTCCACCAAGATATGAATTGGCAGACCGATTGCGTTTTAATATGCGAATCGATTTTTAACTGATTCTGGAATTTCAGCCGAGAACTCGATGAGGTGATTGGCTGTGCTGCCGCTTCCCATAGAAATTAAGTTGCATTACACCTCAGTGACCCTTTTTAATTTCATTATATTTAAATATCATAACACCATTAAAATATACCGAAAACGATTTTCCCCACAGATTATAATGTAATAGATATATTTTCTTTGCTCCTATAAATGAACTATAAATGTTTCTTATTCTGTACATCAGTGATAGCATTATGAAGTCAATCTCAGTGATGCATATCAATCTCATTATGTTTGAATTATCGTACCATCAAGAAAATGCACTGAAAACGTTGTTTATCCGTAGACCGAAATGTAACCAAATTTTTGTATGTCCCTGTAAACGAACTATAATTGCTACACACTTCATTTTCAATACCAAACATTCTAGAGTAAACTTCAAAAACATGTGAAATATATGTGGCAATTCGGGTAAATTTACTACAGTTAGATCCCTGAAAAACGGCCGGACTGTAGACAAACAACCTGAATTAATAAACGGCTAATTCCACGAAAACTTGTCATGTCTGTCACACAGCTGAAAATCTCTATGCTTGTTGGCCACCGTTATTTTCGAAAAGTTTACTTCCGGTTATTGAATTGATGAGATATCTCAGATAAAATAAGTCACATTTTTCCGTTCTGAAATATTGGTAACCAACAAGCATACCGATTTTCAGCTGTGTGACAGGCATGACAAGTTTTCATGGAATTAGCCAAACACTTTTAACCCTTTAACCCCTTAACGGTCGCATTAAATTACTGTTTAAAAATTCAAATTTCTTATTGGTACCACTTGTATGACAAAGAAATATTCACCTTACTTAATGACAGGTAAAAGGATATCATAGTAAAGCTAATTACACTATTTTATAAATCTGGTTGGGATCAAACAAATCTGAATAAATCTAAAATAAGACACAGTCCGTGAATATGACGGGAGCGAGAATGAAGTGGTTAAACGTCGCGTCCGATAAGTGTAGGCTACTTTTTAATAATTCAGATTGTTTGATCGCCACCACTTTTTTTAAGTAGAAATATTCACCCTTTTTAATTGCAGATAAAATGATGCGAGAATAAAGCCAGCTATACCATTTTAAAAAGCTTGTGTGATACAAACAACTTGAATAAAAGAAAGAGTAGTCTACAACAGTGTTGCCAGTGGGCTAGGCTACTTTTTTAAAATTCAGGTTTCTTGATTGGCACCACTTTTTTGAAACGGTAAAATTCACTTTGTTTTTGCCTTAATTAATATGACATTAAATAAGGCAAATTTTACCATTTCAAACAAGTGGTGCCAATCAAGAATCTGATTTAAAAAAAGTAGCCCATCTGGCAACACTGGTCTACACTGCCCGTGAAAGTTACGGGCGCGGGAATTAAGGGGTTAACCCTTTGAAGGGCGTAGGTATGCTTATGAAACCACTTACTTCTAATTCCAACTGCCACAATCACACCAGAAATTTAGTATAATTTTTTTCTTTATGTATGTGAAAAACAGCTTTTCTTACTTCCAAATACATTTGTACGTAAATTCCGGTGTCATTCATTCATTTTACCATTTTAGCAATGGAAGTGCCTTGCTCCTGAAAGGATTAAAATATGTTGGAAAGTGTTAAAAAGTGCTGAATAATTGGAATAAATGTATGATAAATTGAAGTTTTTGTGCCTAATATTTAGAGTTTGAATATATACAATTCATTGGTTTGCCGTACAATTATAGCAAACCAATTCACTGAGACATTTGATAAGGATATGAAGACTTCTATGCAGAACATTTAGGTAAATCGCGGATATTTCATCGCCATATCAGGCACTCCCCGCTAGCCGGTGGAAGAGTTCATGGGAGGAAAGCAGTAGTAGCTTCCCTTCTTATCAGTTAGAAGTTCTTTTGGTAAAAATAGGATATTCCATCTGCGTGATGTCATGTGGTCAAGGTAAAAACTTCTAACGTAAAGAAGGGAAGGCTCCGTAGATGCAATGAAAAACCCTCGCCAGCCAATGAAACAGTTCACGCGGAAAGCAGTAGTAGCCTTTCTTCTTATCACTTAGAAGTTCTTTAGGTAAATTACCGGTATCACGTGACTTTTTTCAGCCTCGAACCCAGATTTGGAATAAAGTCCATTACCGGTACCACGTGACCTTTTTCAGCCTCGAACACATATTTGGAATATAGTCCATTTTGACTGTATTTAGCTTACATCTGAAGAAGTCAGGTTTAAAACTCCAGAGAGCCTGATCGAGCAAACTCAAATCAAATCCAGTGCTATCAAGTTGAGGAATTTTTTTATTAGAAAATTCTAAAATATTTCATTTTTTCAGACAATGAAATGTGATATCTATATACGCAATCACCCCCCCCCCCCCCACACACACACACATAACTCGGTAAAAATTCTTTTTCAGTAACTACTAAAATTCATTGGTTTTCCGTATATTTATAGCAAGCCAATTTACTGAGACATATGGCGGGGATATGAAGACTTGTGTGCAGGACATTTAGGTGAATTTGGACTGTATTTAGGTAACATCTGAAGAAGTCAGGTTTTAAAATTCCAGAGAACCTGATCGAGCAAACTCAAAACAAATCCATTGCTACCAACATGGAGAATTTTTTTACTTGAAATATCTAAAATATTTTCCAACTTGAAGTATTCGCTTAGTTAAATCACGGAATGTCTGTTATTAAATAAAGGTAAGATTACTTTTCTGAAATAGTGGTAGCTATTTTGAATAATGTATTCCTGCATTTCGCAACACTGATCTAACCCGATGACTACTTTCTAATCTTCAGATCATAGGTAAAGTGCCACTGTTCAGACCTAATATTAAGGAAGTAATCACCCCGATTTAATCCTTTCAGGGGCAAGTGATTTTGTCGCTGTAATGTTGAATTAACACCAGGATTTTCGAAAAGAAATATTTGAAAATAAAAAAATGCGATTTTGCAGCGTATTTTCATCAAAATTAACAAATTAAAGATCTTTTAAAAAATGTTGGTGTCAATTTTGATTAAAATTAAGTGCGATATAATATATCTCACCGCCCGTTAAGTGGTTAAAGGAAATTATTCTTGAATTTTTAAATTTTTAGTTAATAATGAGTATGGGTTATGCATGTATCAATGTTATTAGGTTTTCACAAATAGACATATCATTAAGCATTATTAGATGTACTGAAAGGAATTATATTGATCAAATGGTAATTTGCATGCATAAGGCCTTGTCTCAGATGAAACTTTTAGACCAGGGGTGGTGAATCAGCGTGTCTGCGAGCCGCTTGTTACCACTTTTTCTGAATAATTATCTGAACCTTATTTATTTCCAGAAAATCGATACAAATTCTTTTATTAGGTAAAGTGAATATTTTTATTTGGAAATAGTGGTAGCATGTGGCCCTGTGTCACGCAGGTTCAACACCCTTGTGTTAGATCCTTTTTCGTCTAATAAGAACGTTTTGTATTAATTTAAGACATATATGAATCTATTTTCTTTTTTACCTATTTTATTTTGAGTATCCCTTATCTGGTGTTCCTTGTTTTTAAATATCTTAACATGAATTTCTATGCCGTTAACATACATAGAATTTTATTGAAATAAACTATACACTGAATTTCTTTGCACGAAACAAAAATACCTCTGAATTTTGTGTTATAAGGCACACATTTAACAAATCTTAACTTGAGCAGTAACAAATTTGTGAGATTCCATGCAAATATATTCTGGATTTTAGATAAACACCACCTTAGAGCACAACGGAATTGAAGACAACATTGTTAAAATAGAATTCTGTGAAATAACGGAGAATCTATTGATAATCATTTACCATAACTTTTATATAAATTTGCAGAGTGTTAAGAATAGAGATACTGATGGAAAAGAGAGAAAATATACAATGTGTTCGTATCAGTGTTGCCAGATTGGGGACTTTTTTGTCCCCAGATTGTCGATTGTCGTCGCTTTATTTAAATAGAAATATTTGGCCTATATAAAAAATAGATTAAAAATTCTGAAAAATAAGGCGAATTATACTATTAAAAAAAAAGTAGTGACAATCAAATAATCTAAATTAAAAAAGTCCCCAATCTGGCAACACTGGTTTGTATACCACCGCATACACTGTTAGGACAACGCACCTACAGTGACTTTAACGTCACAAGAATAGGGTCTAGTGAATGATCAGATAATGGCCGATCTGCCGTGACGTCGAAATCGAGCTCGTAGGCACTTTCTATAGATGGCGTTGGTTTAGAACGGGAATACTCGATATGAGCAAATAAAAGTCGTCTAAAGAACTTTACTTGAACAGCGCATAGTTTTCGAGGAAAATGTAAAGTAAGACATCAGAAATTCCTCAGCAGTTTGTAATGCATTATTGGCATTCATATCCAATGTACCGTACAAACGCTAAAATAAATCCGGCGACGACACCCTTCATTTTTGTTTTAGCGCTCATGCCTAGTATTCAGTGAGCGGTGTCTTCCAGCCAAATTTCGTTGCTCTACGTCCAACCATTACCGTCTCAATACTCAAGACCTCCGGACTGATTTCGTGACGTACCAAATGAAGATTAACCCCTTGAAGGGCAAGCAATTGCGTTTGTATAATGCTTAATTCCCACCGAAAATTTAGAAAAATTTCATTTCAAAATAAGGAAAAACAATTTTACGACTTTTCTCCACTAAAGTCAGAAAACTAAAATTTCCTAAAATGTTTCTGGTGCAAATCCTGATTAATCGTAGGTGGGATAAAATATATCCCACCGCCCTCAAGGGGTTAAGGGGAGGCGGTATATATTATATACCACCTACGATTAATCAGGATTTGCACCAGAAAAATTTTAAGAAATTTTAATTTTCTGAATTTAGTGGAGAAAAGTCGTAAAATTGCTTTTCCATATTTTGAAATAAAAAATTTCTAAATATCCGGTGGGAATTAAGCATTGCACAAAAGCAATTGCTTGTCCTTCAAGGGGTTAATCTTCATTTGGTACGTCACGAAATCAGTCCGGAGGCCTTGAGTATTGAGACGGTAATAGTCCAACAGACAAGCACAAACACACACGAATTCATTCTGTATTATTACGAACTATCCGGCAATAAATCCGTAACTGTAATCCATTTGTACATGGTAATGGAAATGGATTACATCTGCAGTTAGGTGGCCAGCAACTCGCTTGCCTAGAACGTCCCAAACATGTTCCATTAGGTTCATGTCCAGGAGAACACACTGGCATTTGCATTCGTATGATTCATTCCTCGAAAAGGAAATCATCCATCAAGTGATCACGATGTGGCCTGCAATTGTCGTCCATCAACATGATGTCATCTCCAATTTCTGCAGCGTAAAGGACAACAATATGTCTGAGGAACGCATCCTTATATCGCTGATGACCAGAGCTCTATTTCGAATGATGTGAAGGTGTGCGCCCACAATGGATACGCCAGCATACTAGATCATCACTCTCCCACCTCCAAATCTGATACTTCCTTGCACGAACGCACGATTTATTCTAGTGCCACGTTCCCTCCAGATGAAAATACGGCTATTATCACGATGAAAGGGAAAACGGGACTTGTCAGAGAAAAGAATATTGTCCCATTTATTTCTCCTCTAGTTCACATGTTCTGTTGTCCACTCCCTGTGGGCGCCACGATGTCTTGCTGTTAACCTAATACACACCATTGGTCTGCGAGCATACAGACCCATAGCGTGGAGCCGATTTCGGACAATTTGAGTCGAAACTGTTGTGCCAGTAGCCGAGCCAAGGTGTTGTTGAAGAAGAGTACCATTCCCATTTCGGTGTTTCCAAGCCGTTAGTGAATATCGATCTTCATTGGGTGTTGTTGCACGCATACGACCTTACCCTGGTTTTCGGCCTGCATTTCTAGTCTCTAAAAAATGGTTCCAGATCCTGGAAATCCCACTTTGTGAATCTCCAGTGGCTTCTGCTACTTCGGCTTGTATTTGACCCCCTCTAACCGACAAACAACTCTCCAAGTTTCTGACTCGGTTAAATGACTTCGTTCAGAAATTAAACTCATCGAAATAAAGCAGTTACTAAATGTTGATCATTGTTTTCCCCTTTATCTTTCAGTAAGTTGAAAGCTAAATTTCATTCGCTGCCGTTAAAGCATCATTTTTGGCGTCAAACTCAAAATTCGCATATTCCAAAGTTTGAGAATGAAAAAAATTTGCATTTGTTACTCTCTTTTTCCATTTTCTGCAAAAAAAGTTTTCGCTTATACCTTTATTTTATATAAGACTTACAATATACATTAATTGTTTTGAGCAGTGTATTTTCAAATGAAACCCCCCAAAGCATTCACCTCATTTTTAGCTTCTGAATAGCATGCTACTGGTGTAACCAGCGTTTCCAGATGGGCTACTTTTTTAAAATTCAGATCCTTGATTAGCACCACTTTTTTGAAATGGTAAAATGCGCCATATTTAATGACATATTAATTAAGGCGAAAACAAAGGTAATTTTACCGTTTCAAAAAAGTGGTGGTAATCAAGAAATCTGAATTTAAAAAAGTAGCCCACTGGCAACACTGGCTGTAACTCGAATACTAAAGAAGTATCACACAAAGTATTCGAGAACACATTGAACAATAAAGAGAGGTGATAGTATAGACCAATGTGAATGTCTTCTATAGAAAAATGTCACAATCCGCTTATTCAGTCAAAATACACTTGTAATCGCTTCAAACCGAACTCGGTCTTCGCTTATTAACTCAAAAGTAATAAAATTCTTTTACCTGCATTTTTAAGCTTATTTTGCTTCGTATAAAATATGATGACTTTAATTGGTTTTTTGGAAGTGCGTCGTAATTAAAACAATTATATTTTCCTCCATCAGCTACATTCTGAAATACACTGTTAAAAATTTCGGTTCAACGTTTCACCAAAAGATGCTAAAACCTATCTCCATCCTTTGGTGCTTTGTCTGGACCGTAGTTTGGTAATAAGTTGAACCATAAACTGAATTTTATTTCAGCCATACTTTGGAAATCGGTTGAACCATAAATTCAGTTTATGACAAAACTCATACATTTTTATGGACACAATCTAATGCATTTGTTTCGAAACTAAATTAAAATAAATTATATATATATTTTAAATGAACGATAATATTAATACTAGAAATACCGTGAGCCGTCATTTTGACGGCTACCATATGAATATGTTTCGGTTCAAACCAGAAGTTTGATTATGAAATAAGTTTGAAAGATACAAAGAAGAAAACCGTTAAATAATAAAGTTAAACTGTTTTAAATCAAAATTCTGGTGTGAAATATTTTTTATAAAACTTGACTCAAATTTCCGCTAGTTCTAGTGTTAATATAATTGTAAAAATAAGTTAATTTTTCAGCAAACACAAATCCATAGCTGCCAACTTTTACGCTTTTTACTTACCACTAAAATTTTACAGTAAATGTTGTCTTAGTTAATCTTCGAAATCTCGCGATTAAGCGAGGCGAAAATCTCCATTAAATTTTAGTGATAGCAAAAAAGCGTAAAAGTTGGCAGCTATGCAAATCTAATTTCAAACAATCTGTTTAACCACTTAGCTGATTTGCCCGTATGTCGTACGGGCAAGAAAAGTTTGCTTGATCAATCACTTAAAACTTTTTGATACCACAAATTTTTTTAATTACAATTTCATACAATTTAATGACAGAAATTTTTAGACAGAATATTACGAATATTTTAGTTTAAAAAAAGTGGTGTTCGTCCCACATTTTTAATTTGTTGTATCCAAAAGAAAAGGATCACTTAAGTGGTTAAAGCATTTTGACTGCAGACAATTTGACTATTTTTACACACTTTAAAATTACACAATTACGAATTTTTAAAATTATATAGGTGGTTTGAATTTCAAAATAAATGCTTTAAATTTTCTTTCTCCAAATTTGATTTGCCCGTATGTCGTACGGGCAAGAAAAGTTTGCTTGATCCATCACTTAAAACTTTTTGATACCACAAATATTTTTAATTACAATTTCATACTATTTAATGACAGAATTTTTTAGACAAAATATTATGAATATTTTAGTTTTAATAAAGTGGTGTTTATCCCACATTTTCAATTTGTTGTATAAAAAAAAAGAATCACTTAAGTGGTTAAAGCATTTTAACTGCAGACAATTTAACTATTTTTACACACTTTAAAATTCCACAATTACGAATTTTTAAAATTATATAAGTGGTTTGAATTTCAAAATAAATGCTTTAAATTTTCTTTCTCCAAAATGTATGAACATTCCTTATATTTAAAATGTTGTGTTTCAAACTTAAGTGATTGGTTGCCGTATAACTCTCAAGTAGAATTGTTTTTGTACACCATTTAAAAAATACTTATCCAATTTAAATGTTATGCTGTTTAGCGATATATGTTAGCGCGTTTTATTACTATCATTCTTGAAACATTTTCAAGAGTATGAATAATGAATATTTATTTGTTAATCTTTAAAACCCAGCGTATTTGTATGAATAAATTTATTTCGTAAACCGAAATTATTATTTAACAAGATACCAGAAATTCAGTACTCAAACTTGGTTTAAGAAATAAATTTATGCCATTTCTAATGCAGTAAATCAAATATTATGTAAGCATTTATCTGACCCCCTACATTTAACAATTTTCAAAGGCTGCACAATTTTTTCAATGCTTTTTTTCAAATCTTTCTGTACTGCTGTAAGCATTGCGCCACACTCATTCAAAATCCTCCTTGAATACTTACATAATACTTGAACGTTAAGAACAATTGCACTAACTTTTATAAAAGTTAAGATTCGTTTCATTAAGCAACATGCTAATACAATGCATTTTAAATGAAAGTTAAAATGTAAACAGCATTCACATTCTTGATGATTCCAACTCATAACCTGTTAATAACTTCACGCTTAGCAACTTAGCAAAGATTGATTCACAATATCAGTGCTTAATCTATAATATACATATTAAAATTGATATATGATACGCAAGTTTTAAGAAAGGAAAAATACAACCGCATATCCACATATTACTCAACTAGGTCTAATACAAACATACACACTGTAAAATTACATTTTATCAACATTACACAAAAATAAAATATAGTTAAGGATTAATAAGGAAGTATAGTTTATTCACAAATTATAGTTAAGAAATATAAATAAATCCTTACATATCGTTAAGATTAAATGAAACAAAATAAAAAATGCCTTATGATCGCTTTTATCCTACACGTTCACGGCAGGTTCAAAGGCTGTGATTTGCTGCAGTGTTTTGCCATATGACGGTAAAATGTTGAAGCATATTCTAGGATTCAGAAGAACAGAATTTTTAAAATAGAGATTGAACCATATTTTGGTACTTTTGCTGACTTTGAACCATATGATGGTTCGATATTGAACGGAAATTTTAAACAGTGTATGGAGCACAGTTTTGCATTAAGCACAGTGTTGTTTTAAAACAGGTGATAGTCCCAATGTTCTAGTATAATGATTTAACACCCTTTTCTCTGCAGTTTTTCAAAACTATTAATTTCTTCTTAAATAATTTTAATGAACGTAACAAACCATTATAGATCTTAAAGAATTTTTTTTCAAAAATTTTGGAATTTAAAAAATTAACTCAGCCGAAAATTGTTCAATGAGCAAAGTAAAAAACACATTGCAAGTTAATTTGAGATAAAAAAAAAATGTTCGTCCACCTTCTGATGGTGGGAGTTAACTAGTTATAGTTGTTTTTGACAAAATATTTATAACTCCCTTAATTAAAGATAATTAGGTAAGATATTAAAAAAACTTCGCATGTTTAGAGCACCGCATAGTCGCAGAGAAATGTTCTTGAATATCGTGTAATAAAATATGCTACTTTAACTCCATGCCGGAATTAATTTGGGAAACAAATTAATATTACTGATATACTATCTTGCATTTTATGATTAAAATCTTTAAAAGGCTGTGTACTGCTCTTGAAATTCCCTGAGATAAATGTAAATAAAATGAAAAAGTATTTTCTCTTCACCACTTACATTTCTCAAACGAGATACGCCAAAATATTTTTCTATTTCCTTTTGACGTTAAAATAAATGATATTTATTATATTAAAAACTGGTTATAAAATTGAACACTATAATCTGCTATTTTAGAATCAATGTCTTAACAAAACTTTTGTTGAATAATGTTAAGATTTTTCAGCCAATTTCTTCTTTATCATAACTCAACAAAGAAGTCAATGTTTTTCTGTCAACAATTTCTGTCTATCTGTCAGCGTAGATGACATATTTTAAAATCACCCTCTTTATTTACCCAGCTTTTGGCAACCTGGAAGTATTTCACTGAAGTATTTTGACAATTTTTGACTTCTAACCTTTAAATAGTATACCCACATGCATTTATATATGTGTGTAAACATGTATATATAATTTCTAACTGAAAGAGATGAACCATAAAAATTTCTGTATGTTGTTTTGGGGAGAAAAATAAATTTATTGTTTCAAAGTAAATGTCATGTAAAAAATAATGTTTAAGATATATAAATAAAATCACGTGCGTAGAATAGAAATTCTTACCTTGTGTTTTCTTATCAAAAAGACAATAAAAATAACGTACTGACTTTATTATGCAATAATAACTTTTTCACAACTCTGCCAATTTAGAGAATTTTTTTCCCTAGATGTGTGCCAAAAATTCCGAATCCTAAAAATCGGCTTTTTTATTCACAGATAACATAAGGCAATTTTCACTATTCCGAAATTCTGGTGGATAGCAAAAGAAAAAAATACTCCACTAATTTGGTAACACTGTTTGTTAACACATAGCATACGGACATTTTCAAAAGTGAGTGCAAATTTAACTGATTTGTAACTATAAATGATTCCTTTTAGCAAAAAAAAAAGGAAACGGCTACGCTTGGATTAGGCCTTATTTTTTCTTTACAAAATTTCTGATAAGAGCCGTAATTTATATCATCAATCAATAAAAACGTATATCTATTTTTCCCGTATACGAAGTGTTAATGTACACTATATAGCCATTAATCACCGGACACTTTCACAACATCACTTTATCAAGACATTTTGTCGAATAATTAAAAATATACATAACATGTCGTATTCTTCTGGAACTTCAGAATTATAAAGAATATGTTTGACCTCATATTTATCAACGTCGATTTGATGAGGGGAGGGGGCAACAAAATATCAAAGAAAAAAAATAATATTTGGGATTACCCTGTAAATTAAAATGCACGAAATGATCTATCACTGCAGAATACAAATATGTGGATATTGTAGAAAATGTTTACTGACTTGTGTAAGAATAGCACGAATATTCATGGAGATATAGTAAGTTCAAAAATTCTTGCAAGATTTTAGCTTATATTATGCAGGGTTTTCAACCAAGTTTTACGCCAGTTTCAGAAAAAAAATAGTAAGATGTAGTAGAAACAATATAGTGCAATTGGAATATAAATATATTAAATATTTTATTAAATATGAGCAGCTATATGAAATAATTTTTATATGCGCATACGCTAACAATAACAAAGATTTTTTTACATAATTTAATAGTCAACTCTATGGATCAACTCATAAAAAAATCCAGTCAAACATCGTGAAAATTCAGAAAGATATCGGCGATGGAGTGAGATAATTTTAAATTGCTCTCTAAAAGCAGCTGAATGATAAGAGATTTTCCACAAATTGTCAATTTTAATTTTAAGTTTTTAATTTTAATTTTTAATTTTTGCTTTAGTTTTTCTTGGATAACTAACTACCAATGATAAAAAGAAGTATCGAAATCAAAGCATTTGTTCCAAATCTGCTCGTTGACATTAACTAAATATTAACTTTTTCTGAAAGTCAGTTAATAAAAAATGACAATTTGTGGAAAATCCCTTATGATTCAGCTGCTTTTAGATAGCAACTAAAAATCAGCTCACTCTATCGTCGATATCTTTCTGAATTTTCACGATATTTGACTGGATTTTTTTATGAATTACTCCATGGAGTTGACTATTAAATTATGTAAAAAAAAATCTATGTTATCGTTCGCGCATGCGCAGATAAAAATTATTTCTTTCAACTGCTCATATTTCATAAAATGTTTAATATATTTTTATTCCAATTGCACTATATTGTTTCTACTACATTTTGCTAATTTTTGTCAAACTGGCATTAAATTTGGTTGAAAACCCTGCATTATTGCATGGTTTTCAACCAAATTTAATGCCAGTATAAGCTAATATATAAGCTAAAAACATGCAAACATTTTTTGAACTGAAAATAAAACGCTATATCTTCATGAATATTCGTGCTATTCTTACACGAATCAGTAAACGGGGCATTCTTACAATCTTTTGACTTTCGGGAATAAAAATCTGGTGAAATTTAACTTGCTAAAATAACATTTTAATCTGATAAACGAATGCCTTAATGGTTCAAAAGAAAGAAAAAATGGTCAGCAGCGAAATTTTTTTTTATTTAACTAAGGTCTTAAGTTAAACTTGCGAGTTTAATTTTCCTTACCATTTTACCACTCTAACTTTCTATTTTTTTCTAACTTTTTATTTATAATGAATTTGCACAGTACCCACAGGACATTCAAATAAGAAATAATAACAATGTAGTATTTTTACTTTCTTCTATCTTCAATAGAAGAAAGTATTGTAATTGAAATTTTTTCTACTTCCGGTTTGTGACGGATTTACACGTTTTAGGGGTCAGAGATCCCACAAACATGTTTATAGAAAATGTCTGTCTGTCCGTGTGTCCGTATGTCGCCATTGAACCATCGAAAAGTTGAAGTTATGCATATGATTGAACCATTTTTTTTTTTTAAGTTTGTGGCTATGGCAAGCAGGTCCTCTATTAATTTGGAAAAAATCCACCGGTAGAGGACGCTGTAATAGCGATTTTTGTGGCATTTTGAATATTGTACCACCGAAAAGTGTATGAAGTTATGCATAGAACTGAACCAATTTTTTTTTTAAGTTTTCGGCTATGGCAAGCAAGTTCTCCATTAATTTGGAAAAAGTCCGCCGGTAGGGGGAGCTGTAATAGCGATTTTTGTGGCAGTTTGAACATTGTACCATCGAAAAACGTATGAAGTTACGAACTGAACCATTTTTTTTTTTTTTTTTTTTTTTTTTTTACGTTTTTGGCTATGTCAAGCAGGTCCTCCCTTAATTTGGAAAAAATCCGCCGGTAGAGGGGGCTATAATATCGATTTTTGTGGCATTTTGAATATTGTACCATCGAAAAGTGTATGAAGTTATGCATAGAATTGAACCAAATTTTTTGCGTATGTTTTTGGCCTAGCAAGAAAGTCCTCCCTGAATTTGGAAATATTCCGCCGAAAGGGGGCACTATAATAGCAATTTTTGTGTAATTCGCTTTCGAAGTTGATATAATATTGAACTAATAAAAATTGAAATAATGACATTTGTAACAGTATTTTGAAATATTAAAATATATGAGATAGAAGAAAGTTTTGGGATTGGCAAATCCAACTAGTTAGGTAATTTTGGTATAACATTGTCTTACAGGGGCGTTAAAGAAGGGACGGAAGAAAAAAAAAGAGGCTGGTATAGGAAAAAAGGGACAGTAATGGAAAAAAAGGGATGGTAAGCATGGGACGGTAAGGAAAATTCTCACTATTTTTAGTCAAATCATGTTAAGACTAAGTGATAGCCACAATGCTCACTGATTTTTAGAAACAGTTATTTACATTGGATTAAATTTAAAAAAGCATTATTTTACCTCGAAAAATGCAGGAATAACCTTGGGGACGGTAAGACTACCAATAAAGCCACGATGCTTGAAATTGATATTTAAATGCTGATTTAAATTGTGCAGTAAATGTCCTGTCAAAGAGTTTTAGACATTCTTTCTCTAGTGTACTTCTGCATGATAAAAAACTTGAGAAAAATTCTGTGGCTGCATCTGAAGTGATTTTCTGTATAAGTTTAGCAAGAGGGGTAGTAAGGAATCTAAAACCCAGGGACAGAGTTCAAAAAATAATATCAACCGTAAAAATGTGTGCAGGTTAATTTTTTGCTACATATTTATATAAAACAATTGTCCTAGTTTCGGAAAAAAATTACGTCGAATTACTTTTATTGAAACAATTTTATACAGACAGGCTGCAAACTTAAAAATCAGCATCAGGGGCACGGGACGGTATAGGAGTTTTCCTGGTATTTGGACCCCCAACATCGTCCAAAACTTATTTATGTCGTTAATATTGTTATGCAATCGTTCAATGGGATGTTCTCCAGTATATGAAATTACAAAAACCGCACAAGAATATGTTTTCATAATTTCATTCGCAACGGGTAGGTACTACACTATGTGTCTAATCCTCTTTATTGTTAACTCCATTTACTGAACACTCTCAAACAGTGTTGCCAGATGGACTACTTTTTTAAAAATCAGATTCTTGATTGGCACCACTTTTTTGAAATGGTAAAATGTGCCTGATTTAATGCCATATTAATTAAGGCTAAAACAAACTGAATTTTACCGTTTCAAAAAAGTGGTGCTAATCAAGAAATCTGAATTTTAAAAAAAGTAACCCACTGGCAACACTGCGCTCAATGTATAATCGTACTGTTTTTACTATATTAGAAAATTTTCTAATTTTTTTTTTTTTACAGCGTACCGAACGAGGAAATATATATTCCAACCATTAGGAACCATGGTAACATAAAAAAGGAGCAATTGACATGTCCTCAAAACGGTAAAGCTTCGACAGTAACCGGTTTGGCAGTGGATCAATGCCATCGGCGAGAACTTCCACCCCAAACTTGTACAGAAATTTTCTCCTTATACTACCGCCTTACTCACACAGAAATAAAGTTTAATTATTGCCAAAAATAGATATTCATTTTTAGTGGTGGGAGTTTACTTCAGCGCTAGTCAGTCCCTGCGTTTCCGCCATATTGTGAAAGCCTAAACAAATATCTGTCAGTTTCAATGAAAAAGATCAGAATACCCGGTCTAACATACACCAGCAAAAACGAATAGAAAATTTTACCATATTTGTGACTTATTCATGTGAACAAACTGATAAAATAAGGCGAAATTTTCTATTTAAAATTTACCGGTGGAAATTTGCTCCGGCGCTAATCAGAAACACTTGATCCGATGTAAAAAACCAGCTATCATCTTGTGGCAACCTCTTTAGTTACTTCACTGGAAACTGGTAGATTCTACACTATATGTCTCCACCTTTTTTTATCATAACTCTACTCTAGAAAAATTGAGGCCCGTATCAGGATTGAAACACAGTACTTATAATTAGTAACCAAGAAGATGAGCAATCAGATATGAAAATTTATTTAGAAAAAAAAAAACACTATCTATAAAAGTTCATGTTCATGTCCATATTATTTTTATTTATTTACACTTCTGAAAAGAAAATGATAAGAACTTTAATTTTTTATATATGTTATAGAAACGTAGGAGTATGCCATAAATGCATAAAAAATTAGTTCTGCTATAACCTTTTATAAAATTCTAAGATGATCATGAATTGCAAAACTAGAAAATTACGACTCTGGACAAAGTTTATTCCTAATAAAGAAAGCAATTCATATGAAATTTTTCTCTTTCAAAAATTTGTAATTTAGTTTTCTTAAACTTAATATGCATAAAATGTTGAATTCTTGAAAACAAAAGCGAAACAGCATAATGATTGAATAAACAGAACATCTACATCAAAATTTCTAGTTCCCTAGAGTTATTTCCCTGTTCCCAAACTAAAAGTTGGAAATATGTTAAAAGGTTTTATGATAAAGTTTTGTCTTTCACGTTTCGTTACACTTTTTGAGATATGAAGAAATTCTTTCATTTTATTTCGTACTCTTTGCTAGCAAATCATTGAAATATTGAATGTAGGGTAATCAATTCTTCTAAAGATAACCTATTTGCATTATTTTTCAAAGTGAATTTTGAAGGCATAAGCTTATGCGTCTATATTTAAAATTTCACATCATCATAACATCCTACACAAATCTATGAATAGAAGAAATTTAATTTCCAGAAACTTATATTGTTTAACCTATTGTAGAAACGCGGAAGTGTCATTAAAGTGAAAAAAAATCTATATGGAACTATGAATAAAAAAAAATTGACATATCCTCAAAATGGCGAAGCTTTAACTTTAGCAGGCTTCGCAGGAGCTGAAAACCCCCGGGGCAAACTTCCGCCAGTAAATTTGAATAGAAATTTTCTCTTTATTTATAGGAATTATTCACCCAGAATTTCTATCATAATTAAAGCAAAAATATCTATTCGTTTTTACAGGTAGAAGTTTCCCCCGGCGGTTTTCAGGACCTATGGCACCGTCATTTTGTGACTACGCAAAAATCATCTTGTCAATGTAAGTGAAACACATTTGAATCCCGTCCTTGCAAACTTCCACCAATAAAAATGAATAGAAATTTTTCTCTTATTTATGGTTGGTTGGTTGGTTGTATTTATGTCGGCCAATTATCAGCACGTGGTATATGGGCCCTAAGGGGGGGGGGTGCCTTCCGTGGAGGTCTTTCTAAGGGAACCTAACCCGTATTAACGCTTGGAGAACCAAGGTTCGAAGAAAACCACGAAAACTCCGAACGATTAGGCCGACGGGCGCGATTGAGATCGAACCCAGCACCTCCCGTCTACCAGCTTCGAGAGCAGAACTCATCGGCCACTGGTGGGGCCTCTTATTTATGACGGAAGTTTTGCATGAATATGGTGTTTAAATATGGCGGAAATTTCTATTCAAATTTACTGGTGGAAGTTCACCCTGGCTGTAAACTTGCCCTGTTGATTCGGTGTAAGCAAACAACTGCCACCATCTTGGAACAAGGCACTCCGTTAATTTACTCGCAACTGGTAGAAACTAAACTATGTGCCATTTCTTTATTCAAAGCTCCATTGTTAGAAATGAACCATAAAGTTTTGTTTAAAAATCAAAAACTTCGAAAATGACACTACGTTTATTAATGGTATTATGTAATATAAAACTGCAAAGTTATAATCCTGGACAAAATTTATTCCTGACAAAGAATGCAATTCATATAAATGTTTTTTTTTCTTTTAAAAAGCTGTAATTTAGTTTTTGTAAATTGAATATACATCAAATGTTGACGTTGCTTTGGGGCCTATAGCAACTATGGCTTTTGCCTCGAATGATCGTTATTATACACAGAAACAACAACAATCCACAACAATTTTATTTCTTTATTTTTCCATTACATACACTGTTAAAAATTTTGCAGCATTCTGGCAGGTCATTCGACCGTTTTTTGAAAAAACGGTTTCATAACCATAATTTAACTGTATTCTGACCATACAATGGCCAGTAATATGGTCAGAATAGTGTTAAATTACGGTTGTGTAACCGTTTTCGGAAAAAACGGTCAAATGACCTGCCAGAATGCTGCAAATTTTTAACAGTGTAGTTCTATAACTACAGATGGACACTCACAATTACAACCATGTTTTACCCGAGGATTCGAACCCGGGTCCCCGCTGTGGCAGCAGCTGACGCTACCGACCACGCCACTAGGCAAAATCAAATGTTGAATTTATGAAAACAAAAGAGAAAAAGAAACATAATGTTTGAATAAACAAAACTACTTACATCAAAAACTTTCTTTTCGTAGTATTATTTTCTAGTTTTCAAAGTTAAAGTTAGAAACAGGTTAATAGATCTTATGTTAAAGTTTTCTTTTGCACATTTCGTTACTCCTTTTGAAATATAAGGAAATTTTTCGATTTTATTTCTTATTAATTACCGTAATTTCGGTTGTATAGCCCGCAGATCAAACAATTCAGTTTGGACCCAGAAATTTTATTCAGTATTTGAAGACCAATATTTACCGTGATCTAAAAAGTTACATTTTATTTAAAAAAATTTCTGGGTCGAAACACGATTGTTTGATCCGCGGGCTATGCACCGGAAATTACGGTACTAACAAATCATTAAACTTAAGAAACCCAAATATTTAGCCTTAGAAGTGCTTTCATTCAACAATTTAACTTCTTTTTTTTATCACAGCAGATAGTAAAAAATGCTAGAAAAGTTCATTTACTTGAGTACATATTATTTTTACGCATATTTTTAAAAGGAAGTGATAAATATTTTGTATTGTACTTTCTTAATTCATAATTGAATATGAAAATATTTGATTAAAAAAACTATATGGCATAAGTAGTCTACAACACTTTATTTACTAAGTATAAAGTACTAAGATGTGTTGACATTGACAGTACTAAAGACATCATGTAAAGCAGAACTACAAAATTACGACTTTGTTTACTTCTGACAAGAAAATAATTTATAGGATCCACCTTGGCTGAGTGGTTAGGCACTACACCGCTAATCGCTTGAGTGAGTAGGTGGATCACGGAACTATGAATGAAAAGGAATTGACATGACCTCAAAGTTGTGAAGCTTCAACTATAACCGGTTTTGCAGTGTCTCATTTCCGCTGAGGCAAATTTTCACCAGTAAATTTCAATAGAAATTTTCTCCTTATTTAAGCGCCTTATTAATGCAGAATTTCAATAAAATTATGGCCAAAATTAGATATTTACTTTTACTGGTGAAAGTTTACTTCTGCGGTAGTAAAGCACTACCCTTCCGGCATATTGTGATAACTTAAACAACTTCTTGTCTGCATCAGTGAAAGAGATTATATATCCTGCCAACGTCCACCAGTAAAAACTAATAGAAAATTTTAACGTATTTGTGAGAGAAATTTTACATGAATAAGTCGTTAAAATAATGCGAAATTTTCTATTCAAAATTTACTGGTGGAATTTTGCTCCGGCGATAATGAGAAACTGTTGATCCTATGTCAAAAATTAGCCGCCATCTTGTGACAACCGCCTCAGTTACTTCAATCGCGACTACACTATATGTCCCATACTCTTTATTCATAACTCCATTAGGTGGATGTGTGGGTTCGACTCCCACTGGCTCCGTTGCACACTGTTTTTGGATCTCCCGGTTGTAATTCTCTGGTGTTGTAAATTTCCTTGGGGCAATCTCGTATTTGTATATTGACGATGATTTAAAAGTGGACACCTGATTTCAAGCACACAAGTCATATGTATGTGATCAATAAAATGATTTATTGGAATGTTTTCTTTTTCAAAGATTTTGCGAGGGTCTACTTCTCCGGGTCAGAATTTTTAATTTTGTTCTTACAATTTTTGCATCCCTCAATTAAGTAGAATTGCCCTATAGCGATTTCGTGACATTTTAAATCTTTTTTTGCTCGTTGAATGTAACGCTGCAACAGCCAGAAAACGGTTTTCGACGCGCAGCTGTACGCTCGAAGTTTATTTCATCTCTAAACCATGTATGAAAAAAAAAACAACAAAAAAAAAAACGATGCGAAACCATTTTTCTCCCAACTATGTTCTTCAAACTGGGCGACCATTTTTCTCCTGAACTGTTCGACCGATTTCCTTCATTTGATTTTAAACGAAAGGTAATCACTTTTGCTGGAGCTTATACCACAGTAAAGTGTAATTTTCATTGAGTAATTATTTTTTCGAGTTCGCAAAACGTAAAAAAAGGACTTTAAACCTTTCCGGGGCGCCATTTGCAGTCTGTAAACGCTTAATTTTAATGCTCAAACTCACAGCTGGCACCAGTAATTTTTAAGTACAATTTCGATCTCATAAAATGCATGAAGAAAAGCTTTTGATTATTTTCAAATAAATTTGTTCGTAAATTGCAGTGTGAATTAATTATTTGAAAATTTTTAGAGCAGGAATGTCTTGCCCCTGAATTGGTTAACGATAAGCTTTTTTGTTCAAATGACCACCACTTTGACAACTTTAAAAACTGAATGTTGGTATAAGCACCAGAGAAGTTAATGCCCTTTCAGAATTTTCCGACTTAATTTGTTTCGGAAGCTTGTAACCGGAGAAAACTGGTCGCCCGATTGGAAGTTCACAGCAAATACCCGCAAGTACAGACAGTCGCATAAGTCATTTTATATATATTCTTTAATTTTTTACACAAACGTTTAAACATGTAAGTGAAATGTCAATAACAAGGATGCGAAAAGTCCAAAGGCGATATCTCTTTTCTTTTTAATTAAAAAAAAAAAAAAAAAAAAAAAAAAACAGACTAGAAAACAGGAATTCCGCTTCTTCAGAACTTAGTGTCGCCCCCAAATAAAAAAATATATAAATATAGATAGAACAAAACGTATTTTAGTTTTAAGACTTGAAACACACACTTTTATTTTATATAAAATGACGTCATTCACATCCGTTGAAGAATTCCACATTTACGATCCAGTTTTAAACAAAATCTACAGAAAAGCCTGCATATGACGTCACTATCTCTGATTAATACACAAACCCAGCAAAAAGCGTATTCGTCATTCCAGAAAATCGACAAAAACAAAATCGGCTATCTAATGATTCATATGCCTTCACTTATTTCCAATATGGACACTTAAAATTAAATATAGCTTATAATAGCTCCATTTTTTATCAGAAATCATTCATTTATATTTTTTTAAAACAGCACGTGTTTTACCGTAAAGTGCCGTGAAGTAAGCCCTCCTCCGAACATAAGCCCTCTCTTGATATTATGAGAATTTTTCCTTTTTTTCAAAAAGTGCCATTTATGAGCCGTCCTTTCCAAGTTTTATTTTCTGACGCTTTGAATCCTTCTGATTTTTCAGGAAATTCCTTAAGATTTTGTTTCCATATCTCCTAAATGAATATGTCTCCATATATTCCAATAAATAATTTCCATATCTTCCATCTTATGCAATATATTTTTATCTGATCTCTTTACATATCATTGTATCTGAATGTCATATGTTCTCTATATTATACTGTTAATGTTTTCTTTGATTTTTATGCACTATTATTTAATAGATAATTTATATTGAGTTTAAGTTTTATAATTTTTGTTCATATTTCTTCCATAGCTGAATTAATTATTTTATGTAAATTTGATTCATAAATTTATTATTTGTATTATTGGAAACAACTTAGCTTCGATGGAAGGGAATTTTATAATTTTAAAAAAAATGTTAATTTGATCAAATAATCTTTAATTTTATTTTGATCTAATTTTATTTAGCAAGTCTTATAAATCCTGTAAAATTACACAAATTTGAAAAATCCCCCCCCCCCCCCCCCACCACCGCTCCCAATTTTTCTATCCTTTTCACAATTCTTCCAATTATAAGACCCCATAAGATCATTAGAATTTACTCTTTGCTAAAGGGGGAGGGGGGTTACTTCCGGTACTTTAAGGTACATTTTTTTTTCAGTTGTTATGGGAAAATGGCCACAAAGGTATAATAATCTACTATTTTCCAACTATTTTTCCTTATACTTTCTACAAAAATGTAGTACTTCAGTTGTTACCATTACAGAAATTGTGTTTAAAACTATAAAAATAATAATAATAATATCTCAAAAATAAATTGAGATGCAGTTTTCAAACAAATTGCATTTAAAAATACATTTCTTTCCCTGTACGACTGTGTAAAATTTGAAAATGTGTGAATTTTAGAAGTTAAAAAATATTGCAGTGGATAATATCAGTATTTAACCGTACAATGATACATCTGCTTCTTTTTACGGCTGGCTTATGTAACGGGACGTTATATTTTAGGAATGACATTTTAATTATTGCCCGAAAGAAATAGCATTTCGGTGGCTAATATAAACAAACGTGAACACGTGAATTTTAGGCCTTAATAAAGAAGTAGAATTTCCCCTTAATCCCTTAATTCTCGCTCTCGTGATATTCACGGGCTGTGTATTTTATTCAGATTGTTTGATTCCCACCAGTTTTATAAAATAGTGTATTGGCTTTATTATGGTATCATTTTACCTTTCATTAAATAAAGTGTATATTTCTTTTTCAAAAAGGTGGTTCCAATAAGTAATTTGAATTTTTAAAGCGTAATTTAATGCCACTGTTAAAGGGTTAAACATGCATCAAATGTTGAACTTAAGAAAACAAAAGCAAAAAATCATAATCATCGAATAAACAGAACACCTATACTAAAATTAATTCCCTAGTTATTTTCTTGTTTGAAGCTATGGAAATATGTTAACAGGTCCTATGATAAAGTTTTCTACTGCATGTTATGTTGCTCTTTTTCAGATATGACGAAATTGTTTTATTTTATTTCATACTCTTTGCTAGCAAATCATTGAAATATCGAATTTAGGGTACTCAAATATTTAGTCTTGAAAATACTCTCAGTCGATAAGTTAACTTCTTTTTATATCCCAGTCGATAATGGGGTCTGCTTCTTTAAACTTATATTTTTTCAAAAGAATTTTTAAAACTTTCAAAAGATGTTTTACTAGTAATCGATATTATGCGATACTTTTGACAACTTAAAAAAATCTGAACTTTAAGTTTTCTGATTGCTTTCGATTGTTTTTCTTGAAATATTAAAATTTTTCTCTTTGAGAATTATGTGTCTACCTTTTTCAAACTTTACTCTTTTTGCCTTTTTTGAGGTTATTATTTTGTTAAATGAAGTAAAACTTATGAGCTATTGAATATATACGTATCATAAACATGTTTAGCTGATTTTTAATTGATCAGTTTTATTTTATCGTTTTTTCGTAATATGTAGAATATATTAAAAGTTATAATAAAATTATATATATATATAATTTTAATAATTGCATTACTTTGGTTTTCGTGTAATTTTCATAGAAAATTGTAAATTGATCTAATTTTTCATTTTTTCCTATTGGTGAATTTAGGATATCATATGATATTAGTCTGACTAATTAAATATTTACTAAATAACAAACAAAATATGAATTCCGCCATATATATAAAAATCATAGTTCAGTAATTCAAAAAGCTTTCATATTAAAAATTAAAGCAAAAGGCGATAATATTCAGTTTTATTTAGTATTTTAGTTTATCAGTTTTATTTAATTAGTTTTCTATTATATGTAGATCTTTCAGGCAGTGTTGCAAGTGGGCAACATTTTAAAAATTCAGATTTCTTGATTGGTACCACTTTTTTGAAGTAGTGAAATTCGCCTTATTTAATGGCATATTAATTAACCCCTTGAGGGCGGAGCGATATATTATATCCCACCTAATTTTAAGTAAGATTCGCGTCATAAACTTTTACTTTTATAACTTTGGTGGAAAAAAAAGCAGAGAAATTGCTTTTCCTTATTTTGAAATAAAATGTTTCCAAATTTCAGGTGGGAATTCAACGTTACAGAAACACAATTGCTTGCCCCTCAAAGGGTTAAGGCAAACAAGACGAATTTTAATATTTCAAAAAATTGGTACCAATCAATAAAACTGAAATTAAAAAAAAAGTAGCCCACAGGCAACACTGCTTTCAGGTTAATGATTTTATCAAAACTCGATAACATTAAATAAAAAATATGATTCAGTTTTTTTAACGTTAATTTTCTCGATTGCTTCTGTTTTTTCCTTGTAATTTTCGCAGACAATTGTAAATTATATCTACATTTATAAATTTTTTTTTCTTGAATTTAGGACATCATTCGATATTTTTAAATTATTTTTTTACTTACTAATTATGTACATGAATTGCAGAGTACATATGAGTATATAATAGCCATTGTTCAGTAATTCAAAAAGCTTTCATATATAAAAAATACAGCATTAATGTTCAGATAATTTTTATTTATTTTAGATAACCATTTTTATTTCATAACTTTTGCATCATATGTAGAATTTAATGTTAATAATTATAGCAAAAATCGTTATTGTTGAAAAAGACGTATCCTTCAGATCAGCTTTTTGTTTCTTAACTTACTTTTTTTATTGTTTTCGTTATTCTTATTATCATTTTAACACACAATCATACGAATTATAATTTTCCTAATTGAGTGAAATTGTGTCCATGCCGGAAATCGAACCCAGGGCATTTCTGGATGAGAGCCCAGTCTACACAATAGCTCTGTAAGAAAATCTGTTGATTTTACAGAAAAAAACTGTCAGCCAGGTCTCCAGTAAAAAACTGTTTATTTCACATACATAATCTGCATTTCTTATGTAAATACGAGAAAAAGTTGTGAAAATCACAAAATGTTCGTATTAAATACAGATTAGTTCCGTAAAAGCAACGGTTTTTTCTGGCGGCCTTGGCTGGCAGTTTTTTCTGTGACATCACTTGATTTTTTTACAGTGTAGATTGGTAAAGTAGTAGAGACAATTTAACACTAGAGCGTCCTGAAATGTTACACAAATTTCATAAAAATATTTGATGCCAGAATTTTTATTTAAAATTATTTGACTGATTTATTTAACGTAAATCTGCGTAGTTTAAATTTAACTTATTTTATGAAAGAATTTCTGGTTCCAGTTGACATTTAATCATATGGTCGGAGTCGAATCGACTGCTTCCGGGCGTTCTAGTGTTAAGCCAGAAAAGTCCTGAGTTCCACCCCCGGCTTGGGCACATTTTCCTTCAGTGAGTAAAATTACAACTCGAATGATATCTTTACCAATAAGTATGATTGTTTTAAAGTAATTAAGTGTAATTAATTATAGTCTTCTAATAATATAAAATAATTAGTTTTCAACCTTATAAGTATCTTCTAAAATGCAAGACTCAGTAAAACACAATTAAATACTAGAACACAATGACGATATATATCTGAATAAATATTGCAGTAATTTAAAACTGAAAAGGGAAAGTAAAATATATCCACAAGATTTAATCGAATAATGTAAGAGAAGATGCAAAACAATGGAACTGATTTCAAATCTTTTGGCGAAGACTTTATTAAATGACTAGAATCTGGGGTCTCTGTTCAGAACCTATTATATTCAAGTTCAGGCATAAATGATAGAATCTCAAGCCACCATTGACATCGAATCAATTTCTTCCTTCAGAAAACAGTGCTTTACATTCAATACTCTTGTTATTGTCCTTTCCGTTCGTGACTTGTCAATTAAATTAACCCTTTATCTATTGACGGTACTTATAAACACCATTAAAATAACTTGTTATAAAATTCATTTAATACATTGATTAGTTGTAATATAGTTTAGAATGAGTTATAGATACATTATTTTATCTTGTTCCAAAAGCGTTATTGGTTACATAAAACAAAAAATCTTTTAAAAGGATGATTTCTTTTGCCTTTGCATCTTTTCAGCTTTCTTGGCATTGGAGGGAGGGGATTTTTCAATTCGGACATATTTCTATATTTCTATTGTAAGAACATTATATTTGTACATTTCCTAATTTTACAAAATACTAAGAAAAATATTTAAAATAAAAGATTTGAGTTGGGTTATAAATATTGCACAAAACCCTATAAAGTCAAATTTAATGAATCCTTCTAAATCCTTCTAAAATTTATTAAATGATTATGTAAATCGGAACGTCCACGGCAGAAAAAATTTTTGCTGAAAATTTTTTTAAACGCAAATATAAGTGTGATACATCAATTTAAAGCTAAAGAGTTGAAGTATATGAATTTGTATGTTTTAATTTCATAACAGCAAGTGTTTACTGAAAAGGAGCTGGATACTAACAGTATAAACTACATTTACATTTGAGCTTAAAATACAACTTATTGAAATGGATGATTTTTTTACTTTTCAGAATTCAATAAAATTACTATGCGTTCAGATCAACAAACGATTATCATAACTTTAAGATCTACATAGATAAAATCTTTTAGATAATGTCTTTAATATATTTTTGGCTGTATTTAAACGTTAATACTTAAATGTCACAAAAATAATGGAAAACATAAAAAAGGTTTAATAAAAAAAACTACTTAAAATTTTTACCCAAAACTTTTAATTCTCTGATTTCGAGGTACAAGACATATTTTACATTAAATATTTTGTTTATGCTATGCATGGAATAGGCTCTGGGAATTTGTCACAAGAGTAACAAACGTCTGTGTCACAAGAGTAACACATAATACTTTTGTCGATAGTTTGATATAAAACTGCGTTACAACCAAAACAAACAGAATGCTTAAAGTTTTGTTGTTTTTTCTCTGTTATTAGAGCAGTTCTTGAAATAGTTTTAGCTATAACTAAGGTTATTTTGTAAATTTTAAGGAAGATAAATTATCTTTATTAGTGTTTTTTTAATGGGTCTATTTGTTTTTATTCATTTATGGTATTACTTAAGATTATAAAATAATCATGATAAGTAATTAAAGATATAATAAAACAACTCAACTCGTGTCATTTAGTATGCTTTCTTTTGGTTTGAATCACATGGTCTTTGATTAGATATTTTATAGGCTTTGTAAAGCTTCGTTTACTAAATTCTGCTGTATAACCTACAGAGGTTCTTATAGTAACTCTTATGGAAAGGATTCTGATAGTATATTTTAAAGGAAAGTTTTTAATATTGCTTCTTATACACGACATTGTTTTAAAGAAAAGGGAAAATTCTGCAAAGCGTAAAAATTGTAGAGAAAAAATAAGAATGAAAATGAATATGTTGTTGTGAGAAATAAATAAAACAAAATATATTACGATAAGGTGAAAAAGTATTAGAACCAAAACAAGCTTCAGCAAGAAAATGGAAATATTAAGAAAAGGAAAAACTAGAGAACTAGTTAACCAGTATTGCCACATAGGCTACTTTTTTAAAATTCAGATTCTCGATTGGAACCACTTTTTTGGAATGGTAAAATGCGCATTATTTAATGACATGTTAATAAAGGCGAAAACAAAGGGAATTTTACCTTTTCAGAAATGTGGTGCCAATCAAGAAATCTGAATTAAAAAAATAGTAGCCCACTGGCACAACACTGTAGCTAGCCTCAGATACTGTAACGGAAAAAAATTCTAACTCCACAGCTTTGGAGAATTTTATGTCGATGAAAATTTAAGGGGTCAGGTAACCTTTGAACCAATAAAGTACATGGAAAAGTGACCTCTGTAAGAATTGGAGTCATTCTTTAACTAATTAACTTTTAATTATAAAATTGAAAACACATGTTAGGAACGATTTATTTTATCAATCAAAGTTGTTAGAAAAGGTATACACATATATAGTTTTTTGTAATTTATTTTTAAAGATAATACAATCTTTACGAAAGAATTATTCTTGCATGCATTGCGCGCATGATTTTTCCCATTTGAATGGCTGAAACAAGCCAACATTTTTTAATGAGTACAGATATAAAGTGCTTTCAAAATGACCTACAATGAAAAAAATAAAACTTGTAGATCCCGAGAAAAAAAAAATTTAGAGTAATTCGAAATATCGAGATTTTTTTTATACAAAAGTAGCCGTGAATTCTAAACTTCTAACTTGAGAAACATAATAATAGGTCATTTTGTGCTTCTGTAAGTTTAATACATCCAACAAAAATTTCGTGAAATTCTAGCCAACCGTTTTTCAGAAATCGTGCGCGCAATGATCAAAATCGCTGTTTTGAGAAAATTTGCTTTAAAGATTGAAAAACCCGTTGATCATATAACAAAAGCTCAAAGTGTTTTAGACATAACTTCTCTTCTAATGCGATTATTTGTATGGGGTTTGCTTTTAAATGTTCCCAAAGAATCATATTTAATTGTAAGCTATTAAAAAAAATTCGATTTTTGGACTTTTCAAAGGTTACCTGACCCCTTAAGAAGAGGTCATTCTTCAGCTAAATCTACGTTAGTTAAGCGTGAAAAAGGTCACACAATTTCATCAATTCTAGGGGACATTTAGTATGAGAATATGTTTTTTGTTTAAAAAAGCTTTCCTAAATTGAAAAATTGGAGATTCCTTTGCAGCTTTAAAGCCTACTTCCATAAAACAATAGAAAATGACTCATCAGAATATCTCCATTTGTTACTGTCTCGAAAACATTCAAGCAATTCATAATGTAGTAACTGGTTTATTTCCTATCAGCGGTGGAAAATTGGCGCAGAGGAGGAGCCTATTGACACCACTAAATTTTAGAAGTATTTTTCGGCTTATCTAATGACATAATTTCTGCGTTTTTATTAAGCTGAAGAATACTATAAAATGTTTGTGGTGTCAATAGGCTCCTCCTCTGCGCCAATTTTCCACCACTGTCCTATATTAAACATTCCTGTGATGGAATTAATGACTTTGTCTGCCGAGATACATCATAATTAGAATTTAGGAAGTCAGAATGTCTAATTGGCGGAGATAACATCGAAGAATTATTTGAAACGGAAGTCCATGATACAGAACTTCTTATAAGTTATTGTAAATAGAAAAACGTTGATAGCATTTTTGCTATTGACAAAACGTTTATCAACATCTTCTCAATACTGCTACTTTTTCAAAACGTTAATCAACGTTTTGAAAATTAACAGTTAAAGAAACCATTTATGATTGTTTAAAAAATTTTTGAAAGCAACTAAATCCATTTCTGTGGCACACATTCATTGAAACTTGTACAAGAGATTATTTTCGTAATGCCAAAAAAATAACCATTTCTCAAAGAATAGTGGATTTTCTGGAAACTGTTTTATTTTCAGGCTAAGACGAAATTTTGCTATGAAATACTACATTACTGGTCAAATCCACAAGCGACTGTATTTTTCAGCTTTTTATTTAGTATGATCCCAATAAAGTAAAATCTTATGCTATTATTTTAGACATTGTAACTCATAATTAGTTTTTTGTAAATGCTTTCGAATGTAAAATTTCAACATTGCATCTTTAAAGGAATTTGTATTTTCCTAAAAGGTACCTGTTTTACCTTTTTATATGATGGTTGTGCTTTCCAATTTAAACAAAAATATATCTATGCAAATATGACTGCAATGAATCAGACTCCTTTCTCAATTAACTTAATTGGGCATATTTTTTTTCAAATACTCCTGGTATAGATGCTGTAGATTTATTTTGTATTGTTGTATAATGATATATATGGAATGAAGTGCGTGCTAAAAAAGCAATTCTAAGATATACTGCTTATTTTGTCAAAAGAAATAAAACAATAAAGTTTCATTACTTTGCGAAAAAATACCAACAGCGTAGGGCATTCAACAAATACCATTTGTTAAAGCCATGAAAAATGACACGATCTACTACAAACCTTACACTAACATGATTCGTACAAAGAATTTGTGTTTCACTAAGTATATCATGATACTGGAGAAGTTGCAAGTCAATTATGTACTCTAACAACGCGTTCTGTTTGAAACTTTAAGATAGTTTATAACACACAATAAAAAGTTTAAAAATAATGGCGAAAGAAATTTCGGGAAGGGGTGTTAAATTTTTTTAAAATCCTTAGCGTTTTTTAACATTTTATGTGCAGATTTTTGACGGAGTCCTGAGATAAGTGCTACTTGTTCTATATAAAAAAATTCATAAGTGTCGATACCACTATTTTAGAATAGTAATTTCAGCAAGTATCTTAAATTAATGTTTAACCACGCCCCCCACCCCGACTTATGTATCTATGGATAAGTTGTAGAAAGGAGTTACGTTCAGATACACTTTTTTGACACGTTCACGCCGGCGCGGTGGGTCACACTCGACTGTCTCAGAGTTGTCAAGTCTCCGGCTTTTTTTCACACCACTATTATTTTAGAGAAAATGTTGTTCCTTTAAATAGACCAATTGTTCTAATTAAATAAAACAACATTTTCCGTATTAAAATTCTGGTATCCAAAAAGCCGGAAACTTTGCCGATCTGAGGCAGTCGAGTGTGACCCACCGCGCCGGGGTGAACGTGTTAAGTATTGAATGGGATCCTTGGTGGTGGAATGTGGAATTAAAAGAACTCTATTTTATTTAAATTAGGGAATCTAACAAGGCGATCTGTTTGAAACTTTAAGATAGTTTATAACACATAATAAAATATTTTCAAAAGAATGACGCGAGAAATTTTGTGGGGGTGGGGACGAATTTTTTTTTAATTCTTAGCGTTTTTTACCTTTTTATGTGAGATTTTTAAGGATTTAATAAGTATAAATTACATCAATTTGGATTTATTAATTAAAGAATAAAGTGTTTTGAAAGGAATATTATACTAAACTCTCTGTGCGATCTGCGATCATACTTACGCACTTAATTTGTATCCCAATCCTTAAATAATTTACAAAGTAAACACGGTGGTTTTACAGTTTTTGACGATAGTTCCAGAATTCTTAAAATGTGAAACATTAGCGCCATCTATTGACGGAATTTTAATTGTTTCCATAATTACTGCATACAAAACGTATGAGCTACTTGATAAGAACTTCACTTATTTCAGCTTTATATTTATTATAGTTAACAAATTAATGAATTTTTAAAGTAAGGGAGTCCTTTCTGAAATATATTTTAAATGATTCAATTGACCAGCTATTCATTTGAATAGGCAATTTTTTATAAATTACAATCCTAAATATATAAATTTTTAATCACTCTCGGTGTTAATATTTCATGACATTTACATTAAAAAAAAAAAAAAATCATTGCTTAGCTGTTATGAGTGGCGTATTGTGGGTAGGGGTTTAGAGACTCTAGATACACCTATTTTAAATACATATTTTTCGCCTTACCTACTCCCAAAACTTTCTTCGATTAAATAAGGCCAAAATAAATTAGGAGTATCCAGAGCATCTGACACCCCCCCCCTCCCCTATTGGATACAACACTTATTTAATTATTAAGACTCTACATAGCACAGTATAATATAATTTAAAAACAACTTTAAAAACGGCAGAATATACAAACTTTGAGCAAACTAGTTTCGGTAACCTTTAGCGTATCGTCCTTAGTCTGAGGACGGTACGCAAAAGTCTACCAAAACTAGTCTGCTCAAAGTTCGGATATTCTGGCGTTTTTAACTTTGTTTTTTAATTTATACAATACTTATTTCTTGTCGTAAGAATAAAACTTAATCCTCAAGATCTAAGGGGTAATACCACTGTGACTCCCTGAAATTTAAGGCCTTTTTCGGGTTTTTGTTAACGCAAAGTGTTAATAAAAAAACCAATTACAGTAATCTATTATAAATATACTAAAGTAGGAAATTGTATTTTTTAGTTCATATAGTAAAAAACTGTTGACTTGACAGATAATGAGATAATTTTACTATTTTTAATTATTTTTTCGGGGGAAGGGGGGGGGGTGAGATTAAAAAAACGATGGTTAGACGTTGGGCACTATAATCATTGTAGATAAGATAGAACAATGTTACTGTTTACTTGCTGTAACGCGTTATAATTCTATAGCTCCGAAGTTGCCCTTTAACTTCCTATATAAATTTCTAATTAATAAAATACGATTTTTCTTGTGTATAAAGAGTATAAGATTTTTTTGAAATTTTCCATGGTTAACCCTCTAATGTTCATAGTGGAATGCGTTCGAGAAATTTCGTCATTCAGAGAATTCGAATACAGACCAGAAAATCTAAATAATAAATTTCGTTTTATTTAATGACGGAATATCTGTTGTTAAATAAATCAAAGATTACTATTTTAAAATTCTGGTATGAATTCGTAATATCTGAATAAATAAAAATCCACTAAATAAAGGAAAATTGGTCGTAGCATAAATGCTACCACAGGTATTTGAGGGTTAAAGTGGTGTTACCCCTTAATATCTTGCTGGAAATATTCCTTGTATATAATATCGGTAAGAATAACGAAAAAAAAAATGCTTTAAAATATAAGAGTTTGTATAATCAAAATATATGAGATGTCTGAATTTTAATGTAACAAACACAAATATCTTCTATTTCAGAAAAAATATATATAATTAAAATGCACTCCTATCTGAAGGAAAAGCAAATTAAAAAAGAGCTACCATTTCCTTTTTTGTAAGATAAAAAAAAGTTATTTTTACTTTTAAAGAAATGGGCTAATAATCCTTAGGAAGACATTGTAGTTAATAAATCTTTACAATTAACTGAAAAGCATCTATCAGAAAATTTTTCTTCAAAGTTTTGAAGAAGAGAGAAAACAATCCGATTGTTATCTTGTTACAAGCAAAGTAAAAAGACTTTTCTTGTTGCATTAATGAAAAGGCTCGATAATTCAATAATATTTAACTTCTGATAGAAATAAAGGTGGCACAGCAATAAAACAAATGTCACAAAAGCATCAGCAAGAGATCCAAAATATATTAAAGCAATTCTATTACAGATCGTCTCACATAAAAAAAAAAAAAAAAATATCCACGTGCTTCTAATTTATTTCTGAAAATATTCAGTATTTGTCATTCACTAAGATCTGTCTATATTAATTTGTGTAACATAGAGGTGAGATGATAGGAATGCTGTAAGTTTGATTGTCATGTTTGAATTTCATTATTAGATTAATCCTTCAAAACCTTTTTTTCACTTTTGTATCCCCCCCCCCCCCAAAAAAAAAAAAAAAAAATCTTGTCGTAATTTTTCTGAAAAGTTACTGATATATAATTATTTTTTTATGTATAAACCAGAATGTAAGTAATATTTTGAGAAAAAAAATGTTTTCTGTACTCTGCGCAAAATTTTACTGCAAATACTGATGTAAGCAAAAACAAATGTAAAACGGAAGAGCTGAAAAATAGTTTATTAAAGCTAGATATCGACCGAAAATTCGGTTTCGTTTTCGTTTCCGGCGAAAATGTTGCTGGAAATTCGACCGGACCGAAATTATCTCCATTCCAAAAATCTAGTTGCATACTTCGCAAATTTTTGACATTACTCTTTGATTTGAGCTGTATTGACTCAAATGAAACACTCTTTAATTATTGCTATGAATTTAGATGTTTACAATTATCAGTCATGACTGACTCAAGACGTGAGTGCAAATTATAAAGCAATCAATGCATATATGACAAAACATTGAAGACGATTTTCACGTATTCATTAAAAGCTACAGACTTAACAGTAATAGAAAACTTTTCGTTTGAATTCTCAGAAGTTTTCGAATACTCTTTGAAAAAGTTCTCGTATAGCAGACGATCATTTACTACAATAATTATAAAAGACAAATCGAGGTATGTATACCAGAAATACTCTTTAATTAGGTGAAATTCGAATAATTAGAAAATCATTCCGTGTCGTAGATGAATTAATGACATTTTATTTTATATGAAAGTGAAAAAAAAAATGGTCAGATGCACAGGGAGCCAACTTGGGCCACATGTATAATTACACGTACAATTAATTAAATATTCTGTATATTTATGTATGCATTAATTACTTAACAATTTGTTTGACATTTTCGTTTCCGTTTTCATTTTCAGTAGAAAATAGGAAGATTACCGAAATTTAGTTTTTGTTTAGGTTTTGGTCGATCCTTAAATAAAACATTTAGAAATATGAAATTTATAAAAAATAAAAAATATACAGTCTCTAAATTTTTCAACAAATTTCAAAGTGAATTTTTAAATACACAATAAAGATTTCCTAAAGATTTGATATAATTGAAATTACATAAAGTTTCTAACAAAATGTTCATAAATGTTTCACGTTGCCTTCTCCGTTAACCCCTTGAAAGGCGGTGGGGTATAATATACCCCACTTAATTTTTATTCAAAAAACGCCACATTCACAGCAAAATATTTTATATAAAATTTTTCCTTTATAATGAACGTGCAGAAAAGCTTTTACTTATTTTCAAATAAATCTGTTTGTAAATCCTGGTGTCAATCAATCATTTCAACATTATAGTAAAAGAAGTACATTGCCCCTGAAAGGGTTAACAGCCATGGTTCATTAAAATTCGGTGTACGCGAATCGCCTACCGAACATCTCGAATGGCCTGATGAGTATCATAGATGTGGTTAATTCTATGATGGTACACATCAAGCGTAAATTTTATATGACACATAATACAGTGCGATTTATAATATATCCTATTACATCCCATTTCGAGCCGCTCTTTTGTACGGCAAGATACGTTATTTTCATGATTGAACTGAATCCACAAATAAAAACAACGCAATGCAAATTTGGTTTATCATACTATGATAAAGATTAGAAAATGTAACGCAAATATAAATTAATAACTAGAATAAGTTTTTTAGAAATCGAGGTGCGTACAGCTGTACCATAATTTTTAATTAACATTTTTCGCTTTATTTAATCGCTGAAAAATTTTACCGTGGCAGTGATCAATCGCATAGAAAGGTTTTTAATCTTAAAAAATTATAAATTAGGGAATGATTTCTGAATTAGTAGTATCATTAGTGTCACCATTTGTCCCGCGTAAATAGGAGCTCAAAATATTCTGGACATCAGTATTTTAGCGGATCACCTGGCAACACTAACTAGGCAAGTGCAGGAAGTGTTACAAGCAGATTTTGACGAGAATGGTATCATTGGAAAGATCTCTCGTGGGGAGTAAAAAACTCAATGGAACTACTCGTCGCAAATTAGCCGTTTTCGAGATATCTGATAATTTATGTCACGCACTTCGTTTATTTATTATAATGTATTTATGCTGTAACATTTGTTATGTAGTTAAATTTGTAATTTTTGCTGTTAAATGGCTTCCTGCGCACTTCTATATAGAAGACCAAAACAAGACCAAGCTCGCAGTCCTCCATGATTTCATACTTTTGGGTGCAGGAAAGCACAATGGTAAACCTGCGGGCCAACCGCTAAAAATAGGTTTTGAGGTGTTTTTCACCAAGATATGACATGGCAAACCGGCTGCGTTTTAATATGCGAATCAGGTTTTAACTTATTCTGGAATTTCAGCCATGAACACGATGAGGTTGTGATATGAATATGATATCTGTCCTGCGGCTCCCTGTCTAATACGTTTTTTCAGATTAATTTTGACGCTGTGACACAGAAATGACACACTCAGATCAGTGAGTCGTCATTTCTGTGTCACAGCCTCAAAATTAATCTGAAAGTCAGAAAACAGCACATGTTTGAAAGCAAACATACGGACAATTGGCGCCATCTATGATCGAGACTTAGGACTAATTATTTTCATGCTCTTGAAGAAAACTTTTCATCCTGAGAAGTATTTTAGTTCAAACCGCACTCCTGTACGACAATTACTGGATTTTATATTGGATTTTAAAATTTGTCCAGGAATTTTTGGACACCCTGTACATATGTTCAGATATATATTGAATGTGGTATTTAACACTAAACATAGCGTGAATGTTACCCAAGTGTTATAAAAGTATTTCACACTAGAATTTTTATTTAAAACATTTTAACATTTTAATTTAATCTATTTCTGGGTGATTTATATTTATTTTATGAAGAAATTTCTCGGTCGAATCAAAATATTTTCATTTGGTACCGGTCAAATGACCGGTTGTTAGTGTTAACCTCTTAATTCTCGCTCCCGTGATATTCACGGGCTGTGTCTTTTATTTAGCCTTTTTTTATTCCCACCAGTTTTATAAAATAGTGTAATTGGCTTTATTATGGTATCATTTTAATTGTAATTAAATAAGGTGACTATTTCTTTTTCAAAAAATTAGTGCTAATAAGCAATTTGAATTTTTAAACCGCAAGTTAACCCTCTCGCTGCGTAATTGTTTTATCAAAATAGCTTCAAAAATTGCGTACTTAATTCCTTCGCGACGAGCGTCTTTTAAGAATTTTTACTCTTTTGCCACCGGTTTTTCAAAACAAAAATTTTCGTCTGATTTAATCGGGAAAATGCTCCGATTAGATAAGGCAAAATTTACAATAAAAAGTAACTGGTGGGAATGATCAAGGCGGGTTAATTATATGGAGAAAATGCATCCCCGATGAAATCTCGGGTTGCGCAAATTTTTCTACATTTACGTTGCCCGAGAAACTCTCTGGTTGCGCAGAGAGAGGGTTAATGCGACCGATAAGGGGTTAAATCTCTTTCAACATTAAAACATTTGAATAAATTCTGCAAGTTAAAATAATTACAGAACACAATAATTTATTTTTCAAGTGATCTTTATTTTATTTCAAATTATCATAAAAAGCCAGATATTGAAACAAAACGTATTCACATATATACTGTTTGTTATTTAAGTATCTTTCAACATAAAAATGTCATATATATTCTGTAAAAAAAAAAAAAAAAAAAAAAAAAAAAAAAATCAAATCATAATTATTTTTAGACATCGTAATCATTGATTTACAGCTGTGTAAATGTCGAATTAATAAAATATGACATTTTCTCCCGGGGATGAACAAGGGAGTTTAATTATGAAAATATATTCAACGATTAAAACAATATTTGCTTCGAAAACGTAATTTGCATGTAATTTTTTCACAATGCAGTTTTTACAAATACAGATATACACAGCATTGAACTTCTATGTCTTCTTATAATTAAATATTTTTTGTAAAATACTTCACTAAATAAATGCTTTATTTTTTTAAGTGCATATCAATAGGCAGATGAGTAAAGCAGACTGGAGGTGTCTTATAGACCACCGCCTCCTGAATACTAGGCCTGAGCGCTGACTCAAAAATGGCGGGTGCTGAAGGCGTGCTTTTTCTTTTAACGTATGTACGGGCCCTTAAATTTCGACACCAATATTTTAAATAAGATTTCTTTGAATTGTTTATTCTCAGAACAATAAAGCGACAAAAACTTTTACAAATTATTGGTACCAAAATTCAAGGGACCTTACACACGCTGAAAAAAACCCGCCTTTTCCAGCCGCCATTTTTGTGTCAGCGCTCAGCCGCAGTGTTGCCAGTAGGCTACTTTTTTTAAATTCAGATTTCTTGATCGGCACTTGTTTGATACATTGAAATTCCCTTTGTTTTCGCCTTAATTAATCTGTCATTAAATAAGTGGCACTTTATCATTTCAAAAAAGTGGTGCCAGTCAAAAATCTGAATTTAAAAAAAGTACCCCATCTGGCAACACTGCTCAGTCGTAGTATTCAGGGGACGGTGTATAGATAATAGATGACGCGCATTTTGGAAACCTTTTAATAATTCCAACAACAATTTTAAATCTCGCATCATTAACTTAATTATTTAGTTAGTATGATCATTTGGTTTTATTATGATTCATGCAAAATCTGGTATCATCAACTTACTTATTTAATTAGTCTGATCATTTGGATTTTATTATGATTCATGCAAAATCTAGAAATTGTTATTAAATATTTTTTAAACATTGAGGCAATAAGAGTTTGCATTGTATCTACGTATTATATTCATCTACAATATCAACATTATATCAAAAGGAAGTCAGTTCAAAACTTAACCCCTTGAAGGGCGCCGGTATATTATATATACCACTTAATTTTAATTCAAATTTGCTTCATTGACACCAGAATTTTTGAATTAATTTTTGCATTTATAATGTACATGAAGAATAGCTTTTACTTATTTTCAAATAATTTATTTTTTTTTTTTTTTTTTTTTTTTAAATCTTGGTATCAGTCAATCATTTCAGCATTTTAGCAACAGAAGTACTTTGCCCCTGAAAGGGTTAAGAAAGTAACAAATTTATTATAAAATAACAAATATGCGAAAGAAACCTACTAAAAATTAAATATTTTCTCTATGCTAAAATAAGTTTAAAACAAGTCGTTATTTTTACGTCAAACGTGGCAAATGTGAGGCATTCGTACTATAACTAGTTTTATAAATATACAGATCTTGGTTTAATATCTGTTGCACTCTTATGCAAAAATGCAGCAATACAAAATTTATTATGGTTACGTATATTAAATTCAGTAATACGGAAATAATATCCCTTCATCTTAAATAGGGAATAATCACCATGACAACCAAGAATCATTACCTATCATGGGATACCATTGAATTAATTACGTATTTTTTATTGGGGGATTCCAAATTCTCACCAATAAGTTTAAAAAGTTATTATTGTTTTATAAGATGATAGATATTCCGCAAATAAAATAACAAAAAATTGCTATTCAAAAATTTCCGGTGGGAATTCCAACACTATTGAGACGTCTGTCGATTAGTGATGACGTCACACTTGTGTCCCCTGTCCTTGAGTGGTTCAATGGCAGCGGAAAAAGCCATTTACATATCTGCCAGCTTTTCTTACAACTATTTCTGAACGGAAAAATTTGCCTTATTTAGTCCTCAGTTTTCGAGTTTTAAATAAAACAATTCTTTCTCTTCAAATATAGTGGTATGAAAAAAGCGTAAAAGTTGGCAGCTATGCATTTAAAGTTTTAATTTGCGTGGGTAATTAAAACTTCGCTTTGAGTGTATTAACAAAATTTACAATATCCCGTGATACGAGTATAATTACCGTATGGGTCAAAATGTGGTGTCAAAATGTTCGCAATTAATCAGGATTTCATTTAATATTTCAAAAAATAAATCGATTTTTTGTCCAATTTTAAGGTAATTCCAATAATAGGCCTCTTAATTCTAATAATATTAGGAAAGCTGTTATGAAGAACAGAATTGTTCAATTAGTGTGATCATTTGAAAGTTATTGAATGATTCGTGAAAAATATAGGAATTATGTAAATATATAACAATTTAACACCTTGTAATAATATATTATTTCTAACGGCTAAAAAGGAGTAAGATTAAAATTTTAACAGCAGTAAAATAGTTTCGTTCTCTTCCCGAATCATTTTCAAAATAAATAAATATGATATTCTGAAATTGCACGGTCTATGATGCAATGAACTAAATGACGGCGTTTCAGTTCATTGCAATATAGAACGTGCAATTTCGGAATATCATTATTTATTTGTTTTGAAAATGAGTCGGGAAGAGTTGAAACATGTCAACAGTCAAATGAAACTAATTTACCGTTTTTAAAGTTTTAATTTTACACCTTTTTAGAAATTAGAAAGAATATAAGTAATATAATATAGGAATTACTTTAAAGTACGGGTGCACAACCTTTTTAAGAGAAGGTCCGCTTCAGTGTTGCCAGATGGGCTACTTTTTTTGATTCAGATTCTTGACTGGCACCGCTTTTTTGAAATGGTAAAGTGCCACTTATTTAATGACAGATTAATTAAGGCGAAAACAAAGGGAATTTTAACGTATCAAAAAGGTGGTGCCGATCAAGAAATCTGAATAAAAAAAAATTAGCCTACTGGCAACACTGGGCCTCTTATAAAAATTTCTGGGTTGTGGAGGGTCACATCAGTAACACGGGGAGTATTCTACTTCTGGGAGGTGATCTGTGGCCTATAAGCAGATAAAAAATATGGTTTCAGAAGGGAGGGGGGGGGGGTAGTTTTACTGCTCTAGGTTCCCCTACCCGGTCAACATATCTAATTCAGTTGGCAAGGATATATCAACAGTTTACGTTTGTATATATAACAGAGATATAGCAAGTATTATTTAGAAGGACTGATAATAATCCTTGACTTTATTCGGGGAAGTAAATTTTGTTTTTTTTTTAAAGCGCTAAAAAAGAAACATAAGCATGAAAGTGGCTAGTGCCGAAAAAAATGTTAACTTTATGAACGAAGGGGGGAGGAGGAGCTGATCAACAAAATTTGCGATTTTTTCACGCCCGATTAAAGAAATTTTCGATTTTTTTTTTTTCACCTGATTGACAAAATTCGCAATTTTCCCGGAGCTCGACAGAATTCGCGTTTTTCCGCGCCTGATCGACATAATTCGCGATTTTTCTGAGCTCGGTCGACAAAACTGACGATTTTTTTCGTTCCCAGTCGACAAAATTTGCGATTTTTCCATCCCTGATCTACAAAATTCGTAATTTTTCCTCGTCCGATCAACGAAATTCGCGATTCTTAACTGACTCCAACGAAATTTGCAATTTTTTCCCGCGGCAAATTGACGAAATTTGCGCTATTTTCTCGCAATAAACTGACGAAACTCGTGATTTGTACGCAGCCGATCAACGAAATTTTCAATTTTCCCCGCATCATCGAGAAAATTCGCGAATGTTTCGTGCATGATCAACGAAATTTGGGATTTTTCTCAGCCTGATCGACAAAATTCTCGATTATTTTCGTGCACGATCAACGAAATTCGCGATTATTTTCGTGCCCGACCAAAGAGATTCGCGATTATTTTTGTGCCTGACCAACTAAATTCGTGATTTTTCGGAGCCCAATCGACAACACTCGCGATTTTTTCGTACTCGATCGACGAAATTTGCATTTTTTCCACGCCTGATCGATGAAATTTGAGATTTTTCCGCGCCCGATCAACGAAATTGGCGATTCTTAGTGACTGAAAAATTTTGCATTTTTCCCGCGCCAAATTGACGAAATTCAGGATAAACAAACGAAACACGTAATTTTTTCGCAACCCATCAAAGAAATTTGAGATTTTCCTGCAGCCCATCAACGAAATTTGAGATTCTTAATTGACTGACGAAATTCGGGATTTTTTCATATAACTGACGTAGCTCACGATTTTAACGTAGCCAATCAACAAAATTTACAATTTTTCCGCGCATCATCAACAAAGTTGACGATTTTTTCGTAGCCGATCAATGATATTTGCGATTTTCCGCTCCTGATAGAGAAAATTCGCGATTTTTCCGTGCCGGACCAACGAAAATCTCGATTTTTCCGATCTCGATCAACAAAACTCGCGATTTTTCCTTGACCGATAGGTAAAATTTTCCATAATTCCGCGCCTCATCGACAAAATTCGCGATTTTTCCGCACCCGACCAACGAATTTCACGATTCTTAACTGACTGACGAATTTTCCAATATTTTCCGCAGCAAATTGATGAAATTCACGATTTTTTTCTTGCGACCTATGGACAAAACTTTTTTTTTGTCCATATTGACAATTGACAACTTTTTGCAGTTATAAATTTACGAAGTTCGCGGGCCATACATAAGCCCATCGCTGGCCGCTTTTGGCCCGAGGGCCACCGGTTGTGGATCCCTACTTTAAAGAATTCTTCTAAGTTAGGGGCAATGAAAGAGAGCTTTTTATCTCCATGATTAAAAAATCCGTAACATCAACATTATCTCTAAAGAAAGTCAGTTAAAAAACTGATGAAAACAAGAAATTTAATAAAAAAAATCAATGTTCGAAAGTACCCAAGACTAAATAATAAATTTTCCAAGTCCGTTTATAATAAAACAGAGATGTATTTTCTTGTGATCTTTATTTTATTTAACCCCTTGAGGGGCAAGTGATTGTGTTCCTGTAATGTTGAACTCATACCGGAATCTTTGAAAAATTTTATTTCAAAATAAGAAAAAGGAATTTTACGACTTTTTTCCAACAAAGTTAGAAAAGTAAAAATTAATGAAATTTTTCTGGTGCGAGTTTTCATCAATCGTAAGTGGTATATAATATATACCGCCGCCCCTCAAGGGGTTAAATTTATCTTATAAAAACCATATATTAAAATAAAATATAATCTGATACTTGTTATTTGAATCGCTTTGAGCCTAAAAACCTTTATATGTATTCTTAAATTCAACTAAAATCATAACATAAATATTTTTAGACACCATAATCGTTGATTTACAGTTGTGTAAGAGTTCAATAAATAAATTATGACGTATTCTTTCAGATATGATCAAGGGTAAATGTGAAAATACATTCTGTTATTAAAAGAATATTTTCTTTAAAATTGCAGTTTCCATGTACAATTTAAAAATATTATCGGTACAAAGATGCACTGCATTTATATTTCAATTTTTTATTATTATTAACGAAAGTAAATAGTGATTTGTAGCATAATTGATCAGAAAATAAGAATATTTTATATCTTTATGTGAAATTTAATAGATTGATGAGTAGAACGGAGCAAAAGCTATTTTATAGACAACAGTTGACGCACATATTCGAAATACTTTAATTAATTGCGATAATTATATGAAAGCTCTTGTGATCAGCTGAATTATTTAATTAGAATGATAATTTAAATCTAATTTAATGATTTGGGCTAAGTGGGGGAATTACTATTAAAGATTTTTTTAGATAGAGGCATTAACCCTCCTAGTACCAGGTTTTAATATTTTATGAGCATTCTTAGTTTTACACGATTTGAACCAGAAATTTTATTTTATTATATGTATCTTAGTTCTAAAAGGTGTCTATTTAATTTCATATATTAAGGATAAATTATTGATTTTATTTTTGCTTTGGAACATCAAAAATTTTAAAATAAAAAATGGTTGCGGTCTTGGTACAAGGAAGGTTAAATAGTAATTTTTCTATACACATAATCAAAAATTTGTGATATGATATTTATCCAGGATTCATACGCCTCAGGTGATTCAGGGAATTTTAGGGATTCGAATTCCAGAAATTTCGTAAAGTAATGCCATAATATATAAACACAGAATTGTTTCATTTACCCCTTGAAAGGCACAGGTATATTATATATATATCACTTAATTTGAACACTTTAGTGTGCAGCTTTGCATATATGCATACAACAGTGTTTTGAATTTAATAGATATTTTTATTCGTATATACCTAATTCACACCAGAAAATTAAAATAGCAATATTTTATTTAATTAATAACAGACATTCCGTATTTAAACAAAGCGAAATTGGCCATGTAAACTTTCTGGTGTGAAGTCAGATTGTCTGAACTACGTAATATTTAGAACATATTTTTTCATGGTAATTAAAGGGTTAAAGGTTAAATTTTATAATGTGAATAATTATGTAAAACAAGGAATTTGGAGACATCCTGATTAAGATATTTACTAATTCGCTATATTTTAGCGTAAAACAGCCACACGGCAGTATTTTTTACTTCCATAGCTGCCAACATCTTACGCTTTTTCAGACCACAAAAATTTTATAGTAAATTTTACCTTTTTAAATCGCCGTAATCTGCCGACTAAATAAGGTAAAAATTTCTATTAAATTTTTGTGGTCCGAAAAAGCGGAAGAGTTGGCAGCTATGTACTTGTATTGTAGATGTGCAGCAGAAGAAAAGATTGACGTATTATATGAAAATTGTGTCTCTGATTTTTTTTCATTATTTTTACCGTGTAATAAACCTTTCAGAGAATCATATATAATTTTTTCGAAACAAAATAAAAAATCGCGCATTTAAGGGTTAATTCCCAAATACCGCATTGGCAACAAAATTTAGGAATTGAATTTTGCATTCGATAACGTACGCAAAGAAAAAGTTTTGCTTACTTTCATAAAAATCTGCTCGTAAATTCCGTGTCATTCAATCATTTTAAAATTTTAGCAACTGAAGTACTTTACCCCTGAATGGGTTAAATCGCTGCCATTGAAATATTCAAGGGCAGAGGACATGAGTGTGACATCATCACTAATCGACCGACTTCTCACTAGTTTTGGAATTCCCGCATGAAAAATTTAAATAGCAATTTTCTTGTATTTCATTTGTGGAATATATATCATCTTATAAAACAATAATAACCATTTAAACTTATTGGTGAGAATTCAGAATCCCTAAATAAAAGTTTAGCCAGATGCGGAATGCCACAGTGTTGCCGAATTTTCTGATTTTTTATTGGGGTATTCCAAATTCCCTCCAGTAATTTTAAATATTTTTGTTTTATAAACTAATAGATATTCCACAAATAAAATAAAATTACTATTCAAAATTCTCCGGTATGAATTCCAACACTAGTGATAAGTCGGTCGATTAGTGATGACGTCACACTCGTGTCCACTGGCCTAGAGTATCTCGATAGCAGCGGTTAACCCCTTAACCTACAATGACGGGCCTACAATGACGTACGATGATCGAGCCAAATGTAAATTCTTCTTACCACTCAAATTTCACAGTAAATATAGTTTAATTTAATCGTCGAAATTCCATGATTAAACAAGGCGAAAATCTCTATTAAATTTTAGTGGTAGCTATGGATTTGCCAAACCGTGGAGCTGTTAGACGTAAATCGTTGGTTAAGGGGTTAAATAAGGCAAATAGTACTTTAGCAAAATTATCTGGTATCCTTCCCGTGAGACGTACGAATTCTTTTATCTCCATAGAAAATGACTTAATATACAGAAGGAACAATATATTATAAAAAATAAATATTTAAAAAGGTGCCACTATTTAAAAAAACAAAATATTTTCTGGTTACATAAAGAACTTCAAAATAGAAACAAAATGGGGTCAAAAAGACCCCAGTGGTACTAGGAGACTTAAACCTCTCGCTGCGAATGTAATTCTTCACGACGAGCTTCTTTTACAGAATTTTTAATCGTTTATCACCGGTTCTTTAAAGCAGAAATTTTTGACTATCGTAATCGGGGAAAATGTCCTGATTAAATCAGACAAAGTTTTCGCTAAAAAATGACTGGTGGGAATAACCAAATAGTATTAATTTGACCGAAAAATGCATGTCCGAGTAGTGTTGCTAGATGGGCTACTTTTTTAAAAAGCAGATTCTTGATTGGCACCACTTTTTTGAAATGGTAAAATTTGCCTTATTTAATGGCATATTAATTAAGGCAAAAACAAAGTGAATTTTACCGTTTCAAAAAAGTGGTGCCAATCAAGAAACATTAATTTCAAAAAAGTAGCCCACTGGCAACACTGTGTCCGAGCATATCTTGGGCTGGGCAGCGAGAGGGTTAACGCCTTGAGGGGCAAGCAAAAATGCCTGTAAATATTGAATTCTCACCGGAATAATTGAAAAAATTTATTTTTAAATAAGGAAAAGCAATTTTTCAATGATTTTCCCCCAAAGTTAAAAATATAAAATTTAGTTAAACTTTTCTGGTGAGTATCTTGTTTAAATTAGGTGGGATATATTTTATCCCACCGCCCCTCAAGGGGTTTATGAGTTAAATGTAATATGAAAGCTGAAACGATCAACTAATTTTTATATTAGCATGTTCATATTGACTTTATTTAAAATGTGTGCGAAATGTAAGCTAAGGTAAGTTAGAAGCAATTAAAGATAACATTTTTTGTCTACATGATCAACAAATCGGTAATATCAGCACTATGGCCATAGAAGTTCAGTTAAAATACTGAAAAAGTAACACATTTAATATAAAAATATATATTTGAAAGAACTCCAATTAATATAAAATATCAAACTATTTTTTTTTAGTCTAGCGAAAATTTAAATATTTTTCCGTAATTTATCATTATTTTATTTCAAATATTAAAACATAAGATGTTCAAATGCTCGCTGTTATTTAAGAGTCTCTAAACATAAAAACATTCATTTTTATTTTGTAAATTAAGAAATTTCCAAACGTAATTATTTTTAGACACCGTAATAATTGATTTACAGCTGTGTAAATATCGAATGAATAAATTATGACTTTTACTCTCAGGATAGAACAAGGCTCCTTAATTATGCTGGCTAAAATAAATTATCAGAATTCCTTTTGTTCACTAGTGCAGCCGAGGGAAAAAGAATCATTAACTAAATCAATATTGATGAGTCAGAATCTGTCACAGGCACATTAAGAAAAGCTAAATTCTTATTCGGAAAGCGTGGTGTCAATTGGAACGGCATCGCGCTAATATGCCACCCTTCCTATAATCTTTGAATGTTTACAGCCTCAACTTTACTACAGATGGTCGATATTTTAAAATTACATAACATTAAAATAAATAATTTACACGCAGACAGTAAAATATCGTGAATTTATCTATTTTTAAGATGGAAATAATGCAGAGATGAATGTGCAAAAATTGCTTGAAAAAACTTATTTTAATTTTAATTAATTCTTTGTGCAAAATGCAGAAATTACTTTAACAGATTTTTTTTATAAAGATGTAATTAAAGATAACTTTTGTGCTTGTATGATCATTTAATCTTTCATTCGAACACTATCGCCAAATAAAGCCTCTTTTAAATACCGAAGAAAGTAACAATTTAATATGAAAAATAAATATTCGCCAAATATTTTCCAATTTATTTTAGAAAACAACATATTAAAACAAAATATATTCACACACTAGCTGTTATTTAAATCTACTTCAACATAAAAACATTCATATATATTCTATAAATTTAAAATTTTTCAGAACATAATTATTTTTAGACACCGTAATCGTTGATTTACAGCTGTGTAAGTGTCGAATGAATAAATTATGACTTTTTCTCTCGGGGAAGAACAAGGGCCCTTAATTATGCTACGCAAAGTAAATTATCAAAATTTCTTTTGTTCACCAGTGCAGCCGGAGAGAAAAGGATCATAAACTAAATCAATATTGATGAGTCAGGTTCTGTCACAAGCGCACTTCACTATAGTCTCTGAATGTTTCCGGCCTCAACTTAACTACGGATGTTCGAAGTTTTAAAATAATATATAACTTCGCAAAAGATGGTTTACATGCAGAGCATTAAAATATCGTGAATTCAGCTGCTTTCTAGAAAGGAAGTAAAGTATAGCTTATTTTTCTGTGAAAAATAACGGAAAAAACATTGAAATGTACAATGAAATATTTTCTGTTTTAAAAGAACTGTGGGATAGAGTGGTGTAAGAGTGCACATTTTTCAAACAACTGACTATAAATAACTAATGAGTGTACAAAATTAGTTATATTTTTTATTAAACCTTAATAATCATGTAGCAAACCATCATAAACATTTTAGAATGATAATAAAACTATTAGGAGTAATTAAACACAGTGTTGCCAGATGGGCTACTTTTTTTTAAATTCAGATTCTTGATTGGTACCACTTTTTTGAAATGGTAAAATGCGACTTATTTAATGACATATTAACTAAGGTGAAAGCAAAGTGAATTTTACCGTTTCAAAAAAGTGGTGCCAATCAAGAAATATGAATTAAGAAAAGTAGCCCACTGGCAACACTGATTAAACACAAATCGCAAACATGTAATTGAACGCTGACGCATGCACTAGTGTGTAAGATTGCATGTAATTTTACAAATATTGTGTGAAATGTGAGATGCAAGCATCGTCTTTTAACCTGTTAAGAGGTTTATTTTTTTACACAATAAACTAAAAATAGGAGCCATATACCAGTTTTACCGTGGTAAAATATTCGCCTTATATAATCGAAATATGTCTGTCATTAAATAAACCAAATATTGAAGTTTAAAATTAGTGGTAACGAAAAGTTTTTAGTAACGAAACAAGCAACCTTTCTTACGCGTACTGTGTACCGGCAAACCGGTTACGGGGGCTGGTCACTCAGCTTCTGATCTCCCCTCACTAATGTAAAGTCTTTGGGTATTTGATACGTTCGTATATTTAAAATATCTCCTCGGGAAATTAATGTTTTTAACTTTAATTTTTTGTGTACACTTCCTAAAAGATGTCCCTTTTTTTCTTAGTTCTCAAAATATTTCTAAAGTATATGCTTAATTTTCTATTAAATGTTAAATTCTTACTCACAGTTCGTCCGCTTTTAACACATAAATTAATAAATTCAGCATAGATTTTAGAAATATTTTGAAAACTAAGAAAAAAAAAAGAGACACCCTTTAAGAAGAGTACACAGAAAAAAGATGTTAAAAATATGAATTTCCCGAGAAGGTATTTTAAATATACGAATGCATCAAACGCCCATAGACTTAACATTACGAAGGAGAATTCCGAAGCTGAGTGACCAGCCCCCTTAACCCGTTCATAGGTGGTGGTTCATTTTCGGACCACCTAATTTTAATCCCTAAATGCCACATATGCACCAGAATATTGAAATGAAAAATTTCCCTTTATTAGATACGTGAACAAAAGCTTTTGCTTATTTTGAAATAAATCTGTTTTTAAATACTGGTGTCAATCACTGAATTCAGAATTTTGCGAGTAGCAGTACCTTGCCCCCGACAGGGTTAAGGGGCTAACCTTTCGAACGGAAGTGCTTCATTTTCGGACCAATTAATTTTAACCCCTAAAGACAAATTTACAACAGAATTTTGGAATGAAATTTCTCTTATTAGGAACGCAAAAAATGTTTTACTTATTAAAAAAAGTGTTTGTAAATTCTGGTGTCATTAAACCATTTCAGCATTCTACGAATAGAAGTATTTTGCCCCTAAAAGGGTTAATTCATCAGAAAATTGGCTCGTTCGTTCTGAACACATTTATAATTTTGTTATCAAAAACATTCACAAAATTATTCACGAACATTCACGAAATACGCATGTATAGTTTTGAAACAGCATGGAATTCAATTTGAAAAAAAATATATTAAAAGTGTTTTGATAGTGTAAACTCAAATATTGTGTCTATTTTTTATGCAAAGACAATTTCTTTTCTAGCTCACAAACCAGCATCTTCCGTACCAGAAACACAGTTGAAATTAGCGATATGCTTTATCGCACCAATATGTTATGACGAATGCGCATTCTTTTCGCCAGCACACTCTTACAACAGACTACCTCAACATTTTTACTGCACCCTACATCGTCTTAAATTTTGTAGTCTTGGTACTGTAGCAATCTGCATAAGAGAATGAACGATGTCGACTTTTAAAAATAGTTTTGTTTGAAAAGATTAGTTAACACGCTCGCTGCCAACTACGAGTATACGCGTAGCTTTAAAATTCGTGGCTTTAATTTATTAATTACTTTGTCGCCATTATTTTAGAATTAAAAAAAATTGCCTTATTTATTGGCAGAAATTTCGCTGTATTAGTAAAGCGAAATTTACTTTTCTGATTTTGTGGTGGCAAACGACTTTCAAGAAGAAATTTAAAAATTTTTACTTTATAGTTTTTGCCGCGAACGTGTTGAAAAGATGCCAGTTTAAAAACAGTTTTTTATTTGTTTTTGAACATAAAAATTTGAAAACAATTCTATTCTAAAAAAAAAAGATAATAATGATAATATTCAACACGACCAAAGAATTCTTTAAACTAGTTTCGATTTTACACATTTCGTCCAGTATCTACTTAACACGTTCGCTGCCAACTACGACTATACTCGTAGCGTTAATATTCTTGGCTTTAATTTATTAATTACTTTGTCGCCATTATTCTATAATAAAAAAAATGCCTTATTTATTGGCAGAAATTTCGCTGTATTAGTAAAGCGAAATTTACCTTTCTGAATTTGCGGTGGCTAACGACTTTCAAGAAGAAATTTGAAAATTCTTACTTTATAGTTTTGGCAGCGAACGTGTTAAATTCTTGATTTATTGTCTTTGAACTTCTAGGATGTAAAAAAGATGTTTGAACTCATATTTTTAAGTGAAGATTTAGTCACGAGGGCATTAGGGGCTAATAATAAATTTCATGATAAAATAATAATTGCAATCACCCATGTAACAGAAAATGCTCAAAATGGTCTGTCACTTTATTAAATGTCTATGTAGGTCCTGTTCAACGCTTGTGTGAGACCAAATTTAACGCAACTTTCCAAAAACTTGACAAAGTAGAAACAGTATACTTCAATTAACCCTCTTGTCGCAACTCTGGGACTCCCGGGTTCGGGCGCAATGCACCTGACAGACGCGTGTTAGGAAATCGTCATTAGCAATTAATTGACGCAATTCTAACGCTCTTAACCCTAGAACTACCGGAAATTTTACTCAAGTTTTATAAAAACATTCTACACCAGAATTTTTACTTAAAACTATTTAATTTGTTTATTTAACTTATTATTGTCTGATTTATACATTTAGTTTGTTTTGAAGAAATTTCTGTTTTGAATAGATATTTTGAATATACATGTCGGGTCCATTGGACCCTTCTGGTAGACAGAGGGTTAAAGTGATCAGTGACCTTCATTAGGACGTACAAAGAGAGAGTATTTGAAATTTGAATGTAAAAACTTCATTTATTACACTCAAAGCACACTCCATTGCGCTCTCTAGTGGCAGAGAGGAGAAAGGAAACAATTGTGCTGTGCCTGTCCGGCCTATTGCGACCGACGGAGGGTTAAAACATGAATATATTGAATATTTGATGAGATATGATGAGATATGGGAATTTGTATGAAATAATTTTTGACTGCGCATGCATGGAAGATTCCAAAAATTTTAATCCCTGATTTGGTAGTCAGCTATTTAGGGCAACCTGTATAAAAACTGCAGTCAAATATCGCAAACATTCAGAGTGATTCTGACGACTCAATGAGTTGTTTTCTAAAATTAGCTGACAGAGATGCCACGAGTGACTATTTTTATATTTTATTGGCACCAGTGTTTTAAAAAAATAAATTTTGTAGTATATTTCTCCTATTTATGCTGTTAAAAGATATTTTATTTCGATAAAAATACATAAAAATATAATAAATACAAAATACAAACCAATAAAATATAAAAAATAGTCGTCAGTCGCAGTACTGCGAACTACTTTTAGAAAGCAACTCACTGTATCGCAAGACTATTTCTGATATTTCGCGATATTTGACTGAATTTTTTATATAAGTTGCCCTGAATAGCTATAAAATTACCAAATTTTGAAACAAAAATTTTGTAATCTTACACGCATACGCAGTTAAAAATTATTTCATACAAATGCCCATATCTCATTATATCTCATCAAATAATCAATATATTTATTTTTAATTGCAGTTTACTGTTTCTACAAGTTATTTATCAAGTTTTCGGAAAGTGGTGGTAAGTTTGGTTGAAAACACTGTATGCTATAATTTTTTTTAAATTTTCCCAGAAACGTTAGCATCCTAACGAATATGAGTGCTATGCTTACAGAAATACACATAAACGTTGCACAGGACCAACATAGTCATCATAGTCATTTAACACTAGAACGCCCGAAAGGAGTCGATCCGACTCCGATCGTATGACTATATGTCAACTGGAACCAGAAATTCTTTCATAAAATAAGTTAAATTTAAACCACGCAGATTTGCGTTAAATAAATCAGTCAAATAATTTTAAATAAAAATTCTGCTGCAAATATTTTTACGAAACTTGAGTAAAATTTCCAGGCGTTCTACACTCACAGATCATTTCAGGGATAAGATCGTTCCGACCCAAATGGTTGATTTTCACCACTAAATTTTATTAATATTCCTTATTTTATTAAATCTCAGAAATTATGTCATTAAATACTGCAAGATAATACGATTAAACTTTACTGGTAGCAATCCGTCATTTGGGTCGGAGCGCTCTCATCCCTGCCATTTTGAGCCTGTTCTGTTACATGGATGATATTATTTTATTATTAATTAATTTATATTATTTTATTTTATCATATCATTTTATTATTAAATTTATTATTAGTCCCCCAATTGTTCCCGCAGCTAAATCTTCACTGAAAAATATGTAGTCAAACACATACTTTGCACCCTAGATGTTCAAGGACAATTCATCAAAAATTTCAATACATACTCGACAAAATATGTAAAATCCAGAGCGCCCGGTCACTGCCCCTTAATTTATGGACATCAATGTATATCGTTTGTGTTAGGTTACTAGTTTTTATTACTAGTATTATATTAATATTTACTATATTATTGTACTTTATTACTATTACTATATTACTTGCATTATGTTGCTAGTTCATATTACTTTATTATATTACTTATATTTAGCTACAATCTATAGTTAATATTTAAATATCTACTTTAGTTTTCAAGCACTAAAGGCAGGTCAAAAATTAAATTAATTTATAACGCTGAAAAATTTAAATAATTGAATTTATACTTAACTTAAATATGCTGAGTGCTAAAATATTTCCTTCAAAAATTTGTATGATGTTTACATGTATGTATTTATATCGAAGCTTCAATGAGAAGACATTACAGCGAAAATTTATTTCTTCAGTTAAAAAAACAATCACTAGTTTTCCAATGATAATGTTGGAATGATGAAGTTTGTGTAGTAAATATAAATGAAAGTGTTAATAAATACACTTCTTTTACCATTTCTTATTCTTTTGGTTGCGAATTTCTTTTTAATTTTCAGAAGAAATAAATTAGATGCTTAAAAAAACTTAATGTAACTATTCAAATCGCAAAAGTTAATATTTAATGAAATTTTACAGATATGTCATTTATTGAAATCTAACAAATATTGTTATTTTGTATAGTATTCATATGACAATAGGCCGAGAATAACTTTTGGAAACATTTGGAACAAAACAGCATTAAATGGACAGATTGGTTGGTTGATTTTTGACGGCCAATTACCTGCTCGAGGGATATAGGCCCAGGGGGGGAGTGCCCTTCGTGAGGGTCTTTCTAAGGGAACCTAACCCGTATTAACGCTTGGAAATCCAAGGTTCGAAGAAAACCACGAAAACTCCCAACGATTAGGCCGACGGGCGCGATAGGGATTGAACCCAGCACCTCCCGTCTACCAGCTTCGAGAGCAGAACCTTCTCGGCCACTGGTGGGGTTTTAAATGGACAGAATAATTTTCAAGTATTTTAAAATTTGTATTGTAAATTACTTTGTTCGAAAATGTAGACTTACTTAAACCCTTTAACGGTCGCATTAAATTACGGTTTAAAAATTCAAATTACTTATTGGCACCACTTTTTTGAAAAAGAAATATTCACTTTGTTTAATGACAGCTAAAATGATACTATAATAAAGCCAATCATACTATTTTATAAAACTGGTGGGAATCAAACAAAGCTGACTAATCTGAATAAAAATACAGCCCGTGAATATGACGGGAGCGAGAATTAAGCGGTTAACGCCTTGAGGGGTACCGGTATATATTATATGCCACCTACGATTAATGAAGTTTTACACTAGAAAAATTTTATTAAATTTTACTTTTCTAACTTTGGTGGAAAAAAAAAAGCTGTAAAATTGCTTTTACTTATTGTGAAATAGAATTTTCAAAGATTCCGGTGGGAATTCAGCATTTCACAAACGTAATTACTTGCCCCTCAAGGGGTTAAGGCATAGCTGCCAACTTTAACGCTTTTTTGCTACCACTAAAATTTAATAGAGACTTTCACCTTGTTTAATCGGCAGATTTCGACGATTATGTAAGACAATATTTACTATAAAATTTTAGTGGTATGAAGAAAACGTAAATGTTGTCAACTATGCTTTAAATTCAAAGAGTTAAACATATCGTCGGTACCATGTCAAACTATACAATATGAAAACAGTGTTGCTAGTAGTCTACATTTTTTAAATTCAGATTTCATATTGGCACCACTTTTTTGAAATAGTAAAATTAGCTTTATTTAATTACATATTATTTAAGGCGACAACAAGGGGAATTTTACCCTTTCACAAAAGCGATGCCAATCAAGAAATCGGAATTTTTTAAAAAAGTAACCCATTAGCAACACTGTTTTCATATCGGATAGTTTAGCGTGGTACCGTCGGTATACCAGAAAAAAAGGAAGCACAATCTAAAGAGATTTAAGCAACAATCTACAATGCTCAAAACAATTAGGGGAGCACATGGTTTTGACGAAATTACGCTAATATTTAAGCCGATAAGTAAGGTAAAATAAAACATCCATAATTTAAATTGCTGTAGAAAACAGATAAAGAAAACTTCACACGTAAATTAAAGTTTATGACGTCAAAAACTGGAAAAAGGTGATAAGTGAATGAATCAGGATTTTGCAGAAACGTCTGTTTCACTGCCTCAGTTGTAAAATTCAATTGCTGAGCTTGCGTTTTGAGAAAAGGGGACTTGAAAATGTCACAACAACATGATTTACCACAGTCCATGGCTGGGCGTGTTATCGGGACAGTTGAATTTGGAGAAACACAACAAAGTGTAGTGGACGCTGTTGGAGTCGCAAAAAGTGTCCATGAAAGGCTGTGGAATCGATTCCAAGACTCATGGAATGGTAGTCATCGACAAGTGCAAGGCCGAAAATGCGCTAATACAGAAACTGATGACCGATATATACTGTTAACAGCCCGTCGAGACGGAACGGGCAATGCTACCCAGCTGCAAACACAGTTGTTCTTGGCCAAAGGACGAAGGGTGTCCAGCCAAACAGTCCGAAATAGGTCTTCATCAGGGTGGTCTCTATGCACGTAAGCCAATGGACTCTATTCCGTTGACCTCAATCCACTGTGCGGCCCAAAGAAGATGGGGAACCGAACATCGAGTTTGGAGGCAACGTTGTTGGAGTGAAATTCTGTTTACAGACGAATCCCGATTCCTTCTGGATGTGACAGCTGATGTGGTTTGTCATGGAGAGAAAGAGGCACTCAAAATAATCCCACATTCGTTCGTGAAAGATCACATTACAGACGAGGTGGGTTGAGGCTCTTGGCTGGAATCAGCATAGGTGGACGTACGGGCCTGCATATCAATCGGAATGGCACTTTGACGGTCCGGTGTAACACAGACGAGATACCGAGACCTCATGTCGTATTTTATGTGGCAGTAATTAGTGATTTCTTTTTTCCATGCATGATAATGCCAGACATTATACAGTTCGTCTTGTGGAAAACATGCTTGAAGCTAAAACAATGCAGCGTATGGAATGACCAGCATGCTCTCCTGACCTAAATCCGATCGAGCATGTGTGGGACATACTCAGACGACGTATTTCTGCGAGATAGAGGCCTCCTTTTACTGTCCTGCACATGGAGATTGCAATACTTGAGCATTGGAACAGTATTCCCCAAATCTTATCGATAACCTCATCGCATCCTTGGAAAACCGATGTGCTGCAGTCTTAGCTGTTCGAGGAGACCACATGCCATATTAAAAATCTTGCATCATTTCTAAACAATACATTTTTTATGATTTACATGAAACTAAATTATTGCCCTAAACCATCTGTTCATGTTCTTTTCATCTTTTCAAAAAATAAAAGCTCCCTTAGCATTTTTTCCTCTTTTTTATGTATTGCGCATTGCTACACATGTACTACCCATTTTATGCCCATACATTGCTGTTTTGCACTGTTCTCTTCACTATTTTGCTTGTTTCCTTTTTTTTTTTTAGCAATGTATTTTACTTTTATTAATACTAAATGTTTAAACATAAATAATGTAGTAAATCTATTGATATATATTACCAGTAATATATGCAGAGAATAAAAATAATTATTAAGACAAATTAATAGTCAATATGAAGACATGTTTTATGATAAAGATATATAAATATTGACGTTCAAGGAAGTAGGGAAGAAAAAGAAAGAGAGTGTGTGTGTGAGAGAAAAAGTACTTCACACTTCAGTCGTCATAAAGAGACTCAAAATGCAGTGTTCTTTAACTTTTTAAAGGGAAGTCATAAAGTCTTTTTGCCATGAACTTTAATAAAAATTCGTAGCAGAATTTTGTCCTGCTGTTTTCAAATCCAAAAGGACTACTTTCTGACACATTTTTTAATTCATTTTTGTTTGGAAACCCATGGAATTCGCAAGTGTTAATTATTCGATAACTTTGTAATCGAACATTTTTCCAATTTTTGGTAAAAACAAAAGATCGTTTCAGAAAATACTGTCAAAGTGGGCATTTGACCCGAAATTCCGCAAGCGACACCACGAGAAGGGAAGAAAACCCGTCGTCCCGTAACCCCAATCACTTATAACTTAATATATATAATTTATTTAATAAAAATTACACCTTCAAATTGATTTCAAATCGCTTCAATAGTCAGGTCCGACAGTGTAAGGGAGACGGCTCAGGACTGGCTTTGCCAGTCCTTTAAAGACGCAGCGTCTCCCCCGATTTGTTCCCCAACACGCCATGGCTCGTTAGAGTTGATCTCGTAATTTAGAACCTTGGTCAGATGACGAAACTTTCACAATAGGAAACTTGGAGGACTTTGCACCCACGACGGATTTTACATGCACCAGGCCGCTGCATTGAAATACTCAAGGCCAGAGGACACAAGTGTGACGTCATCACTAACCGACCGACTTCTCACTAGTGTTGGAATTCACACCGGAAAATTTTGAATAGCAATTTTCTTTTATTTGTGGAATATCTGCCATATTATAAAACAATAATAACTATTTAAACTTACTGGTGAGAATTCGGAATCCCTAAATAAAAATTCAGCCAGATGCGGAATGCCACAGTGTTGATGGCACCTGGCTGATTTTTTTATTGGGGGGGATTTCAAATTCTCACCAGTAAGTTTAAATAGTTATTATTGTTTTATAAGCTGATAGATATTCCACAAATTAAATAAAAGAAAATTGCTATTCAACCTTTTCCGGTGTGAATTCCAACACAAGTGAGAAGTCGGTCGATTAGTGATGACGTCACTCTCGTGTCCTCTGACCTAGAGTATTTTGATGGCAGCGACCAGGCGCCTAATGGCGCCTGGTGGATGTACATGGCGAATTTTTAGCGACCAGTGAGGCTCGATCCTGCGACTTAGTTACGAGCTCGATGCTCTCCCAACGGGGCTCCCGCTGCCACCATTATTCTATTCCAAATCGTTTCAATAGTCAAGCCTGCAAATGTTATGCCTTTATGTTTAACACCTTGAGTGGCAAAGTACTTTGGTTGCTAAAATGATAAAATGATTCATTGACACCAGGATTTACAAGAAAATTTGTATGAAAGTAACTAAAAGCGTTTCTTCGAGTATCTGTCACAAATCAAAATACAGTTTTAAGATACTGGTGCCAATGTGACATTTGGGAATTAAAATTAAGTGGTATATATAATATACCGGTGCCCTTCAACGTGTTAAAAATGAGTCAGAAAGTTTTGTGTTGTAGAGCAGGGGATTTGAGAACCGTTTTAATAAAATGTTCCTTTTGCAGCGCAGGTAAAACGAAAATTAGAATAACATTTCTTTTTAATTTTTTTTTAAAATTCTATTGAGTTTTCAGCATTACATCAACCCAATTACTTTCCCATGAAAGGGTTAAGTTTACATAAAAATGTTAATTAGAGGCCGTCTTCATATTGAAAAGATGACAAGAATCAAGATTTTCAATAGAAACCCACATTTCTGTCATTAGAATGTGAATATTGACCTTCTAAAATTCCAAATTTTAAAAATAATAATAATAATAATAATTTCTTAACCTTTGAATTAGACTAAATACGAAATTTCACGAAGCTTACTTTAAGAGATAATGAATATTTTAAATTGAATTAATTCTGCGGACGATCTCAAAAGTGAAATTCGTTTCGGTAAGGTTGTACGAGGGTGGTTCATTAATTATTGTCCCGAGTGTGAATAAAATACTTGTACTGTGATGATTGATGCAAAATATTGATGCCAAATGTCTTAGATGCCTATATGTTCAATTTCAGAACCGTATCTGCTATATTAACATAATTTGTTTTTCGTTTTAGGTGTGAGAGGTGGCACCTAGCTTGAAAGAGAGGTCGTTGGGAGACGAAAAGGCTGGTTTCAAACTTATAGGGCCAGACCTGAAGCAGTTCTGTTATAGATTTGTGATAGTGGATGAGACGTGGCTACTGTCGTTTGGACTTGGGATCATCTATAAACTGCTCCAGATCTGTCCGCATACTCTCCAAACCAGCCTTTCCCCACAACCTCCCATTTCAAGCTAGGTGCCACCTTTTACACCTAAAACGAAACAATTTATGTTAATATAGAAGCCACGGTTCTGAAATTGAGCATATGGGCATCTTAGGCTTCAATATCCTTCATCAACTATCGCAGTGCAAATATTTTATACACACTCGGGACAATAATTATTGAGCCACCCTCGTATATAATAGACTTAAAGTGAAAAAGACGCAAAATAAATCAATTTTACTTTTCATCAAATATTTGCGATCTCTATTTATTAATAGTTTTTGTTATACTATACAGTGAATATGTACCTTCTCAAATTGTAGTTATAAATTTTTTTTATGCATAACACAGAAACAACTTGGACCTGAAATTTCGTATACACATATTAGAAGTCCCTATAAAATTAAATCTAAGAAAATATTTGTAGGTTTTATTAATTTAATTTTCTTTTTACATATTATTTTAATATTTCACGCATAAAAATTATAAAAATGCATGAAAATTATTAAATGTATGCCAATGAATTTGGAATGCTTAATGCAGACATAAGCGCGGTATCTCAGTTGTTAGCGCACTACGCTGCCACACTACAGATCTGAAGATCACACCCGTATATGGGTAAGGGTCTCTCAACCTAGCTTCTAAGTGGGCTCGATAAAATCAGTACCAAGCATGATTGGGGAATCAACCCCTTCAAGAGCGGTGGTTCACTTTTGGACCACTTAATTTTAATCCCTAATGGACACATTGACACCAGAATTCTGGATCGAAAATTTCCCGTTAATTAAGTAAGTGAAAAAAAGCTTTTACTTGTTTTCCAATAATCTTGTTTGTAAATTCCGATGTTATTCAATCATTTCAGTTTTTACGAATAGAAGTACTTTGCTTCTGAAAGGATTAAACCTTGTGTGTTCCGCATCAGGTTGACCACTTGAATGGGAGATACGCCACACAGAAAATTATGAAAATCATGTTTTGTGATTTTCATTCAATATGTGGGTAGATAAAAAAACATGTAACACTGAAACTTCTGAAGTTTATGATTTAGACAAGTAAGTATGTTTATCGCATATATATATCACATCAACTTTCATATATAGTGCATCTGACATATACATTCATATTAAAAAAAAATATATTAAAAAACACATATTAAAAAAATCCCACAGTTTTTATTAAGAAAAAATTGAAATTGGTAGGCCAATTGCATGGGTTTTTGTAGTGTAAGTCATACAGCTGATAATTGCTATGCTTGTTGGCCACCGTTATTGTCGGTTGGTTGGTTGGTTGGTTGAGTGGGGTTTTATGGCGCAAGGTCCCTTTAGGGACATGCTGCGCCAAGGCAAATTTGAAAAAATACAGAAATATATTTTAAAAAGTTAAAAAATCAAAAAGTTAAAAGTTAAAAAATGGCCATAAAAAATGATAAAAACAACAAAGAGTGAAAAACAGTGGTGATATGATTTGAGTTAAAACCACATATTACGAGTCAAAATATCTTAGCTAAAAATACAAGAATACATGTAAAAACTGTAAAAGTAGTAAGGTGATGAGATAAAAAAACAGTCAATGAGACAAAGAAAGTATTAAGAGATAAAATCTGTATAGCCTATAAAGAAACCAGTCAATAAAATTAAGTAGAAAATGTCCAAATACAAGATAAAGTCAAAGATAATTAAAACATAAATTATTAAAAAACATAAAGTCATTTAGGAACATATTCTTCAAACACAGTATTTTTCTCATCTATATCCGAGTCATTACTGTATGACTCGGATTCCATAGTCTCATCTACGTAACGCTGTAATTGTTTGCGATTTTTCACATTGGTGATGCATGAACTCAAAGATGCTTTTTTCTTTCTTTTCTTCTCAGTTTTCCACTGTGAAGAGCCGGTAGTTGATGATTTCCTTCTCTCTGAATCTTCACAAGATTTTTGTTTTGCTTTCTTAGATCGAGGGGAATTATGTTTCTGTAATGGTATTGGAGATGAAGCAGCCTTATTTCCACTCTGATGTTCGGATGACTTTTTGGATACAACTGGAGATTTCTGTGACTGAGTTAGTTTGTATTCTATTATAACTGCTTCAGAGGATGGTAGCCAATGTTCTAATTTCGGGGTTACATAGCATTTACTACCACAAGATACATCTCGGGTTTCGCTATTTGGAGTGCTAGTTGATTGTGTCATTGGCGGAAAAGAAGAGTCTGTCTGGGTGCTTATGTGCCTTATGGATTTTGATTGTTGTTTCAGTATACTAGAGTAAGAAACCCCAATAGACGGGGTTCTAGACTCAACAAGTTTACGAGCTTCGGGATAGGAAATTTTTTGGGTTATTTTTATAGCAATTACTTCTTTTTCACGGATCCAGTTTGGACAAGAACGGGACTATGCTGGATGATCACCCTTACAATTTATGCAGCGTTCAGATTTTTCACAAGATTTACCGTCGTGGCCGACTTCTGCACAACGAGGACAGGTAAGAGTACCACGACAAGTAGTGTTGGTATGACCATATCTTTGACATTTGAAACAACGGAGAGGATTTGGTATATAAGGCCGGACAGGACAGTTTAGGTAGGCTGCTTTAATTCTGGTAGGTAAATGAGGACTATTGAAAGTCAGAATGATGTGCTTTGTGGGAAGCACTTTCTCATTCCGACGAATTGTTATACGGTGTACATCTATAACATTCTGATCTTTTAAATTTTCTAAAAGTTTTTCTTTTGTGGACAGTAAGAGGCCAGGTTCGGATATTACACCACGGCAAGTATTCAAAGTTTGATGTGCCTTAACAGAAACGTAGAAAGATCCTATTGTATTACAGTTTGAAAGAAGTTGAGATTGGCTTGCTGAAGACACCTCAACCAGCTAATCTCCAGAATGCAGTTTTTTAAGTAAACAGTTGTCACCAAATACAGAATGAAATGTCTTTGCAATAAGGAAAGGTGAAGTTCTCATAAAAGAACTATCAGAGAGACTGTCAGTACGATTAATTACAAAAAAAGAGTGAAAGTGGAATTCGGTACATTTTGTTGCTCTCCACATGGGAGAGAAATGGAAGTAACTGAAGTATTTCCATCCATATTAGAATAAAAATAGAATTTAGACCCCGGCCGCACCACCCACTACCGAGCCCAACAAGGGGATGCACATTCGTGCACCAGTGCTAGCCAGATCCCATACGGTCACAAGACACTCCTATGCTAGTCTCCACCCTTAACGACATGGCTAGTAAGTACTCGCTCACTTGATCCCCAGCCAGTGACAAGTAAGCTGACCAGCTGATTGATGTATACGGGACCAATATGCACCTACCGTCTACCTGAAGCAGAGGCCAAAGCAGTGTGTTGGTTTCCCTCAGCTACCAGGATCCCCCCTTTCCAGGGACACGGGTCGCCACGCACGGCAAACACGTGGGTGGTTTACAATTCTCCACGAGTCGATATACAGGATGATATCGGCTCATACAGAATTGCCCTCACCTCCGAAGAGGAATCCACGACGAGAGTGAAACAAAGAAGAAAGAAAGACAAGAGAAATAAGAGGAAAAGGAAAAGAGAAAGATCGCTCAGGTGCCGGAGGTTGCGAAGCCCGTGAATACCTAAAGAAGGTATCCCCCGGCGGGCTGTTATTTTCGAGATGATTGCTTGCCTTTATTCAATAAACGAGATATCTCCGATAAAATAAGTCAAAATTTTCCATTCTAAAAGGCTCGTAGCCAAAAATCGTAGCATGTGACTTACACTACAAGTACTCATGGAAATAGCCAGTAAAAATAAAAACAATCACGTTAATTACCTATATTCTAATGAAAAATCTCCGTGTTGTAACAAAGTTATAAGTTCATTACCATTCATTCATACTACTTTTGAAATAATGAATTTTATGATACATAAAGAAAAAATATCTTTTTAAAAAATGTTTTCTTTAGACAGTATTTTTTAGTTTTTAAATATTTCTAAAGATGTTTTGCATAATTCTACTCTTACTATATTGTATTTATTTTTTTTTTTGGAAAAAATACAATAAAATTTTTTATACATCCCTTTCATTTATGATTTTTTTTTGAAATACGGTTTTTCATAAATAATAAAGGTATTTATCTGTCAAACATTTTCAGTTTTTCTACTATTTTACTTTAATGCACGGTATTTTTTTTTTTTTTCGTTTTGAATTTGAGGCATATTTTCTCATCGTTTGATTTTAACATAATATAGCAAAAGTAGATTTTTAAATTAATTTTTTGATTATATTTTATTAAGAATTGTTTTTAACTCACAGGCTATCAAAGACCGCTAATGTGCCCGCTTATTCTGTACTATGTACAGTCGTGGAAAAAAAAGTAAACACCGGCTACTAACTCCCCAACAAATTCTCGTAGATGAAAGTTACTGGTACCAAACGATTCGAAGTAAAGTCTACTTTTAAATTATGTATATAAAATTTGCTTAGGGGGCCATCTACATATTAAAACGAACCATAACTTTGTTTTTTTTCAATAGAAGTACACAATTCTGACAGCATAAATGAACTCTACACCCTTCAATTAGCCCAAAAACAAATTTTTATGTAATTCGTACCGTAAGTTTCCGAGAAATTATTTATTTTAAAACGAGCGTATTTTAAGGGCTGTATCCAAATTGAAGTTCCGTACTTGATTGTTAACCGAGAGAGCCCCCTTCTTGATCAAGGCACCTGAAACGCCACTCAAGGAATCAATGAAGCCTGTTAGATTACAGAATAGCGGAATAAATATCAAAATATCTACTCACTTCTATCATAGACGGCCCCTTAAACGATCATTTTGCCGTTTTTTAGGCATAACTTGAAAACTACTTGGAAGAAAAATGTGAAATTTTGGATATCCATAAAGCAGGTCTTAATAAATCTAAATCCATCAAAAAAAATTGTAGGTTGCAATTCATAATTTTTTCGAATATTAATTTCATAATTCATAATTCATATCATAAAATTAAAAAAATTGCAAATTCAGCGTATTTATGTTTGGGTATATTAGTATTATTGCTACAAAAAAAAAAAAAAAAAAAAAAAAAAAAAATTAGCACATTAGGACCATAATTCCAGGAGTTATAAATAAAAATATGAAAATTCAATTTAACATTACAAACACGAAATTTTGAATGTTTATAATTCAAAAACTTATCATTCAAATGACCTGAAATTCCGTGTCTGAGCATAGTTTGAACCGAAGATTTGAAATATCGCGTTAAAATTGGGTATTGCCATTGAAAAAAAATGAAGTTTGGATAAGTTTTAATAAACCCTTAAGAATGATGGCCCCTTAAGAAAATTTTATATACATTATTTAAAAGTAGACTTTATTTCCAATCGTTCGGTACCGGTAACTTTCGTCTACGATAATTTGTTGAGGAGTTAGTAGGGGTGTTTACTTTTTTTTTCCACGACTGTACGTACGTCTCTCAGCAAAGAAAGAAAAAGTGGTCCATCAGCTGGAAAAAAGATAGCAGAAAGCACTGCTATCAGCGTAAAGTGCAATGGTGCCATTGCTTAAACCAGTAAAAAAGTGTCCTTGCGGAATGCAGCTGGCCCATCAGTGATGGCCAACAGCAGGCCAGCATTGGTATGCCATCACATTACTTCAATCCGGCACTTTCCCTGCAGTGCTTCCATGGTGTGGTGGGTCAGCGCATGAGATAAAACGGAGGCCGATCAGAATTTAATCTGATGATATCCAACAGCAAAGTTGACTGAAGCTTCCGGTAGTGGCCATGCATTGGTTTTAGCCATTACATTTCATTAGCCATTAGCAGCAGACCATTAGCCAGCACTTCTCCATCATTGCCAGCACCTATCTTGCTGCTGGCCAGCAATTTCTTCTTTGTTGTGATGTATGCATGTAATGCAGTAAATCTTGATAGAAATATCCGCTTTGCTTAAAATTTTGTAAATAGGTTGATTCTGATAAGGCGCTTCTCTGATTAGTTTTGGAGGTGTAATTAGATTGGCTAAGTATAAAGGAGGGGGCGGGGCCCTAATAAGAATAAAATATACAATTAGTGTAAACAGCATGTGAGCTCAATGCCATTAATTTAACTGGGCACTTTTCTATTTTTATTTAGTTTTGTGAACTGATACTTTAAAAATAATTTTTACAACCAACGCATTACACACTAAAAGATTTGTTTGTTTTTGTGAAAAGACGTTACAGATGTTGTCTATTGAAATTTTTTGTCGTTTCGTTTGAACACATTCCTTAAAGATTAAACTTTTGAAACACATTTGTTAGAAATTTTAAATCCGTATTTATTGTAAGAGTGTTAAATCAGCAGAAAAATTTATTTGATTTGACTTTGGGTAAACTGAAAAGTAGAGTACACCTAATTGAAAGGACAAATTCTGTCTTGATTATCATTGAATTCAGAAAAAAAGCTATAAAAAGTGCTCCGTGATTATTTGAAAAATAAATGACCCAAGAAAAAAACTATTTTTCGAATAAAATATATTTAGGAGTTTAAATTACAATTTATAATAAATACTCAAAGAATTTCCGTTGTTTTATATATTTATTTGCGGCCTAATATAAAACACCAAAGATTTATAAATCAGTGTTTGAGAGGCTTATAATTTTCTCATCAATTGTGTAATTTTTCTGAAACACTCATTATAAGTACATAAAATCGTTTCTTTGTTCTAGAGAACAGTTTCATAAATCACATCGTGAAGTCCCTTCTGACATTTTCTGATTTAATAGATTTTTCGATGGTCCTCTAGAAAAAGAGAAAATCTGAACATATTTCAGAACGGTAGCATTTATTCTCATTTTTGTATTTTCTTGTCCATAGTTGGAACTGAAGTTTAGTGGTACGAAATTTATTGATAACATCTTGCAAGACAACTTATTCTGGATGAATCTTATTGAGCTTTGAATCTTTAATATAAGTTTTAGAAGTACATAACATAAAGGAATAAAATAGTTTATGTGCATTTGAAAATTATTAACAAAAATTTAGAATGTAATTTAGATATTGTCCTTAGATTATATAACTGTTTTTTGATACAAAATGATTTTATTTATGTGAATTTACTAAAAGCTTCATTTTGTAAATGTTGTAAATGAGAAATATATGAAAAATGTTCGACGAATATAAGAGCTGAAAAATAGTGATAATTTGATTAGTGTTCTTGATACTTTTGCAATATTTGAAACTACTGTTACTCGCTCAAATGTAAATATTCTGAAAAAATAAATGATTCATGCTGTGTATAAATTTGCTATAATTCTCGTTTTGTCCCTCATTTTTTATTTATAAAACATTTTTAACTATGAAAAAACTTGAAGAAATAATTTTGAAGAGAGAACTCACAGCCACATTAGTTGTCTGTTTCTTTATACACATTATGAATGTAATTATGCATAAACCCTCATATTATTGATTTAGTATATTTCGTTATTGACGTATTGCACGTCAGTTGGTGTATTTTAGAAAGTTTGGTTTGGCACAATAGAGTGATTTTTATGAGAATCCTCAATTGTTATGCGCTTTCAATTTAATCTAAGTTGTTATGAGCAGATATATAAAAGAGCAGCAATGTACGAACAAAGCGGAAGCTGAGATTCCATATTTTTGTCCAAACTATAGCAAGAACTTGAGAATACTCGCCGAGAAAAGCTAATTTAGACATGTGAAACAAGACAGCAATCTCTAACTTGGCAATAATTTCAGGCTTGTCAATTTTTTGTTCAAAATCATCACAACCGATCAAATTTTATTACTCCTATGGTTACCATAGATTTTTTTAGTGCAATAATAAAAGGTAAGATCGACAACATCCCTAAACTAATCAAACATATTCAATACTATCAGTTGTTATAGGGAAACAACATTCATGTCGAGAAAAAGAATCGCGCTCACATACACTGCAAATAGATGCGTCTGAAACTGAGACAAAAATGTCTCTGAAAAGGTAATTAAGACACCTAAGTGTTTGTTTGAGCAAATTCAGACATAATATATGTCTTAATTTATGACACATGAGTGTCTTACTATAATCATGGCATAAGTGAACTGTGAAAGAAGATAAAAAATGACAACAATTCAGACGTTTCAAGTTTCTGAAATGCAGACACAAGAAAGCGTGTGACGCAAACAACAACAACAACAACAAAAAACATTTTAAAGTGTCTCCTTTTTGACCCATCCATTTGAGATACATAAGTGTCCCAATTTCAGACATTTCAGTTACCAGTGTACATCGTCTAATTCTGAAATGTCTGATTATGTTTCTACTCTCTTATTTATAAAAGTTCTCTAGTTGCCAGCATCACATAAGTTTGAAGAAGTACGTTGTCAGACATTTCATCTACGTCGGACATTGCATCCGTCACATGACAATCATACATAAAAATATTTGATGTGACCGTGTAAAGAAAACTATGCACGTTACGATGATTATTTTTAGCTTAAAACTTTGAATTGAAAAAAATGCTATTCAAATGATTTCCGTGGTGTTTGAGAAAACGGCGTACACACATATATACACACATAATGACTAAAAACAGAAGATTCTTTTTCTGAAGTCGGATGAAAACGCATTTAAGAAAATTCAAAAAATTTATAAAATAAATCATAAGAAGAATCCACATTACTCAACTTGACGTTATGCACCTAGACAAGTTCAATTAGACGGGTGAAAGACGTCAACAAACATGAGCTTGTTGTCAAACGAACGCTCATGCTGCTTTTGTACAAAATCGTCTAGACCAGTCCAAAATATTTGCTTTTAGACCTTTAGGCTAATGTCAGACGAACGTCTTTTGCACGCTTTTTTCCCTACATATCATCCTTGCACAATGCCTACACAATGGTCTAGGATGCCTCCCACTCTCTTATATGTTGAGACTCTTTAAATGCAATATTGCAAACGTTTGATACCCAGTAGACAATCATTATATTAAAATATTTGACGTGTTCATGTAAAAAAAAAAACTACATACGATATGATGACTATCTTTAGCACAAAACCTTTTCTCGTGTACTAGAATTATATTCTATGAGGGCACATTCAAAGCCGTTCATTTGTTTTTGATAAAATTGCCAACATACGAGTACATGCATTCATACATCTCTATTTACACAGATATAGTGTAATGACCAAGATCAGAAACTTGTTTTTTAAGGCACATAAAAATGACTTTATTCTAAATATAAGGTTTTATGTTGAAGAAGTGTTTTATGAAAATGTATTACTTGGACAAATGTGTAATTTGTACAATCTACAGTATTAGATAGAAAACGCATGCAATACATCTGTTGTTAGACACTGACGGATATACATCACGTAAATTCTATTATAATATATCTAAGAAGCGTAGTTCATCTAATTATTAAAGGCGCAAAAAACAAAGAAAATCATCCATTAAAACTTTTAACGTTTTGATGTTGTTTTAGGGTTTAAATGTAAAAAAAAAAAAAAAAAAAAAAAAAAACGAATATATTGAGAACGTCAAGAGAAAAAAAACTGAAGTTTTGTCTAATAATAGCAAAGAAAGACACTTTTTAAAAACGCTAAGAATTATGTTAAAGAATATGTGTGCTGATGTAACACATTTCGAAAGAATAATCTTTATTCATCAAGCTCTAAAGAACGTCCGGACACTTCCTGAAGGAAGTCTTCCTCGGGCTTTCGCAGTTGTAGGATTACTACAGGTAATAAGTGCACATTTACAATTATTGATTAATATCAACGATTTACCTTTATTTTATCTGATAAAAACGAACAATATTTGCATACTCTAAAAAACTGTTTGCCAGTTTTAACTGATGAGGAATTTAATATGCGCAAGCAAGGTTGCCAACCGTGAAGCAAATACGTCTGCAATGCTCTCATTGTGTCAACAGGAATGTCAACCTTTGATTTTTAATTCAGTTTAGTACAAGATGTTCTAAAATGAGATTTACTGGAGCTTATTCTGAATTACCCCATGCTCACAATTACCCCATTGACCCACTGACCCTATAGCATCTGTTAAGACGAAGAAAAAGAAACAGTTAAGATAAAGAGGAAGACTTGCGTAACACTTTGAAACGTATTTGGAAACGGAAAATAAGCTTGATTTTAAATATAATGATAAGCCTGACTTAGATGCGAGTGTAAGTATCATGTTCATCTTGAAATGTGCACACCCAAGAAACAAAATTACAGATTGTTTTTGGACAAGTACTACACATCTACAGAATTGATTTCTTCATTGGCCAAGGAAGCGATTCAATCACTGGGAACTGTAAATAAAGATCATCGGACAAAGAGTTGGAAATCAACTCATTGAAAGACCTGTAAACAGAAAAAGAGGCTATACAGAGGAATGGGTGACTGATGAAAATGGAACAGAAATTGTTACAGTAATGCAATGCGGAAATAAACTAGTTTTCTTTTCATCGTATTTTGTAGGTCAATAGCCAACTCAAAAAAGTCAGCAGGTACTGCAAAAAGCAGGAAAAAAGGTGAATGCGCCCATGATGTATATGAATGCTTCTGTTTGCAGTGCTACCAGTCTGCTACTTTTTTTTAAATTCAGATTTCTTTATTGACATCATTTTTTTGAAATAGTAAAATTCACCTTATATAATGACTTATTAATTAAAGCAAAAGCCAAGGGAATTTTACTATTTCAGAAAAGTGGTGACAATCAAGAAATCTGAATTTAAAAAAGTAGCCCACTGGCAATATTGTCTGTTTGTGGAATCTGAAATGACAAAGCTGCCAGTTTCCCAGGATGGTCCTCTCAAAAGAAAACCCTCATATGCAAAAAATGCTAAATTGAACGTTGTCTGAATAAAGACAATAATTGCTGCCGAGGATTTCATGAATGAATGGAATATGAATGAATTTTGATAGGAAAGTTAATTATTTTATTCTATTTTTATTTTGTTTTGTCTTAACTGTTTATTTTAACACTTTGTCAGGGCTCGCACCGTTCCTAAAATTTTCGTACTTTGCTACCGCTAAATAAAAACGATAATAACTTGTTGTATAGTTCTACTATAGATTTTAAAGGAATGTACCACGAAGAATCTTATTTAAAGTACTGGTAGCAAAGTGCGAAAATTTTAGGAACGGTGCGAGCCCTGCTTTGTTGACCCCGCATTTTAATATGAAATCGGTTTTTCAATACGCTATTCATTACTACTATTTTTGAAAAGTTTCACCTTTATCATTCACAGATTTCTGTGATTGAATAAGGCTAAGCTTATTATTAAAAAATAGTGGAAATGAAACAGTGAAAAAGTTGGCAATTAGGTAAATAAGAGTATATACATGACCAGTCAACAATGTGCCAAAATAAATAGACATTTGCAGAGAGTGAAATTTAAAATATTCCACGTGATCAATCTAGAGCGTTAATGAAACCACACATATTTTTTTGCAGAAAAAAATTATCGTGCGTTGTAGGATTAAAAATTATATAATTGTTTATAAAAGAAACTCGTGAATAGATTAAAAGTTTCGTCCATAATTTTACATTAGGCGTTGAACTCACAAACGGCTTCTTCGATGCTTCTTATTGTTTATGTAAAGCTTTTTATTTTTAAGGATATATTTTGCGACAGTTTGCGTGACTGCAAAGTATTTCAGTGCTTAAAAGGAATATAATAGTTCATTAATAGGAAGTGATTTATGAAATAGAGGTAGTATTTGAGACGTTCATTTATTCTACAGTAAATAGACCCAAAATAAATATTATATTTCAGTTGTCAGACATTGACGAATATACATAACGTTGATTTTAATACAATCTATCTTTCTTTAGTTCATTTAATTATTAAAGATGCAAAAAAGCAAAGGATAATATCCATTTAAGAGAAGGAGAAAAGTTTGATAATACGAGAGCTGTATTTATCACGCTACCGTCAGAGAGATAATTTTAAAAATGATATAAATACTTATAAAAAGAAACTCGTGAAGAGATTAAAAGTTCCGTGCATCATTTTACATTGAGCATAGTACTCACAAATGGCTTGTTTGACGCTTCTCATTTTTTTTATGTAAAGCGTTTTATTTTTGAGGATCAATTTTTACGGCGATGTGCGTGACTGCAAAGTATTTCAGTACTTAAAAGAAATCTAGTCGTTTATTAATAAGAGTTGCTATAGAAATTTCACGGAACTTTATTTTTTATTGCAACTTTCGTAAAACTAAAGTTTTTAGAATTTGAAAGAATTTAGTACATAAAGTAAAATACCGGGTGATCCAAAAATCACAAAAGAAATAAAATAGTCGGTAGCAGAACGATGAGGTTTTCAATGAAATGTACAGGAACAAATGGGATGTTTTTAAAAGTTGTATTGCCAGAAAAATTACATTTGTTACCAACATGTGTGCTTTAACACTAAAAAGTTCGCGAGGGGTCATTTTGACCACTACCATATAATCATATTTCGGTTCGAACCAGAAATTTCTTTGTAAAATAAGTTTAAAAGACACAAAGAAGAAAAATGTTAAATATGTTAAATAAATATAATTTTTTCTTTAATTAATTTTACAATTAGTTTTCAGCAGTGAAATTACACTTGAAATTATTGAATATTAAATACATGATTTATCACATTCCTAACTAAGCGTATAACCAACAGAGTGAAAAATATCCAAGCCGGGAATCGAACCCGGAACCCTCGGGATAGCGCTCCAAGTGCTCTACCATTTAAGCTACTGGTACCATACTCAGCTTAGCAACTCTCACTTACATATGTTGGTAAGGCTGCAACTGCAGCACAAGATAGAATTGTCTTCATGAGCACACAATCCTGCAGCAAAATATGACTCGCAAATGATTTGTCTGTGTTCACCAGTGCTGGGTTGTTTGTGTCTCATGTTTCGCCGTAAGATTGTGTGTTCATGAAGGCTATTCCATCCTTTGCTGCAGTTGCAGCCTTACCAACATACGTAAGTGAGAGTTGTTAAGCTGGTCATCGTCCTCGTAGATTAAATGGTAGAGCACTTGGAGCGCTATTCCAAGGGTTCCGGGTTCGATTCTCGGATTGGACATTTTTCACTCTCTTGGTTCAACGCTTAGTTATCAACGTGATAAATCAAGTATTTAATTCTGTTAAACAGATTTAAATAAAAATTCCGGTGTAAAATATTTTTTATAAAACTTGAGTAAAATTTCCGGTCATTTTAGTGTTAATTGGATGAGGAGCTTGTACAGTAGTGTAGCACAATTTACAATGCAGATAGGATTACACTGTTAAACATTTGGAGCAAACTGACCTTCCTTTCGACTGTTTTTATAGAAGATTGTTATATCGCTGTAATATATCTCTATTCTGACCAATGAGAACGCTTCAAATTATGGTCTAATAACCGTTTTCCATAAAAATGGTCACATCACTGAATAGTTTGCTGCTTATTTTTAACAATGTACGCATGTTCAATTAGACTCATGCATTTAGTGAGAATAGTTGTAACACTGTAAAAAAACTCTATGAGGTTACTAAGAAATTTCTAGGAAACTGAGATGCCCAGAACTTTTTATGTAACTGCAACAACAACAACAACAACAAAAAAATCCATGTAATTGTCCCAGTTTACCGATAAAATTTTAGTAAGCATACAGATTTCTGTAGCTTTACAAGGACTAGTTTTATAGATTTATATCTTTTTTCTTTACAGTGAACAGATAAAATTTTAGTAAGCTAACAGTTTAGTAACAGATTTCTGTAGCATTAGAAAAAGAAGTTTTGTAAATTTACATCATTTTTTATAGTACAGACGTCGAAACGCAAGGAACTCTGCAGAGCAATGAAAAAAAAATTCTACTGTATTTCCTGTGGCATACTGGATAAATTTGCGAGAAGCAATAGCTATGAGACAATTACAGTGCTAACTATAGATGATAAATTCTGATTTTTTAGCAATAATATTTTTCGTTAAAAGAGGTCCTAAGGTGGTAGGTTTCTACATTTGCAATAGAAATAGCCTTCGGCGTAGGTTTCTACAAAATTTCCAAGAATTATCTAAAAAGAAGATTTTTTATGAAAAAACTATTTAAAAAGAAAACGGGCCATTTTGAAGCCCTATAAATGTGAAACTTAGTTATTCTATTTCAAAAGCTATTAGAGTTGCGGAAAAAATGTCAATTAGAAAGTTGTTGGACATCGTTTATTTAGTAGGAAATTATAATCCAAGTACATGAATAGCTTTACACCAAATAGTCCAGGGAATAGGGGATTTTACCTGGCAAAATTAATGGCAGTTCTGGAAATTCGATTACGTTATGTTTTTTGGGTCGCTGAATCCAAATTTGTAACTTCCCACCAAAATTTCCCCCAGCAGCCCCTCAAATTTTGGTAAAATGCCCCCCAAAAAAGATTTTTATTAAATTTTTTTATTGTTTTAGGGGGAAAGTATCTACAAATTCAGAAAGTAGACAAAATTTGCAACAAATAAGATATATGACAATATTACGTAGGATGAATTGGGATGGGGGGATCTGCCTCGGAACATGCGCCGCGGTGCGGCGTGGACTAAGTTGCGCAATTTCACTTAACCACTCATATTGTTTACATTCGCCCTCCCGTCCCCCCTCCAAACTTTCCCTATAAGGCTTACTTTAAGTTTTTTGGGTCGCTGAATCCGAATTTTTAACTCCCCCCCCCAAAAAATCCCCCCCCGCCCCCCCCCCAAAATAGTTGTTTTTAAATAAAATTTTTAATTGTTTTAGGAGAAAAGTATGTAGAAATTCAGAAAGTAGACAAAATTTGCAACAAATAGGATATATGACATTATCACGCAGGATAAACGGGGAGAGAGGGGGCTGTCTTGGAACATTCCCCGCGCGCTGTTCTCAAAAACCAAATTTTTTCAAAAAATCAATTTTTTTTTGGGGGGGGGGTTGCCGGGCGAAATTTTGGTGGGAGGTTACAAATTCGGATTCAGCGACCCAAAAAACATAAAGTGAGTCGAAATCCAGAACTAGTATTAATTTTGCTAGGTAAAATCCCATATTGCCTAGACCTGCATAACTTAGTGCACGTAGCGCCGCAGTGCATGTTCAGAGGCAGTCCGCACCACCCCGTTCATCCTACGTCATAATGTCATGTATCCTATTTGTTACAAATTTTGTCTACTTTCTGAATTTCTACATACTTTCCCCCTAAAACAATAAAAAATTTAATTCAAAAACAACAATTTTCGAGGGGTTGCGGATTGGTGATTTTTTTTTTTTTGGGGGGGGGGGGGGGTGAGTTAAAAATTCGCATTCAGAAACCCCCACCCAAAAAACTTAAAGTAAACCTTATGTGGAAAGTGCGTAGGGGAAACGGGAGGGCGAATGTAAATGATGTGAGTGGTTAAGCGAAATTGCGCAACTTAGTCCACGCAGCACCGCGGCGCATGTTCCGAGGTAGATCCCCCTTCCCATTCATCCTACGTCATAATGCCATATATCTTATTTGTTGCAAATTTCGTCTACTTTCTGAATTTCTAGATATTTTTTTCCTAAAAAAAAAAAAAAATGATTTTTTTAATAAAAACCTTTCTTGGGGGGAGGGGCATTTTACCAAAATTTGGGGGGGGGGGGGTGTTGGGGTTGCCGGGGGAAATTTTGGTGGGAAGTTAAAAATTCAGATTCAGCGACCCAAAATACATATAGTAAGCCTTTTTCCAGAACTACCGTGCATTTTTTAGGTAGAGTCCTTATACGGTCTCTATTGGCCGGACTAAAAAGCGAAAACTGCGAATGTCGGTACGATTTGCATTTTCACCGTGCATCGTTTCTGAGCATCCACAGAGATCATGGCTTCGAAACAGTTACACATAACAAATCTCCGAAAATTAGCGAGTTTACGAAGAACATTATTGTATTTCCTCAAATACTTTAAGAGTTAGGAGTTTTTTAAATGTGTCTAAATTTTTTCAATGATTCAGTATTAAACATTCAAGATTATGATTAAAAGTGGCGCGCCCAATGTGTATGCACGTGGGCCCAGGGCACCAGTTTTGACACATACGTATTTTCGCCTTGTTAAATTTGCCTTATTAATCGAGAAATTTCAGCAAAGATTATTATTTGGAAACTGCTATATCATGCGTCTCCTTCCACAGTGCGCACCATTTACGATGAGATAGAATAAATATCTTTGTTAACCCCTTGATGTCTAGCGCTGATGGCGGACGTATGTCACTAGCCCCCAGTGTTTGGCAGATTTTTTTCTGGCAGATCTGTCAGATTTTTTTTTTTTTAGAAATTTTGAATTCAAACAACAAAAATTTAATTGGCAATTTTCTTTTACATAAAATAAAAGAAATGGTTATGGAAAATCAGTCATCTTGTAAAGAAAGAAATAAGAGTTAAAACTTTCTGGTGAGAATCCGAAATGTCTAATTAAAAAATCACATATCAGGACGTACGCCGTGTACGTCATTGTAGGAAATGACCAAAATATCATGACGTACGCTACGTACGTCATGACTCAATGAACAACTAAATATTTTTTCAAAATAATAAAATATATTAGAAAAATAAATATTTTATAGAGCGTATCTTTAATATTTACATCAGTAAGACATAGAAACATATCTATTATTTCGAAAATACGATTAAGTTATGTAAATGAGCAGTACTTCCTTAATTAGTACTGTATACGGTAATTTTGTACTAAAGATTTCAGCTATTGATGATTATGAAAGCTCTAAAGATGAGCTTCGGCTTTGGCAATAAAATTTGTTCCTCAAATGTTTTACCAAATTCTTTTAATGTTTCTATATGTGAAACAAATATTTTTGAAGAGAAAGTATTCCATTTTATAATTGGCTAAGTATTGTTTATAAACATATTCATGAAAGAAAAATAATTTAGCACAAATATAAGACAATGAATCTCAGAAATGATTCAAAAATGTCGCATATTCCTCTTTTTAGTATACACAAAATAAATATATATATAAAGAAAATATCTTAATAAATAAACCCTATCAGGAAATCTCAATATATTAAGACTCACAAGCATATTATAATGGTAGATGGTACCAAAATATAAATGAAATAAAAAGGATTTAGTTAATGAAATAAAAAAGGATTACTTTGGAACAGAAATGGAATACGAAAATTCTATGATGAAAGAGGAAAAAGTGACACGTGAGTGTTTATATATAGATATATCGTCGGTGCCATGTCAAACTATCCAATGTGAAAACATTGGGCTATTGTTTTAAAATTCAGATTTCTTGATTGGCACCATTGTTTTGGCCGCAATTAATATGTCATTAAATAAAGTTAAATAAGTCGAATTTTACTATTTCAAAAAAGTGGTGCCAATCAAGAAATCTGAAATTCAAAAAAGGAGACCACTTTTTTCACATTGGATAGTTTGACATGGTACCGACGATATCACGGAAAAATTATCCAATTCAAACTGGGCATGCTCTTTCCCACCAGTAATGTCTAGTAATTATATAAATACGTAGCTTCCATAGTCATCGACTAGTCCGTCCGTCTGTCCGCATATAACAGCGCAAAAACTACCCAACCGAATGGTTTGAAATTCAAGATATATAATCGTTGTAGAATTTTGCCGAGTCATTTCTAATTTTATGAAAATCAAATGAAATCTTTAAAAGGTATCAATAAAAATTTTCTTCATTCTATTAAGTCCTATCATACGTAATTGATTCTATGATATCCCATGATAGGTAAAGATTCTAGGTTGCCATAGTGATTACATCGTATTTAAACCTTTCAGGGGCAAAGTACTTCTGTTACTAAAATGGTAAAATGATTGATTGATACCAGGATTTACAAGAAAATTTATATGAAAGTAAGTAAAAGCTTTCTTCGAGTATCTAATACAGAGCAAAATTTTGTTTTAATATTCTGGTGCCAATGTGGCATTTGTGAATTAAGTGTTATGTAAAATATACCGCCGCCTTTTAAGGGGTGCCCCACCAGTGGCCGAGAGGTTCTGCCCTCGAAGCTGGTAGATGTGAGGTGCTGAGTTAGAACCCAATCGCGCCCGTCGGCCTAATCGTTCGGAGTTTTCGTGGTTTTCTTCGAACCTTGGATTTCCATTCGTAAATACGGGTTAGGTTCCCTTAGAAAGACCATCCACGAAGGGCGTTCCCCCATCGGGCCTATATTCCTCGAGTAGATAATCGGCCGTCAAAAATCAACTAACCCTTCAAGGGGTTAAGATGGTGTCATATTACTTCCGTATTACTAAATTTAAAATACATGATCGTAATAAATTTTGTATTCATGCATTTTTGCATAAGAGCGCAACAGTTATTGCAGCAAGATCTTAATATTTATAAAACTAGTTATAATGCGAACGCACCTTATTTGTACGTTTGACGTACAATTTCCGACTTGTTTTCTAATCAATTTTCTTGAAAATTATGATTATAGAAGGCGAAGAAAACTGTGCTGAAACTCTGGTGAAAAAGACCATGCACAGCATATATGAGTATTTTTCTTTCAGATTTATCTCTTAAAAAAAAAAAATAAATAAATAAAAATGAAAAAGAAGAAAACACAATGATTCCACACACAAAACCCATCTTAATTATCCCAATTCTTCTTCAGATAATTATTTTTCCAACCATTTTGATAAAATTAAACTGTCACAAAATTATAAAATCGGTTATATATCACGCATTACTCTTATTGAAGGGAAAAAATTAATTATTTTCCCTACAGTTTTTTTTGTATTGTATCTCGCAATTGAGAAAAAAAAAAAACATGGGAATGATTTCTCATTTTGTGAAAGTTAAATTGTATAGCATTTTCGAAACCAGTCTATAGTACTCCGAAAAAGACTATTGACTTCTGAAAAAAAAATTAATGCATGAAATATATCGTTAAAGTTGTTATAATTGGGAAGAACATGTATTAAAATATTTTCAGATAGATTTTTATGAATGAATGCAGGGGTGTAAAATATAAGCGCCTGCGGCCAGTCTCTCACCACTAAATTTCATTAGTTTTCTTCGCCTAACTTTTATTAGCATTCTTACAAAAATTTCGATAAAACATTTCACGAAAAATAACGAATAAAATTTAGTGGTGAGAGACTATCCGCTGGCGCCAAGATTTTTACACCCCTGAATGAATGCTTAATTTTTTTTCAACGAATTTAGCTTATTTTGTAAAATATTTAATCTGCTAGATGCTATAAACTATATGTTACATCAGTGGTATCCACTATTTTCTGCAAAAAGTATTCTCGCATCACCATTATTTGCACAAAGTAATACAGAAAATTTGCGATTAAGTATTGTGACGATTTCTATTCGGAAAACATAGCTTTGCGGCCCGTGGGACGTGTAATGAGTATCACTGTCTTATATATACTTTAATAGAGTATGTAATGTGCAATTAAATGTTTCATGTAAAATAAACAATGAGTTATTTGAGATATTGTGCATGGTTTGAGATTTTTTGTCGAATGATCGATTTTAATATGCAAGCATATGTTTCATGTAAAATAAACAATGAGTTATTTAAGATATTGTGCATGGTTTGAGATTTTTTGATGAATGATCGATTTTAATATGCAAGCGCATAGCTGCCAACTTTTGCGCTTTTTTCTTACCACTAAAATTTTATAGTAAATATTTTCTTATTTAATCGTCAAAATCTCATGATTAAACAAGGTGAAAATCTCTATTAAATTTTAGTGGTAGCAAAAAGGCGTTAAAGTTGGCAGCTATGCAAGCATATGTTTCATGTTAAATAAACAATGAGTTATTTAAGATATTGTGCATGGTTTGAGATTTTTTGTCGAATGATTGATTTTAATATGCAAGCATATGTTTCATGTAAAATAAACAACGAGTTATTTAAGATATTGTGCATGGTTTGAGATTTTTTGTCAAATGATCGATTTTAATATGCAAGCATATGTTTTATGTAAAATAATGAATTATTTAAGATATTGTGCATGGTTTGAGATTTTTTGTTGAATGATCGATTGTAATATGCAAGCATATGTTTCATGTAAAGTAAATGATGAGTTATTTAAGATATTGTGCGTGGTTTGAGATTTTTTGTCAAATGGTCGATTTTAATATGCAAAAATATGTTTCATGTAAAATAAACAATGAGTTATTTAAGATATTGTGCATGGTTTGAGATTTTTTGTCGAATGATCGATTTTAATATGCAAGCATATGTTTCATATAAAATAAACAATGAGTTATTTAAGATATTGTGCATGGTTTAAGATTTTTTGTTGAATGATCGATTTTAATATGCAAGCATATGTTTCATATAAAATACACAATGCGTTATTTGAAATAATGTGCATGGTTTGAGATTTTTCGTCGAATGATCGATTTTAATATACAAACATTAATTTCATGTAAAATAAACAATGAGTTATTTAAGATATTGTGCATGGTTTGAGATTTATTTTTCGAATGATCGATTTTAATATGCAAGCACATGTTTCATGTAAAATAAACAATGAGTTATTTAAGATATTGTGCATGATTTGAAATTTTTTGTCAAATGATCGATTTTAATATGCAAGCATGTGTTTCATGTAAAATAAACAATGAGTTATTTAAGATATTGTGCATGGTTTGAGATTTTTTGTCGAATGATTGATTTTAATATGCAAACATATGTGCTACATCTTCCTATCTTTAGGTACGTTCGTAATTATATAAATACGTAGCACCAATACAGGGTTCGTACGCATCAAGGGATTAATGGAATTTTAGGTGTTTTAGAACCAGAAATTTAGTAAAATACTGGTATATAGAATTTGAAAACAGTTTTTTTTTCATTAAATAAGGCAAATATTACTTTACGAAAATCCTGATAAAAGGTCCTTGGAAGTCCTTGAAGCGTACAAACCCTGCTATAATCGTCGTCTGGTTCGTCCGTCTGTCTGTCTGTCTGTCCGTCTTACCGCATATAAGAGTTCAAAAACTACCAAACCGAATGGTTTGAAATTTAATATATATAATCGTTTCAGAATTTTGTCGAGTCATTTCAGATTTTATAAAAATTTAATGAAAGCTTAAAAAGATATTAATAAAAGTTTCTTCATTCTATTAAATTGTATCATACCTAATTAATTCAATGGTATCCCATGGTAGGTAATGATTCTAGGTTGCTATGATGATTACGTTCAATGGATGGAATACGTAACGTAAGATGGAGTCATATTATTTCCATATTACTGAATTTGATATATATAATCGTAATAGATTTTGAATCGATGCATTTTTGCATGAGAGTGCACCAGCTATTGCACCAAGATCTGAATATTTATAAAAGTAGTTATAGTACGAACGCACCTCATTTGCCACGTTTCAGATATAGTTTTCGACTTGTTTAGTTACACTATTTCCGAATATAAATATTAACTTTATTTAATGACAGAAATTTGCGCTTAACCCTTTTAGGAATAAAATACTTCTATTACTAAAATTTTATGATTGAATGACAATAGGATTTATGAACAAATTTATTTGAAAAAAAGCAAAAACTTTTCTCCATGTAACTCTCTCCAACAGTATAAGAGGCAAACAATTTAATATACATATATATAATTTGTAGAAACTTATAGAAAATTTCGCACGCCTTCTTTTAGCAATTTGAAATTCGTATTTAACTTGGGTAAGAGGAGTAAGACAAACAAAGTGAAGCGTCCAAACCTGGATTCGAACCACGCTCATTATCGTTACTCGCCAGTGAATAAGAGTGAGAAGTGCTAAACTGGATATCATACAGGTAGCTCAGTTGTAGAGCATTGGTGCGTTAATGGACCTGGCTCGAATCCAGGCTTGGACACTTATTCACTCTGTTGGGTTGACGACTCTCAGCCAAGTTGAATCAAACTTCAGCAATTAAAAATTTCAGAAAAGTGTTTTAAAATTCTGTTTCTGTTGTCGCATTTGGAGATTAAAATTAAGTGAGACAGATTTTGATCCACCAGGCCGGAAATGGTTAAAGAAATCTTTTCGTAAATAATAGAGTTTAAAAACTGGAAAGTCTGTCAGCTAAGTACCAAGTAGTTACAATTAAATAATATCAACTTGGAGTTCGATTACTAAAATCCTATTACAACGAAAGGGACCACATTTAGTGCGCGCATGCTTCAGAGCAAGAGCAATTTCATTACGTTACTTAGTTTCAGAATACTCACCAGGCGAAACTGATGCTTCAGATACAGTAATATGTTTTTTTTTTTTTTCGATTCGATTACAAGTGGCATTCTACAGTATATTTTTTTTCAACATCTTCCAAAATATATATTAAACCTTTTTCATATTTTCGCCTCAGCACTTGAACATTTTGAATGGTGTAATATATAGCTCCAGTTTTTCCACCATTTGGAACTTGCTGATACCCTTTTTAACCGAATTCTAACGAAGGAAGTTATACAATTCGTTTGTATACATAGATACAAACATGCATAAACATATATATATATCTGTGTGTGTGTATTGATGTATGTCCACGCATAACTTTTCAATGGATACTTTGATATCCATAGTTATTTTTGTTTGAAAAGGTCAGATATTCCGCTGATAGTTTCATTTCAACTTCAGCATTATCTAAAAATGATATGATTGTCTCCGTGTCTGTTTTATTGCAATTAGTTTTATTTCATAGACTTTAGTTTTCGTATAAATTAACCAGTCATCGCAAATTTTGAGTATGGTGTTGAAATACAACACCATATTATTTTACGCTTTTAAAATAATCATCATCTCGCGTAGAATTTTTCAACAGTAATAGCTCAAATACACAATACATCATTGCCTGCTGCTCGTCAGAATGAGCGATATTAGCGACAATGGGATTTGAAATGAATGTCGAGTCTTGCATCAGGTTGGGTGACCCAACTATATCCGATTCCGACCCAACCTGTGATTTCTGGTCAATGAATATAGATTTTTCTGATCCGGGTCAGGTATAACCTGGCCTGTGGAAGACTTTAATAAGGTAAGAATAAAGAGGTGACACAAAAACAGGAAATTAAAAAAGAATCCTTTGAAGTCGGTTTTTAGTATTTTTTAATTACTTTTTATATCTATGAAATCCCACTGCTCCGCAGCGCATGTCCACACAATTCGGTTCCCTTTGCCACAATAATTATTCGGTAATTGGATTCCAAGCACCGCTTATTTTAAACTCTCCATTATTCGCGCAAGGGGTTCTGAACACCCCATGAGTAAAAATTTGCGCACAAGTACGGAACTACTCAAGGTCAAGGACAAATCCTTTTAGTAGCTGCTCTTTCATAACTGGCTTACTGAATACCGATGTTCATTCTATCTTTTTTCTTAAAGAAGAGAGGAAATGAAAGTTTTCAGCTGGGGTCACAACACCCCGTGAGTAATAACAAATATTGAAAAAAAAAAAAAAAAAAAAAAAAAAGGTAAGATATATTACTGTTTTAGTTTGTTTTAGCATAGAAACAATTATATTTATGAAAAACGTTTGGTTTTTAAAAATTTATTTTGGTCCTTTTACATTGATTTTTTGCCTTTTTTCTGGAAAATATCGAAATCTCTATGGGAAATTGAGGAGCAGCGTTTGTGGAATCTTTTGCGAATTTGTTTCATCAGATTCTGAAGATGGTGAGGCAACAATTACAGAGGATAATGTTTTATAGGATGACGAAGATTTTGTCGAATGTTCTGATCATAACTCAGAATCAGAATAAGAATCTGAAGAAGTATTGGAAGAAGATTCTGATGCCAAATACAGTCGGTCTCTCCATATTACTTAGAAAAGAATATAATCACGAAATTGTACAAGAAAATGCCTAAAACTTCCATACGTACTCGTTCTTCAAACATAGTTATTCATTTATCAGGTTCTAAAGAGGCTGCTAAGTCAAGTAAAACGCCTTTGGAATTTTTCAAACTGTTTATATTTGATGATGTAATTGAAGATGTTGACAAGTAGGAGAAAGTGCAGATGTGTACAGAGAGATGTAGTGAGGATGTAGACACACAAATATATACAGATATAAAATACAATCTATTTTTTATAGAAAGAGACTACTTTAATCAATAGTAAATTACAAAACTATTACAATTCATTGCACCTTAAAAATTGTGATAAAATCTTTGGGGTGTTTACATGAACCCCGTCGAGTGATCACGTAGTAAAAACAGGCGCGAGAACTGGATAAAAATGGGCTAATAGAAAACACCTTGTATACATTCGATTAATTAATTTTTTTTTTTTAGAATTTCAGTCGTATATTTATTATCAGTATTTTCTTAATTTAAATACCATTCGAAATTTTTAAAACAATGCAGTCATAGTGTAGCAAGTTTGGTCTTTTTTAAAATTCTGAAATTCGGAATTCATACCAGAAATTTCGAAAGAAGAATTTTTACTTTATGTAATCACGAAATGTCTGTCATTAAATAAAATAAAAATTACTATCCAAAATTTCAGAAAAAAAAAGAACTAAACTACCAGTCCTGTACAGTCGACTTTTATGTAAAATGTGCCTATGCTTTGTTTGCCTGCACTGTAATGAAGACAAAGCACAATAGGCAAAAAATGATATACAGTGTATTATAAATGCCCTTCTAGAACTGTAATTTAAAACAATAACTAACAATTACTATAACAATTACAATAACTTTTAAAACAATAATTAGGAAACAAGCCTTTTCTATGAAAAATCTTTAGTTTTATCTATCTCACTAAATAAATATAAAACGCTTAAAAAAAATAAGCGAAAAATTGGTGTTATTTCACAGCGACATCTATAAGTTTCATCAATGAAAAATAACTTAAATTTAACGAAAAATGTAGAGTAATCTTTCCATCAAAGCATCTAACATAAACCAAAAGAAATCTTTACATATTTTGATTTTCATAAGCATAAGTAGCAATAAAAATAAATAATCATGCAATTGCATATGAAAAACGGATTTAAAAGATATCACAAACGAAACATTAACAAATTTTTTGTAAAATTTTGAAACTGATATCGCGTAATGCATAAATAAAATAGAAAATTATGATATAAAACACTGCACTTAATTTCTCGTGAATTTTTAAATTTATTCCATTAATGAGATGAGAGATAAAACACTTGAAAGACAAGAAGGTTTCAAATTTGAATAATAGCTTCTCTTATTTACATTCTAAAGTTTAACAATTTTTAAACCTTTTAAGATGCACTGAGCTTTTAATCTATTGTTGGTGGAAAACGACTCCATTTTCTTTAAAGTACTTCAATAACAATTATGATATGAAAATCGCAAAAAATACCATCGTCTTTTGTAAATCTTTTAATGCTTTAGTCAAATGCATTGAATCAAATTTCTTTTAAATGAGATTATTTACTTCTATTAAAAGTTGAAAAGAAAATTTTAAGATATTCAATGATTTGACAAAAGTAACAGATTTGTATTTTTGAAAAAAAAAAAATGGAATAAAAAATGGTATTAAATAAAATAATAAAAATAAGCTTGTTTTGTATTGAATTTGTTGTTGACCTTTTAATTGTAGGGAAATTTTCATCTTTGCGTTGCAAAATCACTGAAAAATTCGACCTAATACTCCCTCTGTCCAAAAAGTATACGCTGTTAAAAGCTGTTCTGTGAAAAAACGAAAAATTCAATAATAATATTTTATCGTAGAAAATAGCTTGTAATTTTCTCCTATAACTTGTAAAGTTATATGTGGAAAAATATCTATGAATATGTAAGTTTACATGCATAAAAGTACCGAAAGCTTTTTAATTTTACATTAAAAACTAAAAGTAAACCTAGCCGTTATAATGTTCATACGAAAGTTGCTTTCACTCAATACTGGAAAAAGTCATAAAGTTCACAGCTGCGTCTTCTTTCGGACGTGTGCTGCCGCTGACATCGAAATACTCAAGCCCAGAGGACATGAGTGTGACGTCATTACTGATAGACCGAGGCTAACGAAAGAGATAGGCGGTGCATCCCATGTGTCTTATTTTACAGACCGCTAGAGTGACGTGATGCTCTTTTCGCACAACTTCATTGGTGCATTCGATTATCACGTGACTGAAGTGGTCTGTAAAAAAGATACGTGGAATGCACTGTGGTAGCCTGTCTTTCTGGTTAGCTTCGTGATCGACCGACTTCTCACTAGTGCTGGAATTCACACCAGAAAGTTTTGAATAGCAATTTCTTTTTCTTTATTTGTGGAATATCTGTCAACTTATAAAACAATAATATTTAAACTTACTGGTAAGAATTTGGAATACCCCGATAAAAAATCAGTCATATGCGGCAACACTGGGCCATTCCGCATCTGACTGAATTTATATTTAGAATCAGAATCATTTTTTATGATACAATGAATTTTTTTCAGCGCCGTCCTATTTGTTTCTTTATTTTTTATTATTCATTTACAATACATTTATAATCATTACATTACATTTATAATACATTTTATTAAGATTGGCGATGGATAATTGTTAAATGTTAATAACTTCTAAATGTACTTTTTTAATAGAAGAAGCATTTGTAAGCATTTTGGAGATGAAACATAAGCCAAATAACTATAGTCTATGACACTTGAGGAGGCGAATTGTGCTGCCCTATATGGCCAAATGTGACCGGTCAATTGCGATTTTAGACGTTTTGTTAAATATCTAGAAAAATACATAAGGAATTAATCTGTAACTGCAGATTTGTGAGCAGTATAGAATATGTCATATATTTCCGCGAAGATTTTTTCCCGAAATGACATAGGGGACCGTCAACAAATTGAAAAAGAACGAATATCTTTTGGATAACCCTGTAAAAAATAATGTAGCAAAAGCGTTCAAACTCGATATTATTAATTAGTGGCTTATTGCAATGTACTGTGTTCATGTTTATGAGGATAGCATGTATACACTTAGAGAAATTAAGGTTTTTATAAAAACAGTCCCAAATTTCGCCAAGTTTTTGCTTATAATTTGCACAGTTCTTAATATAAAAAAAGTTCTTTTCAGAAAATATGACAAACAACATTGTCACTCTGCAATCAGAATTAAAATATAATAAAAATTGGGTGAAAAATGAGCAGGTTTACTAAAAAATGTTTCATTGCTCATGCGCGAATTCAATCAAAATATAATGTGCATAATGTATTAGCTAAGTATATAGAGCAACTTTTGTGAAGATCTGAAAATCATAGCTTGAAAATTCTAAAAATTATCGTCGATAGAATAAGCTCGAATTCCGTTGTTCCCAAAAGGAAGCAAAAAGATGAAGGGCTGTATCCAAATATAGTAGTACGTGCAATATCATGTACGCTATCTTGGCACTAATCAACAGATATTTGATACGACCCCTCAACTTTCTGCTTCTTTTTGGGAACAACGGATTCAAGTTTATTCCATCGACGATAATTTTAAGAATTTTAGGTATGATTTTCAGACTTTCACAAAAGTTGCTCTCTATATATTAGCTAATACATTATGCATATTATATTTTGATTGCATTCACGCATGCGCAGTGAAACATGTTTTAGTAAACCCGCTCATTTTTCAACCAATTTTCAATATCTTTTAATTCTGATTGCAGAGTATTATGTACTATGTTGCTTGTCATTTTTTATGAAAAAACTTTTTTTTATGTTAAGAACTCTGCAAATTACAAGCAAAAAACTTGGCTAAATTTGGAACTGTTTTTATAAAAACCTTAATTTCTCTACGAGTATATATGCTAGCCTCATAAAAATGAACAAAGTATGTTACAATAAGCTACTTATTAATAATCTCGAGTTTGAGCGCTTTTGCTGCATTAGTTTTTACAGGGTTCTCTAAAATATATTAGTTATTTTTCAATTTGTTGACGGTCCCCTATAGAGTTTCGGGAAAAATCTTCGCGGAAATATATAACATATACCATACTGTTTATACACCAGCAGTTTCAGGTTAATTCCTCATGTATTTTTATAGATATTCAACAAAACGTCTAAAATCGCAAGTAACCGGTCACCTTTGGCTATATAGTGTATGAATGGGAGGCGAAAACAAATATGTTGGTATCACATGTATTAAAACCCATTTATCTAACGTGGCTCGATATGAGAGTGACAACATACGATGTTCAGACTGTGTGTTCAGACAGGCGTATTTGTTCAAACTTTTGAAAACCTAGGCATTTTCTGTTCCAGAACTTGGTGATATTCACCTGGGCGAGTTTGATTACTCCAGTAAGACAAGTGGGCAGGCATTAGCTTGGCAATAATAGCAGGCTCGCCAAGAGGGTGATTTTGTTTTTGTGAGGAATCGTCTAAACCAATAAATTGTTAATGTCGCCTCTCTCATATCTAAGCTGCCTACATGTAGCCATTCCGATTTTATCGGGAAATAAAGAATCTTAGATTGTCCACGGAAATAAAACATTACCCTTCTTTCCTGCTTGCGGTAGGGTAAAAGAAAGACATATTTTTAAATATCGGTAAAACTGTACAGAATAAAAAACGAAACGCACTTTTAATTTCGCTGGTGGTTAGGTTAAATGAATAAAAATTAAATATATCTATGTTGTTAAGCTTAAAATTTTATTTCTAAAAGCCAGTTATAAATATACATAAAAATGCTTTATGTAGTAAAAAAATACGCAAGTTTAATCACATACGTAACAGAATGTCTTAACTCATTATAGGGGGAAGCATATTATATATACAACACTTAATTTTAATCCCCAACTGCCACATGTGTACCAGATATTTTTAATAAAACTTTGCTTTTAAAATGTGCGTGAAGAAAAGCATTTTCTTACTTGCAAATAAATTTATTTGTTTTTTCTGTTGGCATCCAGTCATTTCCGCATTCCAGCAACAAAATTTAGTACTTTGCCCCCAAAAACATTAATGCAGGGGTTTCCACTGTCCCCGTTTTGAAAACCGGTGTTTTTTAAGAAACTAATTCGTGGAAGGCCACAATTCCAACGAACATGCCCTTCGAGGTCAGTTTCTACAAAATTTATAAAGAGGCTTATTCGTTGAAGAAAAGTGTAGTTCAAAAAACCGTCCGAGTGGGAGTCCTGTGTTAATGGCACAAATGACTGTAACAAAAGCAAAATTCTGAAAGAAAATTCAACCAAGTATGGAAAAAAGTACACTAATATAATAAAATATTGAATATTATTAAGTAATCCAAATATATTTGAGAATCGTTTTATATTTAAGTGAATAATTTATTTTAGTAAATAATATTTGAACAATTTTTTTAATGCGAAATCCATCATAAAATCGATTTAAAAAATTAGTTATCACAGATTCTGTATGAAAACATGCTATAACCTTTATTGCGCATCTTTGCATATATGCAAAGAACAGTGCTTTGAATTTAATAGACTTTTTTTATTCGTATATACCAAATTCACACCAGAAAATTAAAATAGCAATATTTGCTTTAATTAATAACAGACATTCCGTATTTAAATAAAGCGAAATTAACAATTGAACTTTCTGATGTAACGTCAGATTCGTTCAACTACGTAATTTCTAGAACGTATTCTATCATGGGAATAAAAGGGTTAAAGTTTAAGTTTTATAAAATAAATAATTATATAAATTAAGGTATTTAGAGACACACTTATTAAAATATTTACTAATTTGCAATATTTTAGCGTAAAATAGCCACATGACAGTAGTTTTTACTTGTATTGCAGATGTGCAACAGAAGAAAAGATTGACGTATTATATGAAAAATGTATCTCTGATATTTTTCATTATTTTACCTGTGTCATAAACCTTTCAGAGAATTATATATAATTTTTTCGAAAAAAAAAATCGCGCATTTAAGTGTTAAACTCATTTTTATCTAAATTACGATCGTTTACTTAAGCAATGGGATTAATAGATTTTTGTTGTATCTTCTTCTGGAAAGTTAGTTGTAAAAGATTTTGAATTCACAGGCCTGCATGGGTCACCATGTGTGCATTTTAAACGCTTTGAAAAAAATAGTGTGTTTATTGGCAGTTGAAAATGTAGCTAGAGTTGCTTGCTTGAGTTATCTTATTTATTCAGGGCTTACGAGCTCGTACAAGAAATTTTAAATCGTTGTTTTTTTCTTTATATAATGACAGCTATTACCTGATTACACAAAGTAAACATTTTTCCGTAATTTCCGGCATAAATACGAAACTTCTCAATAAAAAATGGCACCATGTCAAACTATCCAATGTGAAAACAGCGGGCTACTTTTATAAAAGTCAAATTTCTTGATTGGCACCACTTTTCTGAAATGGTAAAATGGTTCTTGCCATAATTAATATGACATTAAATAAGGCGAATTTTACTATATCAAAAAAGTGGTGTCATTCAAGATATCTGAATATTAAAAAGTAGCCTACTGTTTTCACATTGGATAGTTTGACATGGTACCGACGATATATCGTTTCTTTTAAATCTGGAAGCCATGACCAGTGTTGCCAGTGGGTTACTTTTTTTAAATTCAGATTTCTTGATTGGCACCACTTTTTTGAAATAGTAAAATTCGCCTTATTTAATGACATATTAATTAAGGCGAAAACAAGGAGAATTTTGCCATTTCAGAAAAGTAGTGCCAATCAAGAAATCTGAATTAAAAAATGTAGCCCGCTGGCAACACTGGCCACGACACGTTCTCTATTCGCGCCCATCTTTGTTCGAAATATCTAACTGAATTTTTAAACGCTACTTTTCACTTTATTTAATTACATATTGCCTGCATTAAAAATAAATATAATATACAAAAATTCTCGTAAATATGTTGAATAATAAACGCACAAAAACCAGGGCCTGATCGCCAACGTGGCAAACTTCCATCAGTAAATTTTAACAGATATTTTCGGCATATTTAAACGCCCTATTCATGCAAAATTATTGTCACGAATAAGAAAAAATATTCTATTTCTTTTTCCTAGTGAAAGTTTGCCTTGTTGGTAATGAGGCCCTGGGTATAACTGAAAACTCATGTTTAGTGTCAGAAAAACCTGAAAATACCTAAAATTCAAAATATCCATAGGTGCCAACCTCAAATTAATCTTCCGTAATACGTGCGTTAATTTGACCCTGGTTTAATAAGTTTCAAACCAGAATATTTTTAAAGAAATTAAATTAAATAGATTCCACGTAGAAACCTTTAATTAAATAAATAAAGATTCATGAAGTAAATTTTCTGGTTCGAAAGTGGTTAACCTGGGTAAAGTTAATCCAGATATTACGGAAGATTAATGGAAAGTTGGCAGCTATGAAAATATCATAACTCGGTCAGTTTTGGTCGTACAAATATGAAAATTTTACTATTTTACTGGCTAGAGCATTGAGAAAGTTCTTCTATCTATTACTTATAGAACACTGGTACGTATAAAAATTTGAATTTTGTAACTATCTAAAAAAATAACTATTTTGATATAAATGGATTTCCGCATAATGGAAAACAACATTTGAAACATTTTTCTTTTTGAAACCAGTGTTGCCAGTGGGCTACTTTTTAAAAATTCAGATATCTTGATTGACACCACTTTTTTGAGATAGTAAAATTTGCCTTATTTAATGACGTATTAATCAAGGAGAAAACAAGGGGAATTTTATCATTTCAGAAAAGTGGTGCCAATCAAGAAATCAAAATTTAAAAAAAGTAGCCCACTGGCAGCATTGTCTGAAACTACACCTTTAAAACTAACAATCCAATAAGCAGCTATTACTTAACTATAAGAAGTGATACACTGTATATTAAATTCATATACAGGGAGGGCAGAAGTCCGTATAAATAAAAAAAAATAGAAAAACTTATACATCAGATGATGATATGGAAGTGCGGTTCTCACTAAGCATTATTAGGATATGGAATTTAATTAAGGGAAAATAGATTGTAGTTAAAAAGTGTTCGGTAGAAGGCGTTGAACCGATTTCGTCTTTTAAATTAAGGTTAGTTGGGGCAACTGGGCAATGATTTTACAATGTTACTCTGGAGCTTTTGACATTTCAGCTTCAAAAAGCTAATGTTCATTTGAATTAAAGTCTGGATTTCTGTAAATATGTTCAGTTAGGTTTCCTCTATCAGACAGAAATGTACAGTATTACCTTTTAATATTTAAAGATATGCATATTTCATGTTTCTTTTCTCATGGGTCAAGTTGCCCCATAAAAATGGGGTAAGTGGACAAGGAGGGTCTACGTTCCACACGCGTTTATTTTTTTTCATATGGGATATCAGGTCCTGTTTGAAAAAGTATAAACAACCTAAAAAAATTTAAACCAGGCAGATTATATAAAATATATATCAACTAAAGAGAGTTGTAAGGGAAACCTTTGCTGTCAATGTGTCTAAAAAAGCACTAAAAGTGAAAATATTACATTTATTTATACCAAAATCATAAAAATTGAGTAAGCACTTATGTACTTTAGTACAGGTAATAAGTATAAAAGTCGCACAGGTGTTTAAAGGGAAAAAATAGCAAGGCAAATCTATGAACAAACGGTTACTTAAGTACTTAAGTACTTTATGTGTATCCAGCAGTCGCATTATATAGGGAAAATTTTATTGTTCGTACCAGAACCCTTAAAGAATTACCTTCATGATCGTTTTATTTAACATATTCTAATGAAAGATGCGATGAAGATATTATTTTTAAAATAGTGGTAGGAACAATAAAAGTTTCCCTATAGAATGCGACCCCTGTGTATCGTACAATTTCAAGGTTTGGTCATCTCGCTTTCGGGGGAAGGCACTTGCATTCGTAAAATGTTGAAAAAATTTAATGACACCAGTATTTACAAGAGAATACATTTGTAAACAAGTAAAAGTATATTTTCGCGTACATAATAAAGGTGAAATTTTCATTATAAAATCCCGGTGCCAATGTGGCAATTAGGGATTAAAATTATGTGTTGCCGTAACGGCATCGTCGCCTCTCAAGGGGTCAAGAAATTTGGTTTGATACCACCCAATATGCTTTTTTAAAAATTTTATTACGTAATTTTTATAAAGTATTCTATAATTTTCTTTATTGTGAGTAAAAAACAATGGAGAAATTTATTTCCCGTAGTAAGAGAAACTCAAAAAAATTATTTATAACTATTATATTTTATATTATAATTATTTATAACTAATTATTTATAATAGTGTAACTGGACTATGCTGGATCCAGTTACCCCAGATACATGTCCCAGTTCCCCCTCCTTGAAAAATTTATGGGGTAACTGCGACACCGGGCTTACATTTGAAACATGAAGTAAATATTTATATATACCTAATAATATTAATGTAGTTATATGCATAATCTTTAAAAGAAAGATTGTTTAATAAATGTATTTCCGTTATTTTAATAAAAAGCCGAGGAAGTTCAACAATATTGACGTTGTTTTTTAAAAAAGAAACGTGAATTTTTGACAACCTACCACAGCAAAGTGAGAGTTATAATTGAGTTGACACACGTTGTTTTAGGAAGTAGAGATTAAGATGCATTGTTTACAAAAGCTAAAACTTAAAAAAACATCTACAGTTTTTTATGAAATATCCTATGGCCCACTTACCTCGTGGGTCCATTTACCCCAAATAACCTTATGCTAATGAGCACAGTTAAAGAATAATTGGTGACTCGATGGAATCCTTTTTCGATTGAATCATCAATTTTGGATGTAGGATAAATTACTGTGTGAATGTGAATGCTACCTATGAATTTTGCAAACGGAGAAGTTCAACAAATGCTTTTTGAAAATTCCTTCCAGAGAAAACTTCTAAAAAAGGAAATGGTGTCCGGAAAGAGAAGTAACTTGCTGTACTATAGCAACCTGAATACGAGGGTTACGCGCTGAAACGAAAATGTCGGCTGTCTTAGGCGAATTTTTTTCAGCTTTTGTAAGGTCTTTACAATTTGAATACCAGTATATTCTAAAAGTATTCTTCGACTTCTTTTTCTCCGATTAAACAAGTGGAAGAATGCTTTTCTAAAGTACTGATGTTAAAATTCAAGGAATCGTACAAACGCTGAAAAAAAATCCTCCCACATTTGCATTTTTATGTCCCTGCGTAGGCCGAGTACACAGAGGGCTGTTGTTATACACTCAGATTGATGATTCAATCCAGTAAAGAATCCACCAGCTCTCTTATAACCATCTTCATTTTCATACATCCGGAAGATATATTTGTATTAGCACCCCATATCTTTGACTTTTTGAACTACAATTATTTTTGTTATAGATTCCATAAAAGCTCTGGCATTCGGACAACGTTTTTAGTACAAACCGCACTTCTGTATCATTTTATGTACTTCTTTTCTATGAAAATTAAAATTTACACGGACTTTCTGCCCATTCAGCATTTGATGATACACTATAAAAGAATCTCCTATGAAAACAAGTACTTTTATAGTTAATAAAATATTTAGCTTGATGCAAAGTTATGTTTCAAAAAGCACTGAAGTACAGTCGTGGAAAAAAAAAAGTAAACACCCCCTACTAACTCCTCAGCAAATCATCGTAGAAGAAAGTTACTGATACCGAACGATTGGAAATAAAGTCTACTTTTAAATGATGTATATAAAATTTTCTTAGGGGGTCATCTACATATTAAAACGAATCCAAACTTCATTTTTCTCAATAGCAATGCCCAATTTTAACGAGATATTTCAAATCTTCCGTTCAAACTATGCCTAGACACCAAATTTCAAGTCATTTGAAAGATAAGTTTTTGAATTATAAACATTCAAAATTTATACCTTCTAATGTTAAATTACATTTTCCTATTTTTATTTATATCTCCCGAAATTATGCTCCTAATGTGCTAATTTTTTTTGTAGTAGTAATACTAATATACCCAAACATAAATAAGCTGAATTTGCAATTTTTATAATTTTATGATATGAATTAGGAATTATGAAATTAATATTCGAAAAAATTATGAATTGCAACCTACAATTTTTTTGATGGATTTAGATTTATTAAGTCCTGCTTTATGGAAATTCAAAAATTTCACATTTTTATTCCAAGTAGTTTTCAAATTATGCTTAAAAAACGGCAAAATGATGGTTTAAGGGGCCGTCTATGATGAAAGTGAGTAGACATTTTGAAATTTATTCTGCTGTACTGTAATCTAACACGCTTCATTGACTCCTTGAGTGGCGCTTAAGGTGCCTTGATCAAGGAAGGGGCTCTCTTGGTGAATAATCCAGTACGGAACTTCAATTTGGATACAGCCCTTAAAATAAGCTCGTTTTAAAATAATTAATTTCTCGGAAACTTATGGTACGAATTGCATAAAAATTCGTTTTTAGGCTAATTGAAGGGTGTAGAGTTCATTTATGCTGTCAGAATTGGGTACTGCTATTGAAAAAAACAAAGTTATGGTTCGTTTTAATATGTAGATGGCCCTCTAAGCAAATTTTATATACACCATTTAAAAGTAGACTTTATTTCCAATCGTTCGGTACCAGTAACTTTCTTCTACGATAATTTGTTGAGGAGTTAGTAGGGGTGTTTACTTTTTTTTTTTCCACGACTGTACATACGAAATTTTTATCCAGTGCTATGCATGGCATATTTAAAATCATACGCGTGCTCTTTCTTTCTCTCTCTCAATATATTTATATATATATTGGAAACAGTTGTTTCTTTTCTTTATGATTTTATTTTTATTTGAACAATAACTACACTGTAAAAAAAATCTGTCAAATTGACAGAAAAAAACTGTCAATTTTGGCGCAGTTGGAAACCGTTTAATTTACAGAAAATATCTGTAATTTTTCCTAAAAATAGTTTTTCTCAGTAAGAAATATAGTTTTTCTCTGTAAAAATTACAAAATACACTCTTTTTTACAAAAAAAAACTTTTTTTTCTTTAAAACAGTTTTTTTTCGGTAAAAAATACACTTTTTTCTGTAAAAATTACAGATCTTCTTTTACAGTGTACTTTTGTTGTAGTTTCTTCACAACATCCTGCATGAGGACAATGCTTTTAGAGCAAACAGTACTTGTATCATTTTATGTACGAGGTGGCCATAATTTAACAGTACTCATCATGTTCTGTAGCGCGATCTAATTGCGAAATTGGAGCCAATTTTGTAGGATGATTAAACAAGGAGGGGGACGAAACATTCCGTAAAAACAACAGCGCCGCATATTCCTCTGGTGGTGGCTTTTGGAATTATTTTTTTCTCCGAAAACTTCCTCCCCCGCCTTGTTTAATAGTTTTACAAAATTTGGCTCCGTTCTCGCAATCCGATCGCGCTGCAGAATACGCTGAGTACTGTAAGTTTAATTATGGTAATCTTGTACATCTTTTTAATAAAAATTACCCATTGCACAGACTTTCTGTCTACTCTATATTTTATGATAGCTTATAAAAGAAGTTTCTATGACTAGTTCCATGGGATTTTGTAGTGTAAGTCACGTAGTTTCTAATTGTTTTTCTTGTTGGCCACCGTTATTTAAAAAAAAAATTCTTGGCTTTATTCAATTAATGAGGTATATTCGATAAAAAAAAAGTCACATTTTTTCATTCTAAAATACTGATAGCCAAAAATCGTAGCATGTGACTTACACTACAAGTAATCATGGAAATAGCCTTATAAAAACAAGTATAGTTAATGAACGATTTATCCTATATGCTAAAATTATGTTTCAACAAGCACTGAAATAGATACCAGATTTTTACTCAGAGCAATGCAGTGCATGGCATGTTTAAAACCATATATGTGCAAAAACTTTTCTTTTCTTTTCTTTTTTTTTTTTTTTTTTGGAAACAGTTGCAGATAATTGCATATTTCTTTTCCTTATGATTTTTTGATGATTCAAAGTTAAATTTTTAATTTAACATTTTAAGAGTTTTCTCGTAATGAGTTGATTTGTTAAAAGCTCGAAATAAAAAAGAAGAAAAAAAATTAAACCTCTTTCTTTTTTTTTTCTACAAAGTAATCATATGACGTGTAAAATCTTCTTCTTTTCCTCATTCTCATTCAAAAACTAAATTTCCCTAAAGACTCAACTGCTGAAAAAAAAAAAAATCCGCGTAATGACTGATTGCAATTCTTGCTGCTCTTTCTGCATGAATTATACTATTCTTAAGTGAATTCTTCCTTCTTTTCTCTTTTTCAGAGATACGTTATTGAGGTTGTAAGAAAAAGAAAACACCTTAGATTTTGCTTTTGTTAATACTTCTATGAATCGTTGTTTTAGTGTTTAAATACAGAGTGTTGCCTTTTATTTGAGTTTTGAAAGTGTTACAATTTTAAGTTATTTTAAAGTTTGTATAATTTAATTTTTTTCCGAGTAAACATATTTTTTTGATGTTGCGTTCAGAAAAATCAAGCCTTCTTAGCTTTATTGCATGGAGAAATGCTCCACTGTAAAGAGAAAAATGAATAAATAAATAAAGTGCATGCATCGATTTCTCACTTTCTCTAATAAATGAAAGAAGGTTAATATCTCAAGTCTAAACATTGTATAAAAGTTTTCCACTAATAATATGGGTAATTAATGAGGTTGATGCCAAAAGCAGTATAATTGCGTTAAAAGATTAAATATTTCAGTAATGAAAGAGCTTACAAATTAGTGAATACGTACGGTTTGAATTTAATTTTTTTAAGTAAGCATATTTCCCCAATTTTTGTTGAGAAAAAACAGCTTTCTTTAGTTTGTTGAATAGAGAAATATCCGGATGAAAAAAAAATTGTACATTGATTTCTCATTTTCTCTGATTAATAAATGAAGTTTAATTTCTAAACATGTTGTATAATAGTTTCTCTATAGTGGTGTTAGTGATTAATGAGACTGATGCCAGAGTTCCTATAACCACAGTAAAAGTTCAGTAATGAAAGAAGTTACAAGCTTAATAAAGGAAGAATTTTTTTTAAAAGATAGTAGATTTTAATCCTCCTAGTGCCAGGTTTTCATTTTTGATGAGAGTTTTTAGTCTTTCATGATTTGAACCAGAACTTTAATTCGATTAAATGTAGTTTCTTCATAAGAAGTGTGTATTTTATTTTGTTTATTAAGTTTATATTATTTCTTTCTGATTCGAAAACACAAAAACTTGTAAAACACTCGTGTGAAAAAACACCCCAATGCCACTAGCAGGATTAAACTGAAACATTTTCAATTGCTATGTGGTTATATTAAGTATATATAACATTAACACGACTTTACGGGAACATCTGTAAATTCATGTCGTTTTAGTTCTGTTTCTGAGAGAAAGCTGTTGATATCCATTACATTAGCATACACTGACCAAAACAATTAGGGGAGCACATGCTTTTAACGAAATTACGCAAATATTTACACCGATAAGTAACGTAAAATAAAACATCCATAATTTAAAGTGTTGTAGAAGAAAGATAAAGAACCTTTACATGTAAATTAAAGTTTATGACGTCAAAAACTAGAAAAAAGACATAAGTGGAGAAATCGGGATTTTGCAGAAACGTCTATTTCACTGCCAACAGTTGTAAAATTCAATTGCTCAGCTTGTGTTTTGAGAAAAGGTAGCTTGAAAATGTCACAACAACATGACTTACCGCAATCCATGGCTTGGCATGTTATCGGGACAGTTCAATTTGGGGAAACACAACGAAGTGTAGAGGACGCTGTTGAAGTCACAAGATGTGTCCATGAAAGGCTGTGGAATCGATTCCAAAACATATGGGATGGTAGTCATTGACACGTGCAAGGTCGAAAATGTGCTAACACAAAAACTGATAACCGATATATCCTGTTATCAGCTCGTCGAGACGGAACGGGCAATGCTACTCAGCTGCAAACACAGTTGTTCTTGGCCACAGGACGAAGAGTGTCCAGCCAAACAGTCCAAAATAGGCTTAATCAGGGTGATCTCCATGCACGTAAGCCAATGGTTTGTATTCCGTTGACCTCATGCCACTGTGCGGCCCAAAGAAGGTGGAGAACTGAACACCGAGTTTGGAGGCAACGTTGTTGGAGTCAAATTCTGTTTACAGACGAGTTCCGATTCAGTCTAGATGTAACATTTGATGTGTTTTGGCATGGAGAGGAAGAGGCACTTAAAATAATCCCGCATTCGTTCGTGAAAGAACACATTACAAACGAGCTGGTTTGATGCTATTGGCTGGAATCAGCACAGTGCCTGCATATCATTCGGAATGGCACTTTGACGGTCCGAAGTTATACGGACGAGATACTGGGACATCATGCCGTGTTTTATTTTGCAGCAGTTAGTGATTTCTTTTTTTTTCTATGCATGACAATGCCAGACTCCATACAGTTCGTCTTGTGGAAAACATTCATGAAGCTAAAACAATACAGCGTATGGAATGACCTGCATGCTCTCCTGACCTAAATCCGATCGAGCATGTTTGGGACATACTCAGACGACGTATTTCTGCGAGACCGAGGCCTCCTTTTACTGTCCGGGACTTGAAGATTGCAGTTCTTGAGCAGTGGAACAGTATTCCCAAAAGTCTTATCGATAACCTCATCACATCCATGGGAAACAGGTGTGCAGCAGTGTTAGCTGTTCGAGGAGACCACACGCCATATTAAAAATCTTGCATCATTTCTAAACAATGCTTTTTTTTATCATTTACATGAAACAAAATTGTTGCCCTAAACCATCTTATGTTCTTTTAATCTTTTCAAAGAATAAAAGTTTCCTTGCAATTTGTTTGCGGTTTTTTTCTGTATTGCGCATTGATACACGTGTACTATCCATTTTATGCTCATACATGGCTGTCTTGCACTGTTCTCTTCACTTTTTTGCTTGCTCCCCTATTTTTTTTTTGAGCAGTGTAGTTGCCAACCTCCCAATTTTTTGGATACCAGTAAATTCTAACAAAAATGCTGGCTTTATTTAATTACAGAAATTGTGCGACTGCGTAAAACAAATATTTCTACATAAAATCATTTGTGTTAAAAAAATCGGGAGATTGGCAACGATGCATTAGATATGTAGATTTCTATTGTCAAGTTCTTCGAATTTTCAAATACTAAATCACGCCATTTAATTATTTCAAGATTATTGCAAAATATACATGGTGTTGATTTCGTTTTCAGTATGATTTCCTTAGGTCGAGAAGAATTCGTGGAAGAATACGTGGAAGTTAACGGAATAAAAAATTGAATGTCAAATGAATTATTCGCGTGTATATATTTGTATTGAAATTATGTAATTAATTAAAAAGATTTTGTACACCCCGTGTCAAAGCAAAGATATACATCTTGTATTTCTGTCACAAATCGTCATAGATAAATATATGTGGTCGGTACTAATCCCTTAATAGTCTACTAATGAATGCTATAGTTAAATTTTGATTACAGGTTCGTCTACATATTTTAATTGCTAGCAAGGTCTGCAAAATATTTAGAAAGGCCGAGAACTATTCTGAAAAGAACCGAAAGTTCTTTTCAGTTTTATTGTTCTCAAAGTCGCAAGCAAAAGAATAACATCAAAGAAAATTAGTAGCAAATAAAGACGTATCGACTATAAGAAGAGAAATAAAATGATCGGCAATCCTTAACCCTTTAGTGCGCAGCTTTGCATATATGCAAACAAATATGTTTTCAATTTAACAGATTATTTTTTATTCGTATATACCTAATTCACACCAGAAAAAAAACAATGTTTGCTTTAATTCATAACAATCATTCCGTATTTAAAGAAAGCGAAATTAACCATTGAAACTTTCTGGCGTAAAGACAGATTCTCTAAACTACGTAATTTCTAGAACGCATCCTATTATGGAAATTAAAGGGTTAAATGTTAATCTTTGGCACTCGTGGGAGTCATTTAAAATTTTTCTTCAAACTCGAGGGCTCCGCTTCGGAGACAATGCAAACAATTTTAGGATACCTGTCTAGAAAAGCCAAGATTACATATTGGCAATTGCTTCGAGAGGTATCACACTTTGGACTATTACAAAATGTATTAATTTTATAATTTTTTGTTTTATTTTTATATATCATAACATTTGTATTCATAAAGAATTTAAAAAATAATAAGATATAACTAAAATAGCTTCGAGTTGCTGGTAATACGAATGAAAAAAAAAAAAAACTTCGAGTGCAAAAGGTTAAGTTTTATTAAATAAATAATTATATAAAATAAGGTATTTGGAGACATATTTATTAAAATATTTACTAATTTGCAATATTTTAGCGTAAAACAGCCGCACGAAAGTAGTTTGTACTTGTATTGCAGATGTGCAACAGAAGAAAAGATTAACGTATTATATGAGAAATGTATCTCTGATTTTTTTATTATTTTTCCTGTGTAATAAACCTTTCAGAGAATCATATATAATTTTTTCGAAACAAAATAAAAAATCGCGCATTTAAGGGTTAAATATGTAAAACTGATTCGGTGTCCGCGTTAACATCTACCCATAAAAAAGGCTGTATTCAGTTTGCAGAGAAACGTCTGAAACAGCAAATGAATTGGTCGAAAATTATTTTCATTGATGAAAATAAGTTAATTTAGATGGTCCGGTTGGTATTCATTCATATTGGCATGATCTTCGAAAGGAAAAGGACGTATGTTCCACACGTCACCTAGGCGGAGGCTGCCCGATCATTTAAGCTGATTTTTCCTAGGAGGCTAACTTACAATTTATTTTCCAGAAGGATGAGAAAATAGACATAACTATATTCATACGTTATAACGTCGTTTTCTTGAACAGGTGTGAAAAAATGGCCTGTTTTAACTATATTTTTCAACAAGACAAAGTCTCAATTCATTTTGTAAAAGATACAAATAAGTGATTTGAAGATAAGACACCCATTCCTACCACCTTTTTTTTGGCCGGTAAATAGTCCGGAACTAAATCCCATTAAAAACGTTTTGTGTATTATAGTGCGCAATATATACCAATAAAATGTTCAAATGGTCCATTTTAACTGTAAAGCAGAATAATAATATGCGACGCATGGCATGTTTTCACCTTGGGGAGTTTGAAACCTTATACACGGTATTCCACAACGGTGCATTGAAATTATGAAGCACAAAGAAGCACAATTAACATGTGATATAGCTATAATTTAGAAAAATCTGTTCCGTTCTTATCATTTTGCTTCTATTGCATATCGAATGAAAAGCAATTTATTATATTGTAACAATACCAGTTGCTTTAATATGTCTTGTTAATGTTGCCTGTTTAGTTTGATAAAATCAATTTATATGGTTTATAGGGGGATTAATATAAAAGTATTTATTATTTAGTCAAATGTTCGGTCTATCATTTTTTATCCAGGTGCATGTTGACATTTGTTTATAAAATAATATATCCTATCATCTGGAGATGAAAACATTCATTGTTGCAAAATGAAAACGTATTTTCAGTATAGCGAACGCCACCTATAATATCCCCCTTTAGATACATTTATAAATTATTCGTTTATTTAGAAAATCTTGCAATCATAATTTACGTATCATTAAGCAAATTTCATAAATTATTAAGACTTAAGAAATATTTAAAAATAGAATAAGGTCAAACGCAACATCCCCTCTTTTCGTTAAAATGCCAAACAAATCACTGCATTGCCGCAGAAATAACACTTTCGGTTTTCACATGCTTGCTTATAGGTTTACATTTGCTTATAAAAGAAAAAGTATATAATATCAGCTGAAGAAGAAAATATTCAACGTTAAGAAATGTGAGCACATTTCTCATTATAGCTACTAGTCCCATAAAATAATAATATTAAGATATATATTTATAAATAATTAGATTTATTTAACGAATCTTGTGTACATATTTACATATCATTAAGCAAGTTCTATAAACGGTTAACACGTTAAGCGGCACGTCAGTCACCGGTGACTGACACTGAACTTTCCGTTTAGAATGCGCCATTCACCGATGACTAACGGCCTAAAAAAATATATATTGTTTTAAGTAATTACTGAAAAATTATTTAAAATGTACTTACCTTTTATTTATTACAGGATTATACTTTCTTAAAAATTACTTAAAACATCGTAAATTTTTCAGCTTCAATGTCTTTTCGTGACCGAGTTCACCGTTACGACCGAGTTTTTCCGTTCTTAACCGAGCACTCAACGTTTTAAGGTTTTAAAAAATATTTTAAAATATGAAAATCGTAAACTTGTCATACCTTTCTTTTTGCTAAAACCACAAACAAATCACTGCCTTTCTACGAACATAAAAATAGCGGTTTGCTTGCACATGCTTATATGTTTACATTTTCTTTTTAAAGTAATCAGTATCCTCATCAGTCGGAGAAGAAAGTGTTAGTGTTGCCACATGTAAAAATATTTCTTAATATAACCACTTGCCACCTAAAATATCATCGTTTAGGCACATATTTATAAATAATTTCTTTATTTAAAGAATCTTGTGTACATAATTTACATACCATTAAGCAAATTTGATAAATGGTTAAAACTAATTCTTTTAAATTTATAAATTTTCAACCTAAGACCTCTTTATGTTGAAACAGCAAAGAAATCACCACATTTTACGGAAGAAAATATATCGGTTTGCACTTGATGATATCTTTGTTTTTGCTTCTGAAAGTATATAGTATATATCCCATCAGCTGGAGAAGAAAACATTAAGTATAGCGAAATGTGAACATATTTCTCAATATAGCCATTAGCCACATCTAATATCATCATTCAGATTCATATTTATAACTAATTTGTTTATATTAAGAATCTTGTGTTCATCATTTGCATATCATTAGCAAACTTGATAAACAATTAAGATTAACATTTTAAAAAATGTAAATTTGGCTCTTATACGTTGAAACAGCAAGCAAATCACCACATTTCTGCGACAATAAAAATACCGGTTTGTAGATGCTGTTATGTTTATATTTGTTTATGAAAGGACATACTTTATCAACTGGAGTAGAAACGCATTCATTGTCTCAAAATGTAAACATATTTCTCAATATAGCCCTAGCAACATAAAACATCATCACTCAGATATATATTTTTAAATATTTTTTCCATATTAACAATATTGTGTTTATAATATACATATCATTACGCAAATTCGATAAGCAATTAAGATCAATATTTTAAAATATGTAAATTTTCAGCCAAAGTTACCCCCCTTTACCTCGAAACAACAGACAAATCATTACATTTCTACGAAAATAAAAATATCGGCTTGCACATGCTTCTATGTTTACATTTGCTTATAAAAGGACATATTCTATCAGCTGGAGTAGAAAAGCATTCAATGTTTCAAAATGTAAACATATTTCCCAATATAGCCACCTTAAATATGCTGTTCCCCCCAATGATGAAGAAAGGGATCCTTGTCTCATCAACGCCTGCTTCTGTAAATCCTCTACTGGCCGTGCATGTTCAGACAGAAGATTAAATTTCAGAATCCCCGTTGGGAAATTACTGTAAAATCCCCCTTCTAACACAATAAGCTCATGCCCACATATCTTTCGGAAAGGGGGGGGGGGGATGAAAGAATAAAACTTACAAGGAAAGGAGCTGAACGATGATAGGATAGCATCAGAAAACTCGCTATGATAGATTTATAAATAATTCAGGTGTGTATTTCGGGATCAATTCCAGGTGGAGTTCAAAAAAGGATCGCAGACCTTAATTCATTTTACCGTTAAATGAAATAATTAACTACAATACTTGATGCAAAATAATCTTCCATGTCCGGATGTTTAAGTACAAACTAGACGTTTGAAATAATTTAAACTAAGAAATAGAGTAAAAAAAGTAAGATAAATAAAAAATAGTAAATTATTTTTATCAGATTATGCTTGCTAAAACACATTTTTCAGTATTTAAAACAAGAATATTTGCCGATTATTTTCATGATTGATGAATACTTCTCTCACTATAGCGCTGATGAAAACATAAAAGTTAAGTGAAAAGAAATATTATTTATTATTTTTTTATCCGAGAGCATTTTTTTTTTATCATGAAAGATTTCATGAAAATTTAGCTCAATAGGAAAAAAGGCATTCTCATAACTATGTTTAACTGTCTGCATTCATAGCTTTGATTTCTCAGAAAATAATTTTCATTTAAAATTCTGTTCACTATATAAGATAAAAGGGGGTGGGGAAGGAATCTGAGACCGGGAGTACTTGGGTACTAATATTTTATTTCTTTATCTAACGCTACTCTCTTGGTTTAGGAAAAATACAAACACATATAAGTGTACGTATAATCATTATCTATCACTTTTATTTTTTGTATTTGTCTTGAAACTAGAGGGTAGCGTTATAAAAAATAAAATAAAACACTAGTACCTAACTACCCCCACTCCCCAAGTACAGCCATTTACCCTGTGTATATTTATTTTATACTATATATGCACTCTATGACCATTAATCATCGGACACTTTCAACTGTAGACAAACACAACAGACAATTAAAAACATTTTTTTTTTTAAATAGGAAACCAAGGTCGTAATTCATATTTTCACTCAAAAATGTAGAATGTCTCACTTCAATCCGAACATGACTACAGTTCATAACTTTAACTATAATAAAGATATATGAAAGCCAATTTTAACTGACTTAGGTTGCTTTGTGTGAAATTCAGTGATATCATGGAAAATGATGGAAGTATACTAAACAGCTTTTTGGTAAGTGACACCACTCGGGCTGTCAATTATATTAGAAATATTAAGCGTCTAGTTCAACTCTATTTGGATAAGAATGGCAGCCATTTCCACAAATTCTTTTGATATCAATTACATTTCACGCAGAGAAAATTTGTCTATTTCAAACCTCGTTAAAATATCTTCATTATTTTTAAACTTACGAACAAAAAATTGGTTTCTGGTGGGACACCTTGTATTTTTGACTAAATAAGTTGATTATGATCCTAGTTTCCTATACAAAATTGTCTGTTACACTACGAATTGCCAGATGCGATTTTCATGGTCACCAAAGACCTGTCCCACGTAACCACTGCGCGGGACGCCATAAGTCGGGACTTTCATGATCCATAAATTCTTTTAAATTTCTTTTAGTACCATACCATTCGTTAGTTTGCATTAAGTAGAACTAATACAGTGAAACCTGTGGAGACAGAACTTATCTATATAGGGTGGTCCATCTTTTGGTTCTTTTTGAACTATGAATATTTCACAGGTTATTTGTGTCAGCTGTCATGTGTCATGCATGTATGAACTGCCAAATGTATGCCATTTGAAATTATGTATTCCATTTGTATGACAAGACGGTGCAACGACTCCCCAAACCATCAACTTATTGAACGAGAGATTTCCAGATCGCATAATTTCAAGAAATTCTGATGTGAATTCACCGCTCAAGATCGTGCTATTTAACCCAATGAATTATTTTCTTTGGAAGTTTCTGAAAAGTAAATTGTACGCCAATGCCCCCCACAAAATCCAGGACCTCAAACGTAACATCCGGGCTGAAATTTTGGCCAGGATCCACTCATTCTGGGAAAAGCCCTCGAAAATTTTGATGTTTGGTTGATGGCAAGTAAGTGAAGCCGCGGTGGCCACATGTACGATATTGTATCCCATATATAAATGGTATAGACCCATCTTCCATGCTCAATAAAGAATTTCGTTTTCCACTCAGAAAAATGCGTTTCCTTTCATAATAAAAAAAGAACCAACAGACGAACCGCCCGATATAAAGGAAAACTTTTACAGACCATTCCAAAGGAATACTTCGCAAATTTTACTGCTTACACTGTAAAAAAAATACGACCAGTTTTCCTGTAGGAATTGGAATAATAGTTGCCCTTGTCGTTCCGGAAAAATTTCCGACCCAGCTCGGAATAAATTCCGTAAAATAGGAATAAAATCCGTAAAATACCATTTTATTGACTATTTACTTTTTTTTATGGATTTTATTCCGAGCTGGGTCGGAAATTTTTCCGGTACGACAAGGGCAACTATTTTTCCGTTTCCTACAGGAAAACTGGTCGGATTTTTTTTTTTACAGTGTAGACGTAAACTTGCCTAAAATGGATTTTTTTTGCGGTTCTTAGCGATTCTGTTTTCAGAAGTTTTACTGTACTTTTCTCCGTAAACCCTATGTAAACGGAAACTATTTATGTATGGAACTCTGTTTTAAAAGTAAAAATTCATTGTCCCTACAATATGAACACACTGTAAAAAATATATTGCCAGTTTTCCGGAAGGAGTCGGAAATATAGTTGCCCTTATCGTACCGGAATAATTTTCGATCCAGCTTGGCACAAAATCCCCAAAAATAACGAAATAGTCAGAAAAACGGTATTTTACGGATTTTATTCCGATTTTACAGATTTATTCCGAGCTGGGTTGGAAATTATTCCGGTACGATAAGGGCAACTATTTTTCCGATTCCTACCGGAAAACTGGCATTATATATATATTTTTTTTACAGTGTAGGTTATGCGGTTATGCCTACCGTAGGGATAATAAAATTTGTACGTTTAAATCAGGATTCCATTATACACAGGTTCAGTTTTTTTAGAGTTTTCTGTATTTTTATACCCCGGTTTACACTGTAAATAATTTATGTAACGTAACTCCATGCAATAGGTGCCAACGTGCTGCCTCCAATTTTATGGAGTAATTTAAATTATATAATGGTGTAACTTAAACTGATATAACTAGTGTAATGTTACACATCAGTGTAACGTAACACCAGTTATATCGGTTATATTATTTAATAAAATGGAGGCAGCAAGTCTGCCACCAATTTTAAGGAGTAACGTTTTATAAATTTTTTACTGTGTAGAAGACACAGTCTCGCTTTTTTTCTTCTTTTTTTGTATGGCTTTTCCTCTTTCTGTGACTCGAAACATGACAACACTACCACCTGTTGAAGTTCATATAATTTTTTTGAATCATCCTGTATAATAAAGATGAATATTAAGGTCCGTTCAGATAACATTCTGCGACTAGGAGTCATAAATTATTTCACTTGGCTTTTTTTTCCAAAGGCTCTGAGGTCAGTTGTGGCATTTTATATTGGTTTTCAACTGTTTGGAAGCAAAGCACTCAAAATCAACAAAAGAAATTCTTCCCAGGATAGGTGATAAACATGTCAGGGACGCTCATCCTGTAGGTACCCTCATGTCTTGCAGCGCAACTGAACTGTGCAAAAAAGAATCCACAAAAAAGACCGCCTCCACAGACTGAGTTATGCACGGTGCCTGAGAAAATGTTTTATGGTGTTTCTGTTACGTCCGATTATCTGTGCGAAGGTTCGATTTTCTGGCCGAAGGGATACGCCTTAGGTGGGAGTCTTTTTAAGAGAGCCTAACTCCTCTTTACACAAGCTGAGCTAGGCTAAAAAAAAACTACGGAAAACTACAAACAATTAGGCCAAAGAGCACGAAATGGGTTCGCACCAGCACCTCCCATCTACAAGCTTTGAGAACAGAACCTACTCAATCGCTGCTGGGTTGATGTTTTGTGAAATATAATGTAGATACCATCTATATCATGAATCGTCCTTACCTTTTATTCGCGTTTTACAAACATACATGTTGTCATTAAGATACAAGCAATCTTTTATGTAAGTCATTTATTATACGTTTCTTTATTCATTTTACAAAAAGAACATTATAATTTCGATGCCAAATGTTGCAAATGGCATACTCAATGATGAAATTTATTAAACAAAAAATTCTTCTTCCCTTAATTGATATTTCTCATATCATCGTTTTTTATAGTTTATTATATTTGATTAACCCCTTACACTGTAAAAAGATACTGCCCGTTTTTCCGGTAGGAATCGGAAAAATAGTTGCCCTTATCGTACCGGAATAATTTCCGACCCAGCTCGGAATAAAATCCCTAAAAATAAGGAAAGAGTCAGTAAAACGGAATTTTACGGATTTTATTGAGCTTTTACGGATTTTATTCCGAGCTGGGTTAGAAATTATTCCGGTACCATAATGGCAACTATTTTTTCCGATTCCTACCGGAAAACTGGCATTATTTTTTTTTACAGTGTAGGTTATGCCTACCGTAGGGATAATAAAATTTGTACGTTTAAATCAGGATTCCGTTATACACAGGTTCAGTTTTTTTAAAGTTTTCTGTATTTTTATACCCCGGTTTACAGTGTAAATAATTTATGTAACGTAACTCCATAGAATAGGTGCCAACGTGCTGCCTCAAATTTTATGGAGTAATTTAACTTATATAATGGATCTAACTTAAACTGATATAACTGGTGTAATGTTACACATCAGTGTAACGTAACACCAGTTATATCGGTTATATTACTTAATAAAATGGAGGCAGCAAGTCTGCCACCAATTTTATGGAGTAACGTTATATAAATTTTTTACAGTGTAGAAGACACAGTCTCGCTTATTTTTTTTTTTTTTTTTATCTCTTCTCCTCTTTCTGTGACTCGAAACATGACAACGCTACCACCTGTTCAAGTTCATATAATTTGTTTTGAATCATCCTGCATAATAAAGATGAATATTAAGGTCCGTTCAGATAACATTCTGCGACTAGGAGTCATAAATTATTTCACTGGGCTTTCTTTTCCAAAGGCTCTGAGGTCAGTTGTGACTTTTTATTTTGGTTTTCAACTGTTTGGAAGCAAAGCGCTCAAAATCAACAAAAGAAATTCTTCCCAGGATAGGTGATAAACATGTCAGGGACGCTCATCCTGTAGGGACCCTCATTTCTTGCAGCGCAACTAAGCTGTGCAAAAAACAATCCACAAAAAGGACCGCCTCCGCAGATTGAGTTATGCACGGTGCCTGAGAAAATATTTTATGGTGTTTCTGTTACTTCCGATTATCTACGCGAAGTTTCGATTATCTGGCCAAAGGGATACGCCTTAGGTGGGAGTCTTTTTAAGAGAGCCTAACTTCACTTTACACAAGCTGAGATAGGCAAAAAAAAAATTATCGAAAACTACAAACAATTAGGCCAAAGAGCACGAAATGGGTTCGCACCAGCACCTCCCATCTACCACCTTTGAGAACAGAACCTACTCAATCGCTGCTGGGTTGATGTTTTGTGAAATATAATGTAGATCCCATCTATATCATGAATCGTCCTTACCTTTTATTCGCGTTTTACAAACATACATGTTGTCATTAAGATACATGCAATCTTTTATGTAAGTCAGTTATTACACGTTTCTTTAATCATTTTACAAAAAGAACGTTATAATTTCGATGCCAAATGTTTCAAATGGCATATTCAATGATGAAATTTATTAAACAAAATATTCTTCTTCACTTAATTGATATTTCTCGTATCATCGTTTCTTATAGTTTATTATACTTGATTAACCCCTTACACTGTAAAAAAAAATACTGCCCGTTTTTCCGGTAGGAATCGGAAAAATTGTTGCCCTTATCGTACCGGAATAATTTCCAACCCAGCTCGGAATAAAATCCCTAAAAATAAGGAAATAGTCAGTAAAACGGTATTTTACGGATTTTATTCCAATTTTACGGATTTTATTCCCAGCTGGGTTGGAAATTATTTCGGTACGATAAGGGCAACTATTTTTCCGATTCCTACCGGAAAACTGGCATTATTTTTTTTTTTTACAGTGTAGGCAGGGCTCGCTGCATTCCTAAAATTTTCGCACTTTGCTACCACTAAATTAAAACGATAATCTTTGTTGTATCATTCTATTATAAATTTTAAAAGAATATACGACGAAGAATTCTTATTTAAAATACTGGTAGAAAAGTGCAAAAATTTTAGGAACGGTGCGAGCCCTGAGTGTAGGTTATGCCTACCGTAGGGAAAATAAAATTTGTACGTTTAAATCAGGATTCCGTTATACACAGGTTCAGTTTTTTTAGAGTTTTCTGTATTTTTATACCCCAGTTTACAGTGTAAATAATTTATGTAACGTAACTCCATGCAATAGGTGCCAACGTGCTGCCTCCACTTTTATGGAGTAATTTAACTTATATAATGGTGTAACTTAAACTGATATAACTAGTGTAATGTTACACATCAGTGTAACGTAACACCAGTTATATCGGTTATATTATTTAATAAAATGGAGGCAGCAAGTCTGCCACCAATTTTATGGAGTAACGTTTTATAAATTTTTTACTGTGTAGAAGACACAGTCTCGCTTTTTTTTTCTTTTTTTGTATGGCTTTTCCTCTTTCTGTGACTCGAAACATGACAACACTACCACCTGTTGAAGTTCATATAATTTTTTTGAATCATCCTGTATAATAAAGATGAATATTAAGGTCCGTTCAGATAACATTCTGCGACTAGGAGTCATAAATTATTTCACTGGGCTTTCTTTTCCAAAGGCTCTGAGGTCAGTTGTGACTTTTTATATTGGTTTTCAAATGTTTGGAAGCAAAGCGCTCAAAATCAACAAAAGAAATTCTTCCCAGGATAGGTGATAAACATGTCAGGGACGCTCATCCTGTAGGGACCCTCATTTCTTGCAGCGCAACTAAGCTGTGCAAAAAACAATCCACAAAAAGGACCGCCTCCGCAGATTGAGTTATGCACGGTGCCTGAGAAAATATTTTATGGTGTTTCTGTTACTTCCGATTATCTACGCGAAGTTTCGATTATCTGGCCAAAGGGATACGCCTTAGGTGGGAGTCTTTTTAAGAGAGCCTAACTTCTCTTTACACAAGCTGAGATAGGCAAAAAAAAAATTATCGAAAACTACAAACAATTAGGCCAAAGAGCACGAAATGGGTTCGCACCAGCACCTCCCATCTACCACCTTTGAAAACAGAACCTACGCAATCGCTGCTGGGTTGATGTTTTGTGAAATATAATGTAGATCCCATCTATATCATGAATCGTCCTTACCTTTTATTCGCGTTTTACAAACATACATGTTGTCATTAAGATACATGCAATCTTTTATGTAAGTCAGTTATTACACGTTTCTTTAATCATTTTACAAAAAGAACGTTATAATTTCGATGCCAAATGTTTCAAATGGCATATTCAATGCTGAAATTTATTGAACAAAAAATGCTTCTTCTCTTAATTGATAATTCTTGTATCATCGTTTTTTATTATAGTGTACTATATTATATTTGATTAACCCCTTACACTGTAAAAAAAAATACTGCCAGTTTTTCCGGTAGGAATCGGAAAAATAGTTGCTCTTATCGTACCGGGATAATTTCCGACCCAGCTCGGAATAAAATCCCTAAAAATAAGGAAATAGTCAGTAAAACGGTATTTTACGGATTTTATTCCGATTTTACGGATTTTATTCCGAGCTGGGTTGGAAATTATTTCGGTACGATAAGGGCAACTATTTTTCCGATTCCTACCGGAAAACTGGCATTATTTTTTTTTTTTTTACAGTGTAGGCAGGGCTCGCTGCATTCCTAAAATTTTCGCACTTTGCTACCACTAAATTAAAACGATAATCTTTGTTGTATCATTCTATTATAAATTTTAAAAGAATATACGACGAAGAATTCTTATTTAAAATACTGGCAGAAAAGTGCAAAAATTTTAGGAACGGTGCGAGCCCTGAGTGTAGGTTATGCCTACCGTAGGGAAAATAAAATTTGTACGTTTAAATCAGGATTCCGTTATACACAGGTTCAGTTTTTTTAGAGTTTTCTGTATTTTTATACCCCGGTTTACAGTGTAAATAATTTATGTAACGTAACTCCATGCAATAGGTGCCAACGTGCTGCCTCCACTTTTATGGAGTAATTTAACTTATATAATGGTGTAACTTAAACTGATATAACTAGTGTAATGTTACACAATAGTGTAACGTAACACCAGTTATATCGGTTATATTATTTAATAAAATGGAGGCAGCAAGTCTGCCACCAATTTTATGGAGTAACGTTTTATAAATTTTTTACTGTGTAGAAGACACAGTCTCGCTTTTTTTTTCTTTTTTTGTATGGCTTTTCCTCTTTCTGTGACTCGAAACATGACAACACTACCACCTGTTGAAGTTCATATAATTTTTTTGAATCATCCTGTATAATAAAGATGAATATTAAGGTCCGTTCAGATAACATTCTGCGACTAGGAGTCATAAATTATTTCACTGGGCTTTCTTTTCCAAAGGCTCTGAGGTCAGTTGTGACTTTTTATATTGGTTTTCAAATGTTTGGAAGCAAAGCGCTCAAAATCAACAAAAGAAATTCTTCCCAGGATAGGTGAAAAACATGTCAGGGACGCTCATCCTGTAGGGACCCTCATTTCTTGCAGCGCAACTGAGCTGTGCACAAAACAATCCACAAAAAAGACTGCCTCCGCAGATTGAGTAATACACGGTGCCTGAGAAAATGTTTTATGGTGTTTCTGTTACGTCCGATTATCTACGCGAAGTTTCGATTATCTGGCCGAAGGGATACGCCTTAGGTGGGAATCTTTTTAAGAGAGCCTAACTCCTCTTTACACAAGCTGAGCTAGGCTAAAAAAAACAACGGAAAACTACAAACAATTAGGCCAAAGAGTACGAAATGGGTTCGCACCAGCACCTCCCATCTACCAACTTTGAGAACAGAACCTACTCAGTCGCTGCTGGGTTAATGTTTTGTGAAAATAATGTAGATCCCATCTATATCATGAATCGTCCTTACCTTTTATTCGCGTTTTACAAACATGCATGTTGTCATTAAGATACATTCAATCTTTTATGTAAGTCAGTCATTATACGTTTCTTTAATCATTTTACAAAAGACTGTTGTAATTTCCATGCCAAATGTTTCAAATGGCATATTCAATGCTGAAATTTATTGAACAAAAAGTGCTTCTTCACTTAATTGATAATTCTTGTATCATCGTTTTTTATAGTGTACTATATTATATTTGATTAACCCCTTACACTGTAAAAAAAAATACTGCCAGTTTTTCCGGTAGGAATCGGAAAAATAGTTGCCCTTATCGTACCGGAATAATTTCCGACCCAGCTCGGAAAAAAATCCCTAAAAATAAGGAAATAGTCAGTAAAATGGTATTTTACGGATTTTATTCCAATTTTACGGATTTTATTCCGAGCTGGGTTGGAAATTATTCCGGTACGATAAGGGCAACTATTTTTCCGATTCGTACCGGAAAACTGCGGCATTATTTTTTTTACGGTGTAACGGTCGCATTAAATTACGGTTTAAAAATTCAAATTGCTTATTGACATCACTTTTTTGAAAAGGAAATGTTCACCTTATTTAATGACAGGTAAAATGACGCTATAATAAAGCCAATAACACTATTCTATAAAACAGGTGGGAATCAATCAAATCTAAATAATCTGAATTAAAGACACAGCCGTGAATATCACGGGAACTAGAATTAACCCTTTGTCTACCAGAAGGGTCCAATGGACCCGACATGTATATTCAAAATATCTATTCAAACCAGAAAATTTCTTCAAAACAAACTAAATGTATAAATCAGACAATAATAAGTTAAATAAAAAAATTAAATAGTTTTAAGTAAAAATTCTGGTGTAGAATGTTTTTATAAAACTTGAGTAAAATTTCCGGTAGTTCTAGGGTTAAGGGGTTAAATCCGATATATTTTCCTTATTTTACTTCCTTTTCAGGATAAAGCCAGATACACTTTATAATTCATATAGTTTTCGAATACAATATTTTAAATATAGTTTAATAAAAAATGTTTGCAACAAGGAACTTTATTAATTATGAAAAAGTACGTTTATTTTTTTTAAATAAAAACAAAAAATGCATTTTTAAATAATTTTATTCTAATCTAAAATTTTGTAACTATGCAGAAAATTTCAAATCATGGATTTTGTGATTCTGCATAAAATGTCGAGGTAGTGTGATATGAGAAATTTCCTTAAAAGTTCGGAATTCTACAATGAAGTATTTTTACTAATTTAACTAGAAGTACAGTCGTGGAAAAAAAGTAACCCCCCCCCCCCTACTAACCCCTGAACAAATTATCGTATAGAAGAAAGTTACTGGTACCGAACGATTGGAAATAAAGCGTACTTTTAAATGATGTATATAAAATTTCTTTAGGGGACGATCTACATATTTAAATGAACTCAAACTTTCAAATTTTTTCAATAGCAACACCCAATTTTAACACGATATTTCAAATCTTTAGTTCAAACTATGCCTAGACACCAAATTTCAAGTCATTTGAATATGATAAGTTTTTAAATTATAAACATCCAAAACTTAGTGCTTCTAATGTTAAATTACATTTTTATATTTTTATTAATAACTTCTGAAATTATACTCCTAATGTGCTAATTTTTTGTGTAACAATAATACTAAAATACCCAAACATAAATACGTTGAATTTGCAATTTTTATAATTTATGATACGAATTATGGATTATGAAATTAATATTCGAAAAAATTATGAATTACAACCTAAATTTTTTTTATGGATTTAGAGGTATTAAGTCTTGCGGAAATCCAAAATTTCACATTTTTCTTGCAAATAGTTTTCAAATTGTGCTTAAATAGCGGCAAAACGTTGGTTTAAGGGGGCGTCTATGATAGAAGTGACTAGATATTTTGAAAATCCTGTAATCTAGCAGTCTTCAATGACTGCTTTAGTGTCAGTTAATATGCCTTGATCAAGAAGCAGGCTCTCTCAGTCAACAATCAAGTACCGAACTTCAATTTGGATACCGCTCTTAAAATAAGCTCGTTTTAAAATAATTAATTTATCGTGAACTAATAATTGAAGGGACTGGAATTTGTGTTTTTATGCTGTCAGAATTGTGTACTGCTATTGAAAAAAAACAAAATTATGGTTCAATTTAATAGGTAGATGGCCCCCTAAGCAAATTTTACATACATCATTTAACACGTTCGCGCCGGCGCGGTGGGTCACACTTGACTGTCCAAGAGCTGCCAAGTCTCCGGCTTTTTGGATACCAGTACTTTAACCCTAGAACTACCGGAAATTTTACTCAAGTTTTATAAAAACATTCTACACCAGAATTTTTACTTAAAACTATTTAATTTGTTTATTTAACTTATTATTGTCTGATTTATACATTTAGTTTGTTTTGAAGAAATTTTCTGGTTTGAATAGATATTTTGAATATACATGTCGGGTCCATTGGACCCTTCTGGTAGACAGAGGGTTAATATAGAAAATGTTGTTTTATTTAATTGGAACAATTGGACGATTTAAAGGAACAGCATTTTCTATAAAAAAACAGTGGTGTACAAAAAGCCGGAGATTTGACAACTCTGACACAGTCGAGTGTGACCCACCGCGCTGGCGTGAACGTGTTAAAAGTACACTTTATTCCAATCGTGTGGTACAAGTAACTTTCTTCTACGATAATTTTTTGCAGAGTTAGTATGGGGTGGTTACTTTTCTTTTTCCACGACTGTACATGCAGGAAAAATCGTTCATACCATACCTCTCAGAACTATAATGTATCGTTGAAAGATGGTTATAACTGATAGTGACCAGCAGGGCATTGACCACACTGTAGCAAGGGGTTCCCAACACATGTTCACGGAGTCTACGAAGATCTCGTCTTTAATGTAATTTTTTTTTTTTTTTTTTTTTTTACTAAAAATTCTTGCGAGGAACATCAAAGAAAATTATAACAGGTCGGAATTTGTACGCGAAATGTGGAAAATGAGGTGCGTTCGTACAATAACTAGTTTTATAAATATTCAGATCTTGCTGCAATAGCTGTTGCACTCTTATACAAAACTGCATGAGTAGGATAAGGTGCCCTATTATCGTCCCCCAGTCACTTTTAGGCACTTGGAAGTTGTAATTTTCAGTGAAAATCTACCAAATTTGTATTTTACATAGACTAAGTATCCACGCACATAGAAACATAGGGAAATATCGTACAAAAATATTTAAGAATGCGAAAAATTGTTTTTACAAAAGTATCTAAAAAATGCAAAAGGAAAAAAATGGTCGCAATTTCGTCCCCTCAAAAAATCCAACACGCCGAAGCTTAACTTATAACTAAATCAAAATTTATTTCTAAATGAGTAAGTAATTTAATTTACATTAAAGTAAAGCACAAAGAAATGTACTAATTATCAGTGGAAGAATAACATAACGAAACATTAGCCTAGTTGCCAACCTCCCGATTTTTTTCATACCAATATTTTTATGCAGAAATACTTGCTTTATGTAATCGCAGGTTTGACGCAATTAAATAAAGAAAACATTTTTGTAAGATTTTACTGGTATCCAAAACATCAGGAGATTGGCAACTATGCATTAGCCATCCAAACGTGAGGAAAAAATTAAAAAAAAAATGTCATGAAAAAGCATTCCTAATTTCGTCCCCGGGACGAAAATAAGAACTTCAAGGGGGACGAAATTGGGACCACACTACTTCCCAATATTACGGATCTTCAGTTCCCGTAAGATGAACTGAGCGATCTAAAACTCACTGTATGCTACTGTCAGCATCCTACCAACGTAAAATACATGAATGAATAAGAAATAAATACTTACAGTACAGTAAATAACGTTCAACAAACGAAGTAATAAGAACTCGGGCCTTCTGAAAATAGGAAATTTGCCGTATATAATTTATGTATGCGTCTTGGCGAACGAAACTTTCAACACTGACCCCTTTTACCTTCCGTCCCCTGTGCCTTGCGTCATAAATGGCGCCACTTTCCAGAAGCGGAGAAGTTAAGGGGGACGAAACTAATAGAGGGGACGAAATATGGGCCCTTTATACTTCAAAATTTATTATGATATATATATATATATTATATACATTAAATTTAGTTATGGGGAAATAATATGACTACATCTTAAGTAGGACGTAATCACCCTGGCAACCTAGAATCATTACCTATCATGGGATGTCATTGAATTAATTACGTATGATAGGATTTAATAGAATGAAGAAAACTTTTATTAATACCTTTTTAAGTTTTGATTCGATTTTCATAAAATTTGAAATAACTCGACAAAATTCTGCAATGTTTATATATATTAAATTTTAAACCATTCGGTTAGGTAGTTTTCGCGATGTTATATGCAGACAGACGGACAAGGCGACGACTATAGGTGCTAGGTATTTATATAATTACGAACGCACCTAATCACACTGTTAAAAATTCAGTATCATTAGTTTATACAGTAAACCACATGAAAACAAAATCACTAGGCACTTGAAAAAACTCAGTTTTAGACAACTTTTCATTATAACAACATATATAATTTTACGGTATTCCTTCCGTCGGGACCGTAATTTTTTTTTCGTTTAAAGATAATTTCGTTATTTCGTTTCCCAAACTTTACTGTATACCTTTATTAGTTTATACATTATGAATTGAATATTCTAAAAAACATACATATATATATATATTCATAAATCCTGCGGGTCCGCGGACACAGAGGAAATAGAAGAAAGGGGTCCGTGATACTCTTCGTAATAATTAAAATTAGAAGGCGATTCTAAATTATATATCAGAAAAGAAGGAAAAAATCTGACGTACATGAACAATCAAAATTCACACAAGAGCATAGTTTCGAAATTTACATATTTAATCAAAAAATATAGGGGGCATCATTTCAAAGCTAAGGACAGACTTTCGGTCAGAATTTGAATGATAAGCGTTGTAACTATATTTTTAACGGATTTGCTTTGCGTGAAACTTGATTACATCACGCGTAAGTGTTAAAAGTACACAGAAACTTGGTAAGTGACACCGGACATAATGTCAGCCATATTATAAAACATAAAATTTCTGACATCTCAGACATAGACGGGGAACATTTCCAGGACTTATTGTAGCGTTCTCATATTACTCACATGGAAAGGAGGTTCTTTTAAAACATTCCTTTCAACATTTTAAATAATGTTAAAGCAATGAATACATTTTCAGGTTCAGCTTGAAATGAAATATCCTGTATTTTTACCCGACTGCCAAGAAGGGTTGTGTGTTTCACGCGTATTTGGGAATGTGGGAATGTGGGAATGTGGATTTCTTTATACCCTCGAAACACCCCCAACGACTGGATGGATTTTAATGAATGAGGTCTCTATCGATTCGTCTTGATCGTCCTATGGTTATAGGCTGGGTTTTGTTTTTACAAATTCAAAATGGCCGTAAAGACGAAAAAAGAATTTTACGTACCCTGTTGGGTTGCATATCATTGGATAGGTCTTTCAAAATGAAGACGATGTTTCATTGACTATTTTACAGTCAGAAGCTCCGTTTAAATATTACACAAACTGGAAGTTGTGTAGGTAGGATCCTAAGCTTTACTGCAACTCTAATCATCATAAACATCTATAAGCCTCATCAGAACAGTTTTTATAGATAGGCACTAACAATTAAACACAACTTTAAAGTTATCAATACAAGTAAATAAACAAATAGGTAAGTAATATAAAGAAATAGTTTCACATTGATGAGAAATAATTAATTAGTTCGCTTTTTACGCAGTCGGGGTTTTTGATTTTTTAAATTTAATTTAATTAATAAGTGAATTGCTATAGTATGATCCTATATGGTTTTTGTTTACTTTCTACTTTCAGTTATGCAGGATTTTTCAAAATCTATTTTGTAAAAAAAATAGTGAAAAAATTATGACAATGACAAAGAATATGTATCAATAATTTTCGGAATCTGTCTCTAAAATAAGTAGAAAATTACTAAATTTACCCAGAACTGTAAATACTTTTGTACATCTTTGGTTCGAACTCTATGTTATATATATAAATATATGAAATGGTGAAATAAATTTTAAATATATCTAATATAACAAAAGGAAATTATTTGTCTTATAATATGAAATCTACTGTAATTTAAATCTACTGTTTTTGAAATATTAAATATAAAACACGTTTCTCAACCAATTTATAGAAAAAAGGAACTACGACTAAACTTGCTACAATAAGCTAATTGGTAATCAATAAGTGAATTGCGCTATTCCAATATAATATTTTTTTCATATATCGATATGCGAGAATACTGAAACAAGATATTTAAGATTTTTAGTATATGCGGAATTGAGAAATATAACTTTTAGATGCCTCTAAAAAGATTACTCTAATAGATGATTTTTCTGGTATGCAAAATAAAATAATAATTTTATTATCAAATATTAAACTAGCAAATAATAAATTGCATCTTAAAAATATTTTGTAGAATTTTGGTAAAATTTATAATTGACAAATACATTAAGAAAAATTATTCGGACTAATATTTTCTTTTACAAATTATTTAATTCTCTTCCAATTAGTCTGAATCCAATTTAAATGCAAGCTTGTTTTGCTTGATTGGAAAGTTTTCCCTATAATCAGTAATTAACCCCTTGCCTGTGGAATATATTTGAGAAAAAGTGCCAAAAGTGGAATTTTTTTTCTCTTTAATTTTGTTCGAAATAGATTATTTTTTAAAAAAAGACAAAATTTTAACCAAAATATCTACTATATTCATTATTTTCACATATATGGGGAATATTAATGGATTACAGTAATTTTTGCTCAAATTATAGAAAATAAATCTAATTATAGCAAACATATCAAATTATAGCTCAAATTATAAGAGAATATAGTAAAATAAATGGTAAATTACATATTATGCAGTGGAAGAACTGACTTCGGGCTTCACGGGATTGAAACACCGATTTTTCTCTTGCCCGAACTCAGGTCGGGCATTCCAAAATTGGCGCATTTGCTTTGCCCGAATTGGGTTCGGGCGTCACAGGCAAGGTGTTAAAAATTCAGCATAGAAATTATATTTCTTCTAATCCTTTTCATTATTATGAAGGATGTTAACGGTTTATTTATCAAAAAATAAGATTTTTATAGCAAAGTGAATAACTTTTCTAACTCTCAATAGATGGCTCTAAACGACAGAAAATATACCAGAAAGTTTTTTTGCGTTCTATAAAATCAAATAATATTTATATAATGTGAAATTGTAAATTATACATAAATTTTAGTACCTAGCAAAATAAAAAAAATAGAATTTCGTATTAAAAGAGCGGGATAATAAACAATTATTCTGTTAATAGTTTTTAATTAGCATAAAAAATTACACAACTTATCGTGAGTTTTGTTTACAGTTTTTCAAAATAAAAGAAAAATGAGAACAAAAGTTTATAAAAATACTTTATTTTTATAAATATTTCAGAATAATATATTATAAAAACTTACTTAAAAATTATTATAACCAATGTAACAAAAACTTCTTTTCAGATTAAAAACGATTAATTTCAGTGCTGATTAAATTAACAAGTTACAAATAATTTTAAAAAATGAGTTTTTATCTGCAGCTTTAAAAAAAAAAATAAATAATTTGAACTGACTTCGAAATATTCTGAATCCGATTAAAATTCGATTAAACTTTAAACTAGTTTTGCATCATTTAAAAGCTTTACCTATAATCAATAATTCAAATTTCTCCATCCGATTTATTTTTCCTCCAATATTTTTCCATCTTTTCAAGTATGTTAGCGGTTTCATTTATCAAAAAATAGTATTTTTATTTCAAAAAACACAAAATCATTATCCGTATTTATAAACTATCAGATGCAGCTGAGATGCACAAAATTAGGTAAAAGTATATTCATGAGTTTAATGGCTTAACCCTTTATCTACTGACGGTACTTATAAGTACCATTAAAATAACTTGCTATAAAATTCGTTTAATACATCGATTAGTAGTAATAAAGTTTAGAATGAGTTACAGATGCTTTACTTTATCTTGTTTCAAAAGCATTATTGGTTACACAAAACAAAAATATTGTTAAAAGGAAGATTTCTTTTGCCTTTGCATATTTTCAGCTTTCTTGGCGTTAGGGGGAGGGGGTGGGATTTTTCAATTTGGAAATATTTCTATATTTCTATTGTAAGAACATTATATTTGTACATTTCCTAATTTTACAAAATACTAAGAAAAAGATTTAAAATAAAAGATTTGAGTGGGGTTATAAATATTGCACAAAATCCTTATACGTTCAAATTTAATTAATCCTTCTAAATCCTTCAATCCTTCTAAAATCCTTCTAAAATTTATTAAATGAGCATGTAAATCTTATAATGCATTTTCAAAAATTCACGAAAAATTCTATAGAAGGTAAAATTTTCATGCATTCATAATTCAGTACATAAAGGGTTAATAGTTTCACGTTTTTTTCATATTTGTATACTGAAATTCCCATTGATTTAGCTTTTTGTTATCAAAGGGTTTCTTTTTATGAAAATTTAAAATGCGATCGTCCTTTGTAAGCAGCCCATTCTTTCAATGTATTTTTTAAATATTTTTAATGTTTGGCAACATTATATTACCTTTTAATACGTTGTTCTCGCTAAAGATTAAGTAATAAAGCACTATATTTAATGCCTGTTAAAAATACTTTACCATGAATTTATTATGATTGTGGGAGTGGGAACAAATAATGAATGGTCTGTTAATAAATTTTGTTTTGATTTTCTAACTTTAGGCATTTAAGTATATGCTTGGTAATCATTCAATGTCAAAAATCATTTTACTTTCTAATATTCTAAATACACTTTATATCACTGGCAGAGTAATAAATTAATTCAAATTCGGCATACAAAAGTTTGTTATATCTGCAAACATATCTGGTTCACTATCAGCAAGTTTAACCGTAGTCTTAAAGAAACTTAATGCAACATTGTTTTCAGTCGTAGGTGCCCGTTGATATTGTTTAATGTTTATGTTAAACATATTTTAAACTCAAGATTATCCATAATAATTTAGGAATGATAAACGAGCTTGAAGTTTCCATTCGACCAATCAATTAATCAACCTGTCGCATCTTATAAATTATGTATCGGTAACCCAAAAGATGACTTGAAGAAAATTTGCGTATAGTTGATTATGAAAAATGAAGTTTAAATATTACTCTAATAACGAAATATTAATGCTTAAAATTCGCTTCTGGGCTCCGTCATTAGTCCATTAGAATTAGTAAAGTTGATTTTATTCTGTGACGTTCGGAATATAAGCCAGTTATATTAGTAATTATGTTCAAAGTAAAGCATTTTGAGCTCTGAATTTTTAAAGAAATGATCATTGTGCCATTTCTAATATATGCGAGAAATAATTTATCACTTTGCATGTCTATATATTTGTCATATAGATGTATCTAAAAGCGTATCAAATCCATACTTGAGATAAATATTTTTGTTTAAAATATAAAATAAGACATTAATTCCTCATAGACATGATTAAATATCTATACGTCTGTACATATAGCAACAGAGGAACGCGTATGAGGGGCTTTCTTGTACCAGAGCTACAAAATTTAGCATGAAGAAAGCTTTTTGTTAATTGATGTACATCGAAGTTTGTTTTTGATATTTTATTGGATTTTTTAACACTTTAATTGACATTTTTTAAAACTCACAAGGGAACCACTTTAGGTGTTGCTCGCACATAGAATCGAGACCTGGTGCATTTTGTAGCCCTATGCATAAAAGTTAGAGAACCGATAAAAATTCTTTGTTAAAATCATATTTTATACATTTTTTTATATTTATAATTTTTTTATTATTGGATTTTTATTTGTTAATTTTACACGAAAAGAGAGTTAAGTCGCCAGATATGGTACTTCAAAATTTTCACTAGCTTTATACCTGTAATAGGTTTATGTCCAAACCATTACAACACGGTACGTAGCGATAATACTGAGCTAGGGTTGCCGGAAAACTGTACGGGACGAAAAAGACGCCAATCTTTCCCCGCCAAATATGTAAATATAATATTGTATTTTTTGTAAATCAAATTCGTAGGTTCTTGAAGGAATTTTAAAACTTTTTTCAACATTTTATATTTATTATTGACTAATTTATATTTTTAACTATTTTTTTTTTTTAACTTACGTTAAAAGCCCCAAAAGTGGTCTAGAAAATTGCATTTTCAGAAAGTTAATCTGCTGTAAAATCAAAAAATATTATTTTAACAAAAAATTTTTATCGATTCCCAAACTTCCTAATATAGAGCTTTAAAATGCACCATGTTTCAATACTAGGTGCGAGCAACACTTAAAGTGGTTCCCTTGTCAGTCATACTGATTGGTAAAGATATTAAACGTACTGTATTTTCCCAAATGAGTGAAAAAATGCCTACTGAGGGAGTCGAATCCAAGACCTTTGACTTAAATCGCCAACGCTCTACCTATTGAGATATCTATGGGACAACTGGAGGAAGGGAAGCATGTCCGTCGATTGTCGGCCTAGGTAGCTCATTATGTACATCGTTGACAATTTAAGTCAAAGGTCATGGGTTCGATTCTCGAACTGGGAATTTTCTACCCAGTTGGAAAAGTACAGTTCGTATGATGATATATTTAACCTATTAAGCGAGTAATTTATTAAAAAAAACCTATTACTTGGTGCGTATTTGAACACTTGAATGACGTATATATATGTGAAATCCACTTAACAGGTTAAAAATTAAAAACTCATCCTGTGTTAACCTGTTAAGAGAGTTAAAAAAATCTATTACTGGAGTTTTAAAAAATCTATTACTGGCTGCGTAATTGAAATTGGCGATGTCGTATGTATACGTCAAACTCGCTTAACAGGTTAATTGCCACTAAAGGGCTGTACATATATACTGTTATCAACTTTTTGACAATTTTGGACCCCCTCCTCCCTTATTATATCATAAGTTATCATTCCTCGAACCCCCCTCCCCCTCCCTTAATCATGACTTTATCAGTGTCTAAAAATTCTTTTATTTTTACAATTTTTTTCTTTCATTTTTTTATACGTTTGCGATAATATACAAGCATGTTTACTCATTTATGATTCGCATACTTTACATATTTAAATGAAGAGAAGAAGTTAATAAAACATCACTATAAGGCATATAATAACTTTATATCAAATAACACTTTAAAGAAATGCTTACTATTTAAACCTATTTAATAATAGCTTTTTGTTACATAATGCATTTAACAGTAAATTGTCTTCTTGCACTTGTTCCTTGAACGGGGGTAAGCAGAACTTCTTATAAACAAAACAGATGGGCAACATTCTTCCCATTTTTTACTAGTAAACATAGCAAGTATCATTTCGAAGCTGGTTTCTATAGCAAAGAATTATGTGTGAATATGGCAGAAGAATAGGAATGCCGAACGTTATAACATTAAATATTTTGCAATTAAATGACTTTATAATCAATTAATGATTAATGATTTTAATAATAACTTTGTATTTTCATAAAAATACATAGCCATAGCTATCAACTTATACGTTTTCTATATACCACTAAAATTTTATAGTAAATATTGTCTTATTTAATCGTCGAAAACTGACGATTAAACAAGGTGAAAATCTCTATTAAATTTTAGCGGTAGCAAAAAAGCGTAAAAGTTGGCAGTTATGCATAACAGACTAAAAAAAGAAGATAACAGACTATATTGACGTAAAAAAAAAGTTACAAAAAGAAAAGAAAATTTTGGTTGGATCAAAATTGATAACGATGTCAAAAGACAATCCTCCCAATGAGATATCTTACGATATCAAGTGCCAGAGTTCTCTCCTCTCTAAAGTGATAACATTATATATATACAGACCCTTACGTATTTACACACTTTTAGTAATCAGGAATATTTATACCCTTTTAGAAATTAACCTCCTCCGTTAGTTTTTCGAGGCATATAACTGCATCTACTGCTTTGGTGTGACTTTAAAAAAAAGATTTATTATAAAAATTTGTATTCCCAAGGGGGTTATTTATGAATTTTGTATTTTTATATTTTCATTGTAATAGTAAATTATTTTAGAGTGCTCGGCCCACCTACACTTGAGTAATAAACGATATCACTGGAGAACGAAAAAGTGCACCAACATAGAAAGTTTAGCTGTAGCATATTATTGTTTTAACCCTTTCCGACGCAGTGTGCCCGGGGATACTTAATTTTAAATCCAAACTTACAAACGACACCAAGAATATTTTAATAAAATTTTACATTAACAATGAAAGTATAAAGTAGCAAGTTTTTAGTTTCTAAAAAAGTCATATGTAAATTGCGGTGTCAATCGATGATTTCATCATTTTAGAACAAAATTTCTCTGTGCCGGAAAGGGTTAAGCTAAAAGAAAATTTCAAAATTCATCGCATGGCTATTCAGTAAGGAGAAGCACGTTTTAATGATAAATGGTGGTTTTACAACTTCTGATTGTTTTGGAAAAGAATAGTCTGTCCTCGGGATTTCTCGAAACTTTAAGCAATTTCAAAACTTAATTGGTGAACCAATCTCATTTAATTTCATACACAAAAATACCACTCTAAAAGTAGAAAAACAACGGAATAATCAATTCCACTGAGATTTGTTAATTTTCTGACCTGTGCAAGATTCTTGGCGAAAACCTTCAGGTTGACTTATAGAATGTGACGTCAAATTTCAAGCTTTATTATCGCAAGAAGCTGCCTTCAGGGAGGTTATTAAAAACAGTAGAATCCTTAATTCTCGTTCAAGGGGAAATAATATAGAAAATATATTGAATAATACTTGATTTTTTTGTGTGTGCATTTCAAAAGCTCTAAATTAAAGCCATTTTGAAAGCAAAAACCGGAATTTTTAAAATTGTAGTATATTTATTACATTAACCCTCTCGCTGCTTAATTGTTTTATCAAAATAGCTTCAAAAATTGCGCATTTAACACCTTCGCGACGAGCGCCTTTTAAGAATTTTTATTCTTTTGTCACCGGTTTTTCAAAACAAAATTTTTTATATAATTTAATCGGGAAAAGACTCCGATCAAATAAGGCAGTATTTACAATAAAAAAGTAACTGGTGGGAATAATCAAGGATGGTTAATTAGACGGAAAAAATGCATTCCCGAGAAAATCTCGAGTTGCGCAAATTTTGCTACTTTTACGTTGCCCGAGGAAATATCGGGTTGCGCAGAGGGTTAATATGCTTGAAACATATACAGGTGGTTCAAAAGGTCATGTCCAAACGGTACGTATGGGTGTGTCAGGTCATGAGGAGCAAGATTTACATAGGAACTAGGGGACGGAAAAGTGATTAAGACGGTGCAAATGCATAGTCACCGTGGCGAAAAGTAAGATAACAAACAGCGTAAAAAGACCTTTTCATGTTCAAAAAACTTAATCGAAGTACAAAATACAAATGAAAAATGTTACAACTCATAACAATTGCTCAAAATGTGCCCCATTATCCATGATGCATGCTTCACATCGGCGCCAATCGAGAACATGTTCCAATCGGATTTGTACCGTCGCCACCGCGTTCCCCGGACCTGAACACCCTGGATTTTTACCTCTGGGGATATCTTAAGTCGAGACATTAACCATGGAACTCATAGCATGGATCGCTCAAGCTTTGGGCACGTATCCAGGAGACTCCTGGCCAATTGGAACGTGTTCGCCATTCCATGCGGCGCTGATGTGAAGAATGCATCACGGCTAATGAGGCACATTTTAAGCACCTGTTATGAATTGTAACATTTTTCCTTTTTATTTTGAACTTCGATTGCGTTTTTTGTAAAATAAAGGTCTTTCTACACCGTTTGTTATCTTTTCTTTGCGTGACGGTACGATGCAATTGCACCGTCACGATTGCATTTCCGCCCCCCCCCCCCAAATTCCTATGTGACACATCCAAACGTGCCCAAACGTCCTCCTGACACATCCAAACGTGCCGTTTGGAAATGACTTTTTGTACCTCTGTGTATGGCCACTCTAACTAATTCCCGAAGAAAAATACAGTTTCATATTTATTTTTTTTTAATTAGGCCAATTAAAAAAAAATCAGTTTTTTCTAAACATTACATTTCTGTTGTATCTATTGATACAAAATGCTACATTACATGTTTTAGCATTTAAAAAACCTCCTTCAGTTGAGATCCTTACGAATAAAATATAATTCCATATGACGTAAAAAAACATTAAATGTAGTAGTTATATATATTTGCCCGTAAAATATTACAAAATGAGATTACTATTCATTCTTGAATTTGCTTTTTTTTTTTTTTTTATTTATCGTATTTCGTTTACTAATATTTCTAAAAACTGGTCTGTCATCAAAACATAAAATTATCTGCAGGAGAATGCTCGATTAATAATATTAAAGCAATCAAATATCGTTTTCTTGGAAAAGATACTTAGAAGTAAAATCAATGCAATTTTTGTATGGTATCTGATATTATAGATCTTAGGATACGCTTACGATTGGTTTCTTTATAGGATCCGATATAGTGGTTAAGGTTTTGGCCATTTGGATGATAAAAGAGATTTAAAGAAATTAAAGGTTTTCCATGTCTTTTTTTTTTTTTCAGCGAGATCGAGAACATATCAATAAAAGTCCTGATAACAAGTCGTGTGATTACTTTTCGATTCTAGCGCGCGTTGCAACTAAACATGCAAGTCAATGCAAGTAGCAAGCATAAGTCTAGACAAACAATTGAAAAATCTACACATTTAAGTCTAGTGGTTAAAGATTTCGTTGGTAGAGGTACGGGGTTCGATTCCCGAGTCAATCATGCGATCCTGATCTTTTTATCTCTCGTGAAGAAAAAATAATTGTAGCTCCCATAAACTAACTGATTAACCTATGTAAGATAAGAGAGATTTCTAGAAATTAAAGGATTTCCACGTTTTCTTTTCTTTAGAGAGATCGAGAACATATCGATTGCAATAAAAGTCGTACTGAGAAAGTGCCCTGTTTACTTTTCCATTCTAGAGCTGCAAACCAGACACGTCAGTCGATGTGAGTAGCAAGCATAAGTCTAGAAGAAGAAGAGAAACAATTAAAAAATCTTCTTGAGCATGAGTGATCCGAGTCCAAGTAGCAAGATGCTGGAAGAATCTCATCAAAGAGAAATTCATTCGGATGGGTGTACGTTGTATGCGCTTGCGTGCCAAGTCTCGCTTTTGGAGTCCTAATGACAGCATAGGCGAGTGACACATATTTTTATACCATTAGCATGATTGATATGGCAAATAATGTCGAAGGCCATGTGGAGGAAGAATCTCTCCCCATCGCAGCAGGTCTTAAAAAGTGACATATTTCAAATAAGAGGGAGGGAGGTTTTCAGAAAAATGTAGTTGAAAAAAATTGAGAAATATGTATAAGATCTATCGCGGGAATCTTAACTCGGAGGGGAAAGGGGCGTAAGTTGTCTTTGCCAGGCTAGCTGTTTGGAATAACGTGACAATGTTTGTCTGTCGAGGGTTTCTCTCCGGAGGATAATAGCGTTTTAACATTGATTTGGAGAAAGGTTAAAAGAAATATTTATAATATTGAACGAAATCTGTCACATTCTTCCATTTTTAAAGTATGCGCTTATTGGAGAATTCACCACAAGCTGAACGTTATGTATGGCTAGTATTTAAAATAATTCAGAAAAATAGTTCAGATCTCAAACACTCAGAAATTAGACATAGGTCATCTAAATAAATTTAATTGTGATAATGCGACATTAAAAAAGATAAATTCAAGAGGAATATTAAAATGTCTGAAGTAAGTGATACATATTTTAAATGTTTAATTATTGTTATTTCAAATTAGAGAGAAGGGGATTTTCAGAGTAATGCTTTTAAAAAAATTCAGTAATATGTGTAAGATACATCGTGAGAATCATAACTTGTAGGGAAAGTGGTGTCGTCAGTGTTGAATTCAGACACTTTTCTCCGGGATTGATTTTTGGGGCTCGGGGGGGGGGGGGGGGGGGGAGAACATTATAGAGTCCCGTGGGGGAATTGCACTTTTTGACCATTGAAAACACAAAATCTCAAACTTTCCGGTGGGGGACATCTCATTGCTTCGGGGAGGAATGTCCCCCCCCCGGGCTACCCCTGAATTTAACAGACAATGTCTGCTGGTGTGTTTCTGTCCGGAGCTTAATAGCATTTTAACATTGATTAAGAGACTAGTTAAAGGAAATATTTATAATATTGAGTGAGAACCATTATGTTCTTCCATGATTACATATTGAAGTATATTGGAGAATTCGTCACAAGCGAAATGTTATGTATAACTAATGTATATAAAGAATATCGGTAGTTAATCTTTTTTTTTTTTTTTTTAACAGTACTGCTAGTATGGACATTAGAATAAATTTAGGAGTCGCTTCTTTTATACAATCAGAACTATTGTTTAAGGATTTTGAGTATAGTCGAGACATATCGGATTCGATTCCCGGTTCAAGTTTGAGTTTTATTAGTAACTTCAAAATACGAGTAAGGAAGGTTTAAAATAAATGTAGAAATATCAATATCGCGGAAATCTTAACCCGGAGTAGAAACGATAGTAAACTGTTTTTGCCAAGGGAGCTGTTTGGAATAAAGTGGCGTTATTTTTCTGTTTGCCAAGGGTTTTTCTAAAGAGAAAAATAGAATTTTAGCATTTATTTGGAGAAAGGTTAAAAGAAATATTTATAATATTGAATGAAATTTGTCACATTCTTACATGCTAATGCTTAAAGAAAGCGTTTATAACTGTTGACCGGAAGCGAAATGTAACATATGGATAATATCTAAAAAAAAAATTGAGAATAATATTTCAGATCTCAAAAGTGCATAGATTAAATAAGTTTCATTGTGATAATGTAGCTTTTAAAATGAAAAATTCAAAAAATAGGCTTAAATTAGGGAATTAAGTGAATTAGTGACATTTTTAAAAATATATATTACATTTAACTACACAGGTAGAACATTTTCTTTTCTAAATCATTGAAGAAACAAGAATACATTTCGTTGAAAAAACGTTTTTCGGCGACGTAAAAAATTCATCTCGTCCATTCCACTATTTTTCAACAATAGTTTTAGGTGCATTTTCAACACAATAAAAACCGTCATTGAAACGTTCGATGTCACAAATATTTCACGATAGGTCCATTTATTTAATGTCCATTATTTTTCAACGGTATTTTAATACCATAAAAATATTTAAAAAGAAGAAGTAAAACTGATATTCTCAACAGGAAATAAGAAATCAGCTTGTCCACTGAATGTCGCTTTTTTTTTTTTTTTTGTTAATTGCTAACAGTAAAAAGCAATTCTTACACTTTTTAAAGCATTTTTGGAAAACCATTTTATAGATATTTTTTGTCTCCTTATAAAAAGTGATGACTTTGCTTTTATTAATCAATTTCACAATATTGTTTTTCAATTTTTTTTCCTCAATAAATATAAAAAAAAACCTTTAAAAATACTTTTAAAGATGTTTAATTAACAAAATTAACGTTTAAAAAATCTACTTTTTCAGTAAACATTATGAAGACATTTGTTTTTAAAAAGTCTTTTGAGATTTGTTCCAAGTGTCTTTACTAGATAGTTTTTAACTCTTTGCAGACAAAGTATACTCCTCCCAGGCACATGCATCTCTTACGCGAATTTATTCTGTTGCACCACTTTTTTTAAAGAAACATTTTTACTTACACTTTGACAACATGTGCAAGAGAAATTTACTAAAAAGTGTACTTTTAAAATACAGTGGTGCGAGTAGAATGTAAAAATAGAATCCAGGGCTCGCACCGTTCCTAAAATTTTCGCACTTTGCTAGCAGTATTTTAAATAGGAATTCTTCGTGGTACATTCCTTTAGCATCTATAATAGAACTATAGTGCAAGGATTATGTTTTAATTTAGTGGTAGCAAAGTACGAAAATTTTAGGAACGGTGCGAGCCCTGTAGAATCATGTATATAAAGCTTGGTCGGCTATTTGCCAACACTCGACCGCAAAGTGTTAACATGTTGTGTGCTACCATATATATATATATATATACAAGGGGCCATATATAATAATATAGGGGCCATAAATACCATATATATATATACAATATATATTACAACTGGGCCATGATTTTACAATGTGATTCTAGAGCTTCTGAAAATTCCGCTTCAAAAAGCTAATGTTCATTTAAATTGAAGTCTTAACTTATGTAAATGTGTTCAGTTAGGTTCCCTCTATCAGGCAGAAATGCTCAAAATTACATTTTAATATTTAAAAATATAAAAATATGATTATTTCATATTTCTTTCCTCATGGGTCCAGTTGCCCCATAAAAATGGCGTAAGTGGACCAGGAGGGTCTATGTTCCACACGCGTTTATTTTTTTTTTCATGTGGGATATCAGGTCCTGTTTGAAAAAGTGTAAACAACTTAAAAAAATTAAAACCAGGCAGATCATGTAAATTATATGTCAATAAAGAGCGTTGTAAGGGAAACATTTGCTGTCAATGTATAAAAAAAGCACTAAAAGTGAAAATATTAAATTTATTTATACCAAAAACATAAAAATTAAGTAAGTACTTATGTATTTTAGTATCGGTAAAAAGTACAAAAGTCACATGGGCATTTTAAGGAAAAAAATAGCAAAGTAAATCTGTGAACTAACGGCTACGTAAGTACTTAAGTACTTTATATGTATCAAGGGGTCGCATTACACAGGGAACATTTTATTGTTCCTACCAGAACCCTTAATGAGTTACTTTCATGATCATTTTAATTAACATATTATAAAGAAAGGTGCGATGAAGATATTATTTTCAAACTAGTGGTAGGAACAATAAAATTTTCCCTCTAGAATGCGACCCCTGTATCGTACAATTTCAAGGTTTGGCTATCTCGCTTTCAGCGGCAAGGTATATGCATTCGTAAAATGTTGAAATAATTTACTGACGCCAGTATTTACATGAGAATCTATTTGTAAACAAGTAAAAGTATATTTTGCGTACTTAATAAATGTGAAAATTTCATTATAAAATTCCGGTGCAAATGTGGCAATTAGGAATTAAAATTATATGATACCATAACGGCATCACCGCCTCTCAAGGTGTCGAAAAATTTGTTTGATATTACCCAGTATGCTTTATTTAAATTTAATTTTAATGAGGTATTCTATAATTTTCGTTATTGTGAGCAAAAAAAAAAAAAATAAAATAAAATAAAATAAAATAAAATAAAATAAAATAAAATAAAGGAGAAATTTACTTCCTGTTGTAAGAGAAACTCAAAAACTTATTTATAACTATTGGGGTAACTGGGTCCAGCATGGTCCAGTTACCCCGAATACATGTCCCAGTTACCCCATTCTTGAAAAATTTATGGGGTAACTGGGACACCGGGCTTACATTTAAAACATGAAGTAAATATGTATAATACTTAATAATATTAACGTAGTTATATGCCTAATATTTAAAAAAAAAAGATTGTTTAATAAAAATACTTACAGTATTTTAATAAAAAGCCGAGGAAGTTCAACCAAACTGACGTTGTTTTTAAAAAAAGAAACGTAAATTTTCGACAACCTATCACAGCAAAGAGAGAGTTATGATTGAGTTGACACACGTTGTTTTAGGAAGTAGAGGTTAAGGGGCATTGTTCACAAAAGCTAAAACTTAAAATACATCAACGGTTTTTTTATAAAATAGCGTATGGCCCAGTTACCTCGTGGGTCCAGTTACCCCAACTAACCTTACTTAGAGTGTTCTGTAGCGCAATCTAATTGAGAGAATGACGGCAAATTGTGAAAGAAGATTAATCAAGACGGCGGACAAAGGATTCTGCGAAAGAAAATAGTTCCAAAAATCACCGCTAGGGAATATGTGGCGCTGTGTAATAAAAAAGAGAGTTTAAAAAAATGCAGAATCAATACTGAAAAAAATTACCTTTCATTTAGCACATTTAAAGTTTTTAGTATTGATTCTGCTTTTTTTAAAACTCTCATTCCTGTTACACAGCGCCACATATTCCCCTAACGGTGACTTTTGGAACTAATTTTTTTTCGCGTAATCCTCAGACCCCCGTCTTTTTTAATCTTCTTACAAAATTTGGCGTCATTCTCTCAATTAGATCGCGCTACAGAACACTCTGAGTACTGTAAGTTTAATTATGGCCACATTGTATATAAAAGCTTTCTAAAGTGCCATTGTTAGAAGTATTTGGCAAAGTAATTCCGCTGGCAAAATATTGAAATGATTGGCTTGCACCACAATTTATGAGCGATTTTGTCAGAAAATAAATAAATGCTTGTTTTAACGCACATTGTAGAGGGGAAATTTTATTAAAAAATAATTAGAGCCATTTGTCAGTTTGGAATTAAAATAAAGTGTTTGCAAACGGCATCCTTGGAAGGTTAACTAATAAGTTTAGCGATATTTACTAAATGTGTAAAAAGTGTTTGTGAAATATATGTTTTGTATACCGTTCCAGAGTGTGACAGACGGCGGTATACATGGCATTTCAATAAAATAATATTATCTAAGTGGCATGTATAATAGTGATTACTATAATTAAGCGTAGCGTGACTAGTGTTGCCAGGTGTCCCCGTAAATCGGGGCTCCAAATACTCTGGACACCAGTATTTTAAAGTAATTTTCTTCGCCTCTTCTAATGGCAGAAGTATCCGCGATTAAAGATGGCGAAATAAACTGTGAGAAATTAGTGGTCTCCAGAGCATTTGGAGCCCTAATTTATGCGGGACATCTGACAACACCAAGCGTGACAACCGCTGGATCACCCGGTACCCTAATAAAAGTAAAGTGTGCACAGCCGGCAGGACACAGGGAAATCAACGCGTTAAATTAATACATATAATATCACACTTTAAAAAAATATGTAGCAATGTGTGAACGATGGCCTAACTTTTCTACCATCTTTTCCTCAACAACTAATTGGATTTGCAGGGCTCCTACTTGGTCCGTTTTTTTCACATTACTTTTATTCAAAGAAAAATCTTCTTTATAATTTTCGCCGAAACTTACCTCGAAAAGCGTTTCTGTTCTTTTGTTGCAAAAACCTACCTCTAATTTTTCTCCAAAAATACGGTTAAAAAAATCCGGACCAGTGGGAGCCCTGGATTTGTTTCCCTACTACCTTTAACCCTTTCGGTGGGCAATGTACTTTAGTTGCTAAAATGTTGAAATTATTGAATGACACCACAGGTTTTACGAATAAATTTGTTTCAAAATAAGTAAGAGGTTTTTATTCGCATGCAACATAAATGAAAAATTCAATTTAAATATTCTAGTACCATTGGGGCATATGGTAATTAAAATTAACCGCGACATATGTATCCCACCGTCCTTCAAGGGGTTAAATCTTGCAATTTGACTTAAAATATGAATTATTAATTAACACTCTCAAAGACAAATTAGTTCTTAAACAGTTTAATCTAAAAATAAAGCTTATCAAATAAGCACGTGTGTTGCTGCTGCTTGTTCTTTTGTAAATATTCTGTTTTAGTCCAAAGACTCAGTTTTAAAATTAAATAAAATCCTTATTAGCTGTATTATTATTAAGACACCAATTTTTGATAAAACCATACTAATTTGAGCTAATAATAATGTTTCTCATATATATCTGTTATTGTTACTATCGTAAATTAATAACAATTTCGATTTTTCTTTTTACTTTACACATGAAAAACAGAGAAGATATATTTTATGTGACAGTTTTGATGGAAAGATATAATATAAATATTATAGTTTTATGTAAAGTGGTTTTCCCTTTTTACTTTCTTCTACCTTTACAAGAAGAAAACATTGGATTCGTGAAAAATTTCAACTTCCGGTTTTTGACGGATTTACACACTTTTATGGGTTAGAGATCCCGAAAAACATGTTTTGACAAAATGCCTGTGACTCTGTCAGTTTGTTTATGCCTGTACGTGACAAAAATGTTGTGGGAGCTCTATCTCAAGAGCTAAATGCTCGGAATAAAACAAAAATTTGTATTTACTTAGTCCCTGATATAAATTGGTGCTGATTAGTTTTGATGTAAATCACCCAACAAGTGGCTCTGCTATGCTGCCTTTTTCACGATTTTCGCAATAGCTGTAGCTCAAAAACTAATGCACGGATTTTTATCAAGCTTCAGATTCAGTTAGACGTTGGCAGAAGTTGTTGCTGATTAGGTTTTTGTGTTAATCGCGCAATAGATGGCGCTGCTATGATGGATTTTTCACGATTTTCGCATTAGCTCTTGTTCAAAAACTAATGCGCGGATTTTAATCAAGCTTCAGATTCAGTTAGACATTGACAGAAGTTGTTACTTGTTAGGTTTTGGTGTAAATCAACCAACAGGTGGAGCTTCTGTGCTGCATTTTGAAGGATTTACACGATTTTAGCAATAGCCATATCTCAATAACTAATGCACGGAATTTCATATCTTTAGAATCCTCATGACTATTTAAGTTTGGTACTGTGATAGCGAAATTTGAAGTATTAACATCATAGCTGCCAACTTTTACGCTTTCTTCCAACCGCTAAAATTTTATAGGAAATATTGCCCTATTTAGTCGTCGAAATCTCACGATTAAACAAGGCTAAAATCTCTATTAAATTTTAGTGGTAGCAGAAAAGCGTAAAAGTTGGCAGCTATGATTAACCCATTAACCGCTGACGTTGCGTTCACGCAACAGTCAAAATAATTGCTCATGCAATGAATTAATTACATTTGCACCACTATTTTAGAATTTAAAAAAATGTCTTATCTATTGGCAGGAATTTTGCTATTTTAGTAAACCGAAATTTACCTTACTGAATTTCTGGTGGGAAACTACTTCCAACAAGAAATTTGAAAATTTCTATCGTAATAGTTTTGGCGGTTAATGGGTTAACATGTATGAGATGGAAGAAAGTTTTGAGAGTGGCACATCCGACTAGTTTTATATACAGGGTGGTTCAAATTAAAGTATTCCTGTTTGGGATGCTCTAGCGAGAGAAGCAGTGGATATAACGACTTCATATTTGGAGGATATACATATCAGACCATGGGAAACTGATTGGTGCAAAAAAAAAAAATAGTTCAAACAAAGGCCGCTAGGGGAAAATGAGGCGCTGCGATCCGTTTGGAAAATGCAATATGACCAAAGCTGTAAACATCTAGGTGCTAATAAGCCGATTCCCACCAATAAATTTTATTAGTATATGCTCCGATTAATTTTGTTAGTATTCTTATTCGGCGAAGAATACTAAAATTTAGTGGTGGGATTTTTTTTAAAAATGTTAATTACCGACACCTTGTATTCTTTGCTTATTTGTTTCGCTACATTTCCCTTACCTTAAGCCGATTGCAGCGCCTCATTTTCCCTTAGCGGCCTTTGTTTGAACTATTTTTTTTTTTTTTTTTGCACCAATCAGTTTCCCATGGTTTGATATGTATATCCTCCAAATATGAAGACGTTACACCCACTGCTTCTCTCACTAGAGCGTCCGAAACAGGAATACTTTAATTTGAACCACCCTGTATAACCCGGATTAATTCAGGTATATTTTTACATGGGATAAATCAAATAATATTTCACCTGAAATCAATCATAGCGAAACTTTTTGCTACGGCTAAATCCAAACAGAAATCTCTATTGTAAAGTTAATGTCAAATGTCGTAAAATTCTACCACGGAGATTATTATTTTGAAAAAGTGGTAGACAAATAACTGGCTGGTGGATTCCCAACAACATTTATACATTTGCGTGTCTTTAACCTTTTCACGAAAAGGGAGAGAAAAATTACTAATGAATTGAAAATGACTCGCAATTTTAAAGCTTTGAATAATTTAATTATAATAACTTTGGATAATTTAATTAATTTCTCTTCTGTGCCAGTTTATCTGCTGATTCAAATTAAAAATGTTCTAAAGACCAAAACATTTTTACTTTCTATTTGATTGTGGAATAAGGAAGTGAGCGTTCTTTTTGTTGATAAATAAGACAAGTCGAAAATTGTACGTCAAACGTGGCAAATGAGGTGCGTTCGTACTATAACTAGTTTTATAAATATTCAGATCTTGATGCAATAGTTGTTGCACTCTTATGCAAAAATGCATGAATACAAAATTTGTTACCACTATCGCAAATTTTAAATTCACTAATACGGAAATAATATGACTCCATCTTAAATAGAACGTAATCACAATGGCAACCTGTAATCATTACGTATCATGAGACATCATTGAATTAATTACGTATGATAGGATTTAATAGAATCGACGTTTTTGGATGTTTGCTTTCTCTATTTGATCGTTTTTAAATGAGCTCAGTTCTGATAAATATATTTAAATTTCGTTTTAAAATCACGATATTTTGAACTCATGTTGTAAAATAATCTCAAAACTGGAAAATCTTCAACAATTGCATTAAATTTGTTGAATTGGACGAGAAATTAGAATTTTCAGTTTAAAAAATCTTTATTTTTTTTAAAAAATAAATGCATGTAGAATAACACATTAAGCTCCATTTTCAGTTTATTGCACAGCTACAAATTAGAAAAAGGGAGGTATAGAAATTTCATAAGCATATTTGCAAACCGTGTAAACTGTAAAGTAATCGACTTCACTGCAGAGAAAATTTACTTAAAATCAAGTTAAAAAAAAATCTTTTTAAGTTTTACATTTGAAAATTGAATATTTTTCAGCTTAATAGCAACACTTGAATAAATTGTATCAAATACTCCTAATTATAATATTTAAATCCCTTTCGGTATAGGAAAAATTTACAATTTTAGATTATCGGCATTTTTCCACAATGATTTTTGTCGCTTGAGTGTATGTATTTTTTTATATATATACTTTCACTCTTTGGCTAAAAAAAGTGCCCTTCATAGGAAATATGTTTTTTTAATTAAAAAGCTCTATGAAAATGATATATTAAATAGGCGACTTAGTATAAAGAAATATAATGTAAAAAATAGTGTATAAAAATTATTTTATTTATTACTTTTATACATATCTAATACAGATTTTTTTTATTTAATAATTTATTTTGCAGCTTTATAGTAAATGAAGTACGTTCTAAAAAACAAATTTAAGAAGTCTTATAAAATAAAGAATTTCCAAGCCATTTCACGGGTTGTACGATCCTTTTGAATATGAACAAATTTTGCAACAACAGACCTGCAACCTTTGGTTGGAATACGCCATTCCAATATTCACAAAATAATTTGTAATAAATAAATTTTATATTCACACATAACATAGAATATTGAAACAGAAACGTCAACAAATAACGAAGACATCAATGAAATAAATTTCAAAATAACCGACACTGTAAAATCCTTTTTTGTTTTTGTTATTTCAAAATTCATTTTCAGGCAATTTTATCACTAATAACCAAAGTTTATTTTTTAATAATCCAATTTTACACACAAGTTGAGAATCCTTGTTACAGAGGATCTAGACAGATGAAACATGCATAATATAAAACTTGGAAAACAAGAAAGGTTAGAAGCAGGAAACATTCCTCAAAATCACTTGTAATATCAGAAATTAAGAAATTAGGAAAAGCAAAAAATGTAAACAAACGTTTAGCATGCGGCATCTATACAAAAAAAAGGTTCGAAAAACATATTTGAAAATTTGTCAATAAATGTTCCGTCGCACAAGGGACCAAGTTAGAAAAACGTACTTATAAATGAACATTTCAAAGTAGTTAAACAATAAATTTCATTCCTACTTACAGGGCGATAGGCAGGGCACAACTTTGTTAAGCTCTGACAGAAGACAAAAAAATACAAAAATGAGTGATGACTCATACGCGGTAGAAAGAAGTTTACCCGTAAGGCATGGTGACGTCACGGCGACGTCGTTGTGAAGTCACACTGTGATTTTGTGACCGTCGATGTGACGTCACGTGACGTGGATGTGACGTCATAGTGACTAGAATGTGAGGTCGTTATGGCCGTTTTAGAGGTCGTTTGTGACGTCACATTGTGACCACTCTGTGAAGTCACGGTGTGACTAATTTGTGAAAAGTGTGTCATTTGTGACTATTTTGGCATTAACTTTGTGACGAACCTGTGACGAAAGTGACAATGTTTTGAAGTCACACTGTGACCAATTTGTGAAATATGTGTCATTTGTGACGAACTTGTCATAAATTCTGTGATGATTTCAAATGAAAATCAAATTTCAAATTAATTGCTTAAAAGGCGCAAAGGCGAACTAGTGAAAAAGATTCCATGCTGGAACTCGAACCCGGGCCATCAGTATAGCGCACTTACGTTCTACCGACTAAACCACATGGAACGATACCCAGCCTGGAAAATTTCTCACTATTACATGTTGGCAAGGCTACAAACGCAGCACAAGATGCAATATTTATCGTCAGCCACCGACATGGCGCAAGCACGAAACTTAAATCCAGCATCGATTGAAACTATATTAATACTTGGAAATGTTTTCAGAGAGAACCATTCGCCTTGCATACAATATTTCAAATGAAAATCAAATTTCAAATTAATAGCTTAAAAGGCAATTTTAATTTGAAATTTGATTTTCATTTGAAATACTGTATGCAAGGCGAATGTTTCTCTCTGGAAAAATTTTCAAGTGTTAATATAGATTTAATCGATGCTGGTTTAATTAAGTTTCGTGTTTGCCCCATGACGGTGGCTCACGATAAATATTCCATCTTGTGCGGCGTTTGTAGCCTTGCCAACATGTAATAAGGAGAAAATTCCCAGGCTGGGTATCGTTCCATGTGGTTTAGTCGGTAGAATGTCAGTGCGCTATACTGATGACCCGGGATCGAGACCCGGCGTGGATATTTTTCACTATGTTGGCCTTTGCGCCTTTTAAGCAATTTATTTGAAATTTGATTTTCATTTGAAATATTGTATGCAAGGCGAATGTTTCTCTCTGGAAAAATGTCCAAGTATTAATACTGTGATGATTCTTGTCATAAAAACTACGATAATTTTAAAGTAAAGTTTTGTTTGAAATATAAAATTTTATCTTTTTACCGTACTTTTTAGCAAGATATCGCTATTTTGAGTCCTATTCTTCTAAAATATTTTTAATTTTCCATTTAAAAAACAATGCTTATTAACCGACATCTTTTTTTATTAAGTTAGCTTGATCTTGAATTCAAGCTTAATATTAAGAATGTGTAAGCTTTTTAATGTGTTATGATTTGTCATTGCTTTTTTAAATACGAGCATGGAGTCTAACGGACATTAATACAACTGTTACTTATAGAACTACATGATAAGCCCTATTTATTTAAATTTTTTATTCCCGTATATATTGTATTTTGTGAATATGAGCTAATTAGATTTGGTATGTTTTATATGAAAAGACTGATCTGGGAAATAGAAACAACAAGTAAGATATATCATGCGTTAGGCATAGATTATAAAACACTTTCCAACTCTTCCTAAATGTTTTATCAAGACATCGGGGGAAATAACGTAAATAAGATAACTAAGTAAACATGAAAACGCGTAAAACATTTAAAAACTGATTTACGCAGTTACCATCCACTAAGGTGTAAAAAAATCATAATTAAAAAAAAAAATAAAAAACATCGTTTTTTTTTTATTTAAATCAGATTTTTTTTTATTTAAATCAGATTTGTATGATTTTTAAACCAGCGTTCAAATACTGAATAGCTATCATGAGTTTTAGGTTTCCAAAACAATTACACCACTAATTGCTAACATAATCTATGTTTTTACACTTTAATTGATAAAATTATAATTGTTAGTTTGTAATTACAGAAATAAAAACTGAAAATTAGTAGTTTCATTAGGTATTATTATACAATAATGTTATATACATTAATATTGTAATAATTATGTAAAACTTTATAAATACTAGAGATACTTAACATTTATGAAAATTATTAACTGCATTTTATACTAAATAGCTAACATTACTTCAAATTAATTATTAAACAATCAACTCTCTAATTAGGAACATATTATACATTTTTAAGCCTTAATTATTAAAATGATAATAATTCATTTTAGAAAGAAAAAGGGACAGGATGCTAGTTCAAAAAACGGGCACTATTTCATGAGGAAATATATTAGTAATGTGTTTAGTAATGATGTAAGAAAAAAAAAAGAATATTTTTTAGCATTATAAGTAAAGTGTCCTTAATTTTTAATAATTTTATGAATAACAAATTGAAAAATACAATTAAATAACATATTTTAATAATATCCTGTTTTTTCTAAAGAAATAAAGTTCTATATTTTTGCAAGATTTTTTCCACATGAATTTAGAATACTGTTGAATGGGGAAGTTTTTTACAAGAAATTTCTGGCTACAACTACAGGTAAATTTCAACTTTTTCTTTCTTTTTTTAAGGCAGGGTGCATTTTGCCAATTTCAAAAGTGGCATGGTGTGGCACCATTAAACAAAATGGCCTAGAAGAAGCAGTATAAGTAATTACAGAATTAATAAAAACTGCAAATAAGTAAAATTCATTAGTTAGTAGCACAAATAACAAAACTAACAAAATATTATTTGCAGCTCATTTTGCATTTGTATTTAGGAAAATTTCTGTAAACCACCAAAATCTATACTTACACACATGTACGTGTATGCTAACCAAAAAGAAAAAAATGAAAATGAGTTAAACCCATTCATATAGAATAAATATAAGTTAGCCACTAATATCTGAAATCCTCAAAATATTTAAGTAACAGCATTATTACCTCTATTAGCTTTCAATGGTTCAATTTTTTAATATATATGAGTTACAAAAATAAAATAAAATAAAATAATAATAATAATAATAATAAACATTTATTCAACCTATACCAAAGAAGCTCTTGCTGTGCTTAGCATTTTTATACCAATTATTTCTTTTTCTCTTATGCATTCATTTACAATTTAGCTGCTGAGCAGATGTCATTCTTTCATTCTTCTTTAACTTGAGATTGCTATTAATTACTATTTATTATTTTACTTGTAGAAATGTAATTATACTTGCTCTGCGTATTTTATATAAAATAATGCATAAATTGATTACTTAAAGGAAATTATGACATTGCAAATTATGTTAGATTTAAATATCATTTTTAAATGAAACTGTTTTAATTTGGATAAAAACTTAAAAACAATGCTTTTAATTTTTTTTACAATACTAATGAATTAAGCTTAGAAACAATTATTTAAAGCTCTTTTTTTGTTTATTAATAAGTCAAAATACCTGTAGAAACTTTCAAATTATGTTCATGTTAGATTTTAATACTTTTTTTGACATTTTAAACATTTAGAAAATTTTTGATTTTAATCAATGATTTTTTTTTTTAAATCGGTTGATTAAAATCATGATTTAATCGCTGATTTAACGATTAAAATCGTTGACACCCTACCATCCACAGCCAAATATGTTTTCTAATTCTTTTAAACAGTCCTGTATTTGATCTGTATATTGATATATATATACTATATAATGGAAAAATTTAGTTTATCAAGGAAACGCATAACAGGTTGAAATTCTCTTTCAGCAATTTATACTAATATATGGAAACATACTTAAATAATTTTGTACAACCCTGTAGTTTACCTAGAACCTTTATTACACGCCACTATTTAGTTAAAATTTTATTCAAGCTAAAACACTCTTAAAACTGCTGAAATTACATTTCCAGAAATTATAATTCATAGATGGCAACGTATCCAATTCTTTGCGTTACCCTTTATATCATTTTATCTATATACTACAAACATTTCTTAGTAAATTAAATACAGTGCAGCGTTAAAATGCATAACTTATTTAAAAACCTCCTTTAAGCAATACCCAGTAACCCTTTCGAATACTTTTGTATATTCCTGTATATGAATTATAGCATATATATATACACCATATAGTATGCATAAATGTAGTGAATCATAAAAGTGTATATCATAATTAAAAATATATTTACAGCAATCATCGCTAATGAACAGTACTTCGGATACAATATAGTATCTGAAATATTTTGTGTGTCCCTGTAAATGCTATATACACTTCGTATTATAAATGAAATAATTCATAGTATGTAAACCTCACTGACGTATATCAATTTCATTACATATCAAATAGATTAACATAAATAAAGTACGCCGCAAACAATTCCCTCCACCCCTATATCATTATGTATTGGAATTCCCTTTTTAGCCCTGTAAATGAACAATAACTATTCTTTGCATCGCATATTCTATGGAATGCACATTTTAGTGCGCTTCATAAATGCATATCAATTTTATTCTGTTTGAAAGCGTGTAAAATCATTAAAAATCATTTGAAACGATTTTTTTCCCACAAGCCGTAATGTAATGGAATACAATTGACTGTCCCTGTAAATGAAATAACATGCTACAAACTTCATTACAAATAGGGGTCTTGCTATGGTAAACGTTAATAACATCCAAAAATTTTAAATAATTTAATTATCTTTAAATGTCTATTAATTATGTTAATGATTGATGATAATACTTGTCCATATACTTTTATATTTATGCCACCATGTGGTTTTAACCCAATATTTAAATAAGAAAATAAACCAGATTAAAATGCAATTTAAATCACTAATTTTAATAATCTGATCAAAGCTGTTGAAAAGGAAGTTAGATATTTTAACAAAATAAAAAATAAATGTAATGAAATATTTGTGTTCTATAACATGTTTATTAGAAGATAACTGAAATCATTGTAATTAAAAAAAAAAAAAAAAAAAAAAAAAAAGTAAACAAGGAAAATAATATTTTAGATATTTCAGCAAAATAAAAAATAAATGTAATGAAATATTTATGTTCTACAGCATGTTAATGAGAAACTAACTAAAATTGTTGTAATGAAATAAAAAAAAAAAAGCAAACAGGGAAAATAATATTTTTACATACCTAATTTCATTGACGTTGTATGTGATACTTTGATTTTGGGGAACCAATTAAATCCGATTATAAGTACGATAGCAATGACTTGAATCATCTTCAACAAGTCAAAGCTACCGTAATTTTCTCGGGTTTATATTTTGTTAGCTGAACTAACTTGGATCCTGAGAACGTTCTTGTTTCAGTTTTTAAATCCGTGTCAACACATCTATGCTGTCCAGTGTCCACAGAACTTCAGTGTCCACAGTGTCCACAGAACTGTCCAGTGTCCCGCGTTTATTCTAAAAAGTTTCACTGTTACTTTTATCCGTTATTCTGCGGTCGAGTTGTAACAACTGAAATAGTGCAGATGCAGACGATTTGTAAGGTTCGAAGCAGATGTTTTTTGGTTTTATTTGTTTTTCTATACCACAGTTTCGGAAGGAAATTAAATGCGTAATAATTTTGTCAAATTGTCTCTAATTCAATTTCCTGTTTGAAAATGTTTTATTGTATTTCATCTTTTATTTTTATCAGATTAATTGAATTGTAAAGTTTCATTTACGTAAATTATAATAATAATATTATCCATAATTAGAGTTTACTAGATAAAACATTGCTTAAATTTTCAAAATGTATACAAATTAATTTAATGGTAATAATGATGACTCCCTCCTTTTTTTTAAAAGTAAAATTTGTATCACAGGTAATATATACAAAATATCTTCTTAAAAAATACAACAAGATTATCGAGAAGAGATGAGTTTTTCTTTGTCAATCTGTCATTCTCTTAATATTAATTTTCTGTAGAATAAAACTTGTAAAATAATTTTTAAAGATATATTTTGAAAACAAAAAATAAAACATGAATAATTAATTATGTCGTGGGCTTTGCCTAAATTTTGTACATTAATTTTATATTCGGAAAATGTCAATTCTATTTTAAACGTTTGAAAGAAGTAGAATAAAAAAAAAAAAAAAAAACTTAAAATAATGAAACACTAAGAGGAAAAAAAATGACTTGAATGCAAATTATAAAGCAAGAAATGCATATATGACTGAACTTTGAAGACGCTTTCTGCGTGCTCATTAAAAGCTGCAGCCTTAACTGTAATAGAAAGTTTTTAGTTTGAAACGACAGAAATGTTTCGACTACTCTTTGAGAAACTTCTAGTATAACAGATGATCATTTACAAAAATCTTTATAAAAGATAAGTCGAGGTCTGCTTACCTAAAACATTTTTTTAATAATATGAAATTCTCATAATTAGGAAATCGTTTTGTGTTGCTGATGAATTAATTACATTTTATGTTATATGAAAATAAAAAGTTTTTGTTAGAGGCACAGATGCAACTTGGACCACGGTTTAAAAAATTTGTTAATCCGGCAGAAAAATATATTTTACAGTAAATAACATGTTTTTAATAATTTTTGTAATTTTTTAAAGTTTTCTAAGAAGTTCACATCTCAGTCACAATGTGACATCACTGAGTGGTGGCATTTTGGTCACAGATGTGACGTGACCACAGTGACTTACAGTGACGTCACAATGACGTCACTGTGACCATGCATGCTATGAGGGTAGAAACCTCATATTTATTTGCCATTACTCGAGCACGTTGTGATTGTAATTCTTCTAATTCACAGCTTTGATTCCCATGCTAGTTATTTATGTGCGTTCTAAAATAGATAATGAGCCCAGTAGTATGTATATTAATATTTATCTTTTAACCCTCTCGCTGCGTAAGGAATTCTTCGCGATGAGCGTCTTTTACAGACTGCTTAATCTTTTATCACCGGTTCTTTAAAGCAGAAATTTTTTACTATCGTAATAGGGGAAAATGTGCTGATTACATCAGACAAATTTTTCGTTAAAAAATTACTGGTGGGAATAACCAAATAGTATTAATTAGACGAGAAAATGCATGCCCGAGTATTTCTCGGGTTGCGCAGCGAGAGGGTTAACTTAACCCTAGAACTACCGGGAATTTTACTCAAGTTTTATAAAAACATTCTACACCAGAATTTTTACTTAAAACTATTTAATTTGTTTATTTAACTTATTATTGTCTGATTTATACATTTAGTTTGTTTTGAAGAAATTTTCTGGTTTGAATAGATATTTTGAATATACATGTCGGGTCCATTGGACCCTTCTGGTAGACAGAGGGTTAATTTGTAAAGTGCAGAATTACCTTTTTTTAATGAAAAAATATTTTTAAAAATACATTTTTAGTACACTTCCGGCCCTGGTCCGACATTATTTTTTTTTTATCTGTCTACTCCTTTATTTTCCGAGTAACACGAGTATAAAAATTTGGTGCTACTTCCCGCAACTTTTTGCGAAAAAAATATTAAATGTGTATTTTATTCTATTTTTAATTTCCAGCGTATTCTTTGGTACTCAATATTCTGGTTCTAAATAATAAAAAAAAATATTCTTCTAATCCTATTATATTGGACCAAAAATACCCAATTCACGATAAATATAATATTAAAAAAATTAAAAGTTTTGTCAAAGTTTGACCCCCCCCCCCCCCCCCCCAACAATCAATACAATCATATCTCACGAACAGTTAGTTATGTGGAACTGGGATTGCTTTTATTCGATTCAGTGTCCAAAAGTATACAGATCTTGATACCCCAGACAATTTTTGTAGACATTTTTTAGTTTTTTGGATTTTGGACCGTTATTTATAAAAGTTTGGATCCGTCGGGATATGCACGATTTATACTTTGCCACCATTAAATACAAACAGAAAACGTTATTTTATTTAATCGTTGACATTGCTCACAAATTCTGCGCGAAAATAATTTGAAAATTACCTTTTGAAAATTAGTGGTGAGAAAGGTAATAACAGTGCAAACACTGGGTATGTCATACCCTACGCGCGTATTTCCGGGTTAATAAAGTCTGAGCAAGCTGATAAACAAAGGCATCCACCTGTTTCGTTTGTTTTATTTTTGGTCCATATTTGAAGTTTTCAGCTCCACCCGTTCAAAGGCTATTGATTTGTAAGCTCTTTTTTGCGATTTCGGCACACTGTGCGTCGGGGAAATTGTTTTTTAAATTTCTAATACTGTCTGTTGTTTAACCCTTTCAGAGGCAACGCACTTCTACCCGTAAAATTAAAAAATGATTGACTGGCACCATAATTTATAAACAAATTTATTTGGATATCAAGTAAAATCTTTTCTTTACATACTTAATAAAATGAAAATTTTCATTTAAAAAATCTGGTACCAATGTGTCATTTGGCATAGCTGCCAACTTTTACGCTTTTTTGCTACTACTAGAATTTAGTAGAAATTTTCGCCTTCTTTAATCCTGAGATTTCGAAGATTAAATAATGCAATATTTACTATAAAATTTTAGTGGTAAAAGAAAAGCGTAAAAGTTGGCAGCTATGCATTTGGGCATTAAAATTAAGTGGTCCAAAAATGAACCACCGCCCTTGAAACGGTTAATAAAGATGGTGACTGTTGATTATAATAGAATTTTTAACTCGTCTAATTTAAGTTGAGAAAATGTCTTTTATTCGTTGAAAATCAGTTAGACAAAACACAATATTATGACGAATAAAAAAATTAAAAGTCTTTTCTCTGACTAATTAAGTTTTCAATTGTTTAGTCTATAATTACCTACTGCGATATTAAAGTATATTTTTCAACAAACATTATTCGATGTAATCAATTTTTAACAGTTCAGACTTATTTTCAACAGTATAACAACGCCATGTGCTACCTTGGTAATATATGGGAAAGCTACATAAGTTGCCTTTTCCAGGATAGCTGTTTGAATGACGTGACAAGTTCTGTGTTTTAAGGATTACTTTCCGGAGAATAAAATAATTATAACATTAATTTGGAGATAGATAGAAAGAAATATTTATAATATCGAACAAAATCTGTTGCAATATTCCAGGCTTAATATATGCGCTTATTGGAGATTTCCAGGTCGCGCAGAGGTATTTATTTTTAGAACAATTATAATGAAACAGTGGTATTTAATCGCAGAAATCGGAACTCAGGGAAAGATTACTATTTGGAAATAGTGTCACTCAAAAATAAGCGCATTTACCCACCTTAAATTCTCCATATGCAAAATTTTATGTATAGAAAATAATCGAAAATAATTTATCTATCGAAAATCCAGAGATTTAATGAGGGGCTCACAACCATAGTAGATCAAGCCCATCAAAAAAAAAAAAAAAAAAAAAAAAATGATTCGCATTTTCTCTATTTTCATATGCCACACTCTTATTTTAAGAATATTGTTGCAACTAGGGGCATAAAAGAGAAGAAATGATCCTAAATTATTGTTTGACTATCAAAAATTAAGGAATAATAAGGATAAAAGCAATAAAAAATGTATTTTTAGCCTGGTTCAAAGTTACCCAGATATTTAGGGTAACTTTGCACCATATGATATATATTATCTAAAATGATTCATTATAAAAACAAGTATTAAATTTAGGACAACTTTAAACCCCCAAAAATGTTTTCAGATATATAAAGACTCCGAATTTACATTTCCCAACATCACAAGATTTATATAATTTATGATATTACAACATATATCAGGTATAAGAAAAGTGGCAGAAGAGAACCATGAACATTTAGAAATTAAAAAAAAACCTGTTTATTGTTCATATAAAACATAAAAATGCAGTGGAAAACTATTTTCAAAGTTTTATCTCAATAATATATCCATAGTTACAGTAATACATACTAGTACTAATATTATTCAAACAAGAATAAAAAATGTCGAATGTATGAAATGCCAAATTTGAGTAGCTCCGCCCCGAAAAACGCCTTTAAATGAATTGTATGTATTTTACACATATTTGTGAAATTATTTATATGTTATATTTAATGTTCACATTCGGCATTTATATAAAATATACGTGCAAATATGGGAAATTTTTGACAGTAGCACTTATAATCAGTAAATTATAAACATCAGTATAACTTTGAGCCGGCTCAAAGTTACCCTGAAAATGTGATAAAATGTTTGTGCCTTCTTATTTTACATTTTATTAACTATTAATAAATAAATAATCACAAAATATTATCACATTTACAACATTTAGATAATAGTATGTCTGATAAATGAGTATATTGTTACTTACTATGAAAATTTAATTGGATTACAACAACTTCAAAACAGCATTCAAAATTAGCTTGAAAACAGTACTTCACAAAAATGGTTAGATGACACAATTAATAGCGCAAAATGTTGTTAATTTATTTTTTAAAATAAAGAGTAGAAATACCAGGTTAGAACCTTGCCAACAGAGTTCAGTTCTGGAGTTTATTTAGTCTTTTGGAGTCAAAAATATTTGAAAATAGGAGGTGGTGCAAAGTTACACCCCATGGTTCAAAGTTACCCTGAATGACTGTACAATTTCTGTGTATAAATAAGGATCATTCGAGGCGACAGCCGTTGTTGCTATAGGCCTGAAAGCAATTTCCACTATGGTGGATTTCAAATCAAATCAAATGAAAAAAGTCTGTTAATATTTTGGATTTCTAAAAAATCACAGATAATAAATGATTTATGCATACAAAAATGATATTAATGTGACTATACAACATTTTAAAAATAAATGCATAAATAATATTCAGAAATGTTAGTTGCAACATTAGAATTTTAGGTATTCACTCTATAATAATAATTAGAAAAATACTTATTACTATCTTTTAAGTATATAAAAAATGTTCAACATTTCTGTTACCAATAAACAAAGTTTAAAAAAAATTAAACGTCGCAAGATCTTATGCAGCTTGAAATGGTTCTCTGTTTAAAATTCCTTGCTGAATAATTTGTTTAGACTTGTTTTCATAATTTAAGAAATAAAAATACTGAAGAATTATTAAATAATTTAAAGCTAAGTGATAAAGAAGAAGAGGTATTTTAAGATAGAATTACATGGTTGTGTGGAAAAATTATAAAAAGAAACCTTAATAACTTCGTCAAAAGAAATTATTAAATCCCTGATAAAAAGTGAAAAAAAATTAACAAGAAATAAACGAACAAAAAGATTATGAAAATCGGTAAATATATTTTTAAAAAAATGCATATCATTTGTAGTTAATGAAGAAAAATATTTAATATTCTGAGATGAAAAATAAATATAAAAGATTGAAGAAAAGAATTATAGCATTTATTAAAAAACATCTGATGCAATCTTCAATCAATTAAAATAATTCTTGTCAAAAAAAAAAAAAAAAACATCGTCTAGCTCTTAAATAAATAAACACAAAATCCTTTTAAAGCGATATAAGAAAAATGATAAATTGTCTGGATTAAAAGGAGTTTTTTTTTTTTTTTTTTCATTTCTTCTCTGTTTTTGTCAGCGTTTAGAATAATTATATTAAAAAAATAAATAAAAGCCTACTGATGCTGTAGTCTTTATGAATGCGTGAAAAAAAAATATAAAACCCTGTTAATTTTGTAAAAAAAAATATATAAATATTTCTTCTGTTTCTTTTTGTTTTAACCGACAACCTTAAGGAATTCTCCTTTTTTTTTAATTTCACACGTCTTGTCTCAGAAAAAAAAAATACCATTGCTTGCTTAAATTTTCCACAGACATTTTCTTTGCACAACGCATTAATTTGTGCTTTCATCTCTTGCTCCCATACGGTTTCTGAAATATGCTTTGCATCATGTCAGGGATTATTAACTTTGAGCTACTTTGAATATTTCCCCACATGTTCTTCCTACACCTTATGAAGATTGATTGACAGACTTGATTTGTTGTTCCGCATTTCTTTTTATATACTAGCAGAAATTAAAGCGAAATGTACCACTAAGAAAGAGGGGTGAAAAAAAATGAATGTCTTAACAAGTGCATGTAATTTTTTTTCATTCCATTTTATACTTATTCATTTATGTTCCTTGTGATTTTTTTAACGTTTTTCAGATTTATTCAACTAAGATATATCCCTTACTGTAAGAGTTTTGCATTAGCATATTTGTAGTGCGTAAAACACACACACACACACACACACACACACACATATATATATATGTGTGTGTGTATATAACCATTATGAATATAATATAACCATTAATATATATAACCATTAATTAAACATAACCTACCACCATCAAATATTATGAAATAAAGCTGTAAGTATTAAAAAAAAAAAAAAAAAATAATAATTATAAGAATTATTATGGAAGAAAAAGAAAAAAGTGGACACCGACAAATAATGGAAAAGCTTATACATTGAATTACGTTGTCAAGGGCACAGAATTCAATGATATAAGCAAAATGGTTGTTTTCTGTGAGAAAAATAAGCTAAAGCTAAAAATTATTTTCCCCTGTGTCCAAACAACCATTAAAATCAAGTGAATTGATTAAAAATGAAAACAGAATAGAAACAAATAATATGAAATGGAAGAATCAATAAAACCTATTTAAATATTTATAGGATATAAAATATAAATAATAAACACCATACCGATTAATATTTCAGTATTTTACAAATATCCACGCACATGGCTACCATAATATCATAAAGATTAACGTGAATAAAACAGTTAAGAAATCACAGTAATTGATACCAAAGGATGCAGTTAATACATTTTGAAATAAATTTTGAAATACCTTGTTAAATACATTTAATATAATATAAAATAAATAGAAAGTAATTACATTATTTAAAATGCACTATTAAATTAATTAATAACTGTTTAACATTATCGTCAAAATTTAGCTAAAAATACCCCCTGGTGTAGTAGATTATAACTGAAATGGAGCTAGAAAAAATTAAAATTTAGAGCTATCTTCAAAAGACAAATTTTTTGGTGCTGCCATCTAGTATTACTTTTATTATTCAACATTCACAAGATAAATATTTGTAAGCATTTGAATGTAAATAATTTTTTAACAGCAAAACCAAACATATACATATACATAGTTTTTAGACAAAAAGTATGAAGTTTTATGAAAATTCGATAAAAAGAGGGTTCAAAAACAAGAAAACAACATTTAAAAAGCATTAAACAAGGGAATTGCTTACGTATCACTTGTTTAATGCTTTTTAAATATTGTTTTCTTGTTTTTGCACCATCTTTTCATCGAAATTTCATAAAATTTCATACTTTTTGCCTAAAACTATATTGTTTGTGTGCATATAACATATGCTTTGCACCTGATTTTCTAAATTAATTTTTCTTTTACGCCTTTCAAAATGTTATATATATATACACACATATAAATAAGTAAATATATACAGGGTGGCCATAATTAAACGACCCCACTTTAAAGTTCTCTACAGACGAAACTATTTGTTGTGAAATTTTGTGTAGGACATAATGAAGGGATGGGAATTTGTTTAATCCCTTGAAGGGCGGTAGTTCATTTTTGGACCACTTAATTTTTATTCCTAAATACCACATTGGCACCAGAATATTAGAAAGAAAATTTTTCTGTTTTTCAACTGCGTGAACAAAAGCTTTTGTTTACTTTGAAATAAATTTGCTTGTAAAATCTGATGTCGTTCACTCATTTCATCATTTTATGAATAGAAGCACCTTGCCCGTGAAAGGGTTAAGCGTGAAAAAAAATAGTTCAAACTTTCACCACTAGATGGTGATTTTAACGAATTACGCATTTAGCATACACTTACGATAGTTTACATATTTTATTGAAACAAAACATGTTCCACATGATGGCCATCATTTTCAGCTAACATCTGAAATCGTAAGATAGCATATTCCACAGTTGACCGCAGTATGTTCTGGGAAATTAAAAAAAAATGTCATGCAATGTTGTCTGTGAGATCAGGTAAAGTTCTTGGATTATCATGACTTACCAAATGTTTGAAATGACCTCAAAGCCAAAAGTCACGTGGTTGAGGTCTGAAGATCTGGGAGGTCATAGATTACGAAAGTGGCGACTGATGACACGTTCTTCTGTGAAGTGATTCTTAAGGAAGTCTTTAACACAGTGACTAATCTGTGGAGGAGCTCCATCTTGCATAAAAATTAAACGTGAAAGGCACTGACGTGCTTGGAGATCTGGAAATACCTTTTTATCTAACAAGGATGCATATCGCCGCCGGTGGCCGAGCATGCTACTGGACCTCTAGCACTTAATTCCGCGAAGATATATGGGCAAAAATATGGGCGATGCAAAAAACTCACACCACGCCATCACTTTTGCTGAATGCAACGGAACCTGTAAAATTGAATGCAAATTTTCTGGTTCCCAAATTCGGCAGTTGTGACTTTTCACCGCACCGTCCAAATGAAATTGCCCGTCGTCTATACAGAGTATTTTCCAAGGCCATTCTGAATCAACTTCAAAGCGAGCAAGAAATTGAAGTGAAAACGAGTGTCGAGTCATGTGGAAGCAACTCTTGCACAATTTGAAGCTTGTAGGGATAATATCGGAGGATAATCCGCATGATCTTTTGAGCAGTTGAACGAGGCATATCCAATGCTTCTCCCACATGACGGACACTGGTAGTCTGTACGTTGGAAGCTTTGTCCTCTTCCGCTTGAAAAGCAACCCTTTCTATTGCTTCTGAAGAAACGGGTTTTCTTCTTCCAGAACGAACATTCAACGATCCTGTTTCTTCAAATTTGGCTACCATTAATTTAACGGTCAATGGATTTTTAATGGTCAATGGATTTTCTGCATCCTCTTCGAAGTCCGCCGACCAACCAATGCGGGATTACCGTTCTGGTAAAACAATTTTACTAACAAGCTCTGTCTGGAAAACGTAACAACATTTTGATTACTAATAGCAAGCACTTAGTAAACAAAATCTCCGCGAAAGTTTCTAGGTTTTATAACAGCTGCTGCGTGACGGCGGCAAAAGTTTAATTTAATTTTTATTTAAATTGTAGGATTTAACGCCCTCTGGCTGCGAAATATTATCACAGTATGCAGATCACAGTTGTCAGTTTGGCCTTTTTTATTTTAGAAATTTGGAATTCTAACAGGAAATTCTGAAATAATTTTTTTGCTTCATATAATCACATATTATCCTAAATTAAAGAAAGCAAAAAGAACTACTAAGATTTCCTGGTGCTAATTCGAAATTTCTGATTTAGTAAAATGTTTTGTTGCAATAAAATTTGCAAATTGCTGTAAATGTATGCTAAATCACCACCCCCTGAATATGTTTCAGGGGGCGGTCTGTATCTTTGTCTTATTTAACCCTTTCGCTGCGTAATTGTTTTAACAAAATAGCTTCAAAAATTGCGTACTTAATTCCTTCGCGACGAGCGACTTTTAAGAATTTTTATTCTTTTGACACCGGTTTTTCAAAACAAAAATTTTCGTCTGATTTAATCGGGAAAATGCTCCGATTAGATAAGGCCAAATTTAAAAAAAAAGGCACTGGTGATAATGATCAAAGCGGGGTAATTAGACGGAGAAAATGCATCCCCGATAAAATCTCCGGTTGCGCAAATTTTGCTACTTTTACGTTCCACGAGAAACTGTTAAGGTGCGCAGCGAGAGGGTTAATCTGAGAAAAATAAAGCGTAAAAACTTTGCAAAATTATTGGGGTTCGAATTGAACGGACCGTACAAGCTCTGATAAAAAAAATCCGCCTACGACACACACCATTTTTTGTCAGAGTTCAAGCCTAGTATGCAGTGGGCGGTGGCTAAAAGTGTAATTCATTAAAATCGCCATCTGGTGGCGAAATTTTGAACTATTTTTTTTTTTTTTTTTTGCTTAAACTAATTTTTATTCCTTTATTATGTACTTAACAAAATTTCACAACTTTCTGATCAATAGTTTAGTGTGTAGACAACTTTAAAGTAGGGTCGTTAAATTATGGACAACCTGTATATAAGGCGCCTTCAAGGGCGGTGATTCATTTTTGGACCACCTAATTTTAATCCCTAAATGCCACATTGACACCAGATTTATTGAATAAATGTTTTCCTTTTATTAAGTACACGAATAAAAGCTTTCAATTATTTTCAAAAAAATTTGGTTGTTAATTCTGGTACCATTCAGTCATTTCGGCATTTTACGAGCAGAAGTACTTCTCCCCTGAAAGGGTTAAGAATTTTTAAGTGTGCTTTAATTTTTTACCATTTGGAGAAACGTGGTAAAGTAAGGCTAATGTCAGGCGGACGTCTTTTTGCACGCTTTTTTACTGACGTATTATCCCTATACAATGCTAGCGGCATTGTGTAAGGATAATACGTAAGTAAAAAAGCGTGCAAAAAGACGTCCGTGTGACATTAGCCTAAATTGCAAAAGTGAGTAATTTTCCAACTGAGTAAAACTGTCTCCATGCCCGGATCACTCAGTTGAAAAATTGCAACTCATATGATTTATTTATCAATTAGAGTAATTGCGTTAAAATTTGTTAAATTGCCAAATTGTTCATAATAATGTAGGATTTAAGAATAAGTTGATGAAATACTCCTTCTATTAGTTTTAATAATTTTGCATTTTTATTTTTTGAACATTTTATTTTTTCGTGAGGTCACTGGATTCTATACGATATATTGTAAAAATTTAAACCATGCTCTGACAAGTAAAACAGTAAAATGTACATTCTTCTACGACTAAAACTCATCGTGAAATGATTCTTTAAATTTTGTGAAATTTTTGCACTTTCTTGTACGGAAAATGGACGGACGATTTTTTTAATGCCGAGAAGATTGAAAATTTGATGAAATTCAATGTATCATGTCTCGATGAATTTTAGTCGTGAGAGAATGAAGATTTTGCTGTTGTTTTTTTAAGAGCATGATTACATTTTTTCTAAAAATAACTTATATGATACAGTGTAAGTATAAAATTTTTAAAAGTTTAAGTATTTTAAAACAAATGGCAGGAGTATGTCATCAACATAATCTTGAATACTACCTTTATTTTGAACACTTTAGCAATTTAGATTGCTGCGTATTTCCTACAAGTAATACCATAGGACGACTATAGGCTTTGCCATCGAAATACTCAAGGTCAGAGGACGCGAGTTGTGACGTCATCACTAATCGACCGACTTCTCACTAGCGTTTCAATTCACACCGGAAAAATTTGAATAGAAATTTTATTTTATTTTATTTGTGGAATATCTATCATCTTATAAAACAATACTAACTATTTAAACTTACTGGTGAGAATTCACAATCCCTAAATAGAAATTCAGCCAGATGCGGAATGCCACAGTGTTTCCACATTTGGCTGATTTTTTATTGGGGTATTCCAAAATTTCACTAGTAAGTTTAAATAGTTAGTACTGTTTTATAATAGATATGCCACAAATAAAAGAAAAGAAAATTGCTATTCAAAACTTTCCGGTGTGAATTCCAACACTAGTGAGAAGTCAGTCGATTAGTGATGACGTCACAAGACGTGTCCTCAGGCCTTGAGTATTTCGATGGCAATGCTATGAGTGCTACGTATTTAAATAATTAAGAACGCACCTAAAAACAATTGCTATATAATACTAAACATACTGGAATTTTTTTAAAGTTTTATAAAAAATATATCACACCAAAATGTTTATTTAAATCAATTTAATTTTTTTTATTTAACTAATTTCTCTGAGATTTATATAATATTTATTTTATAAAGAAATTTATGGTTCGAATCGAAATATTTTCAATTGGTACCGGTCAAATGACCGGTTGTTGGTATAGTTAAAATTAAGAAATAAAAATGTAGTCTAAGTTTTTTAACCCTTTCAGGGCCAAGGCACTTCTATTCGCAAAATGCTGAAATGAGTGAATGGCACAAGAATTTAGAAACAAATTTATTTCAAAATAAGTAAAAATTTTGTTCAAGTACTTAATAAAAGGAAAATTTTTATTCTACTATTTTGGTACAAATGTGGCATTTAGGGATTAAAATTAAGTGGTCCAAAAAAGAATCACCACCCTTGAAAGGGTTAAAGGTTTTTACAATTTAAAAAAATCATTTTCACAGGAAATTGATCTGTTATTCATGGGGAAATATGAAGAAATAATCTATTTGATTCTGAAGCCTTTACACGATCAGTGTTAGTAGCATAAAGCAGTCGAGAAACATTCCTTGGGTATACTTGCTTTCTGTGAGAAGTCGATTTCTATAAATTCATGTCTTTCTGCCATAGTTATATAATGATAATTTTAAAAGTATAACAATTGTGAATGTTTCAGATTTCTGCCAGTAGTTGGGTATAAATATCTATTATTTTATTTTAAACTGATTTACAGGACATGAAAATCACAAAAAATTGTCATGAAAGAGTACTTAGGATTAATAGTTATTGCTATCTAAGAAGTAATTTTTAAATGAGAAAATTTATTTTGAAACAATTTAAAAATGTTATTAACAGTTTTCTATTGCTTCCTTCGGTATCGGGCTCTTGTGGGATCTTACTCTCGTGACAAAAACTTTTCGAGGTGTCGCGGCCTCGGATTTTAAATCGTTGAGCTCGGGCGTGTTCGAGCATCGGAAAAAGAGCCCAAACACATCTCTGATACGCACACTATTATTTATACCAGGGGGGTGGGGGAGCAACTGTGGCACGCCGGATACCACTATATTTTACAGTAAAAGTCGACTTCTTGAATTGTAGAGATTCGATGATTAGATAAGGCAATGGTTACTATAAAATTTTAGTGGTGCCGAGAGTGACACAGTTCGCCACACCAGGTTTATGCCATTACATGCTGGTGTTGCGTGTACGCAGCGGTCAAAATATCGGTCATGCTTAAATTATTTAATGAACTACCAACTCTATTTGAATAAAAAATCTAGGCTTATTTAAAGACAGAAACGTTTCTATTAAGGGGATCCGGGACACAAAAATCGTGAAATTTTCAAAAAACATTTTATTGCATTAAAACAGTCTCTGTTTTCTTCTGCTTAAAATGACGTTTAAATCATGTTTCTATCTTAATTAGAACAGGAAATATTAATTTTTTCGTTTTGGTTTGTTTTAAAAATCTAGCTTTTAAGAAATGATTGTCATAGAAACGACTTCTTGTGAAAATACGTAGTTCTTCAGGATGTGCTTTTCACCATTTCTCGTATTTAAATTATCATAAGTCAAGAACCGTAAAACTTGGAACATGTCTTTTTCAACTGAATTACTTGAATTTTGATTCAGCAAATTTGAAAAAAAAAAGACATATTTACTTTTGAAAATATGATTCTTTTTTTAAAATTTACATCATTTAAAAAATTTTTAAATATATATTCTTTAAATAAATATTTTTAAGAATGCTGAATCAAAATTAAAACTTACATATTTCTGTTTATATAAATGACATTTTCTTTCGAGTTATAACGATTTGAAATTACCCCACTTTTTAAATAAATCTTAAATAAAATATATATATGAGAAGTTTTATTATGCGATTTTGTTTACAGATGATATGGTTAACAATCACAAAATAATTCAAAATTTTAACTCAATAAATAAAAAAATATTTTTAAATGATTCACGGACCCCCTTAAACAAGCGAAACAAACCTTTCAAAATTTGCGGCAAATGACTTTCATAAAAAATGTTGAAAATCCTTACTTTTCAGTTTTGGCGGTTAAAGGGTTACGAACAACAATACAAATCAACGATACTAAAAATGTTAAAAACTGAAAATTCAACCGCCCAATATCATATAAAAGAGAGAAAATTAAAATGAGAAAATTAAATAATTAAATATTTAAAAATCCTTAGTGTTGTAAACATTAATTACCGGAAACAAATTCAGAAATTGTTATTAGAATTCTTTAATCAATATTTCTCGCACATTTCTTTGCGTGCAAAGTTCGAAATTTTCTGCGATATCTTAATATATAAATGAATTCAATTTGGTTATTTATATTGAATCAATTACTTTACCCAAGAACAATCACAACCAAGAGCTACAAAAAAAAAAAAAAAAAAAAAAAAAAAAAAAAAAAAAAATTTAAAAAGAATCAGAAACCTTATAAAAAGTGAGAAAATAAAAATTAAAGTATTAATTTTACACTAATTAGAGAAAAAAAGTAATACTATTTTTTATTGTTTGAGAAATTAATTATCCGCAAAAGTTTTCTGAAATAGTTATTAGAATTTCTTAATCAATAATTTTTCTCATTTTACTTTGCGTGTGAAGTTTAAAATCCGAAATGCATTTTCTGTGATAAAATAAAGTCTGGTGTTAATCTTAAAATATAAATGAATCTAATTTAGTTATTTACGGTGAATCAATTACTAGAAATGATTTTTATTTTACTTGAAGGGATTTTTTTTCTAACAGCTGAATTCCTACCATTGCCAACTAATCAAAACTAAGGAAGTTTCAACTATTTCGTGCTGAGTAGACGTATAACAAAGGCTCGACGATTATGAGATGCAACTAAATTTTTCAGCTCCGATTAATGTCACGAAATAGCTCTCAAATTCGAGCAAAATGATATAAAAAAAGTAAGATACGGAATCAATTTTCATACTATGAATATATTTTCTCACACTCTCATGGTTTTGGTCATGCAAAGGCGAAACTGAATTAAGTACGTTTATTTAACGATTTATGGAAATAATAGGAACAAAAGTATTCAACTTTTCAATTTTCCTTATAAGATAGCATTACAGAAAGGAATGAACCCATAATATTCACGCGAGATGGAAAATGCACCTAGCACGGAAGGCAGTCTTCATGTAAAATTTTTGATTACTAAGATATGAAAAGATTCACCCACCTCCCTCGAGGTTTCCGCCACTTTAAGAGTTTCCAAAAATTATTTTTATATTTTAACATTTGTTTCTGATGTCTCATTTTCAAGGGGGTTTCTGCTACCCGCCGAACGGAGGCAAGGCACTCTGCAGAGAAATTAAAAGGCGGGAGATAAAATGGGGAAAAAAATGATGGTAAAAGTTGAAAAAGAAAACCACATTATAGTATTTTTAAATTAAACTTCGTATAAAGCTTCTTTGCTCATCAAGCATATCGAAAAAAAAAAAAAGATAAGTTTTGTTTCTTTACTGAAATATTTTTCTTTTCAAGACTTGTAGTAAAAATAAAGGAAAAATAGGGAAAAAAGGATTCCTTTTCTTCTTCTCCTCGTGTCTTGGCAGCAGAAATTGATGAGAATCATTCCCTTGCTGTAGATTGGGAATGGAAAAATAGCATGTCGGAAATGTTATTTATTTATTTATTTATTTATTTATTGCAGCCGCTGCTGTGGAAAGTCCGATAAATTGCTTGGCGAATTCAACATTGACAGCGTGAAAGCGTGTATTGCTAGAAAATGGCATGAAAATGCTTTTTTACAGCACTTTTTTGTCGCTGTTTGAGATGACTTTTTTCAAGAGGGACTGTCTCTTAATACTTATATTTCCTTTGGTTTTTGGAGTCTTTTTGTATTAGGTAGACAGAGCATTTAAAGTGAATTCTCTTTGTATGTGCAAGAATAATTATATTTTATTTTTTTCATTATACGGTAATGTTTGCATTTTTTAATTGATATATTTTGTATCATGGTTATTATCACACTAATTATTTAATATAATTAAATTGAATACTTTTTCAGCTAGATGGAGTAGGATAGCATATTTTAATAGAGATAATTTTAAAGAAGATAGAATAATTTTAAATATGTCTGTGAAGTTGCAGTAAAACACAGATAAATATTATTAATCCTAGGAAATAATTTTATTCGCAAATAATTCAAATATTAATCACTTGATTTTAAATTTTGTAACTATTCTGTTTTGAATTAGACAAAAGATTATTTAAAATAAATATTTAATGTACAATTTTTCAATTACTTATCGGCTTTTTCCATTGTTGCCAGACTGGGAACTTTTTTGTCCCCAGATTGTTGATTGTCACCGCTTTTTTAAATAGAAATATTTGGTCTATTTAAAAACAGATTAAAATTCTGAAAAATATGCTGAATTATACTATTTAAAAAAATGGTGGCAGTCAAATAATCTGAATTAACCCTCTAAGTGTTTGGGGCGTAATATTCCGTTCACTAAGCTCCAGGTTTCATAGCAATACAAGCAATATTTAAGATAATATAATTCTATAGATTTAATGAATTTTAAATACATTGAAGAATGATTAATACTCTCAAGGATTACATTCATATTTGTAATTGAGTTTTTTTTTTTATATAATGTTGAAAGATTCATATTTTCTCAGCATTTAAAAAAAATGCAAAGAAAACAACATTACAATTTTAAGCTTTTGCAAGACGCTCGATGTCCCCAATCTGGCAACACTGGCTTTTTCAGTGGAGTTATGAATAAATAGGAGGAGACATATATCATATCGCCTATTCGTTGCGAGTGAAGTAACCGAGGAAGTTGCCACAAGATGGCGGCTATTTCTTTTAAATCGGATCAACAGTTCCTGATTATAGTCGGGGAAAATTTACACCAGTAAATTTGAGTTGAAATTTTTGTCTTATTTATGAGCCTTATTCGACGAAAATTTCTGTCACAAATATGATAGAAATTTTCTAATTTTTTTTACTGATGTCAGTTTGCCCAGGTATTATAATCTTTTTCGCTGACACTGACAGGGATGTCTGGGTTGTCACAATATGGTGGAAACGCACAGCCTAACTATCCCCTAAGTAAACTTCCACCAGTAAAAATGAATAGATATATTTGCCATTATTTTTGATTGAATTTTTGTATTAATAAGAAGTCCAAATGCGGAAAAAAATTCTATTTAAATTTACTGATGGAAGTTTTCTCCGGTGGTAATCAACCCCTGCAAGAACGGTTACAGTTGAAGCTTCACTATTTTAACACGTTCATGCCGGCGCGGTGGGTCACATTCGAATGTCTCAGAGCTGGTAAGTCTCCGGCCTTTTGGATACCAGTATTTTAATACAGAAAATGTTGTTTCATTTAATTAGGGAAATTGGGCGATTTAAAGGAACATCATTTTCTCTAAAATAACAGTGGTGTGCAAAAAGCCGGAGACTCGACAACTCTGAGACACAATGTTGCCAGATGGGCTACTTTTTATTAAATCAGATTCTTGATTGACACCACTTTTTTGAAATGGTAAAATGTGCCTTATTTAATGACACTTTAATTAAGGCAAAAACGAAGTAAATTTTACCGTTTCATAAAAGTGGTGCGAATCAAGAAATCTGAATTTTAAAAAAGTAGCCCACTGGCAACACTGCTGGGACAGTCAAATGTGACCCACCGCGCCGGCGTGAACGTGTTAAAGATATGTCAGTTCATCTTAATTAATACTTCCATGGCTTTTTCCAGTAATTTTGTCAAAATTATTTATGCCATTGAACATTTTTTAGACTTTTTCAGTGAAGCGATGTGCAACAACTGTTTAGAAATCCACAATTAACTGTTTCTTTGTGCCCATAAAATCTGCTTCATATAATTTATTAGCTACTTATTACCTATACCGGGTGTCCTTTCTTATCATTTATCAATATATATTTCCTAAACAGTTAGATTTACAGGTTTAGTTCCAATTGCAAAAATGTTTCAAATGTTGTTACATCAAATTTAATTGCTTTTTAAAATGTATTAAAGTCTGTCTAGTGTTTGATAATTAGTTTAAATCAAAGTAGTTGTTTAAAAAGAAAATTCAAAATCTAAAGATTTTTACGGCCCATGGGTCCTATAAATTATATTTGGAAAAATTATTTCTGCATGCTTTATGTCTAAAATTGTAAAAATTTAATTCTTTTACGACCAAAACTTACCGAGTTCTGATATTTTGTATTTTTGGCGTTTACAGGTACTAATATTCGAAGAAGTAAAAATTAAATTTGAAAAATCAAAAAACCCGACTGCGTAAAAAGCGAACTAACTAATTATTTCTCATCAATGTGAAATTATTTTTTATATTACTTACCTATTTTTTTGATTTACTTGTACTGATGACTTTTAAGTTGGGTTTAATTGTTAGTTCCTAACTATAAACATTGTTTTGATGAGGCCTATAGATGTCTATGAAGGTAGGAGTTCCAGTTAAGCTAGAGATTCTACCTACACTACTTCTAGGTTGTGTAATATTTAAACGGAGCTTCTGACTGTAAAACAGTCAATGAAACTTCGTCTTCATTTTGAAAGACCTATCCAATGATATGCCACCCAATACGGCGCGTAAAAAGTTTTTTTCGTCTCTTCGCTATATTGTATTTTAAGGGCGCCATTTTGAATTTATGAAAACAAAACCAAGCCTATAACCATCGGACGATTAAGATGAATTGATAGAGACCTCATTCATTAAAATCCATCCAGCCGTTAGGATGTTTCGACGGTATAAATACATCCACATACCCAGATACGTGTGAAACACATAACCCTTCTTGGCAGTCGGGTAAAAACGCGTTTTTCCGTTTAGAATTTATATAAAGTTATAACTTGTAATCTTGTAATATATAAAAAAAATTCTTTCAATAATTCCAATGTATGAATAATAACTGGTCATTCTTGATAAATGTAGGGTTTTGCATGGGAAAAAATGTATGTAACGTTTCTAAATAACATTATAAGAGGGATTAAATAATAAAATCTTAAGTTATAAATTATGTTTATCGGTACAGTCTATGCAACAAAATATGCCAAATTTTAACTAAAATTTTATTTTATTTAAAAGCACGAAGCGTTAAAATACGAATGATTACATTTTAAAATCGTGTTTTTTATTTTTATTGCGTGAAAAAAAAATGTTTATTAATGTGTTAAAATTATCTCTTCTAGGCACATTTAAAATGGTTCAAAACGAAAGCGTCCATAAGGTAATGTTATAACTCATATGAATATGGAGTTCGAATTCTTCGTGAATGCGAAGTAATATCATAACGAATAAGGAAATAAACAAATTAGTTGAAAATATTTGTTCCAAATTGTAATTAATAAGTGAAATACTAAGAACTATACCTGTCGTAAAATGACGTTTATGCACATTTACACTGTAAAAAAAATAACTGTAAGTTTACTAAGAATTTTCTAGGAAACTGGGATGCCTACAACTTTTATGTAACTGCAATAAAAAAAAAACATGTAACAGATTCACGTTTGCACTGTAAAAAAAAAAAAAAAAAAAAAAAAAAAAAAATCTGTAAGGTTACTAAGAATTTTTTAGGAAACAGATGCCTAGAAATTTTTATGTAACTGAAAAAAAAAAAAAAATCATGTAATTATCCTGGATTACCAATAAAATTTTAGTAAGCATACAGATTTCTGTAGCATTACAAACTTAGTTTTGCAGATTTACATATTTTTTCTTTACAGTGTACCGATAAAATTTTCGTAAACATGCAGATTTCTAAAGCTTTTACAAAAACTAGTTCTGTAGATTTACATCTTTTTTTTTTACAGTGTATATAATTTTATCTATATTTTCAGAAAGAAATTTCAAAACAACATAAAATCTATCTTTATCAGACTTTGCCTCTTTCATCGTTTTCTGGTCAGCTGAAAGTGGTACAATCTATGATAAAATTGCCGTAATCAGTATTACGAGGTTTCATTTTGTCGACGTGCCTCTGGTGCCCTAAGTATCATAAAACGTAAAGTACGTGTGAGTAACACCCCTCTACATGTGCTTCTAATTTGCATTGATAAATAAAGATTTTAATTCATTAAAAAACAGCTGTTATTATATTTTATCCAGGCATTAAATATTGTTGAAAACTATATATCTGGATTTTAATTAAAGCACCTTAGAAGATTTGATGAAATTTGAACATTTATTAATCAGATACTGAACAGTATAAGGATTGGTGTCATATGTCCCATTTGCTGACTTGACGCTCTTTGAAAAACAGCTGCAAAAAAGTTCTTTTCATTTTTTCAGTAATTATCTTTTTTTATTAACCCTCTGTCTACCCGAAGGGTCCAATGGACCCGACATGTACATTCAAAATATTTATTCAAACCAGAAATTTCTTCAAAACAAACTAAATGTATAAATCAGACAATAATAAGTTAAATAAACAAATTAAATAGTTTTAAGTAAAAATTCTGGTGTAGAATGTTTTTATAAAACTTGAGTAAAATTTCCGGTAGTTCTAGGGTTAATTACGACAAACACTAACGTAAAATTTTTCCCTTTGTGTTTTCCATAAGAGCGTAGTGTTGAAACGTGCTCATTTTTAAAACTTCCTAACAAAGTTGAAAAGTGTTTATGAATTCGGTTTGTCTGTCCGTCTGTCCTCCTGTCTGTCTGTCTGCCGGCGCTCTAACTCACGTAAATATACTCGGATTTTCATGCAATTTATATATGTGAATGATGTTTACCATGACATGTTCGGTATTGAATATGAAGGATATAGCATTAATAGTTCATTTACAGGGGCACTCAAAACAATTCTGTTGCATTATGGTCAACGGGTAAAAATCTTTCGCAAAGTATTTTAATGATCTTATCCTATTTCAAATGTACTGAATTTGAGATAAATCACTGAATTTCACTAGAAGATTATTACTATAGAATAGGGCATTTATAGCGTTTGTCGTTCATATACAGGGACACAAATCTTTTGCATGTTACTCGTTTTGTATAAATTCTGTACCTCGTATATATGGCTGCACAGAATAATTCACGCACCATTCTCCTTATTAGCGGAAATTACAGAAGGGGAATTTTCAATTGAGGCACGTATTTCCTAAATGAATTAAATTTTTGCATGCATGTAGTTAATAAATATAAATATATATGTATCATATACAGGGCTGCTCAAAGAATTAGGATAATTTTCCGGCTGTAGATGAGAGTTGCAGAAATTGGGATTTCAAATGTGTTATTCTTTTCGTAATATCGTTCAATTAGACATTATATTTCAAGTTTTTAATTGGTGAAGTTTTGTTACATTATTCTGAATTTGTTGGAAAGTGTTTCATAATCTATGCGTGACGCATGATTTTTCTTTCTTGGTCTATATGCTATACAAAATGGTCACAAGGAAAAACCTTGCGTCATTCCGTTAATGTTAAGAATTCAGAAAAATATACAAAAAGAAGTATTTTTTGAAAGAATTACAAACATAATTATGTTTACGGGCAATGCTGCAATGAAGTTGCGAGCTACTATTTCTGAAAAGTAAACCCCGGTTTGATTAATGATAGACATTACGTGATTTAATAAAGAAAAAAATTCCGATTAAATAAAGTCGGAAAAAGTGGTTCTAAGATTGCAGAAGTGGAAAAACTTCCCCAATTGGAAATCACAGTTTTTACGTTTTATCGATATAGAAATTAAGCTAATCGGTAAAAAATGATGCTTAAACTTAGAAGAAATAATATTCAATTTAAAAGAAGGTCACTTATTACGTCAGTGGAACAAAATTTGATATTGCGCAATTTTTGGGCCAAAATTCTGCAATTTGGCCGAGTATCTTTTGTTATATACATTATGACGACACAATCTTCACTAATTTTTCAATAGAGGAGGGGAGCGCTTTGAATTCCAGTTCAGGACGGCTGGTTGCGGTGATTCAAAATTAAGCTCGACTTCTTTAGCCAACGTGATTAAGGAATGACCCTAGACTCACAATATCAGAATAAATTCAACTTTACGATTGCAAAAGATATTGGGATAGGCTCTATTAACTATATATGAGAAAAAGAAATGTAACGACGCAATATACATTATGTTGTTCAGTTTTATGGCGTAATTTACCAAATAAGACTAAATTTTATTTATTGTTCTCTCAGAGGAGTAAACTAATAACGTATGATTAAAATAAAACACCATTCTTTACATAATTATTAATAAACCATATTCTTCAAAAAATATATACTCATATTTTCAATCAGCAATTCGTAATTTTTTTATAATTTCTAGTCTAAAACTTAGACATCAAATTTATATGAATTGAGAATTTTTTTTTTATTGGATGGCATATTTGTAAATTTTAATTCTTTGAACTGAATTTAAAACCATATTGAAGGAAAATTAGTTTGAAAGTGAAAATAAATTACTGAAGCATTATTTTCTTCAATGATTTAATTTTCACTCATTGCAGTGCAAATATGCTGTAGGGGAGACTAGGGATGGTTGACCCACTTTTTACAAAATTATTTTTAATTTTTTTAAATATTGAACGTAGAATAAAGTTTTATATATAATTTTATTCTTTATACAATAAGTTATCAAAATAAAATAGCTATATAAATGTAATGTATGTGGAATGTGAAAAATGATTGATTTTTATCATGAGAAAATAATGGGTCAAGGTTCCCCACATATGGGAGGGTTGAACCACTATATGGGAGGTTTGACCCACTTTGTTTTATATTGAAATATTTGTGAAGGGAAATAAAATCAGTTAAAAATAGCAAAATAACTTTATACTACACGCTTTAATTATTATGCAAAAATATTTTTGAAAATATGATGCTTAAACAAACCTGTTTAGACGCAATCGCAAGTCAGAGGAGAAACATTTTGTTTTAAACAAGATTTTCTCTGAGGAGGTATAATTGTACAGCAGGGAAAATGAAATTTCATCATTTAAGTCAGTGTTTCGTAAGACAGGTTCCGTTTTTAGAGGGTTTCATGTATTATTATGTCCAGATTTAGGAGCCACTGTCGCTCTTTTTTTTTGTCTTCTTCTATTTATCCTACGTTTTGTGACACTCGACCTGACAATTTTAGTTGTCACATAGTTTGGTTTCATCTCACTGTATTCATACTGGTAAAATTGGTCTACATACCTTCCTAAAGGTTTTCCATCAATACTATGTTCTTTTGCAGCAACATAAACAATTAACGTATGATAAACATTTTTGAACCCTTTCAGGAATAAAGCACTTTCAGTACTAAAATGTTCAAATGAATGACTGGCACCGAAATTTACGAACAAATTTATTCGGAAATAAGAAAAAGGCCATATTTCACATACATGTTAAATGGAAAAGATTTTAACAAAATTCTGGTGCTGTTGTGGCGTTTGGGAATTAAAATTAAGTGGTTTCATAAACGTACCATTGCCCTGAAAGTTAAGACAACTGCTTTCACACTTTCTAGTCATTTCCACTGTTTCTATTTAAATATTGTAAGTAATATTTAAATAGAAAAAAGTTCCTATCAACTTTCCCATTTAGATTTCATTAAATGTTTTCTTGCTGCGCATACTATAGCAATTTTTCACATCTTTCTTTAATCAGTTTTAAGCATTTTCTTTTCCATCACCCTATTTTGCTGTAGCTTTACAGAATAAATTTACATTCTTTTTTATATATAACCATTAACCTTTCATTATCCACAGTGTATAATAAAAAGATTTCCAAAACCACTTAATTAAGGGAGACTTGAGCATCTGGTCATCCGTCCCTCACACTCACTGGATCAAGCCTCCGCATATAGCCCTTTTTAAAGAATAGCACATTGTTATGTGAAGCCTAACTTACTGTAAAATCTTTATGCCTGGGATAAAAGCTCGATATTTCTGCATTACTTAAAATATACTTTCTTAAATTTCTATGATATATTTTATCTGAAAAAAGCTTACAAAATATTTCTAAAAAACACAACTTTTGGGTTAACCCTTAAATGCCCGAGTTTTCAAAAATCATTTAAAAAATGTTTTTCGGCTATCTTATTTTTAAATAAATCATGGGAAAAATACTAAAAAAAATCATATTTTGTTTTAAGTATGGCTTAAGGCTAAAAAACTGTTTGTTACTAATCGGCAATACTGGTGTTTATTTAAAAAAATAATTTTCCGTGATAAAATTCTATAATATTAAACACACAAGAATTTTGAGAACTATGATGAGAAATAAATTTTACTTGCTCACTGCAGAACAAAATACGGTATTTCGCAAGCTTCCAAACAAAACAAAAAAAAAACATGTATCAACAATTGAAAAAATAAATCTATCTTTATTCTTAAGCAGCACAAGTGTTGCCATCTAAATGTTGAAAATTGATTTAATAATATTTTCAGAATGTATTTTATTGGCAACATTAGGCATTATAGCTTCAATGTTATTCTAATAGTATTTATAATCCTAAATTGTGTATGTTGCCGAAAGGCAACACCCGGCATTTAAGGGTTAAAACTGCCCACAATTGATTTTTCCACACCTGTTTAAATTATCTGCATGATACAAAGACGATTATTTCAGCATTCCAGTAGCTTGGGTTGACACCTATTGGCAAAACTCTGAAATTCTTTAAATATGAAAAGTGAAGGGTGGGTCAAGCCTCCCGTTATGGTCAACCCTCCCTAGTCTCCCCTATAACTGAGGGAAGGCCCAATATCGTCACTAGGAACTTTGAAAATTTTTGGTGCGGCTAATTCACACCTTACCTTTTTTTCTTCTGCTTTAATGATAAAATAAGTATAGACAGCATAAAACTTTCGATTACAATGCTCAACATTTTTTTTTATGAAACATGGATTATATTATTATTATAAGATTATGAAGTCTAGATGGGGCTCAAGATGTTGTTATGGAAGGGTCTTAGCTCGCCTTTCCCCAATCTGGTTACAGCTCTGAAGAAAAAATTATTTTTCCTAATTATGCTGATTTTTTACTAGTTTTGACAAATTATGTAAACTAACTGAAATTATTACGAAAAAGGCATTTTATCTACACCACTATGGGAAATGTTTTAGAACAATTAGATTTTATGTAAAAAAATGTTTTTTTAGCTATAGCTAAAAAAAAAACCTTTATAAATCACATTAAAAGTACGCATATGCTATCTGTGTTGTCTTGTTTATTAAGCAATTTCTGTCTATATTGATGTAACTTCAAATACATATTTCTTGTCTAGAGCTTAATTATACTAGACCCGTGATTTCATATGTACAAAATTGCAGAGCGCCTTCTGCTTCCTAAAAAGATTTCGGACCGAAAAATTTAGAAATTACTTAACTCTGAAAGCCGTTTTACAATTCCGATCTTCATCAGCAAATGGGGAACTTCTTGTTCTATAAGTTATTTTTATCTTTAAACCCTCCACTGAGAAGATATTCCATTGCACAGATTTAGCATATTTCACATCTATAAATTACGTTCGGTCGTATTTAACTTTTGCACCTCAATGCCAAATTTTTCTACTAGAATGTGATTAGGCATGTTTAAAACAGTATGATACAAATTAGATATGTTTAAAGACAAGTTTTATAAAAGGTTCTTTTATGATTCTTTCTTCTGACCTTTTTCTACAAACAAGAACTTTTATTATGCTAATAGATGGCAGCAATAATTTAATAGATGGCAGCACTACAGAAATCTTACATTATTAGCTATTGACTGTTCTTTTTAAAAATTGACTTTATTGAATTCTAATTCATAATCTTTTGAAATCATTTTTTAATTTCAAAAATTCTTTTTAACATTTTTCTGTATTATATGTATATTAATCATTGTCTTTTCCTCTTTAATAGATAATTTTATTTGGTTTATTTTTTGCATTCGCTGCGAGGCTGCAGACGAGTTCGTTCTGCTTTGATTCTGAAATGTAAAGTCGACAAAAATTCTAAGTATTCTTCTATATCATTAAAATTCTAAAAGACAAAGTGAAATCGTCTTTATTTTCGTGAATTCTTTATTCTTTAATTAATTTTTAATGTCGACTCACCAATGCAAGTCGTCAAAGGTTCTTGAATTTTTAATTAAGTGATTTCGCAATTCATCTATCGCAACACGGCTGGCTTCTACAATGAGAAACCAAAGGTACTGTCTTTTAAAATTTATTCTGATTCGTGAAATAAAATCTACATCTTATTATTCTTAAAACCTTACAGCTATAAAAAAAAAAGAATAGCGCCCTAATAACGTATCGTACGATATACATTGTTTCCACTTAAAACATTCAATTTCAAATAGAAAACAATAAAGTATCGAAAACAACACATTTTCAATGATTTAAAAAATATGGTATTTAAAGAAGTTGAACTGTCCATTCAATTACAAATGAAGTATTACATTTTCGACTGTTTTTCTGAAACTTGTTATTAAAATATATGTCAAGAACAATGGTAACTTGAATATCTTCAATTTGATGATACTACAAATACAATTCAAAGTATCATATCAATTATATTGTAAGAAGCGTCAAAAAGTAAATCAAATTCAAAATTGCAATGAAAATCGCCTGTCAAGCATGCTGATTCGCAAATCATTTCACCCGTCATAAGAAACAAATTCCGCAGAATTATTTTTGTATTTACAATAAGAAAACATGATGTTCCTACTTAGCTTATTCATGTTTATGAGTATTTTATGAGTATTTTATGAGAAACCAAAGGTACTGTCTTTTTAAATTTATTCTGATTCGTGAAATAAAATCCACATCTTATTATTCTTAAAACCTTACATATAAGTTTCTGGTCCGTAGAGCCGGAGATAACTAGTGAAAAGCTTAAATATAAATCTTAATTGATATATTATGGCTAAAACAAAGGCAGAAACTGCTTCTGAATCAAAATTTCTTTTTACTGTAAAAAAAAATAAAGAAATTTAGCTCTCAAGTTACTGACGCAAGTGAAAATAAAAGCTAAAAATTAATTGAAAAGCTGAAATCTGAGCTTATTAATTTAGAGAATATTTTGAAAAAATCTTATTTTGTCGTAGCTGAAAAAAACGTAAATTCCTTATATGATAACTGTACTCAGTGTTGCCAGTGGGCTACTTTTTTTAAAATTCAGATTTCTTGATTGGCACCACTTTTATGAAACGGAAAAATTTACTTCGTTTTTGCCTTAATTAATATGTCATTAAATAAGGTACATTTTACCATTTCAAAAAAGTGGTGCCAATCAAGAATCTGATTTAAAACAGGGTTCGTACGGGTGCTTGAATTTCATGATTAAGAAATTCTTTGCTATCAGTATTTTCTTATGGAAAATCGCTCCTGAGATAAGGTGAAATTTCGTCCGTTTAAGCTAGATTTATTTTTCTATAAAAAAAATTCTGATATTGGGCCTTGAAAATAACGGTACCCGTACGAACCCTGTAAAAAAAAGTAGCCCATCTGGCAACACTGATTGTACTGACGCTAAAGATATAGTTGTTGCAGATTTAGTCAAAATTGACCAGTTTTCTGAAAATCAAGGCATAAAATCACAAGAAAATCAAAGTGCATCTAATAATAGCTATGTTAATAATAACGCATTAAAATTACCGAAATTTGAACTACCGATATTTTATAGTGATGTCACTCAATGGATCACCTTTAAGGAGACATTTTTAACTGCAATTCATAATAATGAGTCTCTTTAAAATCAACTGAAAATTTCTAATTTAATTGCCAGTGTTAAGAATTACCCGGCTAAATTAATTTCCGGTTTTTCCATTTCTGGTGAGAATTATAAAGAAGCTTGGGAGACTATAATTAATAGATATGACAATCGTAAAAATTTAGCATATTTTTTGCTGTCTAAATTTGTTAATGCCAAACCATTGAAATCGCCCACGTAGAAAACCATTTTAGATTTATTAGATACGTACAATGAAGTTATTCGAAATTTAAAATATTTGAAATTTGAATTTAATGAATTTGTTGATTTGATTTTGTATATAGTGCAAACTAAATATGATGAATCCTTGAAAAAGCAATGGGAATTATCATTAAATAATGATTCGTTTCCAAGTTATGAAATGTTAATGGTGTTTCTCGAAAAACAGGTTCGAAATTTGCAGAGCTGTAATGCTGAATTTTTTAAAAGTGAATCCAAATCTAATCAAAAATTTGATTTTAATTCCCAACACTTTTCAAAAAATATCTGTCTCGAATGCAGTTGTGGTGGATAATGTAAATAAATCGCAAAACTTTCCTGTGCAAATTATAATGAATCTCATGCACTTTATAAATGTCATGAAATTCAAAAGGTATCTGTTGATCAACGTTGGCAGTTGGTAAAATCCAAAAAGCTTGTCACCAACTGTTTACGATCAAACCATTTTGTTGCTAATTGTCTTATTATTGCTACTTGCAAGCATTGTAACTGTAAACATCATACACTCCTTCATCGTGATCAGTCGCAGCAAAGAAAGAAACAGTGGGCCATCAGTTGGAAAAAAGATGGCAGCCAGCAGTGCTATAGGCGGTAAAGTGCAAGGGTGCCATTACTTAAACCTGTCGAAAAGTGTCCGAGCCGAATGCAGCTGGCCCATCAGTGATGGCCAACAGCAGGCCAGCATTGGTATGCCATCACAATAGTTCAATCCGGAACTTTTCCTGCAGTGCTAGCACCTATCCCACTGCTATACCTTAGCTGGCCCAGCACATTCCCTTACAAAAATTTCTTATAGAATTCTATAAAAAAAACAAAGTGTTTTATAATTATGGCTGTTTTCTATAAGCTAGTTTCACCAAGAGCTATAGAAACATCTGTAGAAGTGTCTATAATAGAAATGTCTATAGAAATATTTGAACTCCGTGTGGTCACCCTCCCAAGTACTAACCGCGCTCGATGCTGCTTGGTTTTCGTGATCGGACATGAACAACTGCTTTCTGCGTACGCTACGATTGCTCGCAGCTTTCAAGCTCTCATTGCACTATTTCAAGTTTGTTTCTTTTGTGATTTACGTTCCCGATCGTTAAACTGGTATAGAAATTATTCTTTTGTATAGAAACCCTATGTATTTTATACGCTTTTTTTATTATTGAGTTTGAACTACGTAAATTATGAAAACCGAAATCCTTTGTAACCTAGTAAAACCAGATTTAAGGAGAAAAGAAAAGTGCGTTGAAATAAAGAATTTATTTATTCATTTACTTATTTATTTTGTTGATGGCTGTGGTGCTATATTCTTTACAGTTTCAAAAAAAAAATTAGCTTCACAGCTTAAATTGTGTTAAGATATTCATTTCAGATTTGTGTTCAAATTCTCAATGTCTTCGATATTCGCAGCGCCACATAGCGTAAGGGTTCCCAGCAATAATACTGCAAAAGTTCGTGCACTTCCATGTAGTGGTGGGCCAGCGCATGAGATAAAATGGATGCCCACTAGAATTTTATCTGATGATTTCCAACAGCAAAGTTGACTGAAGCTGTCCAGCAGTGGTAGAACATCAGCCAGCACTTCTCCATCATTACCAGCGCCTATCTTGCTGCTGGCCAGTAATTTCCTCTTTGCTGGGGTCTATCCCGGCATCACAGCATACTTTCAGGCAACAAGATCGTGTTACAACCCCAAATGCTGTTGTTAATTCTAGTGAATTAAATTGTTTTACTTTTCAATCTTCCAGTGAAAATTCTCAAACATTGTTGGCTTCTGGCATTATACATTTTAAATGTAAATTGGGAAAATTCATATATTGTAGAATTATGATCGATAGGGCTTCTAAAAAATGCTTGCTTTCTAAAGCTTGTTGTGAAAATCTAGGTCTTCCATCAAGGCCTACAAATCATAAAATCTCAGGAATCAATAATTTAGTTACAGAAACGGCTCTTCAGGAAGTTTCCTTGACGTGCTCTCCCCATTTCAATAATGAAATTTTTCAGTTAGATGCATTATTTGTTAATCAGATTACAACCAATTTACCAAATTTTTTTATTACAACTAAATATTGGCCACACAATGAAGGATATAATCTTGCGGATACTAATTTTCATTTGTCCAGTCCTATTGATGTACTCATAGGTACAGATTTATTTGCTAATATTATAATAGGGGAATAAATTCTCGGACCTAAAGGATCACCAAGTGCTGTTAATTCTAGACTGGTTTGGATTCTTTCGGGGATCATTTATTCGAATGATTCTAATCATAATTCATCAGTCAGTTGTCATGTTACTTTACAGATAATTTCTCAGCTACAGAAATTTTAGGAACTTGAATTGGTTCCTACTTCTGACCCAATTTCAGTTGTAGAAGATAACTATGCGAAAACAGCTTCACGTTCAGAATTTGGAAGACATATAGTAAATTTGCACTTTAAATCTAAACCTATTCTAGGAAACTCTAAACCTCAAGCTTTAAAGCGTTTCTACTTCTTAAAGAAAAAACTTCAAGAAAATCCCTTACTTAAAGAGCAGTATTTATCCTTCATGCGCGAGTATATGGACCTTGAAGTACATGGAACTTGTACCAGATTCAGATATTTCAAATCCTGATAATATTTATGTCCCACATCACGAGGTGTTAAAAGAATATAGTTCTACAACTCGGCTTAGAGTGGTATTTGACGCATCTGCTGTTGGTTCAGAAGGCCGCACTTTGAATGATTGTCTAGAGATAGGTCCAAAACTGCAGCCAGAAATCTTTCCTTTACTATTAAGGTTCAGAATGCATCCAATCGCCCTTAGCTGTGACATCGAGAAAATGTTTAGGCAAATTCTCGTCAATCCAAATCATGTAGGCTATCAACGCATTCTTTGGAGATTCAATTCAGACGAAATTATTAAAATACAGGCTGTTGACGTTACCTACGATACTGCTTGAGCGCCATTTTTGGCCATTAGGACATTACACCAATTGGCAACTGATAATAAGCAAAATCATAAGGAAGCCTCTCAGATAATTCGAAAAAGTACGTACGTAGATGATTTACTTTCTGGTTCGGATTCAAAGGAAAATGCCCAAATTTTGGTAACTGAATTAATCGAGGTTATGAAAAGTGGAGGTTTTAATCTACGTAAGTGGACCTGTAATCATCCAGAAGTAATAGCTCATTTACCAGATGAAATGAAGGCTTCATCGAAAAAGGTAATTCAGGAAGACGATACCGTTAATGTTCTCGGACTACTTTGGGATTCTTCCAAAGACGTTTTACAAATTCGCTTTAATGATTTTATGGAAGTGAAAAAAAAGAGATTTGTTATCAGTAGTGGCTACAATATTTGACCCCTTGGGTTTCCTAGCTCCTACTACAATACGATTAAACATCATGTTGCAAGATTTTCGGAAAGATAAGATTTCGTGGGATGAAGAAATCCCAGATTCCATACTACAGGTTTGGAATGAGTTTTTATCAGAAATTAATTTGTTAAAGTCAATTGAAATACCCAGGTATATGAATTCTTATAATCAAAATGTTGTCCAAATTCAGTTATATGGCTTTTGTGATGGCTGAGGCAAAGCTTATGCTGCTGTTACTTTTTTACGTGTTATTCCCAGGTAAAAAAATCAGACACAAACCTTTAAAATTTTTGAGATGTTGCAGCCATTTTGAAGGTTTCAGCGGGTATCTTTAAGGAAAATGAAAACTAAAGGTTCTCTTAAGAGAAGTATACCGCTTTTTAAAAGATTTCATACAGGTTTATTTCTGTAAGTTATCACCTCCAAATTATCTTCAATGACTTAGAAAATTTTCGTGAAATCGTTTGAGATATTTTCAGGGAAAATGAAAACTGTTTCTCATGCAGGTAATATGAAGGTTTTACTTGAAAGTTTTATTATTGCACATTATGGTATCTAAGATTTTGATATGCCTGTGTTTCCTCATTAATAATTTTAATAAATTTCTAAATTAATATTTTAGATAATACACGGAAATCATTAAGTCCAATCATTAAGTCAATGACAAGTCTTCCATCCGTACAATAAAAAATTTTTAACTTCTGAAATTATTACAAGTAACATTACCTCTAACACGCTCAAAAATTTTAATCTCAGAAAATTCCCCCTAAAAAGAAAAACAAATCACAAAGTTATTTCGAAGCCCTTTTTGACCTTAAATTTGTCACAATTTTTTCTAAAATTATAACCAGGAACAATATCACCTGAACTCTAACACGCTCAAAAATTTCAATCTCAGAATATCCCCCTCTATAAATAAAAGAATAATCACGAAATTATTTCAAAGTCTCCTTTTTATCCTAAAATTTTTCATAAATTTCTCTTAAATTCCCACTAGTAAAAATATTCCCTCAAACTCTAACGCATACAAAAATTTCAATCAACAAAAATTGTCCCCTAAAAAAAATCTCCAAATTATTTCAAAACCCCTTTCATTAATATTTAAAATGTATTCAAACACGAACAAAAATATATTTTAGTTAAATTTAGTATCTAACGATGGACAATGGGGGCCCAATTTCCCCCACCCCCTTTCTGTAAATGTGTTATTTAGTTTTTCATTTTAAGTTTTCCTAAAAGAATAAATTTTACTGTGTTTTTCTAAATCTGTCAAAAAAAAAAGAAATTTTAGTTAATTAAATTTGAAAATACAGAAGGGACAATGGCACTCACCCCTCCCACCATGCCGCTCTTTCATCCAAGCGCGACAGTCATAGTTCCTCTTTAAAACCGCCCCACCAGTGTCCGAGAGGTTCTGCTCTCAAAGCTAGTTGACGAGAGGTGCTGGTTTCGATTCCAATCACGCCCGTCGGCCTAATCGTTCGGAGTTTTCCGTGGTTTTCTTCGAACCTTGGATTTCCTTGCTTTCTCTTAGAAAGACGCCAGAGCACCCCCTCCCCTCCCCTTTGGGCCCATATCCCAAGTGTAGGTAATTGACCGTCATAAAACACACCAACAACAGCTCTTTAAAAAAGAGGAACTAAGAATTTTGCACATACAATCTATATTACATCTACTATATTACACTATCTACATATATTTGCTAAAATAAAAGAGGCTCTTTTAATTTAGTTACTCGTTAATAATAAATTTTATATTGTTTTTGAAAACATAAAAAAATATGTCCAGTAAAACCTCCCTAAAGCGACCACGTTCCGTTCCAATAAAAATTGGTCGCTCTGAGAGGTGGTCTCTTAATGGAGATTATGTTTAAATCTAGATTTTAATTGTTGAAAAAAGATAACAATGTTACTAACATTTATCTTTCACATTAAGAAAAAATATAAAAATTTAAGTATCAAAACATGAGTTAATTACTACAAAGTTAAAAAAATGAATAGGGTTTTATCTTTTATAACTTATCCAACCAAGTCCTTTCGAAGTTCAGTAAATAAATGCTTTTTTTTTTGGGGGGGGGGAGCAATAAATAATGAAGATTTCATTAATTTGTATCTATTATTATCTATTTCTTTGAGAGTTTCCTGACAGAATAGGGCAAGGGAGTTTATTGACCGTCATTCTTAATTTGTCATCAGAATTAAATTCATTGCCTAAAAAAGGCATAAAGGGGTTTAAACACTTAAAAGTTACCGGAATAATAATAATAAAAAAAATCTAAATTTAGTTTACAAGTTTGATGAATAATGCGCTCTCCGGAATTATTTTTCTAATAAAACCCTCTTCAAGCGACCAGGAGAAAACGGAATTTGTTTCATTTTCTTCAAACAAATTGGTCGCTCATGGAGGGAGTTCAACTCGGATGGTCTCTGAATGGAGGTAAAATTAGTATTGAGCCTATAGGAATAAATTTCGTTCCATGAAAAAAATAGTCGTTCTGAGAGGTGGTCACACAGGGAGGTTTCACTGTAGTCACTTAAATTTCAAAATCAATGGAGGGGAAGGGACCCTCCCTCCCCCTCTCCTCATTTTGGTGGCGTCCACGATTAAAGCTGAAAAATATAGGTGGGGTTATTGCATGCATAATTTGCCCTTATTCTCTATCAGGCGTGACTTCCAGTTTTTATAAAAATTACTTCTTCAAAAACAAATGAAAAATGTATAATTCGTATTAATTTATTTATTTCAAATTTTCGGTGGAACATTTGATTTTTGATTACGCAGCTCTATTTCTGACTCCATGTCACGGGAGAATGAGAAGGAAGTACTCAACTCAACTCTGAAACCGTGTGTTTACGTTTTAACCGCCATTCGGAAAATTAGCGGGACTAATCGTCACGTTGTCATGTTGTTATTGTATTTTTTTCTTTTTGCAGGGAGTTTTTCAACAGTATAGTAGTCGAATTTTAACTAATTTTTAAGTTGATATATATATATATAGCGTAAGAGGGCTGTATTACACTTCTTTTTAATATTAATATTGATATTCGGCACTTTGTATTCACTACGCATTCGACAAGAATCATGTTCGGTAAAAAATATCGCCACATTAATTTAGAAATGCTGTGGTATGGGGAAAACTTTTTATAAGAAATTTTCGTGTACAACTAAAGATAAATTTCACTATTTTTTTAAATAATAGCGAAAAATATATTCATATATTTCCATTATGTTTAAAAGTGAAAGACTGATTTTACTCCTAAATAATTAAACTTGTAAAAAGTTCAGTTTGGAGGTGTGAAGGATCTTGTTTGCAGGTGAAAAGTTTGATGAAGGTTCCTTGTTTTGAGGTCATAAAATTTTGTGAAGGGTCCTTTAAAGGACCCAAGTTAATAGATCCATGTATTGGAATACAAATTTTACTAGTAAGTACCTGATTTAGTTTCCTTTATAAATTGAGCAGCTATAATCTTTTTAGGAACATAACTGCTTGATTAATAATGCACAGTAAAGGTGTAATGTCTCTTGCAAATCATTTAGCAGGGCTCAATATCTTTGGCTGCAATATTCGACTCATAAAAATAATTGGTACTTTTCGGTTAGCTGTTTGCCAGTGTTATATATACATACATATATTGCACATATAAATGCATATATGTGTACATATTTATACACATATATATGTATATATAACACTGGCGCCCAGCTAACCGAAAAGTACCAAATAATTAAAAGAATTTTTATATATTGTAGATTAATTTATTATGTAGAATATGAAATATGGAAAAAATAAGGTACTTTTCGATTAGCCGGGCGCTAGTGTTATATATTACAATATATATGTATATATAACACTGGTGCCCGGCTAACCAAAAAGTACCAAAAATAATTTTACATGTGTATAATTATTTTAAATAAAGTAATTTTTTCATGAAAAAACAGTTAAAGACAAATTTAAAGCAATATTTTTTTCAGATGAGTGCAGGAGAATTTTTGCAATTTTTTCCCGCAACCAACTGATGATGCAATATTTTATTTCTACCAATTTGCATTTAAATGTTGCATTTTTTCTTGCACCCAATTGGTAAACTTGTGAGGTTTTTCTTTTTCTTATTTTTTTTTTTTCATGTGATCGCCGGGTGAATTAAGCAATTTTTTCCCTGCTACAACTGAAGAACAATGTGATTTTTTCATCGTAACTGACTGGTGAATTTATATAATTATGCATTCTTTTTTGTTTACATTGATGTTCAATAATTATTATTCAACGATAATATTCAATTGTCACTTAATGTGATTAATTTAGCGATTTTTCGCTAATTTTCTGCATTCCATTTTTTTCTGCAACCGAATGAAGAATCTCATGATTTTTTTCTCACGATTGATTGTCCGCTACATTTCATTATTTTTTCCATAGCAGATTGACAAATTTCACAATATTTTAAAGCAACACACTGAAGAATTTCTCTTTTTTTTTTTTCCCCCAATGACCCAATAGCAGAAAATTCTCCAAGTGTCTGCGACAAATCTTTCAGGGACTGAAAATAATCTGCAGGTAAAATGTTACAAATGAACCTTTAATTAATTAATCATTTACTTTTAATGTTTTTAAGCATTTTACTCATTTTTATTAATAATAAACTTAAGTTTTAGTAATAAATAATAAAGAACTAAACATAATATAAAGTTGGAAAAAGATCCAATGGAAAAAAAAAATCTGCGGCGCACGTCACCCGTCAGGAACTTTCTGCTACCGGGCTCAATGATTACTGGTGAATTTCTCAGATTTTTTTTTTTTTTCCCCTGATGACTGAATGAAGAATTTTGCAATTTTTTCTTGTAACCAATTGACGAATTTTGGGGTATTTTACTTGTACTGATTGGCAAATATTGCATTTTTTCTTGCGAGCAACTAGCGGAACTGAATATATATATACATAACAGTCGACTGACATAACAATCGGTTTATGAATTTTGCCGATCCCCCCCCCCCTCCCTTACCTAAGCTGATCAACAGATCTCGTTTTTTCTGATAAAAAGTTGATAAATTTCCATATTTTCCCCCCACAACTTACTAACAAAACATTTTTTTTTCATGCGATCAATGGATGAATTAAATAATTTTTTCCCCCCATGACAATCAAAGAACTGTGTGATTTTTTTTAACCCTTTACTGACTGATAAATTTCTTGGGGTTTTTTTCTTTTTCATATGACCAGTTGACAAGTTTATGATGCTTCCCCCTGACCTAATGATGAAACTTAATGTTTAAAAATTAGCAAAATTCTTCATTTGATTACGGGAGAAAGAAATTGTGACATTCGTCTGTTGCTTGAGAGGACAATTGACAAATTTCAATCAGTCGTGGGAAAATATCAAAAAATTCTGTTGAGAAATGGGAACATTAAACAAGCCAGTTCCAAATATTGTTTTTTTTTTTCCCGTTTATTTACAAGGTACAAGTGTGTCCTTTATTAAAAAAATCTGTGCCTGATGGGCACTGACCCGTTTTTTTTACAGTAAACTTCTAGAAAAAAGGGCACTCGTATGCAGCGATGTAAACGTAAAAAAAAAAACAAACAGAGGGTATATTCAGAGTTTCTCCCATGTTTAAAAAAGGGCAGGGTGCTTCTTGTAGGAAAAGGGCACTTTTGGATTCCGAAAGGCATGTTTTGGATTTTTAAGGACACTTTTTTTAATTTTTAAAGGCATCCTTTTGATTTTTAAAATTACTTTTAATATTTAATAGACAGGACGCTATTTTAAAGACAGCAATGAGGCAATTTTTACTATGCAAGTAAATTTTTTAATAAAGAAAGGAGTAAAGGCACTTTTTTCAGCTGGGGGCAACAAGGGTGCTAATGTTTTCCATCAGGGGTAAGAGGGCTGCTGTTTTGTAAACCTAAGGGCAGGCAGGGTGCAGCACCCTCCTGACACTGTCTACGGGAAACTCTGGTATACCTTAGAGTGTATATACAATAGCTTTTTTGAGAAACGGAAGTTAAGCAGTGTTACTGAAAAAGAACCAGAAGGTATACGACATTTACCTCTGTATACCCTCCACTTCTGACAGCAAATTTTTTCTCTCTTTTTTGCGAACAATAATATTTTTCTCTGCTACCGATAGACGAATTTCGCATTCTACTCGTGACAGATCAGTGAAAATTGTGATATTTTTTCACAGTCGAATGATAAACTGTGTCTTTTTTTCAACTGATTGGCCAAATCTCGAGGGTTTTTTTTAGCATGGCTGATCGACGAATTTCCATTTTTTCTCTGATCTACTGACGAATTTCGCTTTTTTTTTTTTTACCGGTGACTGATTTTTAAATTTTGCTATATTTCTCTTGAACCAGTAAGTATATCTTGAGGCCGATTGGAGAGAGTTTTTTTCCGCTACTGATGTACGAATTTTGTAGTTTCTTCCGTCGATCTACTGACGAATTCCGCGATTTTTTTTTTAGCCACGACCGATTTGCAATTTTCTGGATTTTTTCTTTTCACATAGGTGAATTTTGAGACTTTTTCTTGCGACCGATTAGAGAAGATCGTGGGTTTTTTCTGGCGGTGCACTGACGAAGTTTTTTACCTGCAACTGATTAGCAAAAATCATGGATTTTTTCTCGCAACTGTTCGTCGAATTTTGTATGTTTTTCCACAACAGGCTGAAGAATTTCATGGTTTGTTCTCCATGACTGATGAACTGTACGAGTTTTTCTCGTGACCCATTGATGAATTTCACAATAAAGATGAAAATAAGGAATTTTGCTTAGTAGCCACTGGCCGGTAGGTTGACTTTATTTAGTAGCCAGTTACTAGCGAGTGAGAATAATTTCTTTAGTAGCCAGTAAGTACATTTATGTCAGTGAATATTTAATTTATGGGTATATTTTAGGTATGTTTATCCACTGAGTAGTAGGTATGATTCAAAATTGAAAAAAGTAGGGTTAAAAAATCTGAAATTTGCAGCAAATTTTCTGAAATGTAAAGGGAGGGTTGGTAGGGGATCCCTCCTGGTACTAATTATGCATTTTTTCCAGATACTTTAACGAAATTCACGTTTTTTCCGGATCTATTGGCAATGTTTTCGTTTCTTTGGCGTTCCTTTGACAAAATGTGCGTTTTTTCACGACCTTTTGACAAAATTCACATTCGTTTTCGCAATTCTTTGGCAAAATTCTCGGGTTTTTTTTTTCGAAATTCTCATTCTTCCCCCCCCCCCCTCCGCGATCCTTTAACTAAATTTGTGTTTTTTGATGATCTATTGACGAATTTTGTGTTTTTGCCATGATCCATTGACGATATTTGTGTTTTTTCTTTGCTCTATTGATGATATTTGCGTATTTTCGCGATTCTTTGACGAAATTTTGGATTTTCAGAGATCGTTTGATGAAATGTGTGGGTTTTTTGCGATTCTTTGACGAAATTTTTTTTTTTTTTTTTTTTCTGCGATGTATTAACGATATTTGTGTTTTTTTCCGCAATCCACTGACCATATTTGCATTTATTCCAGAATCCTTTGACGAAATTTCGGATTCTTTGCGATCCTTTGATGAAATTCGGGTTTTTCCACGATCCTTTGACGAAATGTGCTGTTTTTATTGTGATTTTTTGACAAAATTCTCGCTTTTTTGCGATTCTTTGATACAATTCGCTTTTTTGGTGATTCTTTCATGAAATTTACATTTTTTTTTTTCGTAATCCTCTGACGAAATGTGTGTTTTTTCGCGATCTTTTGACAAAATTCACATTTTTTTCTTTCCCAATTCTTTTACGAAATTCCTTTTGGAAAATCTTGTGTTTGGCTGGTACTTTCCATATTTTTAATCGTCAGTTTTTCACATTTACTCGTTGAGTGGCGACTGGCGATTGCTTATTTTCATCTTTACTTTTTAAATGAACGATTAAAGAATTTGGTGATTTTTTTTCTAACCAATGAGTGACAAATTTTGCGATTTTTCCTACATTGAATGGTGAATTTTCTTGAAAATGAAAATTTGAAATGTTCTGCGATGTACGTCGCATTTATAAGCATAATCTGCTTTGGGGGATTTCATTATCTCTTACTTTTCGGACTTTTTTTGAAATTGCAGCATTTTCATCGGAGGTTTCCGATAAATATTATTTGTAATATATAAAAATTTCAAAGGGGGGGGGGGGGCACAATACTAAAGCCCAAAGTGCGGCACTTTTCTAACTTTTACCAACACCTGTCCCTATCGTGTAACATACAGTTGGAACGGCCTGTGACCACTTATTCATGTTATACACATCCGATATCCATGCTGCCACTTTGCTCCCCCCTGGGAGGGGCACTTTTCTAAATTTTGCCGGCACCTCTCATGTGACATATCGTTCAAAAGGTCTGTGACCACTTATTCATGTTATGCCCCTCCCCCCCACTTTGCCCCACCGGGGGGGGGCACTTTTCAAAATTTTGCTGACACCCCTCATGTCACATATTGTTGGAAAGGCCTATGACCACTTATTCATGTTATGCAACTCTAATGCCCCTCCCCCCACTTTGCCCCCCCCTCGGGGGCACTTTTCTAAATTTTGCCGACACCCGTCATGTGACATATCGTTCAAAAGGTCTGTGACCCCTTATTCATGTTATGCACCTCTAATGCTCCTCCCCCCACTTTGCCCCCCGGGGGGCACTTTTCTAAATTTTACTGACATCCCTGATGTGACATATCGTTCAAAAGGCCTATGACCACTTATTCATGTTATGCACCTCTAATGTCACTCCCCCCCACTTTGCCCCACGGGGAGGAGCACTTTTCTAAATTTTGCTGACACCCCTCATGTGACATATCGTTGGAAAGGTCTGTGACCAGTCATTCATGCTATGCGTCTCTAATGCCCCTCTTTCCACTTTGCCTCCCCCCCCGGGGGGAGGGGGGCACTTTTCTAAATTTTGCCGGCACCTCTCATGTGACATATCGTTCAAAAGGTCTGTGACCACTTATTCATGTTATGCCCCTCCCCCCCACATTGCCCCACCGGGGGGGCACTTTTCTAAATTTTACTGACATCCCTGATGTGACATATCGTTCAAAAGGCCTATGACCACTTATTCATGTTATGCGCCTCTAATGACCCTCCACCCACTTTGCCCCCCCAGGGGGGCACTTTTCTAAATTTTGCTGACACCCCTCATGTCACATATTGTTGGAAAGACCTGTGACCACTTATTCATGTTATGCACCTCTATTGCCCCTCCCCCCACTTTGCCCCCCCTCGGGGGCATTTTTCTAAATTTTGCCAACACCCGTCATGTGACATATCGTTCAAAAGGCCTTTGACCACTTATTCATGTTATGCACCTCTAATGCCCCTGCCCCCTACTTTGCCCCTCCGGGGGGCACTTTTCTAAATTTTGCTGACACATCATGTGACATATCGTTCGAAAGTCCTGTTACCACTTATTCATGTTACGCACCTCCGGTGCTTTCCCCCCTTTAGTTTTTTTTATTAATATGTATATATGTTTTATTAATATGTTTAGTTTATTAATATGTATCAAATCAATGTCGAACTGGATATGTAATCATTATTATGTATTGATCTGATGCGAATTTGCACAGATGGCTGTCCGCATGCAGGTGCAACGATATAATGTAAAGAGAAGATACAGCTTTTATACCTAAAGGAAAACTGCAGATATTTCTGCCAAAATCGGTGAAGGGAAATAACAGGTTTTTTACCTGAAGGAAAACAGCAGGTATTTGGAACTCAGAAGGTTAAGGGAAAATACATGTTTTTTACCTAAAGGTAAGCTGAAGGTAATTTTAGTTCCAAATACCTTCAGTTTCCCTGAAGATTTTTTTTTAAGGTTTCTTGCTGACTTTTTTACCTGGGATCCTGCAGATTGAGCTTCTAGGGGTATTCCACGACGAAAGCTTCTTCATCATTCTCTATGGCGGCATGGGTCTCTATGGCTGCGATCAAATTAACCAATCCTAATACCTTTGTACACTCGATATCTGAGTTAAATCCAGCAATTCAATCTGTCAATAACGTAACTCAAGTAATTGCCCTTCCAGACTTTATTCTTAAGTTCTCTAAATTCTCTAAGCTATCAAGAGTCACAGCGTGGTGTCGTAGATTCCTCTATAATGCTAGGCTTAGTGCAACAAAAAAAAATCTGGAAATCTGAGTGCACACGAAATCTCTGATTCTATTCATTGTATTTTGAAATTAGTACAAAATTCAGAATTCTACACAGAGCTTAAATTATTAAAAGAAAGAAAGCCCTTACCAAGTAATAGTAAATTATTATCATTAAATATGTTTTTAGATTCGAGTGATATTATTCGAGTTGCTGGTTGTTTGTCACAACATCAGTCGTTAAGTTTTGATAGAAAGTATCATATGCTACTTCCGAAAAATCACGTTATTACTAACTTATTGATAAAACATGTCCATTAGCAACATCTACATGCAGGTACACAGTTAGTACTTGCAACAATACGCCAACAGTACTGGTTTGTAAACGGTCATTCTACTGTACGACAAGAGCTCCACAAATGTCTGCTTTGCAAAAGTCTTAAGCCTCATGCTTGTCAACAAATTATGGGAGATCTTCCCATTGACAGAATCATCCTAATCCGTCCATTTTCTAAGGTGGGTTTAAACTTTGAAGGACCCTGTCTAACTAAACCAAATTTGCCAAGAAGTAAGATCAAAATTATATCTTATATAACAGTATTCGTCTGTATGTGCACTAAGGCGGTACACCTTGAGTTGGTATCAGACTTGTCTGTGCAAGCCTTGCTAGCAGCGTTGAAGCGATTTATCGCACGTAGAGGTCTACCGTCCGATGTATATTCATAATTATTCAGCAAAAAAACTTCTCAGGTCTGGCTAATCAGTTAAACCAGCTATTCCAATATTTGAGGGAAAATGAAGTTCAAGAGTTTCTTTCGAGTGAGAATATAAATTGGCATTTCATCCCTCCATATGCGCCACACTTTGGTGGGCTATGGGAGGCAGCTGTAAAGCTTACTAAAAATTACATACTAAGAGCATGCAAGTCCAGTGTATTGAATTTTGAAGAATTAACTACTTTTCTATGTCAAATTGAAAATTGTATAAATTCAAGACCCTTAAGCCCTATGTCTTCGGATCCATCAGATCCACGTGCAATAACTCCAGGTCATTTTTTGATAGGAGCACCACTCCTTGAAATTCAAGAATCTTCGAATACCAGAATTCTAACATTAAATGCTCGGTGGTGCTTGATAGAAAAACAAAGAATCAATTTTGGTGCAGATGGCCCCGTGAATATCTTCAATATCTCCAACAGCGTCCAAAATGTCTACTCCACGAGCTAGTCTACGAGAAGGAGACTTAGTGATTGTTCACGATCGATTTAAGCCCATGTGATGGAATTTGGGCCTCATTCAAAAAACTTTTCCTGGGCCGGACAATCTTCTACGAGTTGTTTTGATAAAAACAGCTGACGGTGACATCAAGCGTCCCATTTCAAAGGTGTTCCCTCTCCTGCCGGGGCGGAGGATGTATGATTCTTTCTTCTGATCTTTTTCTACAAACAAGAACTTTTCTTATGATAAACTCACAATAGATGACACCACTACAGAAATCTGACATTAATAGCTATTGACTGTTCTTTTTAAAAATTCACTTTAACCACTTCTAATCCATATTCTTTTCAACTCATTTTTTAATTTTAAAATTCTTATTATCATTTTTCTGTATTATATGTATATTAATCATTGTCTTTTTCTCTTTAATAGATAATTTTATTTGTTTTAATTTTTGCATTCGCTGCGAGACTGCAGACGAGTTCGTTCTGTTTTGATTCTGAAACGTAAAGTCAACAAAAATTCTAAGTATTCTTCTATATCATTAAAATTCTAAAAGACAAAGTGAAATCGTCTTTATTTTCGTGAATTCTTTATTCTTTAAGTAATTTTTAATCTCGACTCACCAATGCAATCCGTCAAAGTTTCTTGAATTTTTAATTAAGTGATTTCACAATTCATCTATCGCAACACGGCTGGCTTCTGCAATGAGAAACCAAAGGTACTGTCTTTTTAAATTTATTCTGATTCGTGAAATAAAATCTGCATCTTATTATTCTTAAAACCTTACAGTTCTAAAAAAGGAATAGCGCCCTAATAACGTATCGTACGATATATATTGGTTCCACTTAAAACATTCAATTTCAAATAGAAAACAATAAAGGATCGAAAACAACACATTTTCAATGATTTAAAAAATATAGTATTTAATGAAGTAGAACTGTCCATTCAATTACAAACGAACTATTACATTTTCGACTGTTTTTCTGAAACTTGTTATTAAAATATATGTCAAGAACAATGGTAACTTGAATATCTTCAATTTGATGATACTACAAATACAATTCAAAGTATCATATCAATTATATTTAAGAAGCGTCAAAAAGTAAATCAAATTCAAAATTGCAACGTAAATTGCCTGTCAAACATGCTGATTCGCAAATTATTTCACCCGTCATAAGAAACAAATTCCGCAGAATTATTAGTGTTAATACGGGTTGGATCCCCTTAGAAAGGTCCCCCACGAAGGGCACTCGCCCCCCCCCCTTAGGGCCTATATCCCTCGTGTTGATAATTGGCCGTCATAAACACAACCAACCAACCGCAGAATTATTTTTGTATTTACAATAAGAAAACATTATGTTCCTACTTAGCTTATTCATTTGCCTACAGACTACAAGTATGACGAACTCGGTGTTAACTAGGTTAGTATAATTTCTAGCGGCCCTATCGGTAAATCTGTAAAAGTTTTTCTGGTTTTGATGAAATGAAACCAATATTCAGGCCAATTTCTCTTCAGAATTTCTTATTGAAGTCAGTTCTCAGTGTCATTATAACCAAAACACACGAACACACAGAGAATATGATGGAGTTTTACTAATGTCTCTAAAATGTATTTTCAGACGTACACTATTTGAAATAGGAAATTGTTTTCTCCTTGCTGAAGATATATGCGAAGAATATCTTTCTTTAAAATAATATGAATATAAAACTTTAAACTAGAAAAAATAAATTAACGAAAATATTCTTTCAGCGTGCTGGCTACAAGTATGAGAAGTTTAGTACTGACGATTGGGAGTATGATTCCTAATTTTTTCTTAGTTAAATAAGTCTAATTTTTAACAAATAATTGTAATATGTATCAATTTATACTTGTGAATATGCATTTAATAAGAAATTCTTCATAATGCTTAAATGAGCTCGAGACGAACAAATCATCATATTTTTATTACAAATATTTACTTTAGTTAATTATTGTAAATCTAAATTTTTTACCCACGATAGAGGAGGCAATATAGTGTTTCTTAAATTTTACGATCATAAAACCACTATTCTGTATCCCTTTCTTTTCATAATTGCTCAAAGAAGGCAATTTTCTCATACAATCTGAATGCGTTCAATTTTATAACAATTCTTCAATAGAATTTTTCAACTTATTTAATCGCAGAAAAAATACTAATTCTGTTATTAATTGCAAAAACATTGTTAATTCGAAGAAAAAGTATCAGGTAAATATTTCTAATCTGAAATTATGGAGCTATATACCTTTGAAATTATAAGAAGTGTCTGCACCTTTTACAGGACTGACCTTCTAATTGATCCGCTTTTTGAATACCATTATTTTCTAATAAACATTTTCATGGTTGTTATAAAACACTTGCATCAGCAATAACAATCAGGGTAGTTTTTTTTACAAAATTTGTAAGAAAATTTATTATTATTATTAATAAAAAAAATAATGGTATCCAAAAAGTGGGCCATTTGTAAGCTCTGGCAGTTCAGCTGATATTGCTCAGTGCGTATGTGCACGCATACACGCAGAACGGACATGGGAATCTTTTATTATTTTTACCAAACCGCTTTTTAGATAAAGACAAAATTATTTAAATAAGAACACGTTTTCTCAATTTTCTTACGAAATAATATGAAAACTTATACATAGACCTACAACAACAAAATTAACACAGAAATTCTTTATAATGCCTGAATCAGCACCTCACAAACGAAGCATCATATTTTACTGATGAACATTTACCTTCATAATTGTAAGTATATTCATTTTTTCCCGCTATTTTTACGCTCGCTAGGAAAAGAAGGAATAAGTAGTGTGTTTTAATGCTTTAACGATTTTTCTCCCAAACATTTCCCTGCGGACATATTTATTTGCCCTTCTGGAAGTAGGTGTCTGAAACTGTGATAAAATATTTTAAAGCACACTGAACAAAAAAGATTTAGTTTCTACATCCGTTGTATAATAGAATTTTTTGTTCAAAGAAACTTTTAAGCAGAAATTCCAATAAGTTGTGTGGAAATTTATCGTTGATGAAGATGTTAGTATGTTACCCAGTAAAACGGCATGAAAATATAAAAGGCGTTTTTAAATTAAATTTTTTTCAAAATAATTCGTAGCCTTTCTGTTAAAGAAAATCATATTCTGAATTAAGTATGTTGAGTATTGTGTTTCATTGAATTATGCTCTTAAATATTTATTTTTTGTTATAAAAAACAAAGTGACGATATTGAGAAATATAATAAAAGATAAATAAAAAAGAGCTACACAAAGGAAAATGTTTACATAAAAATGTTAGCGCCTAAAATTTTATTTTTGTTTTAATTTATTGGAAAAATGTATTTTTCTAAACATATTTTCGTTGGTTGTTTTATCTTTTATTTCGGATAATAATGATTTAGCTAGAACCAGATATCAAGCTTTTGTGACTTTGGAGTTTAAGCATTTCGTGTACAATAACATGTGCGAAGTATGGGCAGCATCAACTGTGTTATTAATGTAACATAACTTGTCATAACTTAGCTATAATGTTTTTAAAATCACGAATAACATAATTGTTTCTTATGTTTCCTGATTTGTTTTCACTTTATAATTTAAAGTTTTCTTATTATTTAGTAAGGTAAATTGCGTAAAATACAAAATGCATTAATAAATCACATGAAAATTTTAACAGTTTAAGAGAAAGAGAATTCGTAAAAACCGCTAAATGTCTTTTTTCAGATAGACACCATGGAAATGTTATCAGTCAAACAGAAAAAAAACTCCACAGAATATATTCAAAAGGGAAAAGCATTTTTTATTTCAGAGAAACAAATTTGACCAATTAAATGTCCAAGGGAAAATTTTCCCTATGAAAATTTGTGGTCTTTTCTTTGTCCTTGACGTAATAGAAAATTTATAATCATTTCATATAGTACTAATATGACAAAAAAATTTGAAGAATATGCTAATATTTTCAACGATTTGTAGGTGTTCGTGTTCGTCGAAATCAGAATAAGCATTTGAAGAACAACGTGTTTGTATCGAATTTTACCAATGGTCGAATAAAATCACCGGCAGAGGCATTCATCTTGTTGCTATATATACGGTGAGAAAGAAATTTGTTCCGCGAAAGTACTCTCAAAAGAAGCTATTTCACAAGTGTATCTAAAGGCTGTGGATGCTGCGACTGCCGCAATGAAACCACCTAGTCCAAAACCTTACAGAAATGTTTTTAACAAGAATAATCAGACTTGCAGAAATGCATAGCTATATAACAGGAATATTTTTAGGTGGTTGTGTATGACACAGGATAAATCATATCCATTAAGAAAGCCAGTCTCTGTTGTTTGTCTTTGTAATATTACGACAGAGCATGTTTTGAGCACGAGTGCTCCACATTTATCTTCCTACTGCACTTTAAACTGGGAAAATTTCAAAAACGTTTCCTGGTATTAGAAGAAATCTTTACGAGCATTTAGTGCATATGTCAGTCTTTCCTTTTCCTTCAGATAACCAATCTGAAACCAGTAGGTCTTTGAAGTTACCAGAAAGTGTTTTTCGAAATTGAGAGTAAAGACCCCTCTAAATTCAGAAACGTTTAAGTTAACATATGGAAAACTGTTTCTGAGGATTTCTTTTGGTCTTTTTCAAATAGTTTCTGAGAATAAGATTAATGTTTCTGGAATGGTGGATAACTACAAAATTGCATCGAATTTTCATAAATGTTTTGGATATTCAAAAAAAGTTCTGCGATTTTTTTACTTGTAAAAACATCTAGAACGTGAAAGTAGGGAGATTCTCATTAGCTTTGAAACACTAAAGATAAAAAAAACACTAAAAGAACATCAGTAAGGAATAATGGTCTGAAAATTCCTTTCAATATCGTTCAACACACATGGAGTTGATCCCATGAAAGCATTTCCTTGTCACAAGTTGTTGAATTTGCTGTACGGATCGTAAAATTATTCTTGTTACTACTTTAATATAATTAAGGATATATTTTATGACATAGTTTTCATATGTGTTTGACATCGCTAGTAGTAAACTAATGATAGTATCTAATCAATCGTCATTTATTTTATTTTTATAAAGACGATCAAATATTGCTAAATAAAAAACATCTCTACAAATCATCCATGTATTAGAAAATGAAATATAATTTAAACTTTTTTTCCCAAAAGAAAACTTTCTTTTATTGCATAATTATTCAGCTTCTTTCTCTAACACACTCTAGCAATAAAATAAAAAGAACAGTGTTGCTAGTTTTTAAACTACACTTTCCTTGATTGCTAACAGGTTTTTGAAATGGAAATATTTTAGTTATTTAACGGCAGATTAATTAAATTAGGCACAATTTCAAAAATGTGGTTGCAATGAAGCAATCAGAACAATGAAAAAAAGTCGCGGATTTGCAACACTGTACTACAGCACTATGGAGCGTAACATTTTATAATTTGATCTTGTTAAACGATTAACATTAAACTTTAACTAATTTTTATCCTTTCTTTTCGAAATACCGTGTGTAATACCTTTTCGTGCAACTCAAAAAGTGGCTATTCAACCTCAGAATCTGGGTTAATGACTACATTGAAAATTCATCGACAAAAACTAAAAAGTCCGGATTAGACTGTCTCTAATCCGATTAACTGTCTAATTCTGCTTACGGATGCATAATGTGTCTGCTACTTATAAACCATTTTTATCGAAACATATTGGGATTTTGCATATTTTTAGTCTCTATGGACCGGTTATTATTCGAGATCATGTTATAGGTACGTTTGTGATAAAACGTTTGGTAGTACGTTTGTGTATTTATGTGGTAGTATATGTTGAGTAAGAATTCGAGTGAATTCTGTGTCATAATAGGAAAATTTTAAATGATATGCTTGTGTGGAAAGCAAGAGTTTGACGAAAATTTAATGTCACTTAATTCTCTTTACAACGAAATGATGACCCTTTTGTAGCCGACAAAAGAAATCTGATAACTGTTTTTAAACTCTCGGGAAAAAAAGTGTAAAATTTATTTTAGTACACTGTAAAAACAAATTGCATACAGAAATACATAGAAAAAGTACCCAACGTGCAGAATTGTTAGCAGAAATTCAGCAGTCACTCGCAATTCTGGAAAACATATTTCTGAAACCAGAAGAAGGATATTTACGGAAGGATATTTGACAGAGGATTATTGTAGAATGAGATTTAAGATACTTTTTTAAGTAATTGTGTTTCTGAAATAATCTAAAACTTCTTTTCTAATATTTATAGTCAGAAAAGAAGCTCTTTTATTTCAGAAACGTTTCCATAAACCTCAAAAACATAATGTTTTCTGAGATTTCTCTATTACACATCTACAAATGATTTCTGAAGATAAGGAAAAGGTTTCTAGAAAAGTAGAAAACTACGGTTGCATAAAATTTTCGTAAACTTTTTTTGCTATATCGGAACTATATAACTGCAATTTGTTATAGGGTATTTAGGCGTCAGTGTTATTAAAAAAATGTTTCAGAAGTCTATTCCAATGTTCCTTTATTTTGTGTCTGCCATACAAATTTGTAAATGGAAGTTATTTATATTCCAGAGTAAGTTACTTATATTCCAGTTTCAAATTTTACCTTATATTAAACTTATACGCATCCCTTCGTTGCGAAAAAATATTCATAAGATATACAGATGAAAATACATTAAAGAACATTAAAAAGTACAATAAATACAGTAAGGACATACAGAAAAAACAATTAGTAAATGCAAAGCGAGAATGTACGTTACATAGAGCATTCAGTAATGAAGAAAACTAAATTATTAGGCTCACTTTACCGTAATTTTATTCTTTTTTGTAACACAGTATTTGTGAATTCCGTATGTATGTCTGTCTATCTGTTTGTCACTCTGTCCGTGATAGAACTCTTCTAAATAAACTCAGATCGCCATGAAATTGTTATATGTAATTTATGTTTAATACAGAATGTTGTATATTGAAAACGAAGCGTGTAGCATTTATAGTTCGTTTATAGGAGCACACAAAATAATTCCATTACATTATGGTCTATGGGGAAAATGATTTCCTATGCATTTTATTTATGTAACGATACTTCAAACATAATGAAACTGATATCCGTCACTGGTGTGGACTAAAAAATGCTTTCTCGAGAGAATAGAATGAGTAGCGTTTATAGTTCATTTCCAGGGCCGCACAAAAGCATTCCACTAACTTGTAATCCATTGGTAAAATAGAAATGTAAAAATATCAACGTTAAAAGCACCAATAATTTTAAATTTTAAGCATACCGGTTTCGGTAGCATATAGCGTACCACCCTCAGAGCATTGAGCGCTGAGGACGGTACGCTATGTGCTATCGAAACCGGTATGCTTAAAATTTAAAATTATTGTTGCTTTTAACGTTGATATTTTTACATTTCTATAATGTCGCACCAAGCTCCGTCTTAATAATTATGTGTAAAATAGTTTGCGATCCATTCTAATGATGTCATGATATTGTGTTTCGAATTCTATGCCTGATGCACGATTTTTCGTTCTGGTATTCTTTATTATCTGTAACTGGTTGTTGTGGCAAATTTTGATAATTTTTTTTTCGCATCAATATTGAGCATTTTAGACAAAAATATACGGAAATTGCCAAATAAAAGTTACTCTGGATGAGGAGTTAACTTTTGTATGTAGAAATTTGCGCAACAGAAAGTATTAACGTGTGTTACGTAATTGTCAAAGGTTACTAACACAATCATTCCATTTTTAAGATTTGAACCTTTAAATGCATTTTGTCACTCAAAATTGACAATGTCTCCCAGACTTACCCGGTAAATATTTCAAAAGAGCATTATATCACTTGATTTTGTCCATGAAACCCATTCATTCAAACTTTCTACGGGAATCCTTCGATCTCAACGAAATTTTCTTTTATGATACAATTTTCTTCACGCAACTTTTTTTTTTTTTTTTTAACTCAATGTTTTTAGATTAAGTAAAATAATGGTAAAAAGTGATAAAATATCTTTAGTAAGATCTTACTAAAGACCGTAATAAACATAGTAAACAATTTCACGAGACATGCTGCATAATGAAAAATATTGCAAACCTAAAATTAAATTAAAATTAAATTATCTATTTGTGAGCGTAGATTAATTTTCATATAATTTAACAAAGCAATAACATGATAAACAATATCACGAGACAACGTGCATAATGAAAAACATTGCAAAACATAAAATAAAAATAAAATTATCTTGGCTATTTGCGCGCTATAGATTATGCAGCGAAGAACCGTTACAGATTGATTTTAAAAATAGCAAGTTAATTTATATATCAAGAATTTATTTACCATCCATAATCCGAGAATCAATAGAGATATTTTTACGCAACAAGAATATTTACAATGATTCAGTGTCCCTTGATTTACCTAAAATCTGGAAAGAGATGCTATGTAATTTTAATAACAATAGTCAAAATTAATCCACACTCGCAAATAGCCAAGATAATTTTATTTTTATTTTATGTTTTGCAATGTTTTTCATTATATGCACATTGTCTCGTGACATTGTTTACAATGTTATTGTTTTGTTAAACTATATGAAAATTAATCTACGCTCACAAATAGCTAATTTAATTTTAATTTAATTTTAGGTTTGCAATATTTTTCATTATGCATCATGTCTCTTGACATTGTTTACTATGTTTATTGTTTTTAAATTTTGTGAAAATATTTTCTATCATAAATGATTTTGAAAATGTCAACGATCGTCAATCTTAATAAAGGTATTTTATCACTTTTTAGCATTATTTTACTTAATCTGTTTATAAGTGATTTTTATAAATGTTTTTAATGTTTTTAGTTTATTTAGTTCATTAGAAGTTCTTATCATACCAGTTAATCAACGTACTTCATTTAGGTTTTTTTTTTTTTCAAATTAATTAATAAGCATTTTGCGAAAAAATTATGTGTGATTCCTTTTAAATAGGAATTTGAGTTTTAAGATAATAAATGAAAAACAGAATCATAGAAAATATTTTTGCTTATACTATAATGATCCCTGAAGAAGTACCAGTATAAATTATGTATAAATAGAATGCGTACATATCATAATATAGCTGCCAACACTTCCGCTTTTTTGTACCACAAACATTTAATAGTAAATATCTTTTTAATCTGCCGATTAAATAAGGTAAAAATTTCTATTAAATTCTTGTGTTAGAAAAAAACCCGTAAGTGTTGGCAGCTATGCCATAATTTCTGGCGTATAATCAGTAGAAAAAAAAAAACTTGTTTAGACCGGAAATTTTATTTTATATCATAAATACAGCTCCCTGAAAAGCGATACCTATACGCTTTCAGTTAGTAAATTAAATTTCTGGTTTTAAACATGTTAGTTTGATCCGCTGATTATTACGGAGAAATTACGGTATTCTTGAAGTGAAAAACATGATTCGAATTTTATATTTAAGTCAAGCTAATAAAAAAAATAAAATAAATAAACTTGATTAGGATATAAGGTGTGTATGTGGAGGGGAGGGTTTAAAATTCATAAAAAGTAACAAAAAATGATACCAAAATTTGGTTTGAACTGAAAACAATTTCAGAACGAACGTGTTTTTATTCACAGTAAAAATTGTTCTATTCCAAGAAGTTACCGTTTAGAAGGATCAAGAAGATTGCAACGTCCAGAAGTACACAAATGAGGATTATTATAAAATGTAAAAATTCAGTTGATCTTTTATTCAACCGAATCATCAATTTGTAGTCAAGAATAAGCTATTGCATACCGGAGAACATTTTCTTCTTCAGATTCTTTTGTGCTCGTAATTCTCGAAAGTCATTCATTGTCGCTTATCTGTTAATGAAATTAATAGTAAACTTTGCTCAGTAATTTGTCGTCCATACGAAACTGATGATTAAATCAAGTTAACCACAATTGAACCACCAATTGGAAGAAGGGAATAAACGCCACTTTTTGACACGTTCATTTTTCTACACTTTTACATTCTTTAGACGTAGCGCTTAGTTGTGAGTTCGAAGAAAATTAAAAAAAAAAACATACGAAGCGAATGGTTTTTGTTATTTTCTTCGAACTCACAATTAAGCGCTACACGTCTAAAGAATGTAAAAATGTAGAAACATGAATGTGTCAAAAAGTGGCGTTTATTCCCTTCTTCTAATTGGTGGTTCAATTAACCGCCAAAACAATAATGTTGAAATTTTCAACTTTTTAGCTGAACGTTGTTTACCACCACAAACTCTGAAGGATAATTATCGCTTTATATGATCTTTAAATTTTATGTATTTAAGTGAGGCCAATTTTTTAATTAAAAAGTAATGGTGGACTTGTAAATAACTTAAATATGTGCATTTATTTTGACCGTTGCATGAACGCAACACCAGCGGGTAATGGGTTAAGGAACCACCGAATAGTTAGTTCTTTTATTAGCATCCTCATTTGCGTACTTGCAAAGATTTATTCATTGCGTCCTCTATTACACTGTAAAAAAAAAGAGTATTATTACACTTAATTTGGGTTTCTAAAATGCGGAATGAAGTTTAAATAAGCGCTATTTCTGGTGTCAACAAACTTTTAAGTGTTATAATAGATTAAATATGGTGTAATTTTACTCCTTTAAAGAAATTATGGAAGCCTTACACCAATTCAGGAGTAAAAATTTTAAACGATATATGACTCAGAGCGCCATTTTGAAATTCATTTATAGTGATGTTCCCGGGTAAGGATTTTGTCCAATTTCCGATATATTTCTGAGTAATGATTACTCATTAAAAAGCAGTTAACATAGTCCTTGTTGCAGTTTTACCCGAGCTGCAGCTGTGTTTATTTTAATATGCTTGGACAAATTAGTCGAAACCAGCCAGGCTGGCGCTGAATTTACAAAAAAAGAGAGTCAAGTATACGTGATGTAAGTCCAGATGTACTGAACGAAAGATTTGTGAAAGGAAATATCTGCTGCCCTGTAATTCCTTGGAATAAATTTTATAACTGTTAAGAATACTCAGGAAATAGTAAGTTACTTAATGTTTATTTTGTTACAAACTCTAAAATAAATATCTAACTGTGTATAATTAGTTTTGGTTTTATCGTATTTAGCAATTTTAATCGTGTTTAACAATTTTAAAGCTAAAAACAGCTTTAAAGTATATGTTATGCATATCTATTGTGTCATATGTCCAAGTTTTAACAATATAGCCTTTCACTTGATCGTACTTATTGTTCGTTTGATAATATACAACGGAATGTCTAAGTAACCAAATATGTTTTCCTTGCACTTGAATCTCTTTTTAAACTCTGGATTTTGTGATATATATATTTGCTTTACATATATATATATATATTAAACTGATACATAATACTTGTAAAATATGACTTAGTAGGCTAGTTATTTCTATATTTTTAAAATCAAAATTACTTATAATGTAAACATGTTAAAATGTCACTTTCGTATAGACTTTTGAAATGCTACTATTACTTTGAAATATAATGTAAACATGTAAAAATGTCACTTTCATATAGAGCTTTGAAATACTACTAGTTTTGATTTTATAGTGTTTTACATAATTTATATCCCATTAGCTTGAATCGCTTTAAAGTAATATTACAAATAAACATGGTGTTATAAGATCATGTGTTAACAATACATTCTTTCAATTTATATTTGAATTTTTTTTTTATTATTTAAGTTTATCTGAGGTTTTGTAAGTAACACTTTAAGATACGTATTTTAATAATTTGTAAAACACTAAAATTGTTTTAAATTTAAAAGCAAGAAAAAAAAATATCACCGTAAATGTGTAGTTTTTTTTTATTCAGTACTTATGCTATAAGGATAATTAATGCTAATTGATTGTATTTTCGTGTACTATTTGGCAATAATAATAATACTGCTTGCAATAACAATCAGTAGCGTAGCCAAGGTTTCCTTTCTAAGAGTGCCGAAAATTTTCTATTTGAATGGAAAATCTGTTTTACTTTATCATAAACAAGAACATTTTCGCTAGAACACAATGCAATGGAAAGGGTTTAAAATTTGAAGTATACGGGTAATAATAGATGGGAAATCAATTTGCAACTTATAGCGCTAATAAATCCAGGTTCTTTTTCTCTCTCTTTTTTTTTAAATCAATAAAAGTTAAATCTAAAACTTTGTTAAAATAGATCAGTAAAAAAAAAAAAAGAAGTGTGGGGGAATTGGATTAAAACCCCTGCAAAAGCTCTAACGTCAGTATTTAATAAATATAGTTGCAATACTAGATACGCATAATAATGAGATAAATATGGTAAGGGATGGGATAATATGGAAAGTTTTGTTCATTATTTTACTTGCTTTTGCATTAAATGTTTTTTAAGAGTGACATTTGAAAATTGATATCTCACTTAAAATGAAAAACATTTTCCTTAAGATACTATTTTTCCTGAAAAACTTGAGAAATTTATACAGTTAAAACAATCTTTAGCAGCCTCTTTGCGTGAAACTATTTATTGTAAATTATGGTTGCATTAGATTTAAAATGTAATCTTTAAATTGTTTTTTATTTTACTGTTAAAGTGCAAACCAAATAAGCAGTAGTGTGACTAGAGCAGTGACTATAAGCAGTGACTATAAGCAGTGACTATAATATAGTAGAGTGACTATAAGCAGTAGTGTGACACTAGATGAGCAGTAGCGTGACTTGGCACCAAAAATGGTGGCAACTAAGTTGCCACTAAAAGTGGTGTTTGTTTACTCCATTTGATAGCTAGTGGCTCATTACACCAATTTACAAGTGGAATTTCATTACACCGTGGCAACTTGGCAACGATTTAGCGTGGCAACTTGGTTGCCACCCTTTTTGGTGTACAGTAATGGGAATCTTTCTTACAGTGTAGTCACTTTTTGAAATACAACATTTTTGGTGTTTAACCGTTCTGGGACTTTTTTAATTCAGATTGTTTTATTGTCACCGCTTTTTAAAATAGAAATATTCGGACTTTTTAAAAATAGATTAAAAATTCTGAAAAATAAGGCGAATTAAACTATTTTAAAAAAGTGGTGACAGCAAAATAATCTGAATTAAAAAAGTCCCCCAATTTGGCAACACTGCATCAGCATCACCGGTGGGTCTCAAAATTTTTTCATTATGTGCCATGAGCATCACCCGTGAGTCACAGGTAGCTCTCCATATAATATAAAAAAAAAATCGTCCAGAATCCGTGATTATTCTCACCAGTAAATTTTTATTGCAAATGTTGTCTTATTTAATCCGAGCATTTTACCGATTCAGTTTCAGAAAAATGTTTCTTTTGAAAAACCGGCGACAAAAGATTAAAAATTCTGTAAAAAATTTTCGTCCCGAAGGTGTTAAAAACGTTAAACGCGACGCCGGTCCCTGGGGACTAGTGGTATAAAATTATAAAAATAATATATTATATAATATTAAAAACATTTTTCACTTTTTAAATTTATTTCATTAAAACATTTCAAACATAAAAAGGGTTTTCCTTCACAAGAATTACAAATTTTATTCAAAAATTTTGTACAAATATATATGCACAATTTATGTGTATGCTGCCGCTTAAACGGAAATTAAAGTAAAATTAGTGTAACGTTTAACGTGTTAAAAACCCTTTGAGCTGTGATGGGTGAATTTCTTACCACTTAATTTTAATCTCTAAATGTCACATTGGCACCGGAATATTCGACCTAATTTATTTGAAAATAAATTAATGCATTTTTTCGTGTATATCATAATTAGAATCTTTTTCTTGCAAAATACTGGTGGCAGTGTGATATGTGGGTATTGTGAAGAAATTTACCCACCATAGCTCAAAGGGTTAATTAGTCTTTTAGACTTTGGCACCCTGGTGATCACCTTAAATTCCTATGGGGGCAGTAAACGTGTCAAAAAAACGAAAAAAAAATCTCCTCCTTGAAAATATTTCTGGTGCTAGCTGTACTTCCATATCACTATTTTTCTTTTTTTTTATGAATTTATAAGATTTATAGAGACGTTTTGCAATTCCTGTATAATCAGTTTCATTTAAAAGTACATTTACGTATGATTTTAATGGAGTTAAATTTTACAAAAAATTGTAACCGAAACATTCAACTACGAACAATTAATAAATATTCAAAAAGAAAAAAAAAAGATTTGTCTGTGAACAAGAAAACGAGATATTTTTATAAAGATAAATATAAAAAAATCCTTAAAAATTTTACAGTCTATGAATTATTAGTATGCATTCTACATAAAGTGCTTTCAGACTCTTGATATAAAGTATTTCTTACTGTGAAAAGAAAAAAAAAAGGTAGTACTCAAAAACCACCTCGTCTGAAATAAGATGAAAAAAATGCATGATTTCTTTATTTGTGTATGAAATGAAAAACATTACCGTCAAATTTTTGATGAACAGGCTTTCCAAAATTAACTTACCTTCAGGGGAAATCCTATATATATTTAAAATAACTTATATTAAAATGAATATTCGGAAAAACTGGCGGGGTACAAACAAAGCGTGAAATTCTTTTCTTCTTTATTATAACAATGTATCAAAGTAATATTTTATATTTTTTTATTTAAAGGAAATCTTATTGAACTTTTTCTCCAATATATTTTGAATGCATAGTAGAATAAAATTTCCGACAAAGGAGAAAAGCAATTCTAATCGATATGAAAATCTTCAGAGTGGCATTAAATAAATTGAGAATTCATATAACTGAAAATCCAAGTAAAGGTTTTAGAATATTCACTACTTTCAATATCTGTATGATCAGTGTAAGAATAGCAAAAGTACTGAGTGAATTTTTTTATTCGTTTAATTTTTTTTTTTCGTTTTATGCTTATCCATGTAAACAAACAAACAATAAAAAATATTTTAGATCCGAACAGAGCATTGAAAGGGTTCTCGAAAAATATATATATATATTTTTTAACTATTTAATTCTCGTTTGTTAACAATTAACACTTTAGTGCGTAGCTTTGCATATGTGCAAACAACAGTGTTTTTAATTTAATAGATTTTTTTTATTCGTATATACCTAATTCACACAAGAAAATTAAAATAGCAATATCCATTTTAATTAATAACAGACATCCCGTATTTAAATAAAGCGAAAATAACCATTGAAACTTTCTGGTTTAAAGTCAGGCTCTCTGAACTACGTAACTTCTAGAACTTATTTTATCATGGGAATTAAAGGGTTAAAGGTTAAGTTTTATAAAATAAATAATTACATAAAATAAGGTATTTGGAGATATACTTCTTAAAATATTTACTAATTTGCAATATTTTAGCGTAAAACAGCCACAAGACGGTAGTTTTTACTTGTATTGCAGATGTGCAACAGAAGAAAAGAGTGACGTATTATATGAAAAATGTATCTCTGATTTTTTATTTCCTGTGTAATAAACCTTTCAGAGAATCATACATAATTTTTTCGAAACAAAATAAAAAATCGCGCATTTAAGTGTCAAATATATGAGTCAGTATAATTTTCGAATGTTACCCAAGTAGCAAAATAATTAGTGACCAAATAACATGTCAATATGACAGGAGTGTGAAACTGTGGCCCACCGGATACCACTAATTGTTTAAAGAGATAGTCGACTTCTTAAATCGCAAAGATTCGACGATTATATATTTCAATGATTACTATAAAATTTTAGTGGTATCCTGCGGGATACAGTTTGATATCCTTGCAATATGGTATTCTTTTGAAGTATTTACATTGAAATGCCAATATTTCAGAAAAATTGGCTGTATAATGGAGATATACTAAATAATGAAATGGCAATATTCAAGTAAAATTGCCTTTATGTGGGAAATATTTATAATGAAATGCCAATATGCAGAAATATACGTTTTATGTTGGAAAAATATACAATAAAATGCGACTGCTACAGATTTATTGGCTTTATGTTGGATATACTTACATAAAGCATAAAAATTGTCTTTTTATCGAAAATATTTTCAATGAAGTGTGAAATATGTAGAAATAATAATTTAATGTTCAAAATACTTGAAATTAAGTGTCAGTATGCCACAAAATATGTTTTATGAGATTTACACTGGAAAAATATATTCCGCCAGTATTGGTGTAATATAAGGCCCGAAATTTCCTGCCAATATTTAGACAAGGCACGGTATTTTTCCAAGATATATACAGTATTGGCACCGTATCGTTTTGTTAACCCTTTCAGGGGTAAAGTACTTCTATTTTTAAAATGCTGTGTGCTTGTTTAAACCAGAATTTTCAAACAAATTTATTCGAAACTAGGTACATTGCGAACTTCGCTCACTTTATAAAAGGAAAATTTTCATTCCAAAATTTTGATGCCACTGTGGAATTTAGGATTAAAATTAAAGTGTCCATAAATGAACCGCCGCTCTTCAAGGGATTAATAGGGTATAATTTACGTGAAACTAATTGTTTTAGAATATTCATAACTTCCAGTATGTGTATGAGCATTGTATGTATACAAATGTAATGAGCGAGATATTTCTGCATGTCTCATGCTTAACTTTCTGATATTTTATTGACCTGTGTAAAAAAACAAATTATGTAAATCTATTCTACGCCAGAACAAAACATTGAAGGAGTTCTCAAAAGAGAAGCTTTATTTCTTTTTTCTCCGTTTAATTCTCATTCGTTAAAAATCAAATGAATGATTGGATATCATCTTTGCATGTAACATTTTAAAGGTTAATTCTAAATAAGTGTTTTAGGATATTCATTGCTTTCAGTACCTGCAAGTTCAGTGTGAGGATAGCAAAAGTTTGTATTGAGACTTTTTTCTGCTTTTTTTTTTTTTCATTTTATGTTTATCCGTAAAAAAAACAAAAACAAAAACAAAATAATAATAAATAAAATTTGTTCTACATTGGATAAAAAAATTGAAAGAGGTCTCGAATTGAAAATGTTATTTTATCATAAATTATATTATTCCCTTTAGATAACAATGGGATCAACTAGTCGGTGTCATTTCTGGATTTTATACCTTTTGGTTTTTAACGTAATGTTTCGGAAATGTGGAATGTTTTGATTAATAAAACTGAAATCCGATTTTTTTTTTTACTCTCTTCTATCTTCAATAAAAGAAAGTATTGTAATCGAAATTTTTTTCGACTTCCGGTGTTTGACGGATTTACATGTTTTAGGTGTCAGAGATTACAAAAAACATATATGTTTATACAAAATGTCTGTTTGTCTGTTTGTGTGTCCATGTGTTGCCATTGTACCATCGAAAAGTGTATGAAGTTATGCATAGATTTGAACCAAATATTTGTGTATGTTTTTGGCCATGGCGAGCAGGGCCTCCCTGAATTGGGAAAATTTCGCCGGAAGTGGGTGCTGTAATAGCGATTTTTGTGCCATTTTCATTATTGCACCATCGAAAATTGCATGAAGTTATGCATAACGAATTGAACTAAATTTTTTGTGTATGTTTTGGCCATGGAAAGCAGGCCCTCCCTGAATTTGGAAATATTCCGCTGAAAGGGGACACCGTAATAGCAATTTTTTATAACTTTCTTGATTTTTCGTAGTTCTAGTGTATACCGGCTGTCGTGAAGCGTCGGGAACATTGCATCCTGCTAAGTCAGCTATTCTCGAACAGCTGATGTACAACAGAATAACGAAAAACTATTGATTTTAATAAATATCATGATCGAGATTAATTCGTTTTTACTCCGATTAATTGACTGAAATAGAAATTTAAGATGAAAGTCAAAGTCGGTATTGAACTAATACTAATGAAATATTGACATTTGTAACTACATTTTGAAATATGAAGATATATGAGGTAGAAGAAAGTTTTAGGATTGGTACACCCAACTAATTTTAATTTATCATTATTTTTATTTTACTCCTTTCGGTTCACTTCCAGATTTATAGAAAAGTATTAAAAATATCCTTACACAATCTATTTTACCCTTGTTGAGAAACTTTTAGATCCATTTGTACACATTATTCCTCGTTAGAGCACTGCGTCCGCCTTCTGTAATAAGCATTGGCAGCTCCCGACTGGCTTTTTAGGGAGCTGCACCCATAGCTCTATGTTTTCGTTTTGGTTACCACTATTTTATAATATAAGCATCCAACTTATTCAGCTATAGAAATTCTGGAATTAAATAATGCAATGATATTTTTTAAATAGAGGTAACATAAAAGCGTAAAAGTTGGGTCCATGAATGCAGTGTTCCAAATAAGCCAGTCACTAGCCGACACTGGTGGTAAGGCACCTTTGAATCAAAGCTCCTGCAAGACCTTTCGACCAGAGAAAATGAATGATTACTCGTTATTACTTCATGTGGTGCTTACCGTTGCTCCGTGGTGCTTACTGTTGCTCCAAGCATGTTTTTAATAATTGTGTCTGCAAGGTTTTCTGCAAACAGGGATGAATACGCTGCGCCACAAATGGCTAATTTGAATCACTAAAGTTTAATAGTATTATTTGCTTTGTTAAGTCTTAGAAATCTTGTCACTAAATAAGGCAAGAAATACTATTAAAATTTAGTGGTACCAATCGTTCATTTGTGGCGCAGCGCTTGCATCTCTGCGTAAAAAGCAAACAACATAAAATCTTAATGTAAAGTGAGATAAGTCTCGTGTAATTCTAATACTATTTTATTCTTAATACTAAATGGCTTATTAATGCAAAAATAGGACTATACTGAATACTACGTAAAAATGAGGTTTTTAAATATAGATATATTGTTAACGTTACTAAATGTACAAGAATTGATGGTTTAATAAATACTTATAAATAATAAAATGACAAAAGATCTTGGCTGCATAAATGGTAGAGACAAACTCATTCAGATTTCGAAAAAAAAAAAAAAAATGAAAAACATATTTTAGTTTCATATCTGAAATACAAAATGTTACATTAAACATAACGCTTACAAGCTAGTCGACGTAAATAACGTCACACTTGTATTATTTCTTACAATTGTTTTAAGTTACGTTTTTCTATTTAAAAATAAATTTCTTGAACGATATCGTAGCACATGTATAGCCTTTCAAAATTTTTCCTGTCTTGAAAAAAAAGACAAATTATACTTACACTGTTTTCAGTATTAGCCATTTGTTTTCTATTGAAATAAACGACAATTTTCTTGAGAACTTTTTCCTTCTTTTTTTTTTTTTTTTAACTTCAACTAACATAGCCTTTATGATGTAAACCCTGCTAAAGTTAAGTTTATTTACTAGAAATTTTCCTGTATTTTCTCTTGCTCATTTCAGTCTGAAAATATATGTGACACAGCTGACAGCAAGGATCTTGTGCCCATCTGACAGCAGTTGAAAAAATAAATCGAAACCAAATAAGCTTCTGTAACGTATTTTAGGAAATAAGTTACTTGTCTTTAGTGTGTTATTCTTTTTCGAACGTAGATTCATATATTTGTTTTAAATCTTTATAAATAAAACTATTTTGGCTTTAACGTAAAAAAAAAAAAAAAATAATAATCGTGCTTTATTTAAAATTCTCTTACAGCATTGAAAGATCACATTGGTATATTTTATAGAAAAGAAAAGTGGCAAGTTAAATTGATCCCATTGAGCTCACAGGCTATTCACACTAATTGTATATTAAACTCTTATTTATGCTATTATTCATAAAATAGCACTCGCACTTTTTGCGCAAAACGGTAAATAATCAGTGAAGCGCCTTATCAGAATAAACCAGTATGACAAATTTGAAGCAAATTGAATAATTGTGAATAAAAAAACCCATTTATCTAAATTAAGGTGGGATTAGCCCACCGTCCCCCCCCCTCTCTTATATTTAACCCATTGAACCTCCAAATCTAATCAGGGAAGCGCCTTATCAGAATAAACCGGAATACCAAATTTGAAGCAAGTCGATAATTCTGCATGGAAAACCTACTTATCTAAATTAAGGGTATTAGCCCCCGTTATACCCCACCCTTTATACGTGACCAATGAACCTCCAAATCTAATCAGGGAAGCGCCTTACAAGAATAAACCGGTATACCAAATTTGAAGCAAATCGGATAATTGGAAATCCCATTTATTACCACAAATATATTTTACAAAATTTGAAGCAAATAGGATATTTCTATCAATATTTATCGCGTTACGTAAATACATACGTATGTACATACAGAATCTGCGGGTACATTAGCTCTCAGGCTTTGATAGCCTGTGAGCTAAAAACGGAAGCAACTACTGAAGAAATACATAATAAAGTGGACATCATATACAGGGTGTGTCTTATTATCAGTTCCCTAAATTTAGTGTATAAACCGTTAGTCATAGATGGATATTTTAAGTTAAGAAAATGTTTGAAACGTAAATATAAACAAGAAAGAAATATATTGCGTCAACCATATATTGTGAAACACTTTCCAACACATCCAAAATAGCGTATCAAAATTTCACCGTTTAATTAGGTGAAATATAATATCTAATAAGTAAGCATTTTGGAAAATGCATAACATATTTAAAAAGCTAATTATAGTAATTACCACCAATAGTCAGAACAGTATTTGGAATATTTTGTGAAACCCTGTATGCAATCTAAAAATATATAACATAAATTGCTAAAATTTATTTTAGATAGGAAACACATGACGCAGTTGAAATTTCCCCTTAAGCAATTTTCGCCAAGAAAAGGAAATGTATTCGATTTCTTTTGTGTAGCCCTGTATATTGTTTGTAGAATTTATACACGTCAAGTTATATGAAAATAAGTTAAATATAAAAACACATACCACAACTAAAAATGCACTTGTAGTAAATGTCGCTCACAGACCGAATTCTTTTGTGTGTATCTGTAAATGAACTATACATGCTATGCACACTACATTCTATAACAGGAATGTCAAACTGTGGCCGGCTGGGTACCACTAATTTTTTAAAGAAACAATTGGCTTCTTAAATCGCAGAGATTCGATGATTAGAGCAGGCGGAGATTTCTAAAAGAATTTAGTGGTAACCGGAGGGCCACAGTTTGACACCCCTCTTCCGTAGTAATCAATTTGAAGTGCACCTCAGTGCTGTATATACTTTTCAATATGTTTGAAATAGTGTAATATCATTATAATAAATTGCAAACGATTTTTCCTTATACACTATAATGTAACGGAATTCTTTTGAGCATCCCTCTAAACGAAGTATAGATGCTACACACTTAATTTTTAATACCGAACATGCCATAGTAAATCTCAATACGATAAAGCAATTACATGGTTATCCAATTTATGTTTACGGGAGCCAGAAAAAGCGAATTCAAAAACACTTTTCAACAATGCTATAAAGAATTAAAAGTAGTCGCACAATAGCATAACACATCTATTTTTATGCCTTAAAGCGATAAGTATAACAAAAATATTAAAAAAATGTGTTTAATTTTTATGTTTGTGATAAGAAGTATGCATATCTATCACAATAGGATTAAAAATTAACTATCATGAAATAGTAAGTCGTTCTGTATGATGTCAAACGTTGACATTACATGAATAAAATTCTAATATTATAACAGGAAATTATTACTCCAACTGTACGGCCAAGAACAATGCAGTTTTTTAATATTCTACAAATATTTAATTTTTGTTAACATTGGTTCTTTTTCAATTCTTCTCAGTCAGACAGATAAAGTCATGTAAAATGTAGCTATTGTTGTACTACAGCGTGTAAGGTTAGAACTCCAACATCGTCTTGATTGTCTGAGGGTAACGTGTCGAGTGGAAAAAATGTACACAAAAATTCAAGAAAAGTAGAATATTTTGCAAATTTTTGTGATGTTGTAACAAAGGGAGCCTCCGAGTCCGAAAACAGAGAATGCGTGAGCATTTGTGTATGGAAACAGTATGGACAATAGATGGACATATGAAAGATCGGATAAATTACTTGATTTTCTCTAGCGGGTGCTTTCCAAAGGTGGTAGCATGCGATACTTTTGAATTTTCCACATCGGTTCAATTTCTGAGCAAACTGTTTTTTGCAAATAAAAAATAAAATAAAAAAAATAATGATCAATTATTTTTATTTAATATGAAAGAAAATATAGTCATTCAAGTTTAAGACAAACATAAATTAAAACATATTTTTCTATATATTTATATATATACAGTAGAGCGCTGATTATCGGAAATTCCAATTATCCGAACAACCTATTTCTCACAAAATTTTTTTTAAAACCGAACTTCCAGTTATCCAAACAGCCTATTCCTCTCAATTTTTTTATAAACCAAAATTCCAATTATCCAGACACCTTTTTTCTCTCATTTTTTTTTTCCCTTCAGATTTAGAAAAGACCAAAATGAGGCAGGTAAAACAATAAAGGAGATGGTGAGAATCCTAAGCTAAGAAGAAAATAAAATTAATGAGTGGTTAAATAGTGTCGCACATGACTCTGGATATCAGATGTTAAATGATGATGAGATTGTGGATGATATTCAAGATGAAAAAGAAATTGAAGAAAATGAAAACGACTGCTCTGAAAATGACCCAGATCCATCACATTACGAAGCCTTTGATTGTTTGGAAACAGTTTTGAAATGGCTCGAACCGTTGCCACCGAAATACTCAAGGCCTGAGGACACGAGATGTGACGTCATCACTAATCGACCTACTTCTCACTAGTGTTGGAATTCATACCGGAAAATTTTTAATAGCAATTTCCTTTTATTTTATTTGTGGAATAGCTATCATCATATACAACAATACTAACTATTTAAAGTTACTGGTGAGAATTCAGAATCTCAAAATAAAAATTCGGCCAGAGGCGGAATGCCACAGTGCGGCCGTTTCTGGCTGATTTTTTATTGGGGTATTCCAAATTCTCACCAGTAAGTTTAAATAGTTATTATTGTTTTATAAGTTGATAGATATTCCACAAATAAAATAAAAGAAAACTGCTATTCAAAATTTTCCGGTATGAATTCCAACACTAGAGAGAAGTCGGTCGATTAGTGATGACGTCACAACTCCCGTCCTCAGGCCTTGAGTATTTCGGTGGCAACGCTCGAACCCGTAGAAGAACGCTGATCCTATTCAACTAACATATTTAAGAAGAATTCGAGGTATGGCGGCATTGAAAAGAATGTCTCCTTTGAACAGCGCTGCTACAGGCGACTATTTTCTATTCTGTTCGAGTCACTAATTAAAAAAAAATATATATTATATTTCGCTCACAAATGTTGTCAAACTGTATGTCAATATTTTTTATTTTCAGAAAGTAGTGCGATGTAGAATTAAAAAATAGTCGCCTATGGCAGCCCTGTTTGAAGCAAGCAACAATCGAAAGCTTTTTTATTTATATTATGATCTCTGATATTCAGAAAATGATAAAAAAGTAAAAAGAAAAAAAAAGCCAGCACTAACTTGTGCTGCCAGTCCTAAACCTGTATAAAGTGTACAGGCTTTAGTGTAGTCAGGAACATCCCTTACATCGTCTGTCCATTTATCCGAACTTTTGCTTATCCGAATTAGGGTTGCTCCCGAATTGTTCGGATAATCGAGGCTCTACTGTATATACATAATTATAAATAATGCCAAAATTTGAGCTATTAATAGATGAATTTCTAAACGACAGCTGAAATAACACAAATATTATTACAAAAATAAAAATAAAAAATTAAATAATACTATGCATTTATGATTGCGCAAATGCAGCATTTCATTATGGAAGTTTAATATAAAAGACTTTCTGTACAAGTAAACCATTTCTTAACGGTTAAATTCACTTTAATCGTTTTATACAATATCTGTACACGTACGATTTGGAACAGTGTTAAACACTTATGTGATTTTTATAGGGTAAGCTTAATTTAATTTAATTGCTTTTTATCATATATAATATTTTATCTTTAATTTCAGAGGTTTTCTTGTTATATAATGTTCTTTGTTTACTCTTATTATTCTGGTTTCACAGTCGATTGGGCACAGAGAGAATTAATTTTCAGCTTAAAGCTTAATTTTCTACAGAAATCCACTATTTTTGCTTATATTTGTAAATCTTGACCCCCTGAAGACGTGATTTACAATATAAACATTCTTTTGTATCCATACTCTGACTTTTTCATTTGTAATTTTCAAAAGTCATTTCACTGGACTACACAAATTAACTAGTATTTTGTTTCTGATGTTTATAATAGTGATTTCATAATTGTTGGTCAATATCATCTGTTTAAATGGTTTAATTGTACAGAAAGTTTTTATATCTAATTATTTATTTGAATTGTAATTATGAGTTTTTGATTTTTTATGGAATTAAAGATAGTAAAAAATTTGCAGCTTGTACTTACTATTTTTTATTTGAACGTCTGATCACCACAATAAATAAAAAATGCAATTTAACAAATTACAACGACCATTTGGAAAATGATTTTTAAAGACTAAAATTTAAGACATAAAAAAATCGCACGGAGTTGATTATACATTACGTACGCCATGGCTTACATTTTTCGGTATTGTAAATTTTTAAACTTCTACGGAGCTGGTCATTCATTACGTACGCCATGGATTAAACATTAATATTCCTGGACCAATTTTAAATGAAATTTCATTCTGAAACTTCTAAACATACCACAATATTACTTTTTACACCGTCGTATAGAGAAAAAAATGTACTTTTAAATGCAATTTGTTTGAAAGCTGTATCTAAATTTGTTTCTGAGTTATTAATTTTTTTGTAGTTTTTATTAATTTTTTGTCATAGTGGCAACAGAAGTATCCATCTCTGTTGAAAGTAAAGGGAAAATACAGATTACTGTATAGACCAATCAGAAAATGCGGAATAAAATGCGGATCCAACCAATAAAACGCTTCAGATATGTTTTTGATTTCCTACACCGACAGAGGTCAATAACCATTTTTCCAAATGGTTAATAAAAAATGCCATATCAGGTTTACCAATTTTGCTTCACGTTTTATTCAGAAATTTCGAATTCATACCTTAAATTCCGAAAGAAGCACTTTACTTTAATTATTCACGAAATATCCGTAATTAAATAAATCAAAATTTATTATTCAAAAGTTCTGGTATGAGTTCGTAATTCCTAGATATAAAAAGGGCAAACTGGTAACCCTTTGCCAGATACTCTCTCGGTTTGGAGTAGACGACTGATAGATCTGTAACACAAACAGGAGTAAACGTTCTAAACCAACATCATTCACTTTCTATAGTGTGCATTTTCCAACATAGTTGAAAAATGTTTATGAATTCGGTTTGCCTGTCCGTGCTCTAACTCGGGTAAATATAGTCCGATTATACGTTATTGGATTTTATTATGACATATTCGGTATTGAAAGTGAAGTGTGTAACATTTTCGGTTCATTTACATGGACACTCAAAAGAATTTCGTTATGTTACGGTCTATGGGGAAAAATCGTTTGCCGTGTATTTAAATGATATTACACTATTTTAAAAATATTGAAAATTCATTTACATCACTGAGGTGCATTAAAAGGTTCTTACTATAAAATATGGTGTGCGTAGAGCTTACCGTTTATTTACAGGGACATACAAAAGAATTTGGCTATAGAACAAAATGAACAATATTAAACTATTGAAGTCTACGAACAATAATTGCTGGAATTGCGTTTTATTTGTGGTATGCGTTTTTAAATTTAACCCTTAAATGCCGTGTGTTGCTTTTCGGCAACATACCAAATTTAGGCTTCTAAAATACTATTAGAATAATATTGAAGCTATAATGCCTAATGTTGCCTATAAAATACATTCTGAAAATATTATTACATCGATTTTCTACATTTAGATGGCAACACTTGTGCTGTTTAAGAATAAAGATAGATTTATAGTTTCAATTGCTGATACATGCTCTTTTTGTTGTGTTTGGAAGCTTGCGAAATATCCTATTTTGTTCTGCAGTAAGCAAGTAAAATTTATTTCTTATCATAGTTCTTAAATTTCTTGTGTGTTTAACATTATAAAATTTTATCAAGGAAAATTATTTTTTCAATTAAACACCAGTATTGCCAATTAGTAACAAACAGTTTTTTAGCCGTAAACCATACTTAAAAAAAAAAAAAAAAAAAAAAAATTAAGTATTTTTCCCATGATTTATTTAAAAAAAGAAAGCCGAAAAACATTTTTTAAATGATTTTTGAAAACTCAGGCATTTAAGGGTTAACTATATTTAAAATATTACTTGGCGTGTATAAATTCTATAGATGATATACAGGGTTGCATGAAAGTACATACTATGTAGTGTGCATACATATCTGCAGATCACATACAGGGCTGCAAATAAAAATATTATATTTTAACGGCTATTCATGCTACATGCAGAAATCGGATTTTCAAATATGTTATGTATTTTCCAAATTGTTCATTTAGACGTCATCGTTCACCTTAATAAAGTGTGTAGTTTTGTTATAGTATTCTAAATGTGTTGGAAAGTGTTTCATAATCTATGCTGTATGCATTAATTTTCGTTCTTGTTTATTTTACAACCACCTGTATGTCTAGGTAATTTATAAAAATAATTTCCATGAAAAGATTTTAAATTACCAAAAACAGTTTTTACCACAAACGTAAGATTCTGAGATTAACAAAATACACATTCAAAAAGTTACAGCAAATTTTTAAAGGTGTCACATTTCTTTTTATTTATTGGGGTAATGGGAAACTTAAATTAAAATTAATATACTAGTATTAATTGTATGTAGTGTATTTTAATTAATTTCAATGAGAGAAATGGGAGTTTATTTGTGTAAAACACCGTAAACAATTGCAAGTAAAATTTTGACGGCTGAACAAATACAAATTGCATATACGCTTTCCACTTTCTCGTTTTTCATCAAGTCCATAAAAATGAAAAACTTTATATGTAATACTCTCTCTCTCTCTCGCTCTGTCTATATATACAGGGTGTTTCATAAAAGATGGGCAAAACTTTAAGTTGTGATAGTAGACATCGAAAGAAACAATTTTCATCAAAGAATACATGGTCGAAAATAAAACGCAAAGATGTTGGTGCGTTTAGCAGCTTGGTCCATGCTCCGTCCCTGTTGCGAATTATCGGAAGAAGAACCACAATAATATATGGCATACGAATGGTGATATGGGGATGAAGGACAAAGCGTATGTTAATTTTAGCCTCGATTAATACATAAAAATAGCTGATCCGATTGTGCAACTGTCAGTCGTATCGGAGCGTATCGGAAGATATTGTTTTTCATTAGGAAAAAGAATGATATTTTTATTGCATTTTTATTGACGGAACTGCAAATGAAAATTGCTCAGAGGCTCAACGATTGTATGGAGAGCGAATTCCCAACTTGCTTGTGTCACTTAATCGTTGTTTGTGTGCTTTTGCCTCGTATAACAACATCACCTTCGGCACCCGCTATAGCACCTTTGCATTTTAATCCCCATCGTGCATTCTTTGATAAAAGTTGTTTGTTTGAATGTATACTATCACCTCTTAAAATTTTGCCCATCTTTTATGAAACACCCTATATATATTTACACAGGGTGTTCAGATATTCATTCGACAAACTCAGAGGGCTGTTAGGGGCATCCAATAAAGGCTTCGATATAAAATAAAGTGGGCCAAGCCCCCCATAGTTGAAGAGCCTTGACCCATTATTTTCTCATGTTTAAATTAAAAGATTTTTAAAGTTTCTTATATAGTACACTCGTATCGCAATTCTATTTTAAAAACTGATTGTATAACGAATAAAACGATACATGAAACTTTATTCTAGGTTCGATATTTAAAATTTAAAATATCAATTTGTAAAAAATGGGTCAACCCTCCCCAGTTTCCCCTACTCTAAATTATCCCCTGCTAATCTAAGTTCGCTCACAAAATGTACCATTAACGTCTGAAAATTTGTCGGATAACTTTCAGCCGCTTGATTCATGATGAGTCCTCAAATTTCAAGCTATTTTATTTAAGGGGCACAAGACCTTTAAACTTTCAAAAAATCAGTTTTGAGCTTTTGTTTTATTCTGATTTTTAGGGTTCCGTACTTAAAAAGTAAAAACGGAACCATTATAAGATCACTCTTGTGTCCGTCCGTCTGTCTGTCTGTCTGTCTGTCTGTCACAGCCATTTTACTCGTAAACTATAGAACGTGGAAAGTTCAAATTCGGGGAAGTAATAAAGACCATTGACCAACATATTTTCAGATTAATAAACATTCATAAATATATTTAGTAAAAAAGTAGAGGGGCTAATTATGCTACTTGAAAAAAAAATATTTTCTTTGTATATCATGTGGGGTATCCTGTGAAAGCTTTTGTTACGGTGAACTCAAAAATACATTTCTTTTAATTTTAGGTATTATATTTTCAAAGATATTGTTGAAAATGTAGCGCAAAAAAATGCCCCCCCCCATCTAATTCCGAATCTACTGAAACTAAAATTATGAAAAAATTAGAGGTAGTAGACGTTAATATAAATCTTACCGGAAAATTATAGCGATTACCCTAGGTCACATAGATTTTGAGTAATTAGCGTTTTTCTGTTACACACAAATTTCGATTTACGGGCATTCAGAAAAATTGTTGAGCATCGCTGAATATGCCTGTCGTTGCAGAAGAATAAAAGCATTGTTGATAATGATTTTCGTAAAAAATCATCGGTAATTAGCCGAGATATTAGCCCTTAAAGGTACGGTCAGTTTGGACATACACAAGGACAGGGGCGGCATACTCTATGCCTAGTTAACAACTTTTAATGATATATATGTGTAATGTAATGTTCAGTAACAGTATAAAAACAATAAACGTCAAATTGTTAAAAACATACTAATTTAAGGGGTCTCGGGACTCTAAAAAATGGAAAAAGTGAAAAAAGACCATTTTCAACATTTAATGTCTTAAAATGTATATGATTTTAAAACGCAATTTTAATTGGGATGAAAGATATAAGTATGTTCTTTCGTTTCATGTATTTAAAAAATTGCAAGATACAGAATTAGTATTTATAGGGGGCTCGAAACTGTTAGACATTTGTCGAACAAAAAATCGGCATAACAGTTTACGTGCAGGATTACAAAATAAATATTGCAACTAGAATGAAAATGTTGGAGCTTATATATACTTCAGATTGTAATAATTTCCCTGAATTTAAATAAATTTTTATTTAAAGCATTTTTATATTTTTAGTGCGATGTTGCATTTAGCTAATACAAAATTTTGAAAATTTCAACAGCAAAATCACCTAAAAAAATATCTTTTTGAACAATAAAAAGGAAATTTTAGGTTCAGTTTATACAGACTAACATGAAATATATGTTTTGAAAATTTCATGAAAAAATATTCAGAAGTTTTTGAGGTATCCTGCGCGTTATGCCCTAAAAACGCCATTTGGAAAATAATGACTTTAAAGTTTCGGAAACACCGCTTCAGCTATTGTGCAGGTACAATTCTAAAAGCCAAAACTTCTGTTCTAATGTGAATTTCAAGGAAACAATTATATCAAAATATTCAGAAAAGATAGGAGTTTAACATCTAAAAAAATTAAAATTTCTGAAATTATTAAGCTTTAAGAGTCCTGCGACCATTTAATCCTTTCCGGCACAGAGTAATTCTATTTATAAACTTATGAAAAAATGAACTGACACCAGAATTTATAAACGAATTTATTAGAAAATGCGAACTTGCTTATTTTCACGTACATGATCAAAGGAAAATTTTAATTAAATATTCTTGGTGCCGTCTGTCTGTTTTGGAATTAAAATTAGGTGTCCGTTTTTTAAGGGCATCGCCCTCGAAAGATTTAATTAGAATGAATTGCATAAATACTGTCGTATTCGCGATAGTTTGCATTGATTGTATCTCTCAATACGCCTCGAGTGACTTTAAAAGTTAATTAAACACCTATCTGTGAAAACGTGGCACTGACCAAGGCGGAGTTGCAACTTTGAGACCTCAATTCGAAGCGCGCTTAGAACAATGCCAAATTTAAACTTTGAAAAAAGGTTTTCTTTTAGCTACACTGTAGAAATAAAGGTTATTACTATGCTGAATTTAGTTTTATGAAATGCCAAATGAAGTTTAACTATGCACTGCTTTTATTGTCAGTACCGAATTAAGTTCATCAGAAACAGATTAGGATAATATTAAAAAAAGAGTTATACGAATAGCTATATTTGATATTATTTAGGTATCATATCTCTTTCAACTTTCATGGTATACCCATTTACACTTTTCTAATATATACAGTTATACCCAACCCTACGCTGTATAGTTTTTTACAGAGTCTTAGTATTCTTTTAGCAACTTTTTTTTTTAATAATACAATTACAAATTCATATATTTATTCTACGGAACCCTCTGTGCGCGAGTAATACTCGCACTTGACCGTTTATTTTTTTATTTCTCAAAAATGTTACCGCCATTAAAAAATCTGCATTATATTTTGAATTATAATCATTTATAGACGGTGAATAAAATTGAAGGTCCGCAGATATCAAAACTTTTTTAAAACTTTTTTTTAGAACGCGTTTTCTCAGATTCGTAAATTTGAAGATTGTGTATACTGTTACTTTCAAATTATGAAAGCTACAGCTTTAAAAAATTAATCAAATATGTATTTCTTTATAGTCTACATGCTGAAACCAGACAAATTCACATATTTTGGTTATTTGTTTTTTTGCACTTGGAAAAACTTGTTTTTTTTGTGCTAAAATTAAATTTAAACCAAAACTTTTTGTGTATATTTTGGTTTTAATTTAAAAGTGACTTTAAAAGTTAATTAAACACCTATCTGTGAAAACGTGGCACTGACCAAGGCGGAGTTGCAACTTTGAGACCTCAATTCGAAGCGCGCTTAGAACAATGCCAAATTTAAACTTTGAAAAAGGTTTTGTTTTAGCTACACTGTAGAAATAAAGGTTTTTACTATGCTGAATTTAGTTTTATGAAATGCCAAATGAAGTTTAACTATGCACTGCTTTTATTGTCAGTACCGAATTAAGTTCATCATAAACAGATTAGGATAATATTAAAAAAAGAGTTATACGAATAGCTATATTTGATATTATTTAGGTACCATATCTCTTTCAACTTTCATGGTATACCCATTTACACTTTTCTAATATATACAGTTATACCCAACCCTACGTTGTATAGTTTTTTACAGAGTCTTAGTATTCTTTTAGCAACTTTTTTTTTTTTTTATAATACAATTACAAATTCATATATTTATTCTACGGAACCCTCTGTGCGCGAGTAATACTTGCACTTGACCGTTTATTTTTTTATTTCTAAAAATGTTACCGCCATTAAAAAATCTGCATTATATTTTGAATTATAATCATTTATAGACGGTGAATAAAATTGAAGGTCCGCATATATCAAAACTTTTTTTAAACTTTTTTTTCGAACACGTTTTCTCAGATTCGTAAATTTGAAGATTGTGTATACTGTTACTTTCAAATTATGAAAGCTACAGCTTTAAAAAATTAAACAAATATGTATTTCTTTATAGTCTACATGCTGAAACCAGACAAATTCACATATTTTGGTTATTTGGTTTTTTGCACTTGGAAAAACTTGATTTTTTTGTGCTAAAATTAAATTTAAAACAAAACTTTTTGTGTATATTTGGTTTTAATTTAAAAGTAGGTGTGTTATGATTCTATTTTGTTCAAAAAAGGCTTTTTATATGCATAATTTAAAGTTTTACAATGCGCAATCTTAAAGATTTTAATTGAATCATTAGTGAGATGAACAATTAAATTTAAAATTTAAATATTACTTTTGTATATACAACATTTATTTTTCTGGGTAATATAGTTAAAAATATATGCTTTAGACAGAAAGGGAAAAAATGTCTTCATTGCATATTATTTGATTTTTGGTACTTTGAAAAAAAGCGACGCTTTTGATCGTTTAGAGAAACTTAAAGATACTGTTCCCCCTTAAATATGGAAAATAGTGTGCAATAGTTAAACTAATAGAAGCAATGAATAAATTTGTAGTAACTTTTGATGCAACAGTGTTTTAAAATTAAATATTGTTAAATTAACACATTGTCTGCCGTATGAAGCGAATACGATTCAACTATGTTCACTCAGCCAAATGAATCGTATTTGCTTCTCACTAGGAAGCTCGTTCCATAAATATAAATGATACCAGAAATTAAAATTAGTAATCGATACGAAATAAATACAATATTAGAAATACGATGCATTTCGTAATTTTCCGATTGAAATTGACATCTTACACATGAGTCTTGAAAATTGCTGTGGCTCTTAGCGGTGACTCTGTGAACATTTTTTTTTAACATGACGGGGACCAACATTTTAACCCTTAAATGCGTGATTTTTTATTTTGTTTTAATTATATATATGTATGATTCCCTGAAAGATTTATTATACAGGAAAAATAAGGAAAAAATCAAACATACATTTTTCATATAATACATCAATTTTTTCTTCTGTTTCAGATATGCAATACAAGTAAAAACTACTGTCGTGTGGCTGTTTTACGCTAAAATATTGCAAATTACTAAATATTTTAATAAGTATGCCTCCAAATACCTTATTTTATATAATTATTTATTTTATAAAACCTTTAACCCTTTAATTAAATATTTTAATAAGTATGTCTCCAAATATCTTATTTTATATAATTATTTATTTTATAAAACCTTTAACCCTTTAATTCCCATGATAGAATAGTTCGAAGAATCATTTGTGCATATTTTCTATTTTAATTTTCTGGTATGAATTAGGTATATACGGATAAAAAATCTATTACATTCAAAACACTGTTGCTTGCATATATGTAAAGTTACACACAAAAGGTTTAAAGTAACGTCTCTTGAAACATATAATCAATGGTGGCTTTTTACAGTCTTTTGAGTTTGACAGCCCGAGAACTGAAAATTGATGCAATTATTTTGTACAAACTTTGAGTTCTATACGATAATAACATTACACCTAGAAAATAAAATGGATTTTGTTATGCGATTTTGTTAAGTAATCCAGAGCAAGCCATTTTATTCCCATTTCATTTTCCCCAAATTTCTCCTTTCCATGCAGATTTTATTTAAAGGCAGAAAATATTAATTGATTTTAAATTTGTTTACGTATTTTTTTAACGTATTTCATTAATTATTAAAAGCACTTATTGAAGTCTTGAATACAAATGGAGAGTTTTCATACTCAGAATATATTTAAATATTTACAGTACCCACATTTTTCAAATTAAAAGCAAATGAATTGCAGAAAAGTCAGCAATGATCTGCAGATTAGGGGATTAATAAATTTTTCTATTCATGCTACGCAAGAGAATTTTCCAAACTCATAGTAAATTAGTTTACTTTTCGAAATATATATAGCTATTTTATTTTATCTTAGTCAATTAATAAAAATTGATAGCTTTAAAATGTTAGAGAAAATGAAACGTGATCCTATCCCATTAAACATGCCCCATCTAAATTGCCCAACACGTGAATTATGAGAAAGGGAATGTGTTTTTACATAGCAGGCGCAAATGTTTGAAAACCCCGAAAAGACTTTGCAATAAAAGCTTTGGAAGTCATTCAAAACATTTTTTCTGATATGAAAGTGAAAATGTTTTTGGAAAATATCAAATAAAACACTATTCAAAGTGAAAAGCCAAACTAGTGAATTTGAAGAGAAAATACAGTGCTAGAGTGCTTTTCCAAATCGTGAATACTATCTGGATTTTTTTTTTCTATCTTTCTGAGTAGCGCAAGGAAACTAATAAGTACTTTCATCAGAGTCTTCGCTAGCGCCACGAATGGACGCCATCAATCACCTTCAAGGAGGCCATCTTTTTACCAATTGAGAAGAGAACAGATAAAAAAGCGTTAAAAAAATAAATAAAAAATTTCCTCTAGGGGGAGTGTGAATGCCTCTAGAATATCGGTTGAAGAAAGACGACTTCTAAAACATTCAGTTTGGTCTCCCTGCAAAATATTCGCAAGAAATGGGGAATCATATATTTTTTAGGCTATCCAGGCTTTATGGTTATGAGAAAATTTTCATTCCAGCTCCTCTTTGTTACTATTCTTTTTTATCACCCTTTTCTTTTTGCGATTGTGGCAGCTAGTATGAATTTTTTCCTCCTTTTTCGCTTATACTTTCGGTCTAAATGCAAGCTTTTAATCGAAAGGGAATCGGAATGTGAATAAATATTTTTTTCTGTATTTGTTTGGATAATGATTGTAGCAAAACAAAAGAATTGGCAGAAATTTCTTGCAAATACAAATGAGCATAGAAAAAGAATTTGAAACATATGAATAGCCTTTTTTAATTTCTTTTTTGATTAAAACATGTTTATTTTATGTTGTTTGAAAAGCATAATAGGTGCAAAATTTAATTAATTGCTGTGTATTTGTTTGAATAACAATAGTAACAAAAACAAAACGATTTGAAGAAATTTCTTGCGAATAAAAATAAGCTTGAATAAAAATGTCGATACACGTGCTTACTTTTTTTAAAATTCTCATTAATTGAAAAGTATTTGTTTTATGTAATTAGAATAACGTAATAGGCACAAAACTTAATTATTTTTTCTGCATTTCTTTGGATAATGATAGTAGCAAAACTAAAGAATTGGCAGAAATTTCTTGCAAATACAAATGAGCATAGAAAAAGAATTTGAAACGTATGAATAGCTTTCTTAATTTCTTTATTGATTAAAACATGTTTATTTTATGTTGTTTGAAAAGCACAATAGGTACGAAATTTAATTAATTGCTGTGTATTTGTTTGTATAATAATAGTAACAAAACAAAACGATTTGAAGAAATTTCTTGCGAATAAAAATAAGCTTGGATAAAAATGTCCATACATGTGCTTACTTTTTTTAATTCTCCATTAATTGAAGAGAATTTGTTTTATGTAATTAGAATAACGTAATAGGCACAAAACTTCATTATTTTTTCTGTTTTTCTTTGGATAATGGTAGTAGCAAAACAAAAGCATTGGCAGAAATTTCTGCAAATAAAAATCAGCATGGGTAACAATTTTGAAATATATGTATTTTATTTTAAATTCTATGTTGATTAAATGCATATTTGTTTTATGTAATACAAAAAATATTATAGGCGCGAAATTTCATTATTTGCTTTGTATTTGTTTAACGATAATAGCAAATCAAAAGAATTGACAGAATATTCTTGCGAATAAAATTGTGCACTAATGAAATTTTGAAACCTAAGTATATATATTTTTAATTCTCCAACGATTAAAAACATATTTGATTTATGTAACAAGAACAGCGTAATAGGCGGAAGATTTAATTATTTTTCAATATCTCATTAGAATGAAGACAAATGGATTAACTGACACTTTTTAAATAAAAATGAATATCGATTAAATTTTTAAACTTATGTAATACGTTTTAAAGCATGTATATATATACAGGGTGTTCCGTTAAAGGGGTCCAATATTAATAGGGGTAATAGAGGAGATCACACGGAGCATAAATCAGTATATAATGCCTGGCCGGATCTCAATAATTTTCAAGTTACAGCAAATAGAATGAAAAATCGGAAATTTGTAAAAAAACCCTCATTGCTAAACTATCGATAATGCTACATAAAAACGAAGCACATATTTAGAAAGAGCAGAAAAAATCCTACGAAATGACATAAGTTGTTTTAGAATATTGAGAATTAATGGCGAGTTACAAGCTCTGAAACAGTGAAAAAATACAAAATCAAATATTTAGCAAAATAGTTAATCGTTAATTCCAAAAATGCAACTCTACCTACATCAAGGAAAATGTTATAAAATTTGGTCCATTCCGAAAGCTTTCGAAGAAGCTGACAATAAACCATATCAGTTTAATTGTATGGGAGAAATCAAGCAGTTCCCTAGTTACAACTCTGTACTGTTGCACGCTCGGAAAGGGCGAAACTCCGCCCATGACGATTGTAAACACCCCGTTTTAATATCTTTCAATTATACATTTCTGATCAACCTCTATCAATACCCTTTCATTATTCAGTCTGGTCAAGTGAATGACATATTGTGCAGCTCTCGCCTTGTCTTAAAGCAAACTCCGTGACTGCTGCGTTTCCTCCATGAACTTTCAGGATGATGAAGAAGAAGTACTTTTTATGCAAATTTTCTATGTGTATAGGAAGAAAAGTGTAATAAAACAGCAGTCATCAGTGGGCGTTATGTTAAAGGGAGGCTGTTGTAAGTGGGATTGTAGTAAGTTGATGTATAATAATTATGCCGGAATACTCTAACGAAGAATATGCGGACATGCATCTGATGTACGGGCAAGCTCATGGAAATGCATGTCTAGCACAGCGCATGTACCGTGAGCAATTTCCAAGGAGACGTTGCCCAAGTTCGAAACTCTTCATAAAAATCGATAGACGATTACGGGAGACTGGATCGTTTAATACAGCAAGCATTGATGCAGGGAAACCTCGACATGTACGAACACCTGCAATGGAAGAAGATGTACTGAATATTTTTAAAGATAACCCCTCCACGAGTACACGAGCTGCTGCGTCTGAAGTCGGTGTTTCTCACCAAAGTGTGTGGCGTGTTCTGCGTGCAGAAAACATGCACCCCTTTCATGTGCAGCGGGTACAACTGTTATCAGTAACAGATTGTGCTCAGCGGACAGAATTCGTACGCTGGTTGCTTAATGTAACAGAAAATAATCCACAATTTCTGGAAAATATTTTATTTACTGATGAAGCAACATTTACGAGAGAGGGCGTGGTAAACACGCACAATATGCACACATGGTCATATACAAATCCGCACACTGTTTTCCCGTCGAACGCACAACAAAAGTTCAGTGTGAACATATGGGCAGGTGTCCTCGGCGATTATCTCATAGGACCATATGTACTCCCAGATGTACTCAATGGCAGTACGTACTTGGTTTTCCTACGGGATATCTTACCGCAGTTACTGCAAAATGTGCCAGCAACATTGCGCCACAATATGTGGTTTATGCACGATGGCGCACCGGCACATTTTTTCATAGGTGTTCGCAATCACCTCAATTCAACATATCCTGGGAAATGGATTGGACGCAGTGGACCTGTTGCTTGGCCTGCACGCTCTCCAGACCTCAATCCGTTAGACTTTTTTGTTTGGGGACACCTTAAATCGCTGGTTGATTGAAAATAATATATATTTTTTAATTATTAAGCCCTGTGTAATTTAAGCAAAATTAAAGTAGATGGTTATCATTATGTTGAATAGTAATAGAATGAAAAAAGAAGAATTGCCCAAAAGGATTTTTCAAATAAAAATTAGTATTTGATAAAAATCTTGGAACGTTTGTAATACATTTTTAAACACATATGGTGCCGTTAAATGTCTCACTGTTTGATGATATTTTTGTCTGAAGTATTTAGGCAAAAGTAGTATTCGTAAAATTTAATTAGTTATTCTGCAATTTGTTCGAATATATTAATAGAATAAAAATGTTATCAAAAATGTTATGAAAATAAAAATATATTAAAATTTAAATAATTGAGATGTGAATAAAACACAAATTCTTTGTTATATTGGTGAACAAACATTTAATATAGATTAAAAACATTAAAATATTCTAAAATTTCAGCACACATCCGTGGCTAACCACAGGAGCCACGGAAGCCTGCAAGGGATCCTGAGGATGGCCACGGAAGTGTGCTGAAACTGTTAAACATTTTAATGGTTTTTTTTAATCTATTGGGTTGTTACCGTCGTGCCCGTTAGGGAAAATCAATTCGTACCGGAAAATTCTGCCCGGTTATTATTAGACATTAGATATTGGAACCAATGTCTAATAATTAAATGATAGAATTTTCCGGCTCGAACTGATTTTCCAAACAGACACGACTTTCCGAACGACTGAGGTGACAAAAGTCATTAGATACCCTGCTAATAGCGTGTCAGCCCTTCGAAGTGCAGCAACACGGCGCGGCACGGACTCCACAAGTCGTTGGAAGTCCTCTGGAGAAATACTGAGCCCTGCAGCCCCTATAGACATCCATGATTCCGAAAGTGTTGCCGGTGGGGGATTTTGTGCATGAACTGATCTCTCGTTTATGTCCCAGAAATGTTCGATGGCATTCATGTCGGGTGATCGCGGTGGCCAAAAGATCCACTGGAATTTTCCAGAGTGTTCTTCAAACCAATCGCGAACAGATATGGCCCGGTGGCATGGCGCATTCTCATCTTGGAAAATTCCGCCGTTGTTTGGGTACATTAAGCCCAGGAATGGTTGCAAATGGTCTCCCAGTAGCTGAACGTAATTATTTACAGTTAACGATCTGTTCAATTTGACCAGTGGACCCAGTCCATTCCATGTAAATACAGCCCACACCATTATGACGCCATCACCAGCTTGCACAGTGCTTTGTTGACAACTTGGGTCCATGGATTCATGGTGTCAGCGCCACACTCGTACCCTTATTACAGCTCTTACCAATTGAAATCGTGACTCATCTGACCAGGCCACTTTTTTCCAGTCGTCTACACAACAGAGTATGGAGATTTAAACAGAGGCTCAACTTCGCCCAAAAAGAACGCCTGCAGCGGATTACTTAAAAAGTAAATAATCGCGTTGGCGATTTTTATCATCGTGATTTCTGTTTACTGCAACCCTATTCTGCTTGGCGTCTTTTTCTGTTGTCATTTGCACTTGCACATGTGGAAATTGCAAATTTTCGGCGTTCATTTTTCGAATATTACTTGCTTATTAAAGTTATTATCTGTTAGTCTTTAGTCTTAAGTCTTTTTCTGTTGTCATTTGCACTTGCACATGTGGAAATTGCAAATTTTCGGCGTTCATTTTTCGAATATTACTTGCTTATTAAAGTTATTATCTGTTAGTCTTTAGTCTTAAGTCTTTTTCTGTTGTCATTTGCACTTGCACATGTGGAAATTGCAAATTTTCGGCGTTCATTTTTCGAATAATACTTGATTATTAAAGTTATTATTTGAAGATTATTAGGCCATTGGAATTCTACAAAAGGTTACGAAGTACACTGGTATTGTTTGCAAGAACAAGGCGTCAAAGTTCGGTAAGTTGTGATTTATTTTCATGTGTTCCTTTTGTTCTTATTTTTCAAGTTTTGCAGTGTATGAAATATTTTTTATATATATTGAGTGTTGGTAGATTTTTACAAAAATTTGACTTTATTTTATCGTTAAACTAACTGTCATACCATAAATCTTATGTTAAAATCTTTTTCTGTACATAAAATTTTATTGTTAAGCATTTTTTATCGCAATGTCAACATGGTACTAAATGTTATATATCTCTTAGTTAACTCGAAAAAAAAAGTGACACTGTATTGTAGTAATAATATTTAACTGTTCCTGCTGCCGCACAAATTTTTTCATACTAATTTTCAGCTGCACATTGCATCTTGCTAGCTGAAAACATAAATCCTTATTTGTTATCCTCAGCTGTTAAGATTTTCTGAAAATTCGCCAGTCTTGTCAGTGGTCGATGCAGGATTTTTTCTTGGAACCCATTTTGTGAAAAGTAAAAGTTATTTTTGGGAGCAATTGTTAGTTGATAATAACTTCTTTAAGCCCTTCTACTAAAGTTTTTCTTTTTGATGAACTTGTTTTGTTTACTAATTACACATTTTAAAATCTAACAAAATAAAAATAATGAATGTTTATATGAAATGGAATTTTGTGAAGGGGCCCCAAATTTTGCCTGGATCGATTCATGCTTGTAGTTAAAAAAAAAAAAAAAGATTCAACTTTTATTATCACACATAATATAAAGGAAATTTATAGGTATCTTGTAATTATTATTACAATAATTATTGAAATTATGTAAAATTATAATTTAAATTTTCGAAAAAAAAAACCCCTGTTGTAATCAGATCGAAAATAGTAATGCATTTAAAAACTCAAAATATTGTCTGCAGATATGCACTTAGCCCCCCCCCCCTCCACCATCACAAATTTGCTGTTATAAACCAAAACATGTACTTGAAACTTTTATTGAAAGACCATTTACCTATAAATGTACTGTTTCTTTCCTTATTTGGACATTTTTTACTCTGTTGGTTTGGTTATACTCCGTGTTAGCAGTGTGAAAAATTGCATGTTTAATAGATACATATATGCACATCACCACAATTTTTCATCTCATTGCAAATCATATAAATTTTGGGTACTTTTCGGTTAGCCGGGTGCCAGTGTTCTATATCCATATATATATACACACATATATGTATATACATGCATATGTTGTATATATGCACATACATATATATGTATATAAATAAGCATATATACATACATGTATATAGTATACATATTTATGTATATATAATACTGCCGCTCGGCTAACCGAAAAGTACCCAATTTTTTTTGTCCTATCATCTCATAGTAATTTTGTTGCAATACATAATTAAGTTTTCTAATTATTATTTAACATCTATATTTTGTCTTTTGTTGTATAAAATCTATTTAAATGCAATTAAAATACTTTTTTTTTATCTGGGTGTTACTGTGCAGTATTTGAAATATTTTGCTGAAAGCATCTCAATTTTAATTTGTATTGATATTCTATCTTTACCAACGTTAAAAAGATCTTTTTTTTTTCCACAAACTTCAAACATTAATTTTTGTTTAGAACTAAATTAAATATTTCTCTGATTTGATGAAGGCTAGAACCTACAGCAACCAAATTATGAGGTTATCTGTTTGCAGTTTGGTTCGATTTCAGGCTAAGTGCAGATTCCTGCATGTTGGGTTCGGGTATCATATTGGGTTCATATCTCTTGCGGGGGGGGGGGGGGGACTTATTGATGTCATTATCATTTTTGATCAAACAAAATTTTCTCTTCTTTCTACAATTTGTTCTTTGCATTTACACATACAGTAGACTCAGGGCAAAATTGGGAAATTTCATTGGCAGTAGGAGTAATTTTTTAAGTGGCCACTTTCTTTAAACTAGCAGCCACTTTTTTATTTCAAAATGCTAAACAGTAAAATTTTTATAAGTATTAATCTAAAACTGAGTAGCCCAAATGAATATGTTAACATAAATATATTGGAACCAAAAAAAGTAGAATCCTTGATGAAATGCAAGAAAATTTTATTATCTCCTTGTAAAAAAGTGACCGGAAGGTGGCCGCTGATAGACAAATTTTTACTAGCCACTTTTTTTCCTTTACTGACCCTGTTGCCGGTGGCTAGTGCTAATTTTGACCTTTAAGACTCCCTCAAATCTGCATAGCTTAAATCCTGAGTTTGTACAGATTTTAGAATTTTGAAGATTTCTGGTCACTTGTTTTGTATACATTTTTTAAACAGTAATTTGAATTTAATAATGCGCTGGAAATTATAATGAATGTTTAACCTTACCTTACAATAAAGTAAAATCTTAAAATAATTAAGTAAAAAATCATAACATTTAAGAACATTTTAAAAATGATTAAAATATTAAAAGTAAATTTCAAGTTAATAATTAATGCATAACTAAATATGGATGACAATGAGAAGTTTTTCATGAATTATTCAGTGAAACACTTCTCATGAAGGTACATTAATTTGCATCAAAAACTTTATAACAAAGTTTTATTCCATGTTTAGCCAGAAGGCTTAATAACCAAAAAAGCTTGATTAATACATAAATGTATTAAATAAAAAAAAATCGCCATCAGTTCTGATATCAGCGCTATCTTGATTTTTTTAGAAATAAATTTATACTTTTTCTATGAGAAAGCATGAATTCAGTCATATTGACCCGAATTATACATTAAAATATGTACAGATGCAGAATGATATAAAATTTTTCAAAAACCTTGACGTTTTCCCCGATGTTTTAATTGTAAATTTCATTGATTACATCTGCAATGATGTGCGGATGGAGTCTACTGTATTTGATTTGAAATTCTGATAAAGACCCGATTTCACTTTGGTTTCAGACTAAAAAACTTTCTGCTGTTTACTTCATAGAAGTAAAAAAAAAAAAAAAAATCTTGATTTTGCTGTTTATTTCATTTACTAATATAATCATAACTTGATCTTTAGGTTTCTTTGAATTATTGTTATTTTAGTATCAGAGTTGCTTTTCTTTAAAAAAAAAAATAAAAAAAAAAGAGTACATTGTGACTTTATAAATCCGGCAACTTCAAAAAACCATATTTTCCTCTACCTTTTTCTTTTACATTTTCAAGTTATGGTAGAAGAAAAATAGCAATATCGAAAGTAAAAATGAAAAGAAACAATATTTGAATTTTTTTTTTTTTCATTTGTCAGAGGCGATTATTTTCTGAGCAATTTTTCTGGAAGATGCACTGTTGCACAGCAACAGCGTGGAGACTAGTACACAAGTTCTTTGGAATCTCTCTTCTGACGTTGTGCTAAATAGAACCGCTGATAACGCTAGTAACAGCTTGGAAGACGAGGATGAACAATAAGCATAAGAAAAGCTGTCACTAGAAAAATGCATAAATTTGACTGAAGAACTAATATCTGCTTTAGAGAACAAGACTGTATTTTCGAAATTAAGATTCTCCATTTGTATAAAATAGAAGAAAAACTTGTTAAAGAACTGCCAAAAAAATTGAAGTAAACAAAATGAAAATCCCTGTTTCCAAAATTACGCGAGAATAAATGATTTCACTCTTTATTAGATTTTTTTTCCTGTAACTTAGAGAACATCAATTAATCTAAGTTTATTTTTATATTTAATTTTCTTTTTTTCTTACATAATTATCACTTAATAATGAATTAAATTATGGCTAAAGGCTGTACTACTTTTGATATTCCTAGTTACTACTTTTGACATTCTTTCTAAAATCTTGCATAGTCTCGGTCCCAATGATGCCGGATTTTTGAAGTTATACTGTATTTATTATAATTTTCATTACTTTCCAATTTTAACCTCTTTGTTTGTGTATGAGAATTTATTTTGTAAATTATTCATTTTTTTAAATAATTGGGGGGGGGGGGGGGGCGGGGCGCAGGAAGAGAGAATGCGGCATTTTAAAATTTTTATTTACTTAAAAATAATTTTTTTAGGGTTCTAGAAGTTAATGTTTATACATATATTTTCAGGAACATCATCTTCAGCGAGCTTATATAGGCACAGCAAGCTTATGGCCACACAGGCGAACTTGTTATCCCTACTCCGGAAGTGTTCCACATTAGGAGCAAGGAACTTTATCAAGCAACCTACAAAAAGTCACGACAACTTATTCATGTACAGCGTAAGTAATAAACTTAATTTTTTTTTTACTGATGTTTTAGACATCTCACTTTCTGAAGCCCAAGTTGAGCTTTATTAAAGCATGAGTTCAGTAATAATAACGAGAATTACAAATTAAGATACATGCGGAATTGATATAGAAGTAAAAAGTCTAAATTTGTCCCTATATCTGGACTGAACGTTTCATTGTTTACATCTGCATTGTTTACATCTAGAGGTAGTCTACTGTATTATCTATTTTTATGGAAATACAAAATTATTCTTAACACTTTTAAATGATTATAACATTATTTACCCTAATCATGCCCCAATGTTTGTCTTTTATGTATTTCAGTCATATGATATACTTAAAATACTCTGTTAGAGAAACCAAGTGCAAAGTTAGCGTTGACTCTAGAAAAAAAGGGCGGCCGGGCGGGAATTTTTCAAAAGGGAACACTATTATAAAAAAGGGTGCATTTTTTTTTTTCAAAAAGGGCACAGTTGTGCTTCGTTCATAAAAAGTATTTTGAACTGGCTTGTTTAGAGGTCCCTAGAATTTGCGATATTTTCCTGGGATCAGTTGAATTGCCACAGGGCGCATAGGAAGTGTTAAAAAGGGAAGCCGGGCGCAAAAAAGAAATAAAAAGGGCCACCGGGCGCTGCGCCCTGCTAAAGCGGCTTAGAGTCAACACTAAATGTATATTTAAATTTATATGTGTTGTGTCTACTGTTATCAAAAAGAGAACGAATGTTATCCAACTGTATTATTGATAAGATGTTCTGCTTGGGTGCAAGAAGACATTACTGTTGTTGAATGTATTATGTAAGAAAAAGCTGTTATAATATAAATACCTACAGTTGAACCATTTAAGACATGTTTCAAGACAGTGAACAATAGCTGTGTGTTAAACATGATTTCCATATTGTTGTGAAAACTTGGCTTTGTTACACATTTAATCGTCTAAATGAAATTTGGAGCTTTCATTTATATGTCTACAGCTGAAAATTGTCTCTTACATGCATTTAGATACATACATTAGATTACATTTACATTAAAATTTAACTGTAATAAACTTTCTTTTATTGTTTCTTTTTATATACACACAAAGAAAAAATATTAAATCTTTGAAGCACAATTCAGTTATTAAAATGATATTTAGTACTTGTTATCAGAGTCAGATAATATAGGCGAATGCTGTTCGCGGAAAAATTTCAAAGTTTGCATACAGTTTTGATGTTTTTTTTTTTTTTTTTTTTACTAACCTCTTTATCAAAGAAAAAAAAAATTCAAGACCCACTGGGGGAGAATCGGTGCGACGCACGTTGCAGAACTTTGAGAATGTTTGCAGACTATTTTTCAACTGGAGAAAGAAAAGTTTGCCAGAAATTATTTGCCATGTAGCATGATACAGTATTTTTTGGAAGAAGCACCGGGGCACATACGAGTTTAAAACTTAAAAATATTTTAAGTGCAGCTACAGCGCTTATGCCGGAACGGCAGGTACGATGTTTTTTCCTTTTCTCCTGCCAGGGCCGGTAGCAGAAACAGTGCCGCACTGAAGCGGGTGCTGTAGATTATTTTAGGCTTTGCAGATTAAAAATAAATTTTGTATTAAAAAATAAATGTTAAATGTTGATCTCTTTTAAATAAAGTTTATTTGCGTGAAATTTTAGCGCTTGTTTAGTGTTTTTCCACAATATGCGGCGATTTTTTTACATTCGAAATAGATCAGGAGCCAGCTTCTTTTTCTTATTAGGGAGCCGGTTTCTTTCTTTTTTTTATATCACATAAAAATATATATTTGTATATTTTTTCAAATGTAATTTGATTGAAAACTACATCTCAGCTGACTGAATGTTTGTGGTTTTTAAATGATTTTAAAACGTGTGTTATTTTTAAACGTATCTCTATCACATGCAGCCCGATTATAAAAGATTTATCAATTTCCATTTAAAATAAAATCTTTACGTTACTATTTACAAGTAAACGTTTAAGAATAAGTAAAGAAAACAAAGAACTGCTGGATTCTAGCTATGTGAATTCTAAAACCAGTGTTGTAACTAAGTTACATTTTCTGAATTTTTAGAAAAAGTGACTTGCTATGAAATATACATACTCTAACATTGTCAGACCTGCCAACTGCTATGAAAAAATTTTAATTTCTATGATTTGGAGCTAAAAACTATGATTCTATAAAAATCGGTATAAAATTACAATTTTCAGCAAAAAACAAAAACACATTAAAATATACAGTATGAAAAAAGTATTTATTCATATATGAAAACAAGAGTCTCTAATTTTGTGTGCTTATGCATATACATATTACGTTCATTTGAGTAGCAGCGTAAAAAACAATCAACTAATCAACGTCCTTAGTTTTGTCTGCTACGATATCTCATTTTTAAAGGCTGGCAATTGCAGGCCAATAAAAGGCCAATTGCAGGATGTTAGATATTATGAAAAGTGGGATTAAAAACAATGACATGCAAAGCTTATGTTGAAAACATTCTTTCTCAGAATAATATTAATTACATTTTGTTGATTGTTCTGCAATTTTGTAATTAAATGCATATTTATTTAATTTCTTTCTTTTTTATATTGCAGGGCTTTTAAATCAATCATTATACAGAAGTCTTGGAGTTACGAGTTGAACAGCCATTTTTTTTTAACGTAATAAGAAAATTTTCTCTTTCTATAATGTGTGTCATATCTTAAAATTTGTACAGAAGAACCTGATGAATAATGGCAAAGTATGTCAGCTTCATGGACAGATATAGTACCATTTTATAAGGAAGATACTAAGGTTTAGAACATGTATAAACAGTGCTTAATTTAAACCAAATCTTAGCTCTGGTACTTCTTTGTTTTTAATAAATATTTAAAAAGTGATTGGAATTCATAATAGTTTGTAGTTGCAGTGCTCCTGAATCCAAAGGAGGAAAAAAAGCAAAGCCCAAAATTATCTTTCTTTGCATTCTTCCTTATCAAAGTGCTTATATAGCATGCCATACACATAAAAGCATGCTTTTGTCTAGCACTCAGAAGTAACTGAATGGTTTTCTGACTGAATGCTAACGATGAATACCAGAATTAATTGCAACTGTATCAAATATTTTTACTCATTGTTGTTTTAAGTTTACTTTCTACTTTTTGTTCCTGTTTATAGAATATTCTTACAGATCAACATTTTAGTTTGGCACAGTGTTAAATTTCACCAAAGCTTGTTGGAGCTTAGCTTCAGTGCCTCTTCAGATAATATTTAATTATTAGATGGAACCCATTGGCATTTTTAAATACTGTTCATCGAAGCCCGCCAGAACAACATCATGTACTGTGTTTTGCTAGTTGATTTAAAAAAAAAATTGTTGATTTTCTGGAAATTTGCTACTCCTAATATTTTTGCACTTGAGAATACATTCTCATCTGTAAGAAGACGTGGTGGATTAAGAGACAATCCAGATTGCAGAGATTTTCGGTTATCTATATAATATGTGATAGTTCACAATTTCACAAAAAAAGCAAGTCTACAAATTGTAGAAGTAATAATGCAGAAAAATTTAGGGGCAGTGTGTTTTATTTTTACTTATTTAGTTTCACTTTGAGAGGACTGGCTAAAAAAAAATATTTGTATTAATCTTAGGAGAAATATCTGTGTACTTCATATATATATAATGTTTTATTTTTCACATTTGAACTTTCTGAAACTTTTTTTTTCCCAAGATTTGAATGACAAGTTAAAAATGTTTACAAAAGTTACTATTAATAAAAAATAAACAGTCAAAATAATAAATATATATTAAAATTTAAACTGAATGTACTTTGTTATTATGTAGTAATTATTGTTTTGCAGGCTCGTACTGAGGGGATAGAGCTGGTACAAATCACTGGGACCCGGCCCTACTAGACCCTCGTTAGTTACAATATCCAACAAATAATAAAAATAAAATTGCTATTTTTATATTTACCTGTTTGTAACAGAATCCTGGTTCAAACAGAAAATTTCATGATCCTGCCAAAAAGCATATTATGCAATTAAACTTCCTAAGATATTACAACAACAACTATATTTTTATTGATTGTGTTTCGTCTTAGCATGTCTCTTGTCTCATTGTATTGTGATGTGGTGGGAGGCGGCCCATATTCGAATTACTACCCAGGCTCGCAGTCTTTCTGCATGCCCCTGTTTTGTACTAAATAGAATTCATAACATTAGAGCATATGACAAAAAACCTGATAATATGATAAAAAAAGGGCAGAGTGCTGTATCCTTCAAATGTTTGCACGTTTGAATATATTTTTCATGAGTTTTTTAAGCAAAGTAAAAAAAAGAAAGAGAAATTAGAATACTTTGAATTTTCTTAACATGCAATACACGAAATTATTTAAAAATTTCAAATACATTTATTAATTTGAATTTTATATACATTATAAAAATGATTTAATTGTGCTTAAGTATTACACATTAAAGTAGAAATTGTTGTTTTCTTGTTGTAAACATGAAATTTCGAATAGTATCAAAGATTATAATTTGTGAAATGGTTGAGCAAGAAAACATGTAAGGGAAAGGGGTTGTTTCTAAGATGAATTGGTTTTGGTTTAATAAAAAATAAAAGTTTATGAAGCTAGAAAAAAGATAAGCGAATATTTTTCAGGAAATGTATTTGTTTGATACATAAAAACTAGAAATAAAATATTATCAAACAGAATGAAAATTATAAAAGACAATTTCAAAATAGCTGAATAAAATCCCATTTATCTCTAGAACTGTATGAAGATATTGCTATATAAAATTTATGAATTAATATTCGGCTATGTGGCCAAATCACTATTTGTTACATAACTGTTATAGATAAAGCATAATAAACACCAGTAATTTTTGGAAATTTGTTAATGAACAGATTTTCTTTCATTTAAACAGAAAAAGTATATAAATAATCATAAATGACAGACATAATGTATAAAAGTTTCATAAAAAATTAGAATGCATTGATATTATCAGAAAAAAAATTGATTGGTTGAACCATGTTTTTTTTTTTTTTTTTTTTTTTTTTTTCTCCCTTCTCTAACAGATATTTGCCTATTGCACTTTTTGACATTTCATCACCAAACTGCCTAACACTTAAATGTTGAACTAGATTTAGTACTTTTTTTCTTTAATGGTATAACTTCATTAAACAAGGGAAAAAAGAAAAAAAAAAACTAGAAGCTTACCTTATTTTTACAATTGTTCTTATTTTAAAAGTTTGAAATTCTGAGTTTTTTTACAAGATTCTATATGACAGGTTAAAAATGTTTACAAAAGCTACTATTAGTAGTAAATGTACAGTCAAAATAATAAATATATATTAAAAATAAAACCGAATATACTTCGTTATTATATAGTGTTTATTGTTTTGCAGGCTCGTACAGAGGGAGGTAGAGCTGGTACAAATTACTGGGGCCTGGCTTCGGCCCTCGTTTTTAAAATAAAGCATAAAAAAAAATATAATCATACTTATTTACCTAAAAAAAAATTAGTTAAAATATGTAACAAATAATAAAATTTAAATGGCAAAAATTGTTATTTTTATATTTTCCTGTTTGTAACGGAATCCTGGTTCAAATAGAAAAATTTCATGATCCTGCCAAAAAGTATATTATGCAATTAAACTTCCTAAGATGGAAACAACTATATTTTTACTTATTGTTTCTGTGCATGTTTCATTGTATTATGATGTGGTGGGAGGGGGCCCAAATTCAAATTACTACCACAGCCTACAGTTTTTCTGCACAGTCTTGTTTTGCACTAAATAGATTTCATAACATTAAAGCATATGAAAAATAAATAATCAGTAAATAGTATTGATATATTTTGCTTTTCTCATCTCATTTAGAAATAAAAAGAAGCATTCACACCCTTTGTCATATATTTTAGTTTCTATACCCCTTTCTGAGAAATTCTGCATATTATTGAAATTTTAAATCAACATAGTGTAAATATTTTTTTCTTTCGTCAAATATAAATAAAGAATTTTAACTGTCAATTCGATTCTCAGTTCATATAAATATAGAAAGAAAATTGCTAAAAATTGAAGGTGTGCTATATCTCTTTCATTCTTAATTAATCCCTACCAAATAATAAGCTGTCCTTTTTATAGGAATATATCCAATTGCAAAAATGTTGTGAAAAAAGTTTAAATTTCAAGTTGCCCCCCCCCCTTTTTTTTTCAGTAAAAGAATAATGAATATTATTTTCTGCGAGAGAACCACAAAATATGTCTTTTGAAATAAAAATTCATAGAAACAAGGAACCAAATATAAACTTTTACGAAGATAAATATGTTGACTTTTGAATGGCTTCTAAGATGATTAACAATATTTAAAAAAAAAAAAATTGCAATTGAAAGTATCCCTTGAAAATTGACTGTTTAGGGATTTCCTATTAACCAGCAATAAAAGACACCATGTAACGGTTCCGTTAAAGACAGGATTCTGTTATAGACAATTACTATTTTGATAAGTTGTGTTCTATCCATATGACATAAATAAGTATATTTATATAAAGACACAGAGCTTGTAAAAATGGAACCTGCCTATAACGGAATTCTGTCTTAAACAGAAATGTTCCATAGTGCTACGGGAAATAATACCATACAAATACACCTGATAACACGAAAACCTGTGTAAAACGAAATTTTTTCAGCATTATTTAAGATTTCATCTTGACAGGTTTTACTATATATATGTAACCTGAAGGAAAAATTCTGGATCCCCCCCCCCCAACGAAATCCTGGCTACGCCACTGAAAGACACCCTGTATACAATTACAAAACCTCTACAGATTCCTTTTACGTAGAAAAATTAGATGTTCTTCACATATATAATAGAATTAATGGATTATTCAAAAGAAATTACAATATACGTGAATTAAAATAGATCTAATTAATAGATCTAATTTCATAATATATATATAAATGCTCAACAGAACCTTTACTAAATCTGAAGTAACTTTTAAAATAATTTATTAAAGCCTTGTAATATCTTTGAAAAACATTGCAATTTATTTTAATCTTTGTTTATATATTTTTTTCATATTTTATAAATAAAATTATTTTATTTGCCTTATTTTTAGATCATTAATTTAAATCCTAATTTATTTTAATGTTCAGGACAAATAATTCACACAAACAGCGCAGTATTATATGTAAAAAGAATTTTATTTGATAAATATAAAAATATTAAAGCAAACAATATAAAATATATTTTTTTAAAAAATTAAGGAAAAAAAATCAAATTATCCTTTTAAACATGGAAAAAAAATTGCTTCGTTTTACCACAACAGTTATTTTAAAATAGTTAAATTCCGATTGTTTCCGAACTTCAGATTCATAAATTTCAAAACAAGCAGCTGCCGTTTTTTTCCCCTTTCACTTAAATTTAAAAACAAGCAGCCGCCGGGTTTTTTTTCGGTCCCTCATTTGTCGCCAAGTAAGCGATATATCGCCATATTAGGAACCTCGCTTCCGTTACGGCCGTAGTTCCCGCGTTATCCGCCGCAATCGCTACTGTCTATGAGTAATCCCATGTTAAAGAAATTGCCATTGTAGTGTATGAGAGTTGATTCTCTGAATAGATCTCCATACTCTGTGGTCTACACTGTAAAAAAAAAAGGACTAAAAAACGGAAATACCACTGGTAATCTAGACGCCAGTGCTATTTCCGTTTTTTTTACGGGAATTTTTCCCCATAAATTACAGATAACTTTTCGTTTTTCTGATTAAAAACGGAAAATTTTCTGTAATTTATGTGTAAAAATTTCCATAAAAAACGGAAATAGTACTGGCGTCTAGATTGCCAGTAGTATTTCCGTTTTTTAGTCCGTTTTTTTTACAGTGTACGGTCCATGTGATATGGTCACATACCCAGGAGCGCCGCTGTTGGCATGTTGTGCTGTTAGTAATGGCACCCGAGTCGGTATTCTGCTGCCATAGACCATTAAAGCCAAAATTCGCCGGAGTGTTCTGACGGACACGCCCGTCGGACGTCCCATATTCATTCCTGTGGTTATTTCACGTAGTGTTGCGTGCCTGTTCACACTGACAGGTCTACGCAGAAGTCGCTGGTCGCGGTCATTAAGTGCCGTCGGTTGACCACTGCGTTGTCCATGATGGGAGGTTATACCTGAATTTAGGTATTCTCGGTACACTCTTGACACTGTGGATATAGGAATATTGAATTCCGTACTAATTTCCGAAATGGAATGTCCCATGCGTCTAGCTCCAACTAGCATACCGCGTTCAAAATCCGTTAATTCTGTTCGTGTGGCCATAATTACATAATCAACCTTCGCACACGAAGCATTTGAACACAAATGAAAGTCCTGCCCAGGCACTGACCATTTATACAATTTGTAAGCGACACTACTGCCATCTATATATTTGTATATTGCCATCTCATGACATTTGTCACCTCATTGTATTAAATGTTTGTACACAATCTTTGCAAATAATTTGTGATTTATTCACATTCATTTATTTAAATTTTGATTATCTATGGTGTAATACTCCAAAATTGTTTATAAAAATATATTATGGATAATAATGTTGAAATACATTTGAACTATTTCTTTGAATGCTTTGTTGATTACTTGAATAGATCGTTTTAAGTATTTAGGATATAGAAAGTCATGTAAAATTAAATCGGGTTATCTCCGTTTAATAGCATAAAGACAAAATCAAAACAAAATATTTGGTATTCATTTCCGAAAAATGATAATAAGCACGGATAGATACTGAAATATATGCATATTACTTTGAAAATTTCATTCATTTTTAAGATTGTAAAATATGGATGACACAAAATTCTTAAATCACGTTTTTTAATGTGTAAAGAGATGTTCTGTGTTTGATTTAATTATGATAGGATCAAAATTACAGATTTGGGAAAGATTGTAAAATTTCTTGTTGTTCATAAAAATTTTGAAACATATTTATATATTTCATAGAACGTTTCATTTATCAAAAAAAAGAGAAAGTTTTAGTAGCTTCCAAGTTTTGAGCTTTTTCGTTACGACTACCGTAATTTCTGGCGTATAATCCGCGGATCAAACAATTCTGTTTGGACTCAGAAATTTTATTTAGTAATTGAAGCCAAATATTTGCCGCGATCTAAACAGTTACATTTTATTTTTAAAAATTTCTGGGTCGAAAAATGATTGTTTGATCCGCGGATTATACGCCGGAAATTACGGTATTTTCGAATACGAAAGATTGCTTTATTTAATCGCAGAAATTCTACGATAGGAGCAAAATAAGTATGTTGCTAAAATGTTGAAATGATCGAATGCTACCTGAACTTACGAACACATTTACGTTTAAACGAATAAAATCTTTTTTTTTTACTACATTATAAAATCAAAATTTTACTAAAAAATTCTGAATGGTAATTGGTAATTAATATTAACGCCTTATCATCGTACTAATACCCTTGTCCTTCAAAAGCCTTGTAGCATTAGAACGTGAAAACTGAGAAAATTCTAAAGCACGGAGGGCGGCAAAAAACACATGAAATGTAATGAGCTATCTTTATTTAATAATGATAGAATCGGAATAATAGATATTACAAAAATTCCTCGGAAATAAATATAGGCGTTCATAAAAAATTTGAAAGCTATGTAGAATTCATTGAATGTTTCATTTATATGTAGGGGAGGTAGGGGAGGTATGATACACTTTTGTTTTACTAATTTTTTACAACCCTTAGAAACCTGTTTTTAAAAAAAAATTTCGTGTTTTCTTATAAAGTGACCTTTTATTAATTTATTAAAAATATTGTGTATTTAAAAAATAATCATTCAAAAAATATATTCCAATTATTGTGAAGAGGTTACTACTGTATTAAATATCCCCATTGCTGTGGAGGATTGATACACTAGCAAGGGAGGTTTGATGCATTGTTATGTAAATTGAATTAAAAAAAAAATGCAGACAATTCAATTTATGTGTCATGCAATTTTTTATGATAAATCTTGAAATATTTAAGTAAAATTTAAAAAGAAATGACATTGACATATTTTGAAATGTTTTTTACAAAAATATTTAAACAATTGCTATTATTTAAACAATTCTATTAACACACTTTTTAGAAAATAAATAATGAAAGAAAACCCCTAGAGATCTAGCTGCAAGAAAAAATGAAGTGAACATTGCTGATTTGCAAACAATTTAACATAAATTTAGCACATTTAAGATTTCTTTAACCCTTTCAGGTCAAAGCATTTTCAATGCTAACGTGTTGAATAAATGAATGGCACCGGATTTACCAACAAATTTAATTGGAAATAAGAAAAGGGCTATATTTCACTTTCATATTAAATGGAAAATATTTTACAAAATGCTGGTACCAATGTGGCGTTTTGGAATTAAAATTAAGTGGCTTAATAAACATCCCACCACCCCTGAAATGGTTAAAAGAAAAACTAATAACTCTATCATTTTGGTAAGTAAAATCGGGTGAATTTAATGTTTTTTGAATTTGCCCTTCGTCAATTATAGAAACATCTTCCTTATTAGGCCATTTAAACTTTTTTCCTTCTACATGACGAGCAAAACGGACTAACCATCTATCACCGCACTGCTTTTCTATGTAACCTACATAATGTCTATGAATATTCTCTATGTTCTTTCTAGGCAATTTCAGTAGCTCTTGCTGTAAAACAATAATGAATATTACAGTCCTATATTAGTTTACAACTTTAAAAAAACTATTAAATTTCAAATATACAAGTGTATAATTTCTCCCCAGCACTAATGTATCATTTCACCCTATCATGCCTTATTGGATTTTCAACCACATTGAATAAATGCAGTTGCAAAATGCCAATCTGCTTTCTGCTAAAACTCACCCTAACAATATGCGTTACAAAAAAAAAAATTACAAAATATTATCTTCACAGTAATAAGAGTTATGAAAGAAAATGAATATTTAAAAAAAATTACATTGACATTCCAAAAGTCTTCAAAATTAAAAGAAAAAAAACGTTGTCAGTTCTTCACTACTAAGTCCAGCTAATGATGATCTCTGCTAATAAAAGAAGACTTTACATCTGTTACAATGGCTGTTAATGCCATTTGTTGAGAAAAATTGTCAATGTATCGACCCTCCCTATGTATCAAACCTCCCCTACCTCACCTATATATGATAATTAGGGCAAAGATACAGTTCTAGAATATTATTTTCTTAAAAGCACTATCGCATTAAAATTAGAAAATTGATTAATAATACGCGGATATTCTGAAATTTATGTAAACGCTTTTGAAGAAATTGCACTACAGAAGTAGTTTTTCTGGAATAAGTATATATTTATTAATCAAATTATTATTAAATTCATTGTTATATACAAAATATATATGCATATAAGTATTCAGAAATATACGTTAAAAATAATCCAAAGATTTTGATAAGAAATATTAAATGCTTGCATTCAAACAAGAATCATTAAGTCATACATATAACCGAAATAAAAAGTTCAGAATAACGTTTTTTTCTGTATACTTTTTTATTTCACGTGAAATACAGTCGCAATCTTTTATTACATATTAGAGTCGTTGCCACAAATGAAATAATGTAATAATGACGGTACATTGCTCCTACTTTTATGATACTTTCGCTACTCAACAAGATGCCTTGATTTTACTAATATAAATGTGAAACATCTGTAAATAAAATGTGAAATGCAGATGCAAAGACGTGAAAGATGGTTTTGAAATGAGAAAAGCTATTTGCACCTGATTGAAATCCAGCAACAAAATCAGGATTTTAAATCGATCAGTGTTATAAAGTCAAATAATAAAGTTAGCACAAAAAAAAAAAAAAAAAAAAAAAAAAAAACTATAATTTTTTTAATGAAAACTACTTGGCGGCCCAAGTTCCAATTCTGGTTCGAGCTTGGATTTTTGTTGTGGTCAGTGTTGCCAGACGAATACTAAAATTTTATTTTGAATACCACTATTTTCATGGCGAGTTAGTCGCCTTATTCATTTACAAAAATTTTGCGATTAAAGCAAGCTAATAATACCGTACGAAAATAGTGATATTCAAAATAAAATTTTAGTATTCGTCTGGCAACGCTGGTTGTGGTTCACAATCAGGGGTTGTACGCTTCTGGGAATTTTTCAGGACAAATATCAGCCTTTTTTAACCTAAAAATAAATCTAGGTTAAAAGCGCTAAATTTTGCCTTATTTAAGAATCGATTTTCTATATTGAAATACTGGTAGTGAAGAATTTCCCAGTCTTGAAATTTCGGAATAAGTGCGACCCCTGTTCACAATGCACCTAGATATCCCAGTGCACTTGTCTATCAAGTGAGCAAAAGAAAGTAACAAAAATCCCTGTCGGCTAGGCCTACATGCGCAGGTAGATTTCGAAGTTAAATGCTAATTTCAACAACAAAAACTAAATCATGATTAGAGATAAACCCACTTTAACAATTTTATCTGGCCGCTTTTGACGAGTTTTTATTTCACTTTTATATAAGAGATGGTTTTATGAGAATCATTTTAAATCGGTATTTAAAAAAAAATGCTTTTCCATTCTCAACAACTCGAAATTTTCTGGCACATTTCAGATTAATTTTTAAAAGAAAAAATATGAAACTTGCTGACGTGATTTTTGAAGACATTCATAAGCGACCAGTGTTTTTGTTTTTCGTTCAATTAATTAAAACTTCATTTATAAACAATTATTTTCTAAGTAGGACAATATTTTTCGTTTCCAACACAGTCGCTTTGGGAAATTCGGTTCAAAATGTGCACTTTGACGTCATTTTTTGAAATACATTCTGCCTGTATAAAAAATTCGACCATTACGGTACATTATATAGTTTCTGAATAAGAGAATCTACCAATTGGATGCGTTTGAGAGCAAATATGAATTTAAAAATGAATAAAAAAATAAGCAGTTTGGATTTGAATGCACCCTGAATGCGATGATTTTTTTCTTCTACCGATATGTATTTTTAAGTTGTTTTTGCTGTAAGAATTGGTAAAAAACGTATAAATATAAATATTGTAGATAATATTAAGAACATATATAATAAATTCATGCGGATTTTATATCTTATGAATTGACGAAGTCATGAATATTTTTCTTATTCAAACCCCCCCCCCCCCCCTTTTTTTTTAATTTTCGTTTTTAATTTTTTTTTTTTTTTTTTTTTTTTTTTTTTTTTTTTTTTTTGCGATACAAATTGGTCCTATCAAAAACTTGTCATTATAAAACTTGTAGATAATATTAAGAAGATTTATAATAAATTTAATTGGATTTAATATCTTGAGAATTGACAAAGTTATGAATTTTTTTCTACCAAAAACCCTATTTTTTGCACTCCTTGAGCCCCTTTTTTATTTTATCAAAAATCTATGATACATAAATTTTTGGCCCTATTTTTAGAAGTAATAAAAACTTTAAACTGATTTGATATGTACAAAAATTAAGAAGTTATGAGGTTTTTTCAGTTTTCACAAAACCCCTCCCTATTTCCATCCCCTTGGTCCGATTTTGGCCAGTAACGAACTTGACCGAGGTTTTGTGCATCAGTTTGGAAGAGATTTGTGCAGAATTACGGAAGTTATCGTGTCCATAAAAAAGTTATATATATATATATATACATACATATATATATATATATATATATATATATATATATATATATATATATATATATAAAGCTTTTTAATGAGGTTGGTTTTGGGTTTTAGAGATCATGATCGGTGTAGGTCCGCAAAAAATTTTCAGAAATTCCAACATAGGGGAGAATGTAATAGGTAGTATTTCATACGAAATCTACCTCAAAACTACCGGAAAAATATTGATAGTTTATTCCGACAACAGTCTTTGTTAACTCCAGATGAAACGTCTTTGAAAGTACTTTTCTGTTATGGTATTTTAAAAGATTATCCCAATAAAGGCTTTGCGTTTATTGGGATCTGCATGAGTTTACCTAATCATAAAAAAGCCCCATATCTCGCGGATTTTCTGATATGATATTATAACCTTCCAAAGTTTTATACTTCCTGCAATCAAGCAAGGACTTAAGTTGGTCTTCATTTTTAAAATACAGTTTAAAAAAGCACTAAGTCTCGTTTTTGTGTCTGGATGTTTGTTTAAAAAAACACAGTAAGACTCATTTTTTGTCTGATTGTTTGTTTAAAAAAAAACTAGTAAGACTCATTTTTTTGTCTGAATGTTTGTTCACAAAAAGCAGCAAGTCTCATTTTTTTTTTTTTTGTTTAAATGTTGAAATTAATTAAATGTTAAATTGATATTTGCAGAATTTCAATTGTTTGATTACTTTTGTTGCTGTAATGCAATCTTAAATTTGTATGTCACACACAGGAGACAGTCAATATTATCAGACCTACAGGTACTTTTTGATAAAATTTGTTTTTTGTTAATAGTTTATAGTGAAAAATATAAAATACACAATCTATGAAGTTAACATATGAGCGTTGGAGGGTTAATGGATTTAGGTAAAACAGAGAACGGTGTAATTCTAAGAAAATAACAGATGGGAGTGTTGATAAATGCATTCATGTTTTACTTTGAGATGAATTTACATACTTTCCTCTTTTCAAACTTCAGACGAATAATTATTGAAGAGAAGAAGCACACTTCTTTATCCCCATTGTCTTCTACATATGATAAAAAAAGAAGAATTATTGACACTGTGTGAAAATATTGCATCAAGATTAACTTTAAAATCTTTAAAAAAATGGACAATCATCAATGCATTAAATCCCTGCCTCCATTTTTATTAATGGATAAAGATCTTTTCTTAATGTTACAATTTATTTAATGAAAATATTGTTTTGTATTTTCTTTTTCGTATGGCATGGATAATTATTATGAATAAAAGTTTATAATTTTAATGTTACTTTGTGTCTTTAAAATCAAAAATTGACGTTTAGAAATAGGAAAAAGGAATATTTTTATGCGATTTAATTCAGAACCACGTTTAAAAAAAAATTATTCAACGTTTCACCAAAGCATGGTGCCAAATCATAACATGGTGGAAACTGGTGAAAACTTCTTCTAAATTTTGGTGCTGCGGTTGAACAAGAGACTGATAGAAATTTTACACATGGCTTTTTAAAGTGTGTCGCAACGTGACACAACCTGACATGACCTAATGAAATATTAATCCGAGAACTGGTAAAATATTGACCAATAAATAAACTTTTAAAATATTGAATCATAAAGCGGCTACAGTTATTACAGTTACCCATAAAAGAGCAAATCTGATTTGAACCACTGTTTAAAGTGAAATTTTACACAAAGCTTGAATTCAAATTTGAATCGAGATTCGAACCAGACATCTCTTGACTTGTAGCTAGCGTTTTGACTACTAGACAAGTAGGTAGATGTCATTAATATCTGAAACAGCATATTGAGAAGATATAAAATTATTTGTTCTGAGTTTTTCCTTCATATTTCCATATGATGTCGAAAATTTATAGCATTGTTGAAGTTTCACCATAAATGGGACTTTTGAAAAATTAAGTGAACCATGTTTTGGATTTTCTGCTTTTTGTACCATGAATTGATTCAATGTTATACGGAAATCTTTTTCAGTTCATTTCATGTGAAAATGAAAAACAAGCTAGACAAGCCCAAACGAATTTAAAGAATTTGTTTTTTGAACAAGAACGAGCAACAACAAATATATTTCTTCCTTAATAAATTTTCCAAAGAAAATATTTGTAATATGAATTAAAAATTATGCTTTCAGAAAAATTAAGAAGAAGACTAGAACACTTTTTCGTTTTAAAATTTAATGAAAAATTAAATTCTGGTATGATATTTCGGTATTGTTTTGCAAATATTTATTTCTCTAAATGTTTTACGGGCAGTTCAAAGTACGGATTTTTTAATTACGAGATGAACACACACCCTTCTAGTGAGACTTATTTAAATTTCTAAAACTTAGCAGCACGCTGTTTTACAAGAGTGAGTTTATAATTCACAATAAGAAATGCTTCATAAAATTACCGGCGTATTTATTTTTACAAATATTTTAGCGTTATTTTGCTTCTTAACACATTGCTGACGGCCAATTTTTATCAAATCTGAATTTTAAAACAATAGAAGCTCCTCCCTGTTCTGAAAATATTTTATAAGTTGGTGTTCTAGATAGGTTTCCCAAGTTTATGCATAAGTAAATATCTTTCAATGTACGAATTTAACCCATTACTGCCGAGTTTCTTTTGCAAATTTTTAATACCTAGTTACCAGTTGACACCAGTTTTCCCATACAGTGTTGCCAGCGGGTTACATTTTTTTAATTCGGATTTCTTGATAGGCACCACTGTTTTGAAACGGTAAAATTCACTTTGTTTTTGCCTCAATTATTACGTCATTAAATACGGCACATTTTACCATTTCGAAAAAGTAGTGTCAATCAAGAATCTGATTCTAAAAAAAAGTAGCCCATCTGGCAACACTGTTCCCATATTGTAATTTTAGCTTGTTTGAGATTAAGGAATATGAAAATTTCCTTACTAAAATACTGGTTTTCATGTTTAAAATTTTCGTATTACTTAAATGGCAGATATTCGTACCAACCGGCATTAATGGGTTAAAATAAAATGTCTTACAATCTAAAAAAATATTGACAACATGACATAAATATATTTTCTGTAAGGTAGGAGCCACGCCCTTAGTCAATCATGTTTTCTGAATGAAAACGAGAATTTTCGTTTCCCGTATTGAATGTGTTAAGGTCTCGATTTTGGTTGTATGTAAGTGGTATAACTGATGGATTACTCCCGCATTAACACTAATCCCATAACGGTAAAGTTTGAGGACGTTGCGTTGCATTGTAGCGACTTTATTATTAGAGCTATCAACCTCCGGATTTTCGAGTACCACAATTTTCGAATAACAGTTTGCTTTAAAAGTAGGTTAAAAATCAGCATTTGGAAGCAGTGGTTCTCAAAAAGTCAGAGGGTTGGAAATTCTGAATTAATGATCCGATTTATTATTCATGAAATAAAATTACAAAAATAGTAACTAGTCATATCTGAACAAGCAACGATAGATAAAGAATTTCTTCCTAAATGAATTTTCATAAATAAATATTTAAAACATACAAAAACAAAAAAAGAAAAAGAATCTTAAGTCAGGACTCAGGACTCTTAAGATTGGGAAAAATGAAAAAAAGACCATTTTCAACGTTTAATATCTGAAAATGTATATAATTTTAAAGCACAATTTTTATTGGGATGAAAGATTTAAGTATATTCTTTCATTTCATGTATTTAAAAAATTGAAAGATGCAGAATTCACCTTTACAGGGGGCTCCAAACAGTCAGACATTGGACGAGCAGAAAATTAGTATAACAGCTTACGCGCAGGACTACAAAATAAATTTTGCAACTAGAATAAAAATTTTGGTGCCTACTTATACTTCAGATTATAATAATTACCCTGAACTTAAATAAATTTGCATTTAAAGCATTTTTATATTTTTAATATAAAGTTGTATTTAGCTAATGGAAAATTTTGAAAATTTCGACAGTATAATCACCTAAAAATTTTTTTTTTTAACAAAAAAGGAAATTTTAGGTTTAGTTTATACAGATTAACATGAAATATATGTTGTGAAAATTTCATGAAAATATATTCAGACGTTTTTGAGATATCGTGCGGTTATGCCCAAATACGTCATTTGAAGAAAAACGACTTCAAAGTTTCGGAAATGCTGCTTTAACTATTGAGCGTATATAATTCTAAAAGCAATAAGTTCTGTTCTAATGGGAATTTCAAGGAAACAATTATATCAAAATGTCAGAATAGGTAGGAGTTTAACATCTAAAAAAATTAAATTTTGATAATTTTGAATCTTTAAGAGTCCTGTGATCCCTTAAAAAGAAGAAGGAAGATATTTAAGTAAGCAACTTAGAAAAAGCATGATGCATTTGAAAATCAGATTTCAGCAAATATCGTCCTTAGTCGAAACGTAGCACATTTAAAACTAGATTTCAGCAATTACCGTCTATAGCCGAGGTACTTGAACGCTTTTTTGTATCACTGTACATGATCTATAGATCTGTATATGCACTACATTGTTTTATAAAACTTAGCTTATGTATTACTCAGTCACCACAGATTACACCAATTGAGAGAAATGCCCTCGAATAATTGCTACAGTACTATAGAGGAGACTAGGGAGGGTTGACCAACTTTTTACAAAATGATTTTTTATTTTTTAAATATTGAACGTAGAATAAAGTTTTATATATCATTTTATTCGTTATACAATCAGTTATCAAAATAAAATTGCTATGTATGTGTAATATATAAGAAATTTAAAAAAAAGGTTGATTTTAATCATGAGAAAATAATGGATCAAGGCTCCCCACATATGGGAGGGTTGACCCACTATATGGGAGGTTTGACCCACTTTGTTTTATATATTGAAATATTTGTGAAGAGAAATAAAATCAGTTTAACACGTTCACGCCGGCGCTGTGGGTCACACTCGACTGTCTCAGAGCTGTCAAATCTCCGGCTTTTTGGATACCAGTAATTTAATACAGAAAATGTTTTTTTATTTAATTAGAACAAATGGACGATTTAAAGGAACACTATTTTCTCTAAAATAATAGTAGTATGCAAAAAGCCGGAGACTTGACAACTCTGAGTTCCAAGGCATTCGTCCTGGGATAATCCAGGACATTCGTCCTGGATTCAAAGACAGTTTTTATACCAAAGAAGAAGGGTGCTGCGGCTCCTGCTGACTTGCGGCCTATTTCCATCTCATCGGTCTTCCTGAGGCATTTCCACAGAATCATTAATAATAGGTTTATTGCACACGTTCCTTTCTCCTACCAGCAGTTCGGGTTCCAATCCGCGGACGGCATTGGTCGTGCCGCCGATGAACTTGAGTCAGTTTTCATGCACTTTAAAACAAAGTTTGACTCTTTATCTGCCGCTTTCATTGACCTCAGGAAGGCCTTTGACTCAATATCTTTTATGGCAATTTATTCTGCTCTTCAGAAGTTGGGTGTCCCCGAGTCCTTCCTTAATTACATCGAGTTTATTTACAGCCATGCCAGAACATTTCTTGTCTTTGACGGAAATGTTTCTGAGCCTATCAGTCCTGAGAGAGGTGTTCGCCAAGGTGACCCTCTCTCTTCAACAATCTTTTTGATTGTTCTTGATTTTGTTCTGAGGGCTCTCCCGGTCCGTCTTGGTGCGGTCCTGAGGGAGAACACTCGTATTTCTCACATTGCTTATGCAGACGACATCCTTCTGTTGGCTCGGGACACCAACTGTCTGCAAGAGCTTCTTAACATCTTGAATGCTCTCTTACCATCAACTGGGCTCGAAATAAATTGTGAAAAATCTTTTACTTTTACGTGGCTTTCAAATAAGAAGTCTAAGAAAGTCATTTTCGACAGTGAACAGAGGTTCTTTGTTGGTGCCACCCCTTTAAGATCCTTGGGGTGGGACGAGTCTTTTACATACCTTGGAGTAGCACTGACACCTAATGGGAGGATATTTTCAAATCCCCCAGTGGGTGAGGATCTTTCGATCCTCAAGCGTGCCCCTCTGAAGCCGCAACAGAAATTTTTCTGTTTGCGGAACATGCTACTGCCAAGGCATTACCACCAACTTGTATTGGGACGTTTTTATGCGGGTCGCCTGAAGAAGATAGATTTGAAGGTGCGCAGGTTTGTCAGGGAGCTGTTCCACCTGCCTCATGATGTCCCTTCAAGTGCTTTTCACGCTCGCGTGAAGGATGGCGGTATGGGCATCCCCTGTCTCAGGTGGACGGTCCCAGTGATGGGCCTGCGTCGTCTCTCAGCCCATCAGGAGAGAATCCTTCAGTTGACCGTGGCCCCAGATGGGTGCCGTTTAACATCTAAGGTCAAAATCGATTCTTTCTTCAGGCGAGACCTGCATCGCCGATGCGATGGTACTGGCCTGCGTCAAACCAGTGCCGTACCTGCCGCATCGGCCTGGTTCACTGACGGCTCCTCCCTTATGTCGGGCACGGAATTCATTAATGCTGTCAATATCAGATATAATACTCTTTATAGTAAGGCCCGTGCTGCCCGGGGACGAGATACTATGCATCTTTGTTCACGCGGTTGCCGGGTCCCGGAAACACTTAACCCTCTGTCTACCAGAAGGGTCCAATGGACCCGACATGTACATTCAAAATATTTATTCAAACCAAAAATTTCTTCAAAACAAACGAAATGTATAAATCAGACAATAATAAGTTAAATAAACAAATTAAATAGTTTTAAGTAAAAATTCTGGTGTAGAATGTTTTTATAAAACTTGAGTAAAATTTCCGGTAGTTCTAGGGTTAACCATATCGTACAACAGTGCTACTCGACTCATGGAGCGAGAATCAAGCGTCACAATGCTGTTTGTCAGTATCTTACCCGCTCTCTTGAGCAAAAAGGGTATCTGGTCAACCAAGAGCCCATTTTCCGGTTGCCCGACGGGAGGAAGCTAAAGCCTGATTTAGTTGCCTATTGCAACGACCATACCTTGGTGATCGACGCTCAAATTATAAATGACCAGTTTTCTCTCACCGCGGCTCACGAGGCCAAAGTGGAGAAATACTCGGTCTTGAGGTCGCAGCTACAACCCTTGCGGCCCAACGGGGTCTTCTTCACGAGTTTAACACTTAACTGGAGAGGTGCTGCCAGTTTGGATTCCTTTAAATTCTTCACGTCGTTCCATCTTCTCCGGCGTACAGAGTGGAAGGTTCTAGCAGCCAGAAGCTTTCGATGGACGTTTTACAGCTGGAGGTCTTTCCATGGAATGAACACTGCTCTTCAGCGGGGGATGACCTGCCCGGCTACGAGAAGGGTCCCATGATTCTTTGTTTGTGTTGTGGGGAGAGCACTGCCCCATTGTAAGTGTGCTTATGTAATTTAGATGTGTTTACGCGATCTTGTTCTGTAAATACTTAATAAATTATTTTATAGCGAGGAATGAGGCTATCTTTGAAACAGTCGATGTGCTTTTTGCCAACATTCTGTATAAATTGTACTTTCGTATTTTTATTGCTGCAAACACAGTAAAGGATATGAGATAAATGTTGGATTTTTCTTATGTGTTCATTATGATCTTAGAATACAATTTGACTAGCTATTTTTGTGAACGGCGTATGTATTTGATTTAACAGTTGAATTACTCGGTGGTACTAATAAGTACCGTCAGTACACTGGGTTTTGGCGAAAAACTTCTTGTTTACTTCTCGTCTGTGTAGTTATCCATCGTTTTCATCTACTTTAATATGTAATTACTAAAATGTAGTGTAGTAATAATTTTCCTAGTATTTCTTTTCTGTTTCATTGTTATTTCTTATAGGAAATTGAAAAAGTTGTGGCACTGGCTCTTTTTTGCTGTGCTAGAAATGGCATATGTAAATTTATATATTGCATATGTGGAGATGCGAGAGAACGTGTTGTCCTTGGAATATAGACGTCGCATAACTAAAGGGCTGCTAGCAAATTCGAAAATTAAAAAATATAGTTTTTTTTAACCCTTTCTGGGGCAAAGTATTTTCAATACTACCCAGGTCAAAATTCTTGCTGGTACCAGCATCAATATGCTAGTTATTGCTATGTATTGCTTTGTCTGCTAGATTTTCATGCTATTATATGCTTTTTTATGCTTTCCAGCATAATATGCTATGCAGCCAGCTTAGGGAGAAATAGCATGACAAGCTATGTACAAGCATTTTTTGTGCTCATTTGCTGTTTAAGCTTCTGTCAAAGCATGGGGAGGTAGGTACATTTACGTGCTATTATATGCTTTTTTATGCTTGACAGCATAATATGCTATGAAACTAGCTTTGACAGAAAACAGCATGACGTACTATCTGCGACTAAGATGTGCTAATTTGCTACACAAGTCTGTTCCCAGTAATGGTGAGGTAGGTACTTCAGTGAAGCATTGTGTGCTTGTTAATGCTTGCAAGCATGAAATGTTTATTCATTTGTTTTTGTTTTTTTTAGTTACTCGAAAAGTATAAATTTGACTATGTTTTTGAAAATAGAATAAAAGGAAATTTTAATTATAAATTAAATTTTCAAATCCGGGGAGAGACAATAGCTCTCTTCCACCTCCGTCCATCCCCCCCCCCCCTAACTGAAAATTCTTACTTTCTCTTTTATTTTAAGCTAAGAGAAAAGATTAAATTTCAATTTGTTTTTCAAAATCGGAGAAAAAAATTAGTTAAATTTCAAATTCGAGGGAGGATTAATGGATCACCTAAGCCCTCTTTCCTTAACGGAATATTAAGGAGTTTGCGTTATGGAGGTTTGACTGTACATTGCAATTTAAGCAAGATGTAAAATATTGCAAGATGTAAAATATAACTTCTATTTTTTTAATTAACTTCTATGGGGGTGGATTAAATTCTGTGAGGGATTTAACTTCTATGAGAGTCTTCTAGGGGAGCCCCCCCCCCCTCGCCTGTAAAATACGTTTTTTCTTCTGTTTCTTAGAATTTAAATATTCTAACATACTCGAAAAAAAAATGCAGTATGTCTTTAAAAAACGGAGAAAAGGAAAATTTTGTTCATTAAGATCTAAAATCCGCTGGATGGGGCTAGCCCTCGCCTGAATTCAATACTGTCTTAAACCACCCATTTGAGATTAGATTTTAACACCTAAACATCAAAAGAAACAGGACTAAAAATTAATTTCCAAAGCGGATATAGAAGAGTAACCCAACCCCTCCCCGCAACGGAAAATTTTAAGTTGATCTTCCTCTTCCTGTTAAATCATTTTAAGTTACCTGTAAATTATAAATTTTTTATATCTTTAAAAGTGGGCGAAAAATAAAATTTTGTTTATTAAATTTCAAAAGCTGGGAGGGGGAGGGCTGTGTCATCGCAACCTGAATTAAACACTGCCCCTCTAACACGTTTGAGATAATTTTTTAACACATAAAAAAAAATAATTTCCATGGTAGAATTAAAGGGAAAAAGCACGCCCCTCCCCTGAATTGGGAGAAAATTCATAGCTACACTTTCTCTTAGTATTTAATTCTTTTAAGTTTTTCGAAAACATTAAATTTACTGTGTTTATTAAAATCAGAGAAAAAATATTAGTTTGTTAAATTTCAAAATCCTGGGGCGGTAGATTTCCTTTTCGAACACTACAACGTAAATTTAACACTGCCTTCGTCCTCACGTTTTAGATAAAATTTTAACACATAAATCTAAAAAAAAAAAAACTGAAAATTAATTTCTATAAAGGATTTATTAGGAAAAAGTGCACCCCCCGGTATAGATAAAATTTTAACACATAAATCTAAACAAAAAACTGAAAATTAATTTCCATGAAGGATTTTTGGGAAAAAGCGCCTCCCCTCCTCTCCCCCATCGTGAAATTCTTCGCTGTTCTTACTCTTAGTGTTTAATTATTTTAATTATCCAAAAAAAAAAAAATCCATGCTTTTCAAAAAGATAATTTAGTTAGTTAAATTTCAAAATTCAAGGAACATTGTTTCATTTAAGAAATAAGTTCATAACAATCGAATTGAAAATATGTACAATTAACCCCACCCCCTCCAATAAGGACTAAAGTTTTAAAATCTTAACCCCCACCTGAAATTCATAAATTCGATCCTAAATACACTTCAAAATCTTTTGTTTTTCTGTAACAAATAATTATGACCATATTCGAACCATTCATTAAGCAAAGAAAATTCCACTAATGAATTATATTAATAAAGCCATATTCTAATTATCCATTAAACATAGAAAAAACCCTAATAATAAATTAACCTTATTAATTGAAATTTGGAGGATAACAGCATCGATAAATTCACCCTCTTTCTTATAAAAATATCAACACACAGCAGAATAAACTCATCGCCCATTACCCGTATTTAAAATCGTTTACAAACACGACCCCAGTAGAGAAATCAGTAGAGCATTCTGTTCCCAAACCGGAGGTAGTGCGTTCAATCCTTCTCAGAGGAAAAGAAAATCCGACTTAAATTTCCCCTTCTAAAAAATGAGGTACGTCAGAAATTCTCCAAAGATGGCGGCACCAGCGTCTTTTTTTTTTTTTTTTTCAAACTGGGAGAATAGCAAAAAATAAAAGCGGGTGATGCTAGGAAATTAATGCTAGAATAGCAAAAATTAAAAGCAAGGGATGCTAGAGAAGTAATGCCAGCATAGCAAAAATTAAAAGCAAGTGATGCTAGAAAATTAAAAACAACTGATGGTCGAAATGTATTGCTAGAATAGCAACAAAAAAAGTATCTGTTGCTTGTGAATTACTGCTAGAATAGCAGAAATTACAAGCAAGTGCAGGTCTAGGCCACCAACATATTCAAGCAACACAAGCTAGATTATGTATGTTGGCCAAGCAGTAAAATGTTCCAATACACACCATGACTTGCTGGTAATTATGGTGGAACCAGCAAATGTGTTATGGTAGTTTATGCTATTTTACTTTGCTGGGATACAGCATTTAATGCTTGTCTAGCAAACAAATACCAGCAGGAATTTCGACCTGGGTAAAGTGTAGGAATAAATGATTTGCACAGGTATTTGCCAAAGAATTTGTTTACAAGTAGGAAAAAGGCTATATTTCACATACTTATTAAATCGAAAATATTTTACCACAATTCTGGTGCCATTTGAAATACCTTGTGGGTTTTCTGTTACGATATTTTAGTCATAGTGTACTGACGTCTGACGGTACTTAAAAGCACCACTTTAATTAATTACCTCTAAGGAATTAAATTTCTCACGGGTGAGTAATTTTTTATGTTTATTCTTTAATTTTCATTGTAGTAACAGTAAAAAAAAAAAAAAAAAAAAAAAAAAAAAAAAAAATGCAGTTGATCATAATGCAGTAGATAAAGGGTTAAACTAAAATTTAATTCAGGAAAAAAGGCATAACACAACTTGAAGCGTTCTTTCAAAAATTATCATCCATATATGCAATGTAGCTTATTAAGTAGCCGTTTTCAAGTTATCAAGTTAGTATATGAATTGTATGAAAAACTGCATAAAAAATCCTTCAAGCTTGTTCACACAGAGTAATTCTTGAGAATTATATAGCGTAGTCCTATATATGATCTATAAAATTTACACGCACCACGTTGTATGAATAAATATAGTTAAATTTAAAAACACATACCACAACTGAAAATGCACTTCCATTTATCGCTCATAGAATGTCGCTGAAATGTTTAGCTTGTCCTGTGAATGAAGTATCACTGTTATTTACTTTATATTCTACAATATACATTTTGTAATGTATCTCAACAAGGTACATAAATTTCATTGTGTTTAAAAGAGTGCAACACGATTAAAATATGCTGCAAACAATTTTCCCCCATAGACCATTGTGCAACTGAATTATTTTATCTGAACCTGTAAATGAATTAAAAATACTTTGCTCTACATCTTCAAAAGAAAGCATGTTTTAGTGCACCACAGAAATGCAGATCAATTCCAGTACTTTTGAAATAGTGTAACATCAATAACATGCACAAAAAGTGATTTTTATCCATAGAACATAATGTAACAAAATTCTTTCCAATGACCTTGGAAACAAACATTAGATTCTACAAACTTCTTTTTCAAAAACCATGCCATAGTAAGCCACAATTGCATAACAATTCGAGTATATTAAAAAGTGTTAGATCCCAGCCAGACGGCAGGCAGCCAAACAAAAGTAAAAAAAAAAAACTTTCAACAATGTTAGAAATAATTAAAAACTAGCAAATCTGCAGATCAGGATCCTCAACGTCAGCTTTGAAAATCATTGTTTTTAACTCTCACTTTTCATAATATTTAACATCCTACAATTAGCAATTTAAATTTTAAAAATTACATACATATTTATGAGTATGTAAAATTCTTCGAATGTTCCAGAAATTAGAATCGTGAAATTAACCCTAGAACTACCGGAAATTTTACTCAAGTTTTATAAAAACATTCTACACCAGAATTTTTACTTAAAACTATTTAACTTGTTTATTTAACTTATTATTGTCTGATTTATACATTTAGTTTGTTTTGAAGAAATTTCTGGTTTCAATAAATATTTTGAATGTACATGTCGGGTCCAATGGACCCGTCTGGTAGACGGAAGGTTAAACACGGTGATACGCAATGATAGTCTGAAAACTGGATGGGCTACTTTTTTAAATAAAAAAGTACATTTCTTCAGGGTGGGGGGGGGGGGGGTTCTGAACAATCCGTAGCGCTGCCATCGAAATGTTCAAGGCCTGAGGACACGAGTTGTGAAGTCATCACTAATCGACCGACTTGTCACTAGAGTTGGAATTCACACCGGAAAATTTTGAATAGCAATTTTCCTTTATTTTATTTGTTGAATCAATCATCTTATAAAACAGTAATAACTATTTAAACTTACTGGTGAGAATTTGGAATCCCTCAATAAAAAATCAGCCAGATGCGGCAACATGGTGGCATTCAGCATCTGGCTGAATTTTTATTGAGGGAATCCAAATTCTCACCACTAAGTTTAAATAGTTATTATTGTTTTGTATGGTGATAGATATTCCATAAATAAAAATAAAAGAAAACTGCTATTCAAATTTTTCTGGTGTGATTTCCAACACTAGTGAGAAGTCGGTCGATTAGTGATGACGTCACAATTCGTGTCCCCTGGCCTTGAGTATTTCGATGACAGCGTCCGTAGTCATTTTAAATTTTCATTCGTAATTTCCTATTGATTGTGCGAATGATTATAGTATATGCATAGCTGCCAACTTGTACGGATTTTTCCCACCACTAAAATTTAGTAGAAAATTTTATCAAAAACAATCGCCGAAATCTGGCTTTTACTAACGATGAAACAATACAAAAATTTCTGCTAAATTTTAGTGGTAGCAAAAATCCGTACAAGTTGGCAGCTATGTATATGGTAGATTTCGTTTTACACTGAGATTTTATTAGGATAAACAATAGTTTGAAAATGGATTTTACTTTATCCTAATATCTAAATAGCAATATTTACTTATCTGCCAACTACAAAACACCTGCATCTGATGGATAAGTTAAATAAAATCTCCTGAACGAAAGAAGCTTATAAAAATGTAAAATTAATCTACGATATCAAATAAATCTAACTTAAAAATCTAATGTTTTTACAATTTCTGCTTTGGAAAAACAATTTGTATGGTTATTTTATAATATTTAGATGCAAGTTCTTATCTAAATACATCCTAAGCTACTCGATAGCAATATCATACTAAAATCACCCCAAAATAGGCACATTAGGAGATATAATAACCCTTAACGGTCGAAGTACTCCTTCTAGGCACAGGCATCTCTTACACGAATTTATTCGGTTGGCACCACCTTTTTTTAAGAAACATTTTTACTTGTACTTTGACAACATGTGCAAGAGAAATTTACTAAAAAATGTACTTTTAAAATATACCGGTGCGAACAGAATCACGCATATAAAGCTTGGGCGGCTATTGGCCGACACCTGACCGCAAAGGGGTAAACCTATTCTGTCCCTAGTCATAATCATGTCAACCAGTGTTGCCAGATTGGAGACTTTTTTGTCCCCAGATTGTTGATTGTCACCGCTTTTTTGAAATAGAAATATTCGGCCTATTTAAAAATAGATTAAAACTTCTGAACAATAAGGTGAATTGTACTATTTAAAAAAAAGTGGTGACAGTCAAATAATCTGAATTAAAAAGGTCCGCAATCTGGCAACACTGATGTCAACTGCCAATTGACTAAATAGCAAACTTGATTTTGTGCTACAAAGATTTTTTTTGTGAAAGTCTTTTAATGGTATCCACATTTAATTTTAACTGTAATGTTACTAACATCGTTCATATTTGATGCAAACCTATATCGCAGTCCATATTACGAAAGATAACTAACCTTTTATTTTTTCCCCAGCTACACTTTCTGTTCTCTTCTCTCGTATCCCGGATCATTTGGATGATTTTCTTTTAGGTTATGAAATACAATATTGCGCAGTAACTGATGCACGAAAAAGAGAAAAAATGAAATACGAGTATGTTTCATGGATAAATTTATTTTATTTTTATATTATTCGAACAAATGTATAAAATCCTATCAAATGTTATATACTTAATTTACCAAAATCTGACAAATGTATTAACAAAATTTTCAATTAACCCCTTAATCGTCGCGCCTGATAAGTATCGAAAACTTTTTTAAAATTCAGATTGTGTGATTGCCACCACTATTTTCAAGTTGAAATATACTCTTTATTTAATAGCAGATAAAATGTCAAGAGAATAAAGCCAATTGCATTATTTAAAAAAACTGGTGGGAATAAAACAATCTAAATAAAAGAAAAGAAGCCTACATTGCCGGGCGCGACGCGCGAGTCAGGTCACGGGCGCGACGACTAATCAGAAAAATTTTAGACTTCTATTGAAAAATTTCGGCATCAATAATTTACCATTTAAATTCATCAATCAATTGCGCCATTTTGTTTTCAACAAATGGAATGTTTGAAAATCGTCTGATTGCCATAGGAAAGCATTATGCCATGAAAATAAATTTTCTATATTTGTCTGAAAATGAATCAAATTTAACCAAAAACTTTACTGTTAAATCCGTGTACCTTGCTAAAAAACCTACAAAATATAGACTTAATCGGAGGTTTTTTGCGGCAGTTATCGCGGAAGTAACAAACAGACAGACTAACAGACAAACGGAAATCAAAAACTTTTCGTCTCTCCACAGTGAGCCTCCACTGATGCTTCGGTAATTATACTTATGCATTTAACCCTTTGTTGCATACTGTCCACTACAGTGGACAAAATTTCCAATTTTTCCTTATCCTACCTCTATCATTCGCAGTTCCTATTTAAAGCTTATGCTATTTTTTGACATTCATGCTTTCAGGGAAAAAATCGAGATGGTATCACAAGACGGTTAACATACTTATTGAGATAGAATTAATATGGATGTTCCACCAGAAAGCCGGTAAATTGTTCAGCATGAACTAAAATGCTTCTAAACCTGTAATAATATTGTTTAAATGATGCTTTGTTCATTAATTATTGTTTTTAGATGTCTTGGCCTAATAGACAATTAAAAAACAAGTATAAAAATACTTTTCTTGGTTATTTTATGGAAGGTTTTACATAATGTCCACTATAGTGGACGTCATGAGTGTGAACAGTAAAAATTTAAAAATATAATTTTGACTGGTTTGTGATTTTAATATTATGCAGGCATATTTTATATAAATTTTCATCTGTTTCACATTTTAAAAAGCCATAATTGCCTGATTTCATTTATTTATGCAATTTATTAGTTTAAAAATATCGCATATATGTTCTTTTTCAAATAGATCTGTATGACAATATTGAAAAACAATAAAATAACAATAAACAACTTAAAAATTGATATCCATGGAACATCTTTTTTTGAAATATTTGTAAATATTTTAAACGAAAACGTATTTGTATTAAAGAAATTTCGTTGTTGTTCATATGAAAACTTTTTATTTATGGGTTGTTTATATTGCAGGAGAAAGCGAAAGAAAAGGGAATACTCGACCCAAAAGCAAATAGAAAAACTTATGAATGAAGTTTCACATCAGGTAGTAAAGATGAATTACTGGACTCCGATGCTGATGATGAAGATTAACTTCTGAAATCCCAGAATGGGAATGAGAACAAAACAATACATTGAAACTGACCAGCCAGTTCCGATTGAAGCTTATAACCAAAATATGGGAGGAGTAGATAAATGTGACATGTTGTTGGCATTACACAGAACTCACCTCAAAACCAAGAAGTGGTATAAAATAATTATATTCTATTTAATTGATGTAGCTGTTGTCAATGCGTGTCTTTTATACAGAAGCTTGTTTCCAAATTGCGACATAAATTTTGGAAAATGTAAACTGGCTGTAGCAAGTGGACTCATTCAGTCAGTGACACGACAATCTGGAGAACCTCATTTGATTCCAGACGCTGAAGAATGTGATGTGCTGGAAGACAATTGCCATTAAGAGCAAATTCTGTACACAAGGACACTAGATATAAAAAGGTGGAACTCTTTCCTCGTCAAACATCCCAAAGTGCACAACGATGCAAGATGGAACTACATAAAAGGTAGTCAACATATTCATGTGTAAAATGTAATAATTACCTTTGGATCAATGCAAAAACTGATTGTTTTTACAAATTTCACAAACAATGAATGTTCTTATTTTAACCACAATTATTTTTAGAATACGATAATATTCTAGAAGAAAACTATCATAAATATTATTTTCCTAACAGCACTACATTCCAAGTCTGTGTTCATAGAGTCTACTATAGTGGAAAAGCTGTAACTCAAATAATAAAAAATTATTACACATAAAATAATTTTTTTCTCATTCAGCATGATCCTTTTAATAGGATAATACTAAATTTAACGTTGGGAATTTGCCAGTTTTAGAGTATGCAACAAAGAGTTAACAAGATTAACCCATTTGTGCCTGAATTTTTATTTTCAAATTTGTTGGTAAAATCTCTTTAAAATGTTACAAAATGAGCTGGAAAAATACTATAAAAAATTACATTAAACATTTTTTGTATTTATTTGATAAAATCTAAACGTACTAAATATGGGAATATGCGTAATATTTGTAATAATATAATAAGCATAATTATATGTTTTGACTATATTTACATACAATAAACTTTTAAATTGTACATTATACATTGTAATTTGTATTTTTATGGATTACTAAAAAAATGTATGTATTTCTTTAATAATAATGTATAATATTTCTTTATATACACTAATACATTATAAGTATAAGTAATAATACTATTATTACTTGTAATAATACTAATATTAGTAATAATACTAATAAATTATAAGTATTAGTAATTATAAACTACGAATAATTGTATTTAAGGCATACAAACAATTTGTTTCATAATCATCTCGAAAAGTACTTTACATAAATAACTGTCCCCTAAATGGCTAATAGAAATATGTCCCCAATCGTGCCTTGCGCCCTATACTTTGTACATTACAAAAATGCATAAAAAATAGGCTTGAACACATAATTTCACAAATTTTAAAAAATACGTATTTCAAAGACGTCTATAAGCAAAGATTACGACTTAAATATTTAAATAATTGGTTGAATAAAAATAAACTAAGTTTTTACATTTTGCCATCTGGCAACAAAAAATCTATAAGCTCCAAATAAAGCCTCCATTTTAAGCAAATAAGTATCCATGTTATGCTACCATCTTTCGGTAACAAATAAAGACATTTATGGATAATCGTTTTATACAACTTTCATGTTATAAAGAAAAAGAAAATTATACAAATTCATTAAAATTCGAAGCGCCCCAAAAATGGGACGCTAGGCATAAATTGATTAAGAAGATTACATTAGAATATATATATTTTTAAATTTTACTGAAAAATAAAACTCTCTTGTGCAGTGTTGCCAGCGGGCTACTTTTTATTAATTCAGATTTCTTGATCGCCACAACTTTTTTGAAATGGTAAAATTACCTTTGTCTTATCTTTGTCTAAACTTTGTCTAAAACGCCTTAATCAATAGTCATTAAATATGGCGCATTTTACCGTTTCAAAAAAGTGGTGCTAATCAAGAATCGGAATTTAAAAAAAGCAGCCCATCTGGCAACACTGCTCTTGTGATCCTTCTGTATCGCTCTTAATTTTCCAAAAACATATTTCGCGTAAAGTTTTATACATATTTTAAAGTACAGTCAAGATGGCTTTCTAAGGAGGCTGTCACCACTTTTTTAGACTGAAAAATTTCTATTTCATACTTAAATAGCAGAATTTGTAAACGCCTCGCGCAATCGTTGAATTTCTAATCTTTCTTTTCTGCGATAATATAGCACGAAAAAGAAATTCTCATCAAAAATTCTGGTAGAAATATATGCAACCTGAGTAGTGTTTTTGGGTGCGTTCGTATTTATATAAATACCTAGCATCTATAGTCGTCGCCTGGTTCGTCCGTCTGTTCGTCTGTTCGTCTGCCCTCATAAAACAGCGCAAAAAATACAGAACAGAAATTTAATATATATAATCGTTTCAGATTTTTGTCGGGTCATTTCAAATTTTATGAAAACTGAATCAAAACTTTAAAAGATATTCATAAATTTTTCTTCATTCTATTAAATCCTGTCATACGTAATTAATTCAGTGATATCCCATGATTGGTAATGATTCTAGGTTGCCATGGTAACAACATTTTATTTAAGATGGAGCCATATTATTTCCGCATTACTGAATTTAATATATATATATATTATAATCGTAATAAATTTTTGTATTCAGGCTTTTTTGAATAAGAGTGCAACATGTATTGCACCAAGATCTGATTATTTATAACACTTGTTATAGTACGAACACACCTTATTTGCCACGTTTCACGTAAAATTTCCGACTAGTTAAAAATTTAGATAAGAAAAAGAAGCTCTTTATCGTGATATTTACTTTAAAGTTGTAAAATATAGCAACACTCTTGTGAACAACGTCTTTTACAAGACCGACTGTTTATTGCCCCCACACTAAAAAAAATTGCTCCTTAAAGCCATTGCTTGTTTAATTTTACATAATAGTTACTTTAATTTTCCATTGTTAGTGATCAGATTTATTATTCATGGAATGAAATTGACTAAAAACGATTCTCGATGTTTTATGACAGTAAATATAGTCAACCAAATTTAGAATCAGCTAATTTCGTATATTCATATGAATTCCCATTTTTTATATAATTTTAAAATACAACAATTGTGATATTTGTTTATTAAAGTTGTTGTTGCATTTGAAATTTAAAAAAAAGAGAGGGAAAAATACTTTAAACTGAATATATAATATATTTTAATTTTAAAAGGGATTCATTTAAATTTTTAATTTTCTGTTTCATATTTTATGAAGTTATATATAAGGGATTCAGCGCCTTTCTATGTTAAATTTCCAAATACCGCTCCTCAAAATATTTTATTTATGTAAGATATAAATATTTCACGTTTAATATATATTTAATATTGCTCTTTCTCTTCACTTACCCTAGTATAATTTCGTGATTTTAATTTATTAAAAAATATACATACGTCTAGACATCTAATTTAGAAGCGCATTGCATTTAAAACATTTAAAATTCATGAAGTAGTATTTCAAGTTAGTCTAATTGGTTTCGATTTCCTTATTTACAATATGGCTAAACAGCCAATATCAGTTAATAATAATAAGTGTATCTGATAACAAAATTTCCTAAAATTATTTCTACGTCTGGGAATTGTTGCATTAGTAAAATATATTTAAAATATCTGTAGATTGCTATTAGTTTAAAATCATTACTTTATGCGATAAAAGAATTTGAAATTGGTTCCTATATATTTATACGCAATATTTTATCTCAGCGAAATACCTGTTAAATTTATGAGTGAAATATGGTAAGACCACTCTTTGAAGGTCATTAACAATTTCATGCGTGAATATTTATGAATGAACTACAAACATATATATATATATTAAATAATTTAAAATATATAATTAAAAACAAACGTTTTTTCTTCATTCTTTTAAGATAAAAATTAAACGGCTCTGATGAGCGTTTACAATCACAAAAATATATTATTGATAAGATTTAAGTAGTCTTTTGAGATAATTTTAATTTTGAACCTTAAAACAAAGTAAAAAGTTGAAAAATATTTTTGGTCATGTTTTGATTGAACAGTAAGAATTCTTTGAGAAAATCATCCCTTGTGCAATAAAAAGATAATAATTGTCTGAGACAGATCTTCCATATGAGCATACGAAAACATGGCTGCCACAGGCGACTATTTTTTAATTGTACAGATGAAGATTGGTCTATATTTAAATATTGTAAGAATAAATACAACAATTTAAACAATATTCTAAAGTAGTGAAACTGGGTAAAATCAAATAACGAATACAATGATAAAATTTCTGTGCTTTATTCACAAAGATTAGAGTTCTTCTAGAATTAGCTCTATAATTTGTCGCCAGCTAGAAACAGTTAGTAGTGATTTAAATACTAGTACATCACGTTTATCCTCCTTTTAACCCCTTGGGTGGCGGTGGATATATTTTATCCCACCTACGATTAATGAAGATTTGCACCAGAAAAATTTTAACCTTTTCAGGGCCAAGGTACTTTTATTCGGAAAATCCTGAAATCAGTGAATGACACCGGAATTTACAAACAATTTTATTTCAAAATAAGCAACAGCTTTTGTTCACGCACTTAATAAAGGGAAATTTTTCATTCCAATATTCTGGTGCCAATGTGACATTTAGGGATTAAAATTAGGTGGTCCAAAAATGAACCACCGCCCTTGAAGGACTTAATAAATTTTACTTTTCAAACTTAGGTGGAAAATAGTCGTAAAAGTGCTTTTCGTTATTTTGCAATAAAATATTTTGAAGATTCCGGTGGGAATTCAACACCACAGAAGCACAATTACTTGCCACTCAAAGGGTTAACGAAGTTGTAGCTATCTGTGACACCGTTGATACTTTGCCCTTTTCTTTATTCAGAAATTCCGAATTCATACCGGAAATTCCGAAAAAAGAATTTTTACTTTATGGAATCACGAAATATCTGTAATCAAATAAAGTAAAAAAATCGGATTCGATATTTCTGGCGTGAATTCGGAATTTTCGAATAAAAATGGAGGCCAAAACTGGCAACCCTGGTTTGTCATCAAAGAGATTCCTGGTGAATTGAACTTGATTCTACTTCTGATCGTGAAATCACGATATAGAAAAATATTCAATAAAACAATTTTTATTTTATGTCTCATTTTTATCTGTAGTTTGACAATTTCTGGTTTCGAGTTTCTATTCTAGGATTTTGGCCATGCGAATGTGACAGCATTATTTCTGCTGCGTGAAACCGATATCTTTCGTTCTGTCTTCGCTTTGACTCTTTCTTCACCAATTTAACTATTATTTTTCTATTTGCAAAATGTTCTTAATATGTTTTTAAGATCAAGAACAAAAGACGTTTTTGCTTTGAATTGGACAACAAAGATTTTTTTTTTTATTGGGTCGTTCGGAAAGTCGTGTCCGTTTGGGAAAATCTATTCGTACCGAAAAATTCTGCCCGGTAATTATTAGACATTAGATATCGAAATCAATGTGTAATAATTAAATTATAGAATTTTCCGGTACGAATTGATTTTCAAAAACGGGCACGACTTTCCGAACGACCCAATAGTAATTGGGTCATTTTCAAAATCTGCCCATGTTTTGGAATAGTCAAATCAAATTTTTAGAAATAATGAGAAAGTTTTAATATTTTGTAAATAATTACCTTACTTCAAAAATATTAATGTAAAACCATCAGCAGAGACAAAAATTACTAATTTAACATTTTTAAACTAATTTTTAATTTTTAATTAACTTGGTAATGAGATAAGTGAGCACGGTAATGACATCTACGGAGATGTCAAATTAAGTAAAATACTTTTATTTTTCCCCAGGCATAAATGGCAGCCATTATATCTTCTGGTCCGTACAATAATTTTCTATTTCTTGTATGATAAAAGCAGATTAATAAATAAAAGTTCATTTAATTATCAATTAGAAGTGGGTACGGTAATGACGTACAAAAAAAAAAAAAATACTCACCAAAGTCTTTGCTTGTTTTATTGAAACTATAAAACTATTTACTCTATTCACCTAAACCCGATAACAAGTTGACTTTTAAGGAGTATTTATGCCTTGATAAAAAGGCTTGTGCTGCCCTCTAAAAAATTCCAGATGAACTTTTTGTCAGAAGCATGGCAATGACACTCTTTCTTAGGACACGGTTTAAAATAATTATTAAGAATTATAGATAAGTTTAATGAATGAAAATAAATAGTTTTTAATTAGTAACATCTTAATAAATAAAAATGTATTAAAAAAATTATAACCATCTGTTTTAACACGTTCACGCCGGCGCGGTGGGTCACACTCGACTGTCTCGGAGCTGCCAAGTCTACGGCTTTTTGGATACCAGTATTTTAATACAGAAAATGTTGTTTTATTTAATGAGAACAATTGGGAGATTTAAAGGAACACCATTTTCTCTAAAATAATAGTGGTGTGCAAAAAGCCGGAGACTTGACATCTCTGAGACAGTCGAGTGTGACCCACCGCGCCGGCCTGAACGTGTTAAATAGAATTTAGTCAAATTTTCTCCTAATAAATTGCTTGTTGTGACAACCTATGGTAATGACATTTTGACTACAAAAAAATATATTTCTCATTTTAATTTTTTTTTTATAAATAATAATGTATCTGAAAATTATCGTTAAAAAAACATGATAGTTAAAATGCATTAATTAAAATTATGATATTTATCTATTTTTCTGTGCCAATGTGAGAGGACAATAAAACACGACACTTTTTTAATAGAAATTTTCATCTTATATAAATTCCGTATTCATGAAAAATTACTGTCATAAATTAGGTATATATTTATATTCTTTTTTATTGATTGAGGTTTTCCTCTTGTTAATCCGGCCTTTTAGTAATCGGACATTTCGTACTTCATGACCTATTAAATTATAGGATAGACTATGATAGACTTCATTTAATGAAAAAATGAAATTTCTTAATAATATTCTTTTGTAAAGTGTTTCATGAGCTTTGCCCTATGCAAGATTTTTCGCTCTTGTTTCAATTGTTTTTAGTTATTTAGCCACTAAATAAGACAATCTTGTGCAATTTTAATGTTTTTATTTCAGGTGGTTGCAGTGTTGCTAGCAGGCTATTTCTTTTTAATTCATATTTCTTGATTCGCACCATTTTTTTTAAATGGTAAAATTTCCTTTGTTTTCGCCTTAATTAATATGTCATTAAATAAGGCGAATTTTACCTCTTCAAAAAAGTGGTGTCAATCATGAAATCTGAATTTAATAAAAGTAGCCAACTGGCAACACTGGTTGACTGTTGTACGACATACTACAGTGCACTTAGAGCACTGGATCAATAATTCCTTCCCTGTTTTTTTTTTTTTTTTTAAATACCTGTCTTATAATATTATTATACTAACAATAAATCGTAAAACAAAATGTGAGTATTCGCATTTTACAAATTATGGCAAACACAAAGTTTAGGCAACGTCCAACAATCGTGATTCAAAACAGGGGCGTCTAACTGTGGCACGCTCGACACCACTAAAATTTTATAGTAATCATTGCCGTATCTAATTATCGAATCTCTGCAATTAAAGAAGTCGACTTTTTCTGTAAAATGTTAGTAGTATCAGGCGTGCCACAGTTGGCCACCCTTCATTCTAAAGAATCGAGGAAGTTTGGAAAGTTAAAAAGCAACTGCTTATAATAGTGATTACTGATTAGATATCAACAACTCAGTACATCTGAATGAAGCCAATACATAACATTTCCTAGCAAACAAGAAACGCACGCTGTAGTGTGCATAGGGAGGGAGAGGTTTAAACATATTTTACACGGATAATTGCAACAAGACCTATTTTATAGTTCAGTGGATTTTTAAATCTTTTGTAGCTCAAAAACATCATTGTCAGAATTAATTCAAATAAATATATGATACGACATTTTCTTTATATACAAAATAATTAAATAATTACATATTTTGAATATTATATATTATTTCTCTGTCAGTCTTGCTGCTGTTTTCAAAGTAGTAGGACGTGTTCTCTGCGCCTGATGAAGAAAGTCTAGTTGTTTCGAAAAGCCTTCCGCATTTATTAAAACTTTTATGGTGATTTTAAAAAGTTCTTTTCGTCTTAAAATAATTACAATTAAGAAGTGGAGGAAATCACTTATAAACCGAACTAGAACTAAAATCAAATATTTATTACAAAAATTATTAATTATTTGTCACAGATTAAGCATAAAATTTTAAATTATATACATGATGCATCCCAGAAAGAGGAAATTGCTGGCCAGCAGCAAAATAGGTGCTGGCAATGATGGAGAAGTGATGGCTAATGGTCTACCACTGCATGACCTTTGCTCGACAGCTTCAGTCAACTTTGCTGTTGAAAATCATCAGATAAAATTCTGATCGGCCTCCGTTTTACCTCATGCGCTGGCCCACCACACCATGAAAGCAATGCAGGAAAAGTGCCGGATTGAAGTAATGTGATGGCATACCAATGCGGGCCTGCTGTTGGCCAACAGTGGTGGGTCAGCTGCATTTCGCAAGCACACTTTTGTACTGGTTTAACCCTCTGTCTACCAGAAGGGTCCAATGGACCCGACATGTACATTCAAAATATTTATTCAAACCAGAAATTTCTTCAAAACAAACTAAATTTATAAATCAGACAATAATAAGTTAAATAAACAAATTAAATAGTTTTAAGTAAAAATTCTGGTGTAGAATGTTTTTATAAAACTTGAGTAAAATTTTCGGTAGTTCTAGGGTTAAGTAATGGCACTATTGCACTTTACGTTGCTGGCAGTGCTGGCTGCCATCTTTTTTCCAGCTGATGGCCCACGGATTCTTTCATTGCTGGCATCACTTTCTAGATGCAAAGAAATATTTTAATTCACGTAAATACATAATTATTATTTCACCAAATAATTTCCCAAATAGCGTCATGAACAATACATACCAAAATGTGCAAGCCCAACTCTACTAGCCTACATACGTAGAAAATGAGTAACTGTGAAGTCGATATATCCCATTTTGTGACAAGTTGTAAGCGGCCTTGTTTGTAGTCGCTTCGATATGGATGACTCCCAAATCGGACACTCTAACTTCACTGGGAAGTCACAAAAAGACACGAGAGTCATAATTTGACAACTTAAGAGCCTACACTGGTCACGAGAAGAAACGCTCAAGCTAATATTAATCCAATGGAGCTTTGTTTACAGATTTCTTGCTCACATTTTAATATTTTTAAATGATTTGTTTTGCATACAATAGTACCTGATGTTGATTTTTTTTGTGCGTGTTTACTTTTTCAATTTTAGTTAGAGTTTTTATATATGCGGATACTTTCACTTTTGGAACCGGTTAGAACCGGTTCTGAAAATAAAACTAACCGTATATAAAACAAACTGTAGTCAAAATCGAAAAAAGTACAAACACACAATAAAAAAAATTAAAAAAACAGACCTCAGGTATCCTATGAAAAAAAAAAAAAAAAAAAAAAAAAAAAATCATTTAAAAATCTTAAAACGCGAGCGGGAAATCTGCAAATAATATTCCCATAGGATTAACATTAGCATTCGAATTTCTCCGCCTGGCTAGTGCAGGCTCTTAAAGATATCATATTTTGGCCACCCTTGTGACTGAGACTCTTGTGACCATCTGTGACGTCATACCAAGTAACAGTCGAAGTAGACTTAAATGACAGGCTGTCGTACTGTTTCAGGCATTCGTCTGCCTTCGGGCCTCTTGAGTCACGTGATGCTCTTTTCGTAGAGCAAGTGCGATAATAGCAACAAAGCAATTACACGAAAAGAGTAGCCCGTGACTCAAGGGGTCCGAAGAGAGGCGAACACGTGACGTAATGCGAAAATCTGCCTCGCATAGGGGTCGGAAGATATAGGACTATGGCTGGGATTACGGTGCCTCACTTAAGATCAACTTAGAGACTTACGATATAAACAAAACGTAAACGGCATTACGGTGCCTCGCGATCTTACGACAGCTTGGAAGCAGCCGTAAGTTAAGACACAAGTGGATGCGCGCGCAACCAGAACAAATGTAACTGCGGCCTGTGATTGGCTGACTGCAGGAGGACTTACGCCGAAGCACGAGGACTTGCGCCGAGGCACCGTAATACCTAGTTACGACTGATCGCAGGAACGCCTATCCTACGATCGAGCGTAAGATACGGTCGAGCGAGGCATCGTAATCCCAGCCAAACTGTATTGTTCTTACCAGTATCTTTTATCAATAATCTTCATGATATATTCCTATTTCGTATGTTATAAAAATGTCTTTTGAAGATTATTGTTAAAAAATACTGCTAAGAACAATAAAATTTGTCCTCTATGCTTCAACCCCTGCTTAACCCTCCGTCTACCAGACGGGTCCAATGGGCCCGATGGGTACATTCGAAATATTTATTCTAACCAGAAATTTCTTTAAAATAAACTAAATGTGTAAACCAGACAATAATGAGTTAAGTAAATAAGTTCCATAGTTTTAAATAAGAATTCTGATGTGCAATATTTTTATAAAACTTGAGTAAAATTTTCGGTAGTTCTAGGGTTAAAATGTATTGGTGGAAGTTTGCCCCGTTCTTAACATGGCTCTTTTGTAATAGGACTTTTCATACTTAATAAACTAATAATTATTTGTGCATCTGTATAAATGAACAATAAATGCTACGAACTCAGTAATCTATAGAAAACATATTGTAGTTCACCTTACGGAACCTTTTTAATTTTAATATGTTTGAAGTATCACAACATCATAAAATTCTCCGCAAAAGATTATTTCACATAGAACATAATGTAACCAAATTATTTTGTGTATCCCTGCAAACGAACTTTATATGCTGCCAGGGTTGCCAGTTTAGCCTGCATTTTTATTTAAAAATTCTGACTTCATACCAGAAAATACGAACAACAATTTCTGATTTATTTATTGGCAAACATTTCGTGATTACTTAAAGAAAAAAAAATCCTCTTTATGAATTTACGGTATCAATTTTGAATTTTGATATAAAAATGGAGGCCAAACTGGCAACCCTGTATGCTGCATACATCATTTTAAATGCCAAACATTTTATAGTAAACATAACTGGCAACCCTGTATGCTACATACATCATTTTACATAGCAAACATTCTATAGTAAACATAACTGACAACCCTGTATGCTACATACATCATTTTAAATACCAAACATTCTATAATAAACATAACTGGCAACCTTGTATGCTACATACATCATTTAAAATACCAAGCATTCTATTGTAAATATAACTGGCAACCCTGTATGCTACATACATCATTTTAAATACCAAACATTCTATAGCAACAAGAATAACTTAAAAAAATTACATAGAAATTGGAGTATATTTACGAGATTTAGAGCTAGTCCATAAGCTCCAGCCAGACAGAGAAACCTAATTCTTAAACACATTCCAACTGTATTGGAATGTGTTAAAATTAAATATTGCTCTGGTAAATCGTATATGGGAATTGGAAGGTTAATATAAATTGTAAAAATTGGAAATTTATTTTAGAAGAGTTTTGCCCTAATTTAAAATTACTTAATTTATGTTTAACTGTTATGTATCAAGAAATAAAACATTTCTAGTATTTAACAAGTTCTAAGAAATAGTACTTTGACATTTGAAGTTTATAAATACTATACTATGTTTAAAATTACAGAAGAAACTCTTAAATCGTATAAATGTGCTAGAAATAGCATCTATCTGACACTTAGTATAAAATTTTTTGATAAACTATGGAATAACTTTGAAACAGTATTATAAAATAAAACTTTCTTTTCAGCGTAACGCTTTAGTTTAAAACTGAATTTATTTATATTTTCTTAAACCTTTCTCCTAAGCTTAAAGCATGAGTAATATAAAATCTAAATATCTTAGTAATCCAGGTATTTCTTTTCGTGCACTTCCAGAAATTTCAAAGTTTCATTTCTTTTAAGAATATATTTAGATAAGTTAGCGGTTTAAAAATATATTTATGCTTGGTTGATTACTGTTTTAATTTTCGGGTATAAGAAAATTTAAATAATTTAACTGGAAAATTTGCATTGCTGTGAAAATATTTTTTCCAACATCTTTTCGAAACTTACTTCAAAGGCGCATGCGAAAATCGTATTCTTAATTTAAAATCCTCGTGTTTATTTTTCCTTTTAAATTAATTAATTAAACTTTTTACTGAGGAATGTAAAAGTTTAAGAATAAACTAGCGGACGTTAGGACAGTTTCTCGGATGAGAAAAATTGTGGATGAATTATATTTATACTAAAGGAGAAGCAAGTGGAGCATTAATGTTCAGTTTTAGTGTAATGCAGGTTATCGGACTTAGAACAGCCTTTATTGTAAAAGAGTACGATTGGTATTCACATTTTATTCAATTTCCAACCACAGCAAACTAAATAGTAGACCAACGCGCTGACACAAAAACGGAGGCTGTTGTAGACGTATTTTTTCTGCATTTTTATGGTCCCTTGAATTTTAACATCAGTATTTCGCGAGAGAATTTTTCACCCCGTCAACCCTCTCTCTGCGTAATTGTTTTATCAAAATTGCTTCAAAAATTCCGCATTTAACCCCTTCGCGATGAGCGTCTTTTAAGAATTTTATTCTTTTGTCATCGTTTTTCCAAAACAAAAAATTTTGTCTAATTTAATCGGGAAAACGTTCCGATTAAATAAGGTGAAATTTGCAATAAAAAATAACTGGCGTGAATAATCAAGGAAGTTTAATTAGACAGAAAAAATTCCTCCTCGCGGAAATCTCGGGTTGTGCAAATTTTACTACTTTTACGTTGCCCGAGGGAATCTCGTGCTACGCAGCGAGAGGGTTAAACCGCTGCCATCGAAATATTCAAGTCCAGAGGGCAGGAGTGTGACGTCATCACTAATCGACCGACTCGTCACTAGTGTTGGAATTCACACCGGCAATTTTTGAATAGCAGTTTTATTTTATTTTATTTGTGTAATATCTATCATCTTATAAAACAATAATAACTATTTAAACTTACTGGTAAGAATTCGGAAGCCCTAAATAAAAAAATCAGTCAGATGCTTAATGCCACAGTGTGGCCGCATCTGGCTGATTTTTTATTGGGGGATTCCAAATTCTCACCAGTAAGTTTAAATAGTTGTTATTATTTTATAAGATGATATATATTCCACAAATAATAATAAAAAAATGCTATGACTGAATTTTAGCATTAATAAGGCATTTAAATAAGGAGAAAGTTTGTATTTAAATTTACTGGTGGAAGTTTCCCCGCCATTAATCAACCCTTGCAAAAGCGGTTACAGTTGAAGCTTCACTATTTTAAGGATATGTCAGTTCCTGTTTATTAATAGTTTCATGATACATACATACACATATCGTCGGTACCATGTCAAACTATCCAATGTGAAAACAGTGGGTTACTTTTCACTAGAATACAATTCAAACAACAAAAGTTGATAGATAAGAATATGTTTACATATTCACGTAGCCTTGCGGGAACACTAATACTGCTACAAAAATTCCATTCTGCAAGGAAGATTTTGTAGTACTCTTCAATCAAATTTCAAAGATACTCAATTTTATTTTAAATGGAGAATGTAGCTGAGCAGTGTTGCCAGTGGGCTACTTTTTTTTTTTTACTTTTTAATTCCTGATTTCTTAATTGGCGACATATTTCTGAAACAGTAAAATTCCCTTTCTTTTTGCCTTAATTAATATATCATTAAATAAGGTAAAAAAAAAAAAAAAAACGTGGTGCCAAACGTGTTTTCAAAAAAGTGGTGTCAATCAAGAAATCTGAATTAAAAAAAAAATAGCCCACTGTTTTACATTGGATAGTTTGACATGGTACCTACGATATAACGAGCAAACACAAATGCTTCTTTATTTGAAGTCGCTTAAAAATCTCACTGAAATATCATTAAAATTCGTTTCATTATATATAGGATACACTGAGATAGAGCTGATTTTCTAAGTGCATCACCGGCACTTTTTGTAATTTAATACATGAAAGGATCATGACTGGATTTATGAGCATTCATGCATCAACGGTTACATTGTAGACAGTGGACAGTGATGCCAGTTTGGCCTCCCATTTTAATCCGAAATTTTAAATTCATACCGGAAATTTCGAAAGAAGAATTTTTACCTTATATGATCGCTAAATGTATACGATTAAATAAAGCATATATTATTCTTTATTTCTAATGTGAACGCTAAATTTCTGAATAACAATGGAGGCCAAACTGGAAACCCTGGCATTAAATGATTGTTAGGGGGCTCACAATCACTTTACAACCAGGAATTTTGTATCTAAAATTTGGCCTTATTTAACATTTTCACTTGTACTTTGACAAAATCTTGAAGAGAAATTTACTAAAAAATGTTCTTTTAAAATATAATCATATACAGGGCGAGTCTAAAATCGTAGGATAAACTTTGAGGAGTGGTAGAGCTTACTATGACAAACAATTATTGTATAGGAATATATGACCGGGAGTGACGCGTGGAGGTACAAACACCAGGGGGCAATTCGGCGGGGATTCTTTTATTTCAAAATTTCTCATTCATACCAGAAAATTCCTATACTATTATTTTCTTTATTTAAGACAGACATTCCATGATTACACAAAGAAAAATTTCTTCTTTGATAATTTCTGTTATGAAATCGAAATTTTTGCATTTAAAAAAAACTCCATTTCTATTTCTTTTCATGTATTTCCAGTGTTTGACAGATTTGCCAGTTTTGTGGGGTTTTTTATTCAAAAATTTCGATTTCATACCGGACATATTCAAAGAAGGATATTTTCTGTTTGTAATCATGAAATGTCTGTCTCAAATAAAGAAGAGAATAGTAGAGGAATTTTCTGGTATGAATGAGAAATTTTGAAATAAAAAAAGCGCCAAATTGCCCCCCCCGGTGTTTGTACCTCAACGCGTCACTTCCGGTCATATATTCCTATACAATAATTGCTTGTTATAGTGAGCTCTACCACCCCTCAAAGTTTGTCCCATGATTTTAGACTCACCCTGTATATAAAGCTTGGGCGGCTATTCGCCGAAACTCGACAGCAAAGCGTTAAAATAACACGTAATGCGTATTAGTCATCATACAATAAATATAAATCTAATGCTAAACAGTTTTACACTATTACACTGTGTACAGTCGTGGAAAAAAAAAAGTAAACACCCCCTACTAACTCCTCAACAAATCATTATAGAAGAAAGTTACTGGTACCGAACGATTGGAAATAAAGTCTACTTTTAAATGAAGTATATAAAATTTTCTTAGGGGGTCCATATTAAAATGAATCCAAACTTCATTTTTTTCAATGGCAATACCCAATTTTAACGAGATATTTCAAACCTTTGGTTCAAACTATGCCTAGACACCAAATTTCATGTCATTTGAATGATAAGTTTTTGAATTATAAACATTCAAAATTTAGTGCTTCTAATGTTAAATTACATTTTCATATTTTTATTTATATCTCCCGAGATTATGCTCCTAATGTGCTAATTTTCTTTTATAGTAATAATACTAATATACCCAAACATAAATAAGCGGAATTTGCAATTTTTATAATTTTATGATATGAATTATGAATTATGAAATTAACATTCGAAAAAATTATGAATTGCAACCTACAATTTTTTTTTGATGGATTTAGATTTATTAAGTCTTGCTTTATGGAAATTCAAAAAATTCACATTTTTCTTCCAAGTAGTTTTCAAATTATGCTTAAAAAACGGCAAAATGATGGTTTAAGTGGCCGTCTATGATGGAAGTGAGTAGACATTTTGAAATTTATTCTGCTGTACTGTAATCAAACAGGTTTCATTGACGCTTAAACGTGCCTTGATCAAGAAGGCGGCTCTCTTGGTTAACAATCCAGTACGGAACTTCAATTAGGATACAGCCCTTAAAGTACGCTCGTTTTAAAATAATTAATTTCTCGGAAACTTATGGTACGAATTGCATAAAAATTCGTCTTTAGGCTAATTGAAGGGTGTAGAGTTCATTTATGCTGTCAGAATTGGGTACTGCTATTGAAAAAAAAATGTAGATGGCTCCCTAAGCCAATTTTATATACATCATTTAAAAGTAGACTTTATTTCCAATCGTTCTGTACCAGTAACGTTCTTCTACGATAATTTGTTGAGGAGTTAGAAGGGGGTGTTTACTTTTTTTCCACGACTGTACCAGCGTTTCATATCTCGCTGTGTATCAATTCTATTTGTTGAAAAAATACTTACCTCTTCGTACGGATTTGTTCCATTTAAGTCCGTGGTATTTAGTGGATAAATAGTAAATCATATGTATTATATTCAAACTCAAATAATCCACTGAATTAAGCTGAAGATATATGATCTGAAACCAAACTTAGTGAGTAACTTTCAGATCCGAAAAATTATTTTCATTTCGTAACTTCGACGAAAAAAACATCAACACTTGAAATTGAGTCACGGAAAACCTCAAAAAAAGGATCACTGAAAAGCGTGACAGCGAGTAGGACGAGAACAAACTTCGCTATCTTTTAAAGACCGTTGGGGGTGATTTTTGGTGCTGGAAAAATATCTGTTTAAAGGGATGTAAACTAATTTTTATATGTTCATCAGTTATTTCAAAACTACCTCTTTTATATTTTGCATTTCTAAATATGACAACCCTTAACCCCTTAATTCTCGCTCCCGTCATATTCATGGGCTGTGTCTTTTACTCAGATTGTTTGATTCCCACCAGTTTTATAAAATAGTGAAATTGGCTATATTTTAGTATGATTTTACCTGTCATTAAATAAGGTGAATATTTCTCTTTCATAAAGGTTGTGCCAATAAGCAATATGAAATTTTAAACCGTAATTTAATTCGAGCGTTAAGGGGTTAAGGACTGCATGACTTGCCTAAAGGCACGAAACTCGCACTATTGTGTGTATTCGGTCGCAACACGTTCACGCCGGCGCGGTGGGTCACACTCCACTCTCTCAGAGTTGTGAAGTCTCCGGCTTTTTTTACACCACTGTTATTTTAGAGAATATGTTATTCCTTTAAATCGCCCAATTGTTCTAATTAAATAAAACAACATTTTCTGTATTAAAATACTGGTATTCAAAAAGCCGGAGATCTGGCAGCTCTGAGAGAGTCGAGTGTGACCCACCGCGCCGGTGTGAATGTGTTAAACCCTTTCCGGCGAGGAGTAATTCTTTTTATAAACTGATGAAATAATGATCTGACACCAGAAGTTATAAACGAATTAATTATAAAATACGAACTTGCTTATTTTCAAGTATGTTATAAAAGGAAAATTTTAATTAAATATTCTGAGTGCGAGAGAAATAAAAATTAGGTGTTTTTTCTTAACACGTTCGCTGCCAAGCTACGAGTACTCTCGTAGCTTTAATTTATTAATTACTTTGTCGTATTTTAGAATTTAAAAAATTGCCTTCTTTATTGACAGAAATTTCGCTGTATTTCTACAGCGAAATTTATCTTTCTGAATTTGTGGTGGCAAACGACTTTCAAGAAGAAATTTGAAAATTCTTACTTTATAGGCTTGGCAGTGAGCGTGTTAAGGACACCGCCCGTGAAAGGGTTAAATAATTATAAAACATTCTATGTTTCACTGTGTACAGAGAAGGATTCATAATTATTTAAGACCGAATACACACGATCTTGCGGGTTTTGTGACTTTTTGTCAAGTCACGCAGTCCTATAAAGTCACAAAATCCGCATGATTCTGTGTATAATCAATCTTAAATAATTTAAAAACCTTCTCTGTTTCACTGTTATCCTCTTTATATTTAAACTATCAAAACTTAAACCTTCTAACGCCCATAGCTAAACTTATACATTTTTTTAAAATTCTTAGATTGTATTTTATTGTTTTAAATAAAATGAGCAATGATAAACAAATACTACCAAAAACTACATGCTATAAGTGACAGGCAAATTTATGATCTCCTCACAGCAACAAAAATTAGTCAAACAATCGAAATATTGTAAAAATTAATTCAACGTATACGCTCATGTCAAAAATTAAGGTCACAAACATATAATCTGCGAAAACTGATGAACTATTCACTGTGTTGCCACAAAATATAGCACAGAGGTTTATTACAATGGCAGAAAGAATATAGCAACATAACAATATAGAAACGATTGTAATTGTGAATTAAGAAACAGGGTATATCAAAAAGTTTTTAATCATGAATCAGAGATAAAGCTTTTATCTCGGTAAAAGTCTGTCTAATATGAAGTGTGACCACCGTACACTGCTATACAAGCCTCACATCGAGCTCTCATACTGTTTATAAAGGTGTCAATAAATGTTTGTGGCAATAAATCCCATTCTTCCAAAAGCGCGGCTTTCCTCCTGGCGGGTCCTGGGAGCGGGGTTGCGCTGTGCAATGGCTCTTCCTAGTCCATCCCAAACATGTTCAAAAGGATTAAGATCCGGAGACATCAAGGGTCAATTTATACGGCGAATATCATCTTCTTTAAAAAAATCAACAATGTGAATTCTGTGTGGCTTCGCATTATCGTCCATAAACATGAGTTCCGGGCCTACAGCACCCCGGAACAACCTCACACAGGCGCTTCAAGGACCTCATCCCTATAGCGATGTGCGTTGACAGTACCCACATCAAAGACGTGTAGTGGTGTACGTCTGCCCAACATTATGCCGCCCCAGACAAGGATTCCTTTGCTACCAAATCTGTCGATTTCTTTTACGTAGGAGCGATGATAGCGAGCTCCACGCTCTCTCCAGATGAGGATTCGACAAGAATCACTCTGCGTGGTTAATCTCGACTCATCACTGAAAAGAACACGCACCCATTCCTCTTGTGTCCATGACTGATGTTTTCGGCTCCACAACAACGGGGCTCTCCTGTTGGATGCAGTGAAAGGGACACACACGACTGGACGCCGGGCGTTAGGGATGAGGTCCTTGAAGCCTATGTGACGTTGTTCGAGATACTATAAGCTGGGACTTCATGTTTATGGACGATAATGCGAAGCCACAGAGAGCTCACATTTTTTATGACTTTCTTGAAGAAGAGGATATTCGCCGTATGAATAGGCCCTTGAGCTCTCCGGACTTCCATCCTAACGAACATGTTTAGGATGGTCTAGGAAGAGCCATTGCACAGCGTAACCCACCTCCCAGAACCCGCCAGGATTTAAAAGCCGCGCTTTTGGAAGAATGGGCTTTATTGCCACAAACATTTATTGACACCCTCATAAACAGTATGAGAGCTCGTTGTGAGGCTTGTATAGTAGTGCACACTCCATATTAGACAGACTTTTCCCGAGATAATGCTTTGTCTCTAATTAATGATTTAATACTTTTTGATATACCCTGTTTCTTAATTCACAGTTAAAATATTTTCCATATCCTTATGTTGCTACATTCTTTCTCCAATTGTAATATACTTCTGTGCTAAATTTCGTGGCAACACAGTGAATAGTTCATCAGTTTTCACAGATTTTATGTTTATGGCCTAAATTTTGAACATGAGTCTAGTTAACTTTAACATTCAGGTAAAAAGAAATATGATACTTGCTGCTTTACATAAATTTTTATTCCGCTCCCGCCCAGTGTTGCCAAAGGGCTCCTTTTTTAAATTAAAATTTCTTGATTTGCAGCAATTTTTTGAAATGGTAAAATTCGCCTTATTTAATGACATATTAATTAAGATGAAAACAAAGGGAATTTTACAATTTCAAGGAAGTGGTGCAGATAAAGAAATCAGAATTTAAAAAAATAGCCCACTGCCAACACTTCTCCCATCCCCCCCCCCCCCCAAAGAAAAGACAAAATCAAGTATCGTAATTTTCGGCCTATAATCAGCTGATCAAACAATTATGTTTCGACCCAGAAATTTTATTTAATAGTTGAAGTTAAATATTTATCGCGATTGAATAAGTTACATTTTGTGATAAAAGATTTCTGGGTTCGAACATAATTGTTTGATGCGCGGATTATATCTTTAACCCCTTGAGGGGCAAGCAATTACGTTTGTGAAATGCTGCATTCCCACCGGAATCCTTGAAAAATTCTATTTCAAAATAAGTAAAAGCAATTTTACTGCTTTTTTCCAACAATGTTAGAAAAGTAAATTTTAATAAAATTTTTCTGGTGTAAAACTGCATTAATCGTAGGTGGTATATAATATATACCGGTGCCTCTCAAGGGGTTAACGGGCGATGGTATTTTTATGAAACCCTTTAATTTTAATTACCAAATGCCATATCGGCACCAGAAGTTTGGAAAATAAAGAATTTTGTTTATTATATATGCGATATATAGCTTTTTCTTATTTACAAATAAATTTGTTTTCAAGTTCCTGCGTCATTCATTAATTTCAACACTTTAACAATGGAATTGTCTTGCCCCTGAAAATGTTATAAGCCGGAAATTACGGTACTTGCTTTCTGGAAGAGGTACACAACTTTAGAATGTTATAGGTATCATATCAGAAAAATCTATATATATATGAGACTTTTTTCTATGGTTCGGTAAAGTCTTCTTGATCCCAATAAAGGTGGCACGGTATATGGGGCATTCTCACAATCTTTTGACTTTTGGGGGAAAAAATCTGACAAAATTAAACTTGCTAAAATAACATTTTAATCTGATAGACGAATGGCTTAATGATTCAAAATAAAGAAAAAATGGTCAGTAGTGAAATTTTTTTTATTTAACTGAGGTTTAAGATAAACTTGCAAGTTTAATTTTCCTTACCATTTTACTCCTATAACTTTTTATTTTCTTCTAAATTTTTACTTGTAATGAATTTGCATAGTACCCTCAGGACATTCAAATAAGAAATAATAACAATGTAGTACTTTTAATACTGAATTTTTTTATAACATTGTCTTAAAGAGGTGTTAAAGAAGGGACGGTAAGGTAAGAAAAAGGGGATGGTATTGGAAAAAAGGGACGAAATGGTAAAAAAAGAGACGGTAAGGATGGAACGGTAAGGAAAATTACCACCTATTTTTAGGAAAATCATATTATGACTATGTGATAGCCACAATGTTCATTGATTTTTAGAAACAGTTGTTAACATTGGATTAAATTATTTTTTTTTTAAATTTACCTCGAAAAGTGCAGGAATAAACCTTGGGTACGGTGAGACTACCAATAATGCTACGATGCTTGATATTGATATTTAAATGCTGATTTAAATTCTACAGTAAATTTCCTGCCAAAGAATTTCAGACATTATTTCTCTAGCATACTTCTGCATGAGCAAAAAGACTTGAAAAAAATTCTGTGGCTGCATCTGAAATGATTTTCTGTATAATTTTAGAAGAGGGATGGTAAGGATTCTAAAACCCAGGGACAAAGTTTATAAAATAATAACAACCCTAAAAATGTGTGCAGGTTAATTTTTAGCTGCATATTTATATAAAACAATAGCTCCAGTTTCAGCAAAAAATTACATCGAATTATTTTTATTAAAACAATTTTATCCAGACAGCCACAAACTTAAAAATCAGCATCAGGGACACGGGACGGTATAGGAATTTTCCAGGTGTTTGGACCCCCAACATCGTCCGAAACTTATTTATCTCGCTAATATTGTTGTACAATCATGCAATGGGATGTTTCCTTGTATATGAAATAAAAAAAATACAAAAAAGTGTATTAAAATAAAAATTATAATTCAGGGACTTGAAAGTCAAAAGATTGTGAGAATGCCCCATCTGTTTTAAAATAATTTAAAATCCAAGACTAGAGGTCCTTCAACACGGGTTGCTAGGGAAATACTAAAATTTTACTTCGAATACCACTATTTTTGTATAGAAATAGTTGTCTTATTTAATCACAGAAATCACAGGATATGATTAAATAAGATGAATAATTACATACGAAAATAGTGGTATTCAAAATAAAAAGTTACTATTTTTCTGGCAACATTGCCTTTCAAAGACATTGTCACCTAGAGATGACAATGGGCGGTGGGTTAATCTCGAGAACGCATTATGATGTAATAAGCAATTTGTGTGTATTAACCCTTTCAGGGGCAAAGTACTTCTACTCGTAAAATACTGAAATGATTGATTGGCACCAGAATTTACAACCAATTTTATTTGAAAATAAGTAAAAGCTTTTCTTCGTGTACTAAATAAAAGGAAAATTTCGATTCCATAATTCTGGTGTCAATGTGGCATTTTGGGATTAAAATTAAGTGGTCCAAATATGAACCACCGCCCTTCAAGGTGTTAAAACGATTTTAAATACTCGAAATTACTACGAAATATAATTATTATTTGAATTAAAGTATCCTTGTAAAATGTGAAACAATTGCATTTGCAAGGATGTATCTTTTTATGTGCTTTCGACGCATACTATTTAAAATCTCTGTTGACAGTGTCATTATTTACACATTGCTAAATGCGGATATCACACTATATTTACATATAAGAAATTGTATTCTATGCGGATACACTTTTAAATAACTCTCGCGAGACTGCACTTTGAATTGTATGATTTATTACAAAATATACTTTTGAATAAATGTTATGGCAAATGATATTTACATATGCTTTCCTCTAATAAATTTAACAAAGGTCATTTAGTATTATGAATTGGCCGAAAAAATTAGTTATTGCGATTTACGTGGTAAATCAGGAATGTGTGGTGTAAATTTGATAAAGAATCAACATTCGCATAGCTACCAATTCTTACGCTTTTTTGTACCTGAAAAATTAATAAAACATTTTCTCCTTATTTAATCGGCAAATTACGGCAATTCAAAAAGGTAAAATTTAATATTAAATTTTTGTGGTACACAAAAGCGTAAGGTGTTGGAATCTATGCATTCGTATTCGGGACAAGAGCTGCCAAGCTTCCACTCAGAGTTGGACAGATTTGTAATCTCAATTATCCGAATTGAAATTACAAGTTAAATGCATGCAGTTGATTATAGCTAGACAAATTCAAGCGCAGAAATTCCGCCAACATAATGAGATGGGGCAGTTCCGACTACAGGTCTGCAAGAATTTTTACGGCATGTAATTTTAACTATAATTAATTACATGCAATTAAATTGTAATTACATTGAAGAAAATTGCAATTGCGAATTTGCCCAACTCTGCTTCCACTAATCTTCCGTAAAAGTTAATTTGACCCAGATTTAATACTTTACGCACCAGAAATCTTTTTAAGAAATAAACTTAAAAAGCCGACACGTTGAAACCTTAAATTAAATAAATAACTTTATAATATATTTTTTAAACTTTACCCGTAAGGCATGGTGACGTCACGGCGACGTCGTTGTGAAGTCACACTGTGATTTTGTGACCGTCGATGTGACGTCACGTGACGTGGATGTGACGTCACAGTGACTAGAATGTGAGGTCGTTATGGCCGTTTTAGAGGTCGTTTGTGACGTCACATTGTGACCACTCTGTGAAGTCACGGTGTGACTAATTTGTGAAAAGTGTGTCATTTGTGACTATTTTGGCATTAACTTTGTGAAGAACCTGTGACGAAAGTGACAATGTTTTGAAGTCACACTGTGACCAATTTGTGAAATAAATGTCATTTGTGACGAACTTGTCATAAACTCTGTGATGATTTCAAATGAAAATCAAATTTCAAATTAATTGCTTAAAAGGCGCAAAGGCGAACTATTGAAAAAGATACCATGCTGGAACTCGAACCCGGGCTATCAGTATAGCGCACTTACGTTCTACCGACTAAACCACATGGAACGATACCCAGCCTGGACAATTTCTCACTATTACATGTTGGCAAGGCTACAAACGCAGCACAAGATGCAATATTTATCGTCAGTTACCGACATGGCGCAAGCACGAAACTTAATTAAATCCAGCATCGATTGAAACTATATTAATACTTGGAAATTTTTTCAGAGAGAACCATTCGCCTTGCATACAATATTTCAAATGAAAATCAAATTTCAAATTAATAGCTTAAAAGGCAATTTTAATTTGAAATTTGATTTTCATTTGAAATACTGTATGCAAGGCGAATGTTTCTCTCTGGAAAAATTTCCAAGTATTAATATAGATTTAATCGATGCTGGTTTAATTAAGTTTCGTGTTTGCCCCATGACGGTGGTTCACGATAAATATTCCATCTTGTGCGGCATTTGTAGCCTTGTCAACATGTAATAAGGAGAAAATTTCCAGGCTGGGTATCGTTCCATGTGGTTTAGTCGGTAGAATGTCAGTGCGCTATACTGATGACCCGGGATCGAGACCCGGCGTGGATATTTTTCACTATGTTGGCCTTTGCGCCTTTTAAGCAATTTATTTGAAATTTGATTTTCATTTGAAATATTGTATGCAAGGCGAATGTTTCTCTCTGGAAAAATGTCCAAGTATTAATACTGTGATGATTCTTGTCATAAAAACTACGATAATTTTAAAGTAAAGTTTTGTTTGAAATATAAAATTTTATCTTTTTACCGTACTTTTTAGCAAGATATCGCTATTTTGGAGTCCTATTCTTCTAAAATATTTTTAATTTTCCATTTAAAAAACAATGCTTATTAACTGACATCTTTTTTTATTAAGTTAGCTTGATCTTGAATTCAAGCTTAATATTAAGAATGTATAAGCTTTTTAATGTGTTATGATTTGTCATTGCTTTTTTAAATACGAACATGGAGTCTAACGGACATTAATACAACTGTTACTTATAGAACTACATGATAAGCCCTATTTATTTAAATTTTTTATTCCCGTATATATTGTATTTTGTGAATATGAGCTAATTAGATTTGGTATGTTTTATATGAAAAGACTGATCTGGGAAATAGAAACAACAAGTAAGATATGTCATGCGTTAGGCATAGATTATAAAACACTTTCCAACTCTTCCTAAATGTTTTATCAAGACATCGGGGGAAATAACGTAAATAAGATAACTAAGTAAACATGAAAACGCGTAAAACATTTAAAAACTGATTTACGCAGTTACCATCCACTAAGGCGTAAAAAAAATCATAATTTAAAAAAAAATAAAAAAAATCGTTTTTTTTTTATTTAAATCAGATTTTTTTATTTAAATCAGATTTGTATGATTTTTTTCCCAGCGTTCAAATACTGAATAGCTATCATGAGTTTTAGGTTTCCAAAACAATTACACCACTAATTGCTAACATAATCTATGTTTTTACACTTTAATTAATAAAATTATAATTGTTAGTTTGTAATTACAGAAATAAAAACTGCAAATTAGTAGTTTCATTAGGTAGTATTATACAATAATGTTATATACATTAATATTGTAATAATTATGTAAAACTTTATAAATACTAGAGATACTTAACATTTATGAAAATTATTAACTGCATTTTATACTAAATAGCTAACATTTCTTCAAATTAATTATTAAACAATCAACTCTCTAATTAGGAACATGTTATGCATTTTTAAGCCTTAATTATTAAAATGATAATAATTCATTTTAGAAAGAAAAAGGGACAGGATGCTAGTTCAAAAAACGGGCACTATTTCATGAGGAAATATATTAGTAATGTGTTTAGTAATGATGTAAGAAAAAAAAAAAAAATATTTTTTAGCATTATAAGTAAAGTGTCCTTAATTTTTAATAATTTTATGAATAACAAATTGAAAAATACAATTAAATAACATATTTTAATAATATCCTGTTTTTTCTAAAGAAATAAAGTTCTATATTTTTGCAAGATTTTTTCCACATGAATTTAGAATACTGTTGAATGGGGAAGTTTTTTACAAGAAATCTCTGGCTACAACTACAGGTAAATTTCAACTTTTTTTTTCTTTTTTTAAGGCAGGGTGCATTTTGCCAATTTCAAAAGGGGCATGGTGTGGCACCATTAAACAAAATGGCCTAGAAGAAGCAGTATAAGTAATTACAGAATTAATAAAAACTGCAAATAAGTAAAATTCATTAGTTAGTAGCACAAATAACAAAACTAACAAATATTATTTGCAGCTCATTTTGCATTTGTATTTAGGAAAATTTCTGTAAACCACCAAAATCTATACTTACACACATGTACGTGTATGCTAACGAAAAAAAAAAAAAAAAAAAAAAAAAATGAAAATGAGTTAAACCCATTCATATAGAATAAATATAAGTTAGCCACTAATATCTGAAATCTCAAAATATTTAAGTAACAGCATTATTACCTCTATTAGCTTTCAATGGTTCAATTTTTTAATATATATGAGTTACAAAAAAAATAAAATAAAATAATAATAATAATAATAATAAACATTTATTCAACCTATACCAAAGAAGCTCTTGCTGTGCTTAGCATTTTTATACCAATTATTTCTTTTTCTCTTATGCATTCATTTACAATTTAGCTGCTGAGCAGATGTCATTCTTTCATTCTTCTTTAACTTGAGATTGCTATTAATTACTATTTATTCTTTTACTTGTAGAAATGTAATTACACTTGCTATGTGTATTTTATATAAAATAATGCATAAATTGATTACCTAAAGGAAATTATGACATTGCAAATTATGTTAGATTTAAATATCATTTTTAAATGAAACTGTTTTAATTTGGATAAAAACTTAAAAACAATGCTTTTTACAAACTCAACTGTTTTTATTTTTTTTACAATACTAATGAATTAAGCTTAGAAACAATTATTTAAAGCTCTTTTTTTGTTTATTAATAAGTCAAAATACCTGTAGAAACTTTCAAATTATGTTCATGTTAGATTTTAATACTTTTTTTTTGACATTTTAAACATTTAGAAAATTTTTGATTTTAATCAATGATTTTTTTTTAAAAATCGGTTGATTAAAATCATGATTTAATCGCTGATTTAAATCAACCGATTAAAATCGTTGACACCCTACCATCCACAGCCAAATATGTTTTCTAATTCTTTTAAACAGTCCTGTATTTGATCTGCAGATTGATATATATATACTATATAATGGAAAAATTTAGTTTATCAAGGAAACGCATAACAGGTTGAAATTCTCTTTCAGCAATTTATACTAATATATGGAAACATACTTAAATAATTTTGTACAACCCTGTAGTTTACCTAGAACCTTTATTACACGCCACTATTTAGTTAAAATTTTATTCAAGCTAAAACACTCTTATAACTGCTGAAATTACATTTCCAGAAATTATAATTCATAGATGGCAACGTATCCAATTCTTTGCGTGACCCTGTATATCATTTTATCTATATACTACAAACATTTCTTAGTAAATTAAATACAGTGCAGCGTTAAAATGCATAACTTATTTAAAAACCTCCTTTAACGAAACCCAGTAACCCTTTCGAATACTTTTGTATATTCCTGTATATGAATTATAGCATATATATATACACCATATACTATGCATAAATGTAGTGAATCATAAAAGTGTATATCATAATTAAAAATGTATTTCCAGCAATCATCGCTAATGAACAGTACTTCGGATACAATATAGTATCTGAAATATTTTGTGTGTCCCTGTAAATGCTATATACACTTCGTATTATACATGAAATAATTCATAGTATGTAAACCTCAACGACGTATATCAATTTCATTACATATCAAATAGATTAACATAAATAAAGTACGCCGCAAACAATTCCCTCCACCCCTATATCATTATGTATTGGAATTCCTTTTTTAGCCCTGTAAATGAACAATAACTATTCTTTGCATCGCATATTCTATGGAATGCACATTTTAGTGCGCTTCATAAATGCATATCAATTTTATTCTGTTTGAAAGCGTGTAAAATCATTAAATATCATTTGAAACGATTTTTTCCCCACAAGCCGTAATGTAATGGAATACAATTGACTGTCCCTGTAAATGAAATAACATGCTACAAACTTCATTACAAATAGGGGTCTTGCTATGGTAAACGTTAGTAACATCCAAAAATTTTAAATAATTTAATTATCTTTAAATGTCTATTAATTATGTTAATGATTGATGATAATACTTGTCCATATACTTTTATATTTATGCCACCATGTGGTTTTAACCCAATATTTAAATAAGAAAATAAACCAGATTAAAATGCAATTTAAATCACTAATTTTAATAATCTGATCAAAGCTGTTGAAAAGGAAGTTAGATATTTTAACAAAATAAAAAATAAATGTAATGAAATATTTGTGTTCTATAACATGTTTATTAGAAGATAACTGAAATCTTTGTAATTAAAAAAAAAAAAAAAAAAAAAAAAAAAAAAAGCAAACAAGGAAAATAATATTTTAGATATTTCAGCGAAATAAAAAATAAATGTAATGAAATATTTATGTTCTACAGCATGTTAATGAGAAACTAAAATTGTTGTAATAATAATAAAAAAAGCAAACATTGAAAATAATATTTTTACATACCTAATTTCATTGACGTTGTACGTGATACTTTGATTTTGGGGAACCAATTAAATCCGATTATAAGTACGATAGCAATGACTTGAATCATCTTCAACAAGTCAAAGCTACCGTAATTTTCTCGGGTTTATATTTTGTTAGCTGAACTAACTTGGATCCTGAGAACGTTCTTGTTTCAGTTTTTAAATCCGTGTCAACACATCTATGCTGTCCAGTGTCCACTGAACTTCAGTGTCCACAGAACTGTCCAGTGTCCCGCGTTTATTCTAAAAAGTTTCACTGTTACCTTTATCCGTTATTCTGCGGTCGAGTGGTAACAACTGAAATAGTGCAGATGCAGACGATTTTTAAGTTTCGAAGTTCGAAGCAGATGTTTTTTGGTTTTATTTGTTTTTCTATACCACAGTTTCGGAAGGAAATTAAATGCGTAATAATTTTGTCAAATTGTCTCTAATTCAATTTCCTGTTTGAAAATGTTTTATTGTATTTCATCTTTTATTTTTATCAGTTTTATTGAATTGTAAAGTTTCATTTACGTAAATTATAATAATAATATTATCCATAATTAGAGTTTACTAGATAAAATATTGCTTAAATTTTCAAAATGTATACAAATTAATTTAATGGTAATAATGATGACTCCCTCCTTTTTTTTAAAAGTAAAATTTGTATCACAGGTAATATATACAAAATATCTTCTTAAAAAATACAACAAGATTATCGAGAAGAGATGAGTTTTTCTTTGTCAATCTGTCATTCTCTTAATATTAATTTTCTGTAGAATAAAACTTGTAAAATAATTTTTAAAGATATATTTTGAAAACAAAAAATAAAACATGAATAATTAATTATGTCGTGGGCTTTGCCTAAATTTTGTACATTAATTTTATATTCGGAAAATGTTAATTCTATTTTAAACGTTTGAAAGAAGTAGAATAAAAAAAAAAATACTTAAAATAGTGAAACACTAAGAGGAAAAAAAATGACTTGAATGCAAATTATAAAGCAAGAAATGCATATATGACTGAACTTTGAAGACGCTTTCTGCGTGCTCATTAAAAGCTGCAGCCTTAACTGTAATAGAAAGTTTTTAGTTTGAAACGACAGAAATGTTTCGACTACTCTTTGAGAAACTTCTAGTATAACAGATGATCATTTACAAAAATCTTTATAAAAAATAAGTCGAGGTCTGCTTACCTAAAACATTTTTTTAATAATATGAAATTCCCATAATTAGAAAATCGTTTTGTGTTGCTGATGAATTAATTACATTTTATGTTATATGAAAATAAAAAGTTTTTGTTAGAGGCACAGATGCAACTTGGACCACGGTTTAAAAAATTTTTTAATCCGGCAGAAAAATATATTTTACAGTAAATAACATGTTTTTAATAATTTTTGTAATTTTTTAAAGTTTTCTAAGAAGTTCACATCTCAGTCACAATGTGACATCACTGAGTGGTGGCATTTTGGTCACAGATGTGACGTGACCACAGTGACTTACAGTGACGTCACAATGACGTCACTGTGACCATGCATGCTATGAGGGTAGTTAGTGTAAAACAGCACAAAGTCTTTTTTAGGACTATTTTAGTGACCTTAAAGCCAATTTTTTTATTAGAATCTTTATTTTATTCTTCTTCTTTTAGAACTTGAAAGTACAATGTGTATAAAAATATGTTAGATAATTTAAGATAAATAATTTTTTACTAAAGGCTTGCGCATGCAGAATAAAAGCCGCATGCGAAATCGATATTGCATAAAAAATACTCAGTCGTATTCTGACGAGGAAGATAGGAAAGTGTGTAAAAAAGCAAATATCAGATGTTATCTTCAAACTGAAATATTGTGCTCAAAATTTAACATTCTCTTGAATAATCATAATTTTTTATAATTACAATTAATACATGTTTAATTAAAAGAATTAGTTCCTTGTATTTTGATTCTGAGGAAGACTACAAACTGTTTTTCTCGAACTTGTTTCCATGAATTAAGGGATAAAAGATGTTGATTATTTTCATAAGCAATAAAATCAACGCATTGGTATGATACTTTATAAATTGTAACAGTTCCTAGATCACTGCCATCGAAATAGTCGAAGCCAGAGGACATGAGTTGTGACGTCATCCCTAATCGACCGACCTCTCACTAGTGTTGGAATTCACACCGGGAAATTTTGAAAAGCAATTTTCTTTTATTTTGTTTCTGGAATACCTATCATCTCATAAAACAGTAATAACTATTTAAACATACAAGTGGGAAATCGGAAACCCTAAATACAAATTTGGCCAGATGCGGCAACACTGTGTCATTCCGCATCTGACCGAATTGTTACTGGGGAATTCCAAATTCTCCCCATTAATTTAAATAGTTATTATTTATTTATAAGATGATAGATATTCCACATATAAAATAAAAGAAAATTGCTATTCAAAATTTTCCAGTGTGAATTCAAACACTAGTGAGAAGTCGGTCGATTAGTGATGACGTCACAACTCGTGTCCTCTGGCCTGGAGTATTTCGATGATAACGGCTAGATACCTTCTAAAGGTAGTCTAGAATCAAAAGGATTGTTGAGTTTTGAGTGGGAACGTGTAGTCCTGATTCTAACATTTCTGATTGAATGAGCCATCTATTCTGTCATTTCTTTTATTTTCGTAAAGTATTGTTGAATATCCAATAATCTGATTCTGGAGGTTATTTTATGAAGTAATATGTAAGGTTTATGTGGTCGACTAGCTGGTATAAATACGGTGTTAGTAATGAGAATAGCTGGATTTGGTCGGATCTAGTCCATTCCGGAACATCCAGACAATTTTGAAGTTTCTTCCAATCTCGTGTCGTTAACAGTGACATTAAATCTCGATTGAGTTTGGATTAACTCTTTATGCGCCAAATTATGAAATCCTGGAAATTTCATCTTCTAAAGCATTTTTCGTGAATTTTTGAAACTACATTAGAAGATTTACACAATCATTTAATAAATTTTAAGAGGATTTTGCCAATTAAAATTATTTCATTAAATTTGATTTTATAGGGATTTTGTGCAATATTTATAACTCCACTCAAAACGTTTATTTAAAATATTTTTTTTTAGCATTTTGTAGAATTAGGAAGTGTACAAATATAATGTTCGCACAATGGAAATGTAGAAATAATTCCGAACGGAAACTTTCCTCCCCCAATCCTTCAACGTCAAGAAAGCAGAAAAGGTGCAAAGGCAAAATAAATCGACCATTAAAAAATATTTTTGTTTTGTGCAACCAATAATGCTTTTGAAACAAGATAAAGAAAAGTATCTATAACACATTCTAAATTGTATTACTAGTAATCGATGTATTAACCCTTTCAGGGACAAAGCACTTCTGTTGCTAAAATTGTAAAATGATCGATTAATACCGGTATTTATGAACAACTTTATATGAAACTCAGTAAAAGCGTTTCTTCGCGTACATTATATGAAACCAATTTTAATTCTTTAATTCTGGTGTGAATGTGGCATTTAGGAATTAAAATTGGGTGGTATATAACATATACCGGTGCCCTTTAAGGGGTTAAATGAATTTTATAAGAAGTGGTTTTAATGGTACTTTAAAGTAATGCCTAAAGGGTTAATATTCTTCAGCTGAATAGCTTCCCAGTAGTAAGGTGCTGCGTTAATTTCTTGATATAGAAGTATATTTGGAATGTACTGGGAGCCTTTCAATTAGTTACACTGACGTGTTTTTCGATGATATTGCGTATGGTGTTTACAGAGCTGTAAAATGCATTGTTTTTGTAGCAGCTTTTCTTAGGTTCCAGAGTACGATTAGAGTAGCTTTCTTGTTTAACCTTTAAATGGATAATAATGCATAGCTGCATCACTTTCTATTTCACTCTTTGCACGCACTACATTTATATAGAAGTATTAATCCTGTAAATTCCCAGTAAAGATCTATCTTAAAATGTCTGGTGTCCAATCCTTAATATAAGAATAAAAAACACAATTCTAACAGAATAATTCGTACATTTAACCCTAGATCTACCGGGAATTTTATTCAAGTTTTAATAAAACGTTCTACACCAGAATTTTTATTTAAAACTATTTAACTTATTTATTTACCTTATTTTTGTCTGGTTTATATACTTAGTTTATTTTAAAGAAATTTCTGGTTTGAATGAATATTTTGTATGTACCTGTCGGGTCCAATGGACCCGTCTGGTAGACGGAGGGTTAAGGGTTAAGTTTCACAAAATAAAAATTTATATATGAAATACGGTATTTATATTCATACTTATTAAAATAAAATTACTAATTTGTAATATTTTATTTATGACAGTAGTTTTTACTTGTATTGCAGATGTGCAACATAAGATAAGGTTGACGTATTATACGAAAAATGACAGCTGAAATCTCTGATTTTTTTCATTATTTTTCCTGTATAATAAGACTTTCTGAGAGTCATATAGAATTTTTTCGAAACAAAATAAAATATTATGCTTTTAAGGGTTAAAGTTAGAGATAGAAGTTGTAGGATTTCTTGGCTCTAGATTCTCCGCCCTTCGTTATATTAGTACTCGAAGTTTAAAATTATTTTAGTACTTGGATAATGATTAAATTAACTACTCTGCTCAACTTCATAGCTTTTTAATATTGATTTTAAATTCTTTTTTTTTTTTTTTTTTTTGCTAATTTCGGTCTGTGTCTACTTTATTAGCCTGAAGTGCCCACAATATTATTTCGCGGCTACATCACTCAACTCTCTTACAAATAATTTACTATCATCGCCTACGTATAGAAAAGTTTATGAAGATATACTTATCATAATACATGGAATAGAACTGTGGAAATAAAGAATATTTCCATTTATTAATATGCAGGATATACGCTATTAAAATGTGTGCTATTAAAATAATGTAATTGTATGTGCTATTAAAATAAATAAAAATAAATAATGATAGTGTGCAGTTGATTTCTCGTGAAAAGTATTGTTTTAATTAAACAGTTTCAGCATATGGACTCAAAAATCAGTGACGCTGAAATTCGGTTCAACAAACGCAAATCTCTACGCTCAATAATAATATTCAACATAAATAACACGCAAGTAGCTTGACTAAGTGTTCATTGAACCTCAGTAACTGCTTAATAATTGATAAAAAACTTTTGCAATGTATTATTATACAGTGATAATTTAGTTTCTAGCTATAAAAGAAAAATTGTACAAAGTAAATAATAAGTATTAAATATGGGCATTGAATTTACATCAGGATAATCTCTGCTCAAAACCTTTAGATGAAAAAAATGAATATGAAAATATGAAAAAATGAGGCATAAAATTTCCCTTATATTTAATATGAGTTAGCGCATTTTAGTAAATGCAAATACTTATAAAAGTTTTCCATAAATATATTTATACGTATAGAAGAAAATATCAGAAAAAAGCCTTCAGGCATTTTTACAAGCTATGGCAACAAAGTTCATAGAATGTGTACAGAAACATAAGATTCTTAAATCTAAAACAAATTATCAAACCTTTCTAATAATATACCTTTTTCAATTCCTAACAGGTGTGCGATAAAAATATTAAAAACAGGCAATAGTAGTTTATGGACCAATACATGAGCAGTGTTGCCAGACGGGCTACTTTTTTTAATTCATATTCTTGAGTGGCACCACTTTTTTGAAATTGTAAAATTCGCCTTAATTAATGACATATAAACCTTAGAAACCATTTTTTTAAATTTAAAAACACATTTATAAAAAGTTTTTTTTAGTGCAACTAATTTTCAAAATGTTTCCGAGTAGATTCTATAGAATATTAATCAGTTTTCTCAATCCGGAGAAAAAGCGAAAAGAAAGGGAATTTTGCCATTTCAAATAAGTGGTGGCAATCAAGAAATCTGAATTTAAAAAAAGTAGCCCACTGGCAACACTGTACATGAAAGGTAACATTTGATGGTTTATCGTGCATTCTAAAATAAGAAAAATGTTCTTTAATCTGCGAAAATATAATATGACCGCGATCGAAAATATGAAATAGAATCTTTCAAGTTACCCAACATTCCGAAAAGCGTGCTTTATCTATATAAACGTTAGAAACCATTTTTTTAAATTTAAAAACACATTTATACAAAGTTTCTTTTAGTGCAACTAATTTTCAAAATGTTTCCGAGTAGATTCTATAGAATATTAATCAGTTTTCTCAAACCGGAATATCGTGTTTAGAATGTTATATGTATGTTAGAATGCTATATTTAAAGTAATATAATTTTAATTTTAATGTTAATGGTGTGAATTTAGCATGTTTGTCTGTAGAAAAGGTTTGTTGAATATGAAAATATTTCCTTGAGAATTGATAGCATCCGAAAATGCTGTATTTAGGGTTCAGAAAAATGAATTATACACTATAAAAACTGCCCGGAAAAGTTTCAGAAAATCAATGGCTGCAAAAGGAACTTTGTTTTTAAAAAGGCTTTTTTAAATATGGAAAATATATGGGTTTCTGTGGTTTCTAAAGATAAACTATGTAATTGAACATTTTCCCGATTTTCGGTAAAAGTAGAAGATCGTTCAGAAAATGCTGATGAAGTTATTTATCGTTGTAAACCGAATTTCAGGACGCCATACTATCCAAGGAACGTAAGATACAGAAGAGGAAAAATCAACCACCGTCATGAGACCACAATCACATATAACTCAAGATGTATTTTATTTATGGAAAAAAGAGAAATCTATTTTATTGCAAATAACATGAATAATCATGCGTGCAGGTGTCATGTTTTTACTTCTAACAAGACGGAAATTGTACGTCAAATGCATGGAATTATTAATAAAAAGGAATCCTTATCATACATATCCTTAAACATTATCCATTAAACATATCCTTAAAATAGTGAAGCTTCAACTGTAACCGCTTTCGCAAGGGCTGATGACCTCCGGTCGAAGCTTCAACCAGTAAATTTATATAGAAACTTTCTCCGTATTGAAAGGCGTTATTAATGCAAATTTCAGCCATAAATAATGGCAGAAGAAGAATTTTATTTTTACTGGTGTAAGTTTACTTTTGCGGTAGACAAGTCCTTCGTTTCTGCCATATTGTGACAACCGATGATGCAATCTGACTGTTTCAGCTGTCAAATTGACACAAGAAAATATTTGTGAGAAAATGTTTCCATGAATATGACGCTTAAGTAAGACAACATGTTCCATTCAATTATACTGGTAGCAAGTTTGCCCCGGTGGTATTTTGAAACTGTAGATCCGATTTAAAAAAATCAGCCGCCATCTTGTGACAACCTCTTCAATTATTTCACTCGCAGCTGGTAGACGGTAAACGATATGTCTCCTCCTCTTTATTCATAACTCCATTGTCAAATGTGGCAAATGAGGTGCGTTCGTGCTATAATTAGTTTTATAAATATTCAGATCTTGGTGCTATAGCTGTTGCGCTCTTATGCAAAACTGCATGAATACAAAATTTATTACGATTATATATATTAAATTAAGTAATATGGAAATAACAGGACTCCATCTTAAATAGGGCGTCATCACCATGGCAACTTAGAATCATTACCTATCATGCGATATCATTCAGTTAGTTACGTATGATAGGATTTAATAGAATGCAGAAAACTTTTATTAATATCTTTTAAGTTTTGATTCGATTTTCATAAAATTTGAAATGACTAGACAAAATTCTGCAGCGATTATACATATTGAATTTCAAACCATTTGGTTGGATAGTTTTTGCTCTGTTATATGTGTAGAGCGTCAGTGCGCTAATTTGATGACCCGGGTTCGAGTCCCGGCATGGAATCTTTTTCACTACGTTGGCCTTTGCGCCTCTTAAGCAATTACTTTAAAATTTGATTTTCATTTCAAATAAACATTTTTTTCTTTCCTTTCATGTCTCTATCATCACCGTATCATCTGTCATCAACGTATTACTTGCGTCCATATATTCCTGTGCAGTAAATGATTGTTACATTGTCCTGTACCAAATGTTAAAGTTTATACCATGAATTTGGAATCACTCTGCAAGGACGATTACAGAGCTTCACCTATAATTTTTTAAACTGTTTCTTTGAACACGACAACGTGTCTATTCACATTTCTGAGACCGCTAAACCGTGATTTGAAGCAATTTATCTTAGCCCTTAACCCTTTAGTAAGCAGCTTTGCATATATGCAAACAACAGGTTTTGAATATAATAGATTTCTTTTTATTCGTATATACCTAATTAACATCAGAAAATTAAAATAGCAATATCTGCTTTAATTAACCCTCCGTCTACCAGACGGGTCCATTGGACCCGACAGGTACATACAAAATATTCATTCAAACCAGAAATTTCTTTAAAATAAACTAAGTATATAAACCAGACAAAAATAAGGCAAATAAATAAGTTAAATAGTTTTAAATAAAAATTCTGGTGTAGAACGTTTTATTAAAACTTGAATAAAATTCCCGGTAGATCTAGGGTTAATAATAGAATATCCGTATTTAAATAAAATGAAATTAACCATTGAAACTTTTTGGTAAAAAGTCAGAATCTCTGAACTACGTAATTTCCAGAACGTATTCTATTTTGGGGATTAACACTAGAACCGCCGGGAATGTTACTCCAGTGCTATAAAAATATTTCACACCAGAATTTATATTAAAAACCATCTAACTTATTTATTTAACTTATTTCTCCGTGGTACATATTTAACTTATTTTAGAAAGAAATTTCCTGTTCGAATCGAAGTATTTTTATTTTGTACCGGTTAAAATGACCGCTATGGCGGGTCTAGTGTTAGAGGGTTAAAGGTTAAGTTTTATAAAATAAATAATTATATAAAATAAGGTATTCGGAGACATACTTCTTAAAATATTGACTAATTTGCAATATTTTAGCGTAAAACAGCCTGACGTCAGTAGTTTTTACTTGTATTGCAGATGTGCAACAGAAGAAAAGTTTGACGTATGATATGAAAAATGTATCTTTGATTTTTTTCATTATTTTTCCTGTGTAATAAACTTTTCAGAGAATGATATATAATTTTTTCGAAACAAAATAAAAAATCGCCCATTTAAGGGTTAAATGTACTGTGATGCCTATCGACATCACTTTTTATTTAATTCTTAGCAACCAGTGTATTTATATAGAAATATTAATCCGGTAAAAATTACAAAAATATGCTACTAAATAAAGTTAAAAATCTATCTTAAAATTTCTGGAGTTTAATCTTTAATATAAGATAAAAAAACATAATTCTAAAAAAAATAATTCATGCATTTAAGGGTTAAGTTTTACAAAATAAAAATTATATGAAATAAGGTATTTAGATTCATACTTAATAAAATATTGACTAATTTGCAATATTTTCGTTTTTACTTGTATTGCAGATGTGCAACATGTGAAAAGGTTGAAGTATTATACGAAAAATGTATCTGTGATTTTTTTTTTTTTTTTGTTATTTTTCCTGTGTAATAAATCTGTCAGAGAATCATATATAATTTTTTCGAAACAAAATAAAAAATCATGCATTTAAGAGTTAAATTGCCGAATGGTCAGCAAAGAGTCCGGATCACAACCGTACATGAAATGCGTAGGGCCTTCTGGCTGGAGAAATGTACAAAGATAATACACGAATTACAATTTACACATAGTTAAAAGATGATTTAAAAAAATATTTTCACGTGATGCACCCAGTGTTGCCAATGGGCTACTTTTTTAAAATTCAGATTTCATGATTGGCACCACTTTTCTGAAATCGTAAAATTCGCCTTATTTAATAACATATTAATTAAGGCGAAAACAAGGGGAATTCTACCATATCAAAAAAATGGTGCCAATCAAGAAATCTGAATTAAAAAAAAGTAGCCCACTGGCAACGCTATAGTCATCCTCCAGTAAATGAAAGCCATCGAATGAAACACCCATCACTATTTATACTTGATCTTCGACGACTTTACTTAGAAGATATATTGCAATCTGGTGTGTATTTTTGAAGTTATATCAGTAGATGTCAATTCTAGATCATTAATTATTTTTACTGCCTCTTTCCTTAACACTAGAACGCCCGGAAATTTTACTCAAGTTTCATAAATATATTTGACACCAGAAGTTTTATTTAAAAGTATTTGACTGATTTACTTAACGTAAATCTGTGTGGTTTAAATTTAACTTATTTTATAAAAGAATTTCTGGTTGCAGTTGACATTTAATCATATGGATGGAGTCGAATCGACTCCTTCCGGGCGTTCTAGTGTTAAAGCTTAGTTAAAATTTCTATAATTTGTTATTTTTCATATTGTTGAAATCAATATCTGTGATAGATTCTTCGTTGATTCTATCTATTTCTGTAGTTGATTTTCCTAATTTTATATCTATTTTGTTCTTTGATTCTTTCTGCATTCTTTTTTTATCATACCAATCTATGATTTCACCCCTTCAGTCTTCTTAGGTATAATTAACGTTATGAATTTCTTCTGATTCTACATTATTTATATTTTTTTATCCGATCTAAATATAAATCACATAGAATCAGAAGCAATTTACAAGATTAATTATACCTATGAACACGGAAAAATGGAATCATACATTGGTATGAACAAACAAAAAATGCAGAAAAAAGGAAAAAGCATCAAACATATATAAATTTATGTAAATAAACTACAGAAATACTCAGAATCTATAAAGAATCCATCACAGATACGCATTTAAATAATATAAAAAAATAGTTCATTATGAAAATTTTAATTATGCTTTACTAAGATAGATAGAAGAAATAATTAACGATGGACAATTTACATGAAACCCTATATTTCACTTAAAATTCACTCCAAATAGTGATACCTCCTCAATGGAAAGTCAAAGGTCAAGTAAAAATTGCCATTTTTGTTTCATTCTAAGTTTTTGTTTTAACCCTTTAATTACGGACCAGGACTAATAGCTATTTTCACATTCAATCGTACCACAATTAAAAAAAAAAAGTGTTTGTGATAGATTTCTCTTTAAAATATCCAAGTATAAGTGTATGGCAAAGATATGTGCAAATAGAATAAAAAATAATCCACAGGGGCGTATATGTTCCTAGCCGTAGACAAAGGGTTAGTTAAAGAACTTGTCTCGGTACCTGAGGTGAATGTATTTTAATACAACAGCCTTAAACTACGTCTAAATGTGTAATTTTCTTACCTGTTAATGGGTACTATTTTTATTAATTTATTTATATGATGAAATGGAATTACTATAATTTATAGTAATATAATATTACGTAATTCCAAAATAAAGATGACCACATATTTTCCATTCATCAGGTTTGAAACAATTTAGAAGAACACTGCGCATTAATGACATCAAGAACGTCCCTCGCATTATAAGAATAACTGGTGAATTCCTTGATTATAGTGAATTATGGTGAATTCCTTGATAGTGTTTTCAGCGCCATAAAAGGATTATCGCTATACTTTTCCTGCGTAGACTTTGCAAAGTACTATTGTTTACAAATCCTGAAAAAAAAATTGCATATATACAAGCAAGGGCAAGCAACCCTTAAATACCGGTGTGTTGCTTTTCGGCAACATACCCAATTTAGGCTTCTAAAATACTATTAGAATAATATTGAAGCTAAAATGCCTAATGTTGCCAATAAAATACACTATGAAAATATTATTAAATCGATTTTCAAAATGTAGATGGCAACACTTGTGCTGTTTAAGAATAAAGATATATTTATTTTTCAATTGTTGCTATTTGTTCTTTTTGTTTTGTTTGGAAGCTTGCGAAATACTCTATTTTGTTCTGCAGTAAGCAAGTGAAATTTATTCCTTATTATAGTTCCTAAAATTATTGTGTGTTTAATATTATAGAATTTTATCAAGGAAAATTATTTTTACAATTAGTTAACACAGATACAATTACAAGACCAGTATTGCCGATTAGTAACAAACTGTTTTTTAGCTGTAAACCCTACTTAAAACAAAATATGATTTTTAAAAGTATTTTTCCCATGATTTATTTAGAAAATGAAAGACGAAAAACATTATTATAATGATTTTTGAAAAGTCAGGCATTTAAGGGTTAACCCCTTGAGGGGCAATGGGATATATTATATCTCACCTACGATTAATGAAGATTTGCACCAGAAAATTTTTATTAAATTTTAATTTTCTAACTTTGGTGGAAAAAAGTCGTAAAATTGCTTTTCCTTATTTGGCAATACAATTTTTGAAAGATTCCGGTGGGAATTCGGCATTACAGTACGTAGTTGCCAGATGGGCTACTTTTTTTAAAATCAGATTCTTGTTTGACACCAGTTTTTTGAAATGGTAAAATGTGCCTTATTTAATGACATATTAATTAAGGCAAAAATAAAGTGAATTTTACCGTTTCAAAAAAGTGGTGCAAATCAAGAAATCTAAATTTTAAAAAACTAGCCCACTGATAACACTGTTACAGTAACGCAATTACTTGCCCCTCAAAGTGTTAAGGGACTCATTCAGGACAAATATCACTATTTGTTTATAGAAAAATAAATCTAGTTTAAACGCCCGAAATATCGCCTTATTTAAGAAGAGAGTTTTCCATAAGAAAATATTGGTACCGAATAATTTCCTGGTCGTGAAATTTCAAGACAAGTACGACCCCTGATAAAAGGTTTAAAAAAGTACATTTATTTTCTTCCAAAGCGATTTTTTGCAGAAATAATTTTTATTACCTTAGATCTTGAATAATATTTTCATGCTAATATATTGATATTGAATTGATGTAAGTACATTTATAAAACAAAAAAAGGACAAAAACAAATGTAGCACATTCCGGTATCGAACCCGAGCCCGCGGATCAACGAACAAACGCTGTACCAACTGAGCTACGACCAACGTAACCATATCGTTAGAAAGTAAAGTATTTAACTCGTGCTATAATATAAGCCCCCTCGCCTGTTTCTCAAGAACTAAGGAGCGTTGTATAAAATCAGTTTAACCTGAGACTAAGGGGTCTCTACCCTAGAACATATATTAAAATAATCAAAATCTGTGATTAGCAAGCTTTGCCCTCTCCTTGTAAGATTTAAATGTAAACGCAAAAAAATAAAACCTGTATGGCATAAATTTAGAATAGGGTTTTATTATTGTCTGTATCATTAAAAATATTTTTTGCTATAAAATGTCAATGGAAAACAAACAATGCATATGTATTTGCACTTTACAAAGAGAAATACTATTATTTAATTAAAAAAAAGTTTGAAAAGCATAGTTTTAATATTTTTGGATATAAGATAAGTGACATAATAAATAAAATAGGAAAGAAAGGTCGAAGTTTACATTTGACGGGGAAAAGGTAAAAAATGCATACGCAACAAATGTACAGTCGTGGATAAACATCCCTTCCAACTCTTCAACAAATTATCGCAGAAGAAAGTTACAGGTACCAAACGATTGGAAATAAAGTCAACTTTTAAATAATATAAAATTTGCTTAGTATATAAAATTTGCTTAAAGGACCATCTACGTATCAAAACAACCCCAAACATTGTTTTTTCTTTAGCAATACCCACATTTGACACCATAATTAAATATATTACACTCTTCAATTAGCCTTAATACAAATGAGCATGAAATTCGTACGAATAGTTTCAGAGAAATTAAGTATTTGAGTATATTTTAGGCACTGTATCCAAATTGAAGTTCGGTACTCGATTGTTGAAATGTTACAGAGTGACTATATCACTTCTATTAATGTATTATTTCTTGACAATATAGCCATGTCACTCATTTAACAGTAAACATACCGTGAGGGGTCATTTTGACCCCTACCAATTGAAAATATTTCGTTTCGTACCAGGATTTTCTTTATACAATAAGTTTAAAAAATACAAGGAAGAAAAAGTTAAAGAAATAAGTTAAACACTTTTAAATAAAAATTCTGATGTAAAATATTTTTATAAAACTTGAGTGAAATTTCCGGTAGTTTTATTGTTAATCTGTTTAGACAATTGCAAGCCTAAATGTTTCAATAAAATGATTAAAATATATATTTTTATCAAATTATGCTTTTCTGCACATCGTAGACGGCCCCTTAAACAAGTATTTTGACGTTTTTAACACTTTTCAACACAGTTGAACAGTGTTTATGAATTTGGTTTGTCTGTCTGTCCGTGCTCTAACTCACATAAATACGGTTTGATTGCCATGAAATTGATTTACGTTATTGGGGTTTAATATGGAATGTTCGGATTTAAACATTAATTTTGTAGCATTTATGGTTCATTCACAGGGAATCTCAAAAGAATTCCGTTACATTACGGTCTATGGAAAAAAATCATTTGCGAAAAATGTGTAATGATATTACTTTATTTTAAACATATTGAAATTAATATATATATATATATATGTATATATATATATATACATATCACTGAAGTGTACTGCAATGTTCTTGCTATAGAACGTGGTGAGCATACATTTTATCGTTCATTTACAGGGACACACAAAAGAATTTGGCTACAGAAGAAAATGAACAATAATTGAGCTATTGAAACCTATGAACAAATAATTGCTGGAAGTGCATTTTCAGTTGTGGTATGCGTTTTTAAATTTAATTATTTTTTTAAATAATACGTGGTGTGTATAAATTCTGTGGATAATATGCATGGCTGCACAAAAGGTTTCAACAACATCCGTTTATTGGCGGAAATTGCTGAATGGAAATTTTCAACTGTGCTATGCTTTTAACTGAACTAAATTTTGGAATACTGTGAAATATACATACATATCTATAGATCATATACAGAGTTGCACAAAAACATCGTATATATTTTTTGAGTATTCATGGTTTTTACCATGGTTGGGTTTTCAGGGCTCCCACTGGTCCGTTTTTTTAACCAGTAATTTTTTAGAAAGAAATTCGTGGTAGGTTTCGGCAACAATTGCAAGAAACACGCTCTTCCCGGTATTTTTCTACGAAATTTATAAAGAAGATTTTCCTTTAAATAAAAGTGGTATTCAAAAAACGGATCGAGAGCCCTGGGTTTTCAAATGCGTTACGCGTTTTACAAATTTTTCATTTAGAAAACATCGTTCACCTTAGTAAACTGTTATAGTATTCTGAATGCGTTGGAAAGTGTTTCATAACCTATGCTGTACGCAGGATTTTTCGTTCGTGTTTAAGCATAAATTGAGAAAGAAAAAAATTGAAATTTTGGATTCGCATAAAGCTGGACATTTTAAACATTATAAATTCCATCAAAAAATTGTAGGTTTCAATTCATAATTTCTTTAACATTAATTTCATTAATTCATATCATAAAATTATAAAAATTACAAATTCAATGTATTTATGTTTGGGTTTTTTTAGTATTATAACCATACAAAAAATTAGAACATTGGGATTATAATTGCAGGAGATATTAATAAATGTATTAAAATATAATTTAACATTAGAAGGTCTAAATTTTGTATGTTGATAATTAAAAAACTTATCATTCCAAATGACTTGAAATTTCGTATTTAGGCATAGTTTGAATCGAACATTTAAAATATATTGTCAAAATTGGGTGCTGCCGTTTTAAAAAAAAGCAAAGATTGGATTGGTATTGATTTGTAGATGTCCCCATAAGCCAATTTTATATACATCATTTAACCCCATGAGGGGCAAGTGATTGTGTTCCTGTAATGTTGAATTCACACCGGAATCTTTGAAAAATTCTATTTCAAAATAAGTAAAACAATTTTACGGCTTTTTTCATCCAAAGTTAGAAAAGAAAAATTTAATAAAATTTTTCTGGTGTAAAACTTCACTAATCGTATGTGGTATATAATGTATACCGGCGCCCCTCAAGGGGTTAAAAGTTGATTTTATTTCCAATCATTTTGTACCAGTAATTTTATTCTACTATAATTTGTTGCAGAGTTAGTAGAGGATGGCTGCCTTTGTTTTTCATGACCGTGTGTTCACTGCTTATTATGTATGAAGTCGCATCTCGTGTTTCAAAAGAAAATCCAAAGTACTGTCGAAAATCTTTGAACATCTCTGTAGGAACTGGAAACAAATTATAAAATCTGATTTAAAGCAAATAAAAATAAAAAACAAACATCATCCAGCCCTTTTAAGGGATTTTTTTCAAGACAAATATCACTATTTGTTTATAGAAAAATAAATCTAGGTTAAACGCGCGAAATTTCGTCTTATTTAAGAAGATATTTTCCATAAGAAAATACTGGTATCGAAGAATTTCCTGTTCGTGAAATAAGTACGATTCCTGATCATGATCACCGCTCAATGCGAAATAATGTTTATCAGCATAAGCCTATGTGCAGATTGTTGAATGAAAATTATATGGCAGGCAAAAAATTTCATGAAAAAATTTCTTATCTTTTTTCATATATTTATTTTCCCCAAATCGTTACAAACATATTAGATCAACCTCTGTACCTTTGACAGTTTATTAAAAAAATAATTTCTAAATCATTTTATTTTAACACATTGCCGACGGGCAATTTTTATCAAATCCGAATTTTAAAACATTAGAAGTTCCTCCCTGTTCTGAAAGTCTTTTGTAAATTGGTGTTCTAGATAGGTTTCCCAAGTTTATGCTTCGGTAAATATCTTTCAATGTATGAATTAAATATAAAATGTCGTACAATCTAAAAAAATATGAACAACATTATATAAATGCATTTTCTGTAAGGTAGAAGCCACGCCCTTAGTCAATCATGTTTTTTTTTCATGTAAACGAGAATTGTCGTTTCCCGCCGTGATTGGGTTAAAAACAATCCGATTTCTGGCTTAGGTACGCATTATGCCCCATCGAAAAAACCCCCTTTTTGAGCACACTGTTTAAAATGAAGGTTGAATATTTAACAACAACATTTCGCAATGTAAATTCAGTTGATGGATTCACATATTTAACAGTAGAACGCCTGGAAGGATTCGATTCGACTCCAACCATATGATTAAATGTCATCTGGAACCAGAAATTCTTTCATAAAATGAGTTAAAATTAAACCACGCAGATTTACGTTAAATAAATCATTCAAACAGCTTTAAATAAAAATTCTGGTGTCGAATATTTTTATGAAACTTGAGTAAAATTTCCGGGTGTTATAGTGTTAATACCATGTGTTTAACACTAGAACCGCAGGCAATTTTACTCGCGTTTTAAAATATATATTGACACCAGAATTTTTATTCAAATTTATTTAACTTACCTGCTTAAATTACTTTTATTCAGTTTATATTTATCCGTATTTCAGTTTATATTTTATGAATAAATTTCTGGTTCTAAACGACATCTATACATTTGTCACGGGTCAAAATGATCCGTCACCGCGGTTCTAGCGTTAAAAATGATTGCAACTAGATTGCAACTAGTAATGGAAGTTTTGACCGTTATTTTGGTATAAGTTAACGTTGAAATTATCCGTGAAAGCATCACAAAAATAATGAACGAAATGAACAAGAAATTTCTAATTACATTGTTTGAATCGAAAGTGGTTAAATTTAACCAATTTTTTAGTAAAGCACTAAAAAATATTTTTAACAGTGTCCTGTTACTTACTGATTAAGGATGAAAAATGTTTATTCGATTTTTTATAAGTACATAATCAGTATTGCCATTTGGGCTAATTTTTTTATTCAGATAGGTACCACTATCTCAAAATAGTAATATTAAATTTATATCTCTCCTCAATTAAAGCGAATATTATCCTTCGGAAATAGTAGTACATTTATAAATAAAGAATTCCTCCAAATTAGCAACACTGAACACGGTGGCACTGTAATAGTGCCAACAAGCCACTGTAATAGTGCTCGCAAAACTGCCTTTCTTGAGCCTACGAATTCCCATATGTGAGATAAAACTTCAAAATATTTTAATAATTTTCACAGTGGTATAGACCAGACCGGAAGCCGGCAGCTCATTGAGTTCTCTGATGAGATTCTAGGCTTATTTAAATCTTGAATCGCATATTAAAACGCAATCGGCCTGCCAAATCATATCTTGGTGGAAAACACCTGAAAACCCGATTTTAGCGACTGACTCGTAGGATTACTATTGTGTTTTCCTGCTCCCAGTCCTCCATGTTTTCATATTTTTAGTGCAGGAAAACATAATGGTAAACCTACGAGTCAGCCGCTAAAATCGGGTTTCCAGGTGTTTTCCACTAAGATTTGACTTGGCACACCGATTGCGTTTTAATATGCGAATCAAGATTTAACTAATTCTAGAATTTCTTCTGTGAACTCGATGAAGTGATTGTCTGTGCACCCGGTCTAACTGAATTTTCTAAATTAGCTCATTATACTCATTCAAGAATTTTAACACTAGAACGCCCGGAAGGAGTCGATCCGACTCCGACCATATGAGTAAATGTCAACTGGAACCAGAAATTCGTTCATAAAATAAGTTAAATCTAAACTACGCAGATTTAAGTTAAATAAATCAGTCAAATAATTTTAAATAAAAAGTCTGGTGTCAAATATTTTTATGAAACTTGAGTAAAATTTCCGGGCGTTCTAGTGTTAAAACATCTACAAAGAAAAGTAAGTGAAAGTGAAAATTTTTGTCAGCGTACACTGTCAGAAAAAACTTGTCTATATACACTAAATTATTCCTCATTTTTTAACAAATAATTTACGTATTCCTAGAAAACATGTTTCATCCGTGAATTCCTCACGGAAATCTGAAAAAGAGGGAGAAATTCCATTCATTCCTAGCACGCATGCGTATTGACTCTATTAATACTAAAACTCACTTTAAAAATGAAAAACGAACAATTCTATAAATTAAGATTTCTAATTTAATTAAAAATATTAATAAATAAAACTTAACCAACAACAAAGAAATAAAACGTTTTCGAATTCAAAAATAAATAAAAATTAATTTTCTCATTCATTTAAAAGTCTACACAATTTATTCTTTAAAGCTATAAAACATATTCCTATTTAAAATACATTTTAAATGAAGACATTTAAAATAGATATTTTAATTAAAATATTAAATGGAAAGAGATCGATTTTAATCAAAAAAAAAAAAAAATCTCGCATAAAAGTATAATATTCATATTTTACATCTAGCAAACTACATAAAAATATTTATAATTCATATTTTGATCCTATTCTAATACTAAAGTATCATGTATTATTAAGTAATACTAAAATATTAAAACCTCAGCCGAAATCTCATTAAAGAATAAATCTTCCAGAAATTAACTTCAAAATTCAAACTTTTTTAAAGAAATTAATCAAACCATACCCATCTGAGGCAAACATATTTATTTCAAACTGTTTCACTGCTGTACAAGTGTAGCCGAGTGGTTAGAGTACTGATCTCGTGACACTAAGTTAGCTGGTTAAATTCCAAGGTTAGCAACTTTTAATTTATCCCCATTATCTTCTGTTGACCTATATTTTACACCCTGTAACTCAGGAAAAAGAAACGGATATTCGTCTATTAACGGAAAAATCCTAGTAGCACTGCTGCCAGGAAAATTTCCGTGAATTGAAGAAAGTATTTCTAAGAGTGTAACTTAAAATAAAAAACACACGCTTTCATCTCAGATCTTGCAGCCTGATCTTATTACCTGTACACGGCAAAACCTAGTATTTTAGATTTTAATTACTTTATCTTTCGGCACATACCGAGCACTTTTGATACCAAAATTTCATCGAAATTTACAGGTGCACATTATGTGACATTTAGAAAAATGAAATATTAACACTAGAACGCCCGGAAGGAGTCGATTCGACTCCATCCATATGATTAAATGTCAACTGCAACCAGAAATTCTTTTATAAAATAAGTTAAATTTAAACCACACAGATTTACGTTAAGTAAATCAGTCAAATACTTTTAAATAAAACTTCTGGTGTCAAATATATTTATGAAACTTGAGTAAAATTTCCGGTCGTTCTGGTGTTAAAAATTAAGAAAAGAAAGATATTGGGAATAAGAATTGAGATTTTTACGTTAACATTAGAACCGCCATAGCGGTCATTTTGACCGGTACTGAATAAAAATATGTCGATTCAAGCCAGAAATTTCTTTCTAAAATAAGTTAAATATGTGCCACCGAGAAATAAGTTAAATAAATAAGTTAAAGTGTTTTAAATAAAAATTCTGGTGTAAAATATTTTTATAACACTTGAGTAAAATTTACGGCGGTTCTAGTGTTAAAGAGCATGCTATTTACTTAAGAAAAATCAAAATGTAGCACCTTAACCCTTTATCTACTGACGGTACTTATAAGTACCACTCACTTTAAACTTTTATACCATAGTGAATATTACTAATATTCTAATGGTACTTTGCAAAAAACGTTCTTTTAATTCCACTTTATCCGTATACATGACAGCAGTAGTTCTAGATTTGTTATTTTAGAGATGAATGAGGCGATCTTTGAAGCAGTCGATGCGTTTTGTGCCGACATTTCGTACAGATTGCCACGCTCGTCTTTTCATCGCTACAAACACAGTAAAGGATACAAGATAACTGTTGGATTTTTTTTTATGTGTTCATTAGGATCTTAGAATCCAATTTGACTAGCTATTTTAGGTGGACGGTGTATGTATTTGATTTAACAGTGGAATTACTCGGTGGTACATATAAGTACAGTCACTACACTGGGTGTTGGGGAAATTCTTCTTTTTTACTTTTCGTCTGTGTAGTTATCCATCATTTTCATCTGCTTTCAAATGTAATTACTAAAATGAAGTGTAGTAATGATTTCTCTGGTATTTTCTGTTTCAATGATATTTTTTATAGGAAATCGTAAAAGTTGTGGCACCGGCTCGTTTTTGCTATGCTAGAAATGGCATATGTAAATTCATATATTGCATATGTGGAGATGCGAGAAAACATGTTGTCCCTGGAATATTGACGTCGCATAACTAAAGAACTGCTAACAAGATTGAAACCTAAAGAAAAAAGTTTTTTAAAACCCTTTCACGAGCAAAGCATTTTCAATTCTAAAGTGTTGATATAAATGATTGGCACGGGAATTTGCCAAATGTTTTATTTGTAATTAAGAAATAGCCTATATTTCACATACTTGTTAAATCGAAAATATTTTCTGGTGCCAGTTGAAATACTTGTAGTTTTTCTGTTTTTACTAACTTTACCAATCAGTTTGATTGTGTTAAAATAATAGCCTATTTTTTATAGTTTTTCTTCATTGGATTTTTTGTTACACAATGCACCAAATATACAAATAATGTAGGCTGAAATTTTATGTGAGCGTTAACCCCTTGGGGACGAGCCGCACGTATAAGTGCCGCACGAAACGCTCAGAATCCTTGTTCTTCCTCACCAGTAAAATTTTACTGTAAAATTTACCTTGTTTAATCAGCGCATTTTCTCGATTCATGAAAAGACAAATTTCTGTTTTTAAAAAACGGTGACTAAAGATTAAAAATTTCGTAAAAGGCTCCCGTCCCGAAGGGGTTAAACGGGCGAATGAAAGGCAGTTAACAATTTTATAAAGTGATGCAAGGTGAATTTGTAGAGAATTTTAATTATTTCCGAAGAAGTGTTATTTTAACTATTTCAATAAAGTAAAATAATTTCTAATAATATCATGTTCTCATACAGATTACGTAAAAAAAGAAAACAACATGCATTCTTTATTTAAAAAGATGCTGTAGTTAATGTGAAATTAGAAACTAGCTATAGTAAATAATATAAAATATTAAAAAATAATTGAAACAAGCATTAAGATAATGATTTTGATAAGAGTTCTGAACAAAAATCAATTTCAATTAGCAATCATTTCTTTTGCTACTTGAAATATTGTGATTATATATATTAAATTCATTAATACGGAAATAATATGACTCCATCTTAAATAGGACGTAATCACCATGATAACTTAAGTTTTTATTCGATTTTCATAAAATTTGAAATGAAAAAATTCAGCAGCAATTATATATATTACATTTCAAACCATTCGTTTGGGTAGATTTGCGCTGTTAACCCTTTAAGGGGCAAGGTACTTTTATTCGTAAAATGTTGAAATAATTTAATGACACCAGTATTTACCAGAGAATTTATTTGTAAACAAGTAAAAGCGTATATTTGCGTATTTAATAAAGGTGAAGTTTTCATTATAAAATTTCGGTGCCAACTTGGCAATTAGGGATTAAAATTATGTGATGCCGCGACGGCATCACCGCCCTTCAAGGGGTTAAATGCGGACAAACGGACCAGACGTGATTATAGGTTCTACGCATTTATATAATTGCAACCGCACCTAAAAACAATAGCGAAAGACAATACAATGACACTAAATATACAAATAATATAGGCTGAAATTTTACGTGGGCATTAAACGGGCGAATGACCGGTGATTATAAATTTTATAAAGTGATACAAGCTGAATTTTAGAAATTTATATACCGTAATTTCGCGCGTACCTCAGATAATTCGATTTCATACTAGAATTTATTTTAACCCTAGAACTACCGGAAATTTTACTCAAGTTTTATAAAAACATTCTACACCAGAATTTTTACTTAAAACTATTTAATTTGTTTATTTAACTTATTATTGTCTGATTTATACATTTAGTTTGTTTTGAAGAAATTTTCTGGTTTGAATAGATATTTTGAATATACATGTCGGGTCCATTGGACCCTTCTGGTAGACAGAGGGTTAAATAAAATGTGACTTACTTCTGCTTAGCACTTATTTGACTTCTTTTTTGCAATAAAATTTCAAGGTATGTAAAAGATGTAACTAAGCTGCGCTGGATACGCGCGAAATTACGGTAGTATTTTCGTAGTGTTATTTTAAATATTTCAATAAAATTAAACAAATTTTAACTATATTATGTTCTCACCCAGATTACGTAAAAGAAGAAAACAACATGTATTTTTTATTTAAAAAGGTTCTGTAGTTAATGTGATATTACATAATAACTACGAGTAGCTATAGTAAATAACTAAAAATATCAAAAATAATTAAAACAAGCATTAAGATAATGATTTTAATAAGAGTTTTGAACAAAAATCAATTTCAATTAGGAAACATTTCTTTTGCTGCATGAAATATAGGCGATAGAAAGAAGAATAACATTTTCACAAATAAGAATTCCCTTTCCTTATTTAAAAAGATCAAAATAAAATATTGTTGGTGATAAAAACAAGAAAGAATTTTGTTGTATTAAAAAATGGCCTTCGGGAAAAGCGATTCTGAGTGATTAATTAATTATGAATACTTCATAATTGATGTAACTACTTATTTCTTTTTCGGCATGCATTTAATATTAATAACATTTAAATATATAAAAATAACGTTCAGACCTTTTCATAATTTAATACGTAAAAATTATTAGAAAAATAATTTCATGTCACTAACTATGACACAGAAATAAAAATTTAAATACAATCAATCTTCTCTTGTTAGAACGTTACTTTAGGGCAGCTAAAGTTTTCCGACATTATAATGGAAATAATGTATTAAACGGAAATATTTCTATGATGCCTTCAGGCTTTTTCTGAATAAGGCTTAACAAATGAATGACACTATAATGAAGGACAAGTGTAGGTTCAAGTAGTACAGATAAAAACAAATAATAGTCGATCGCTGATTTCGAATGCAAATTAAAGGGATTTTTGCTTTTGATAAAATGTATTTTGTATTATAAATAAGAGCAGTAAAAATATATTTTTTTATCAGTTATAATAGTAATCACTGTATCAATCATATATACTTAATTTTTTCGATTTATTGTGCTTTATGATCACCTGTATCTATTAATATTTTAGACTGAAAATAATTAATTAATATGAAAACATCACGTTATCTATGATATAAATTTTTACAGTAGTGAACTTTTTAAATTAAAATAATCATAGAAAAAATCATATAATCTTTAAAAAAGCTTTTAAGGAGATTGAAATATATGTTAAAAATAACGGATGTAAAATATAGCAATTTGTAATTATATTTAAAGAAAACATGATAAAAATAATTGCATATACATTGTTTCTTAAATAGGATTATTTCCATGATCACTGCAGGCTTTTTCGAATAAGACTTAATAAGTGAATGACATTGCAATAACTGATAAGTATCGGCTCCAGTAAAATAAATAAAAATAATTAATATACGCACTTAAAGACATTTTTGTTTTTAATAAAACTTAGTTCAGGCTATAAATAAAGTAACAAAAATGTAAATATTTTTCTTATCAGTTTTAAAAATAAACGTCACCGCATTAATCATATATAATATACTTAGTTTTTGCGATTCCGTTTGTTTTATAATCAGCTGCATCTAATATGGATTTAGATTACAGATGATTAATTAACAAGAAAGCATTACGTTATCACAAATTAAGTTTTTTGTAATAATAAGTTATTTTAAATGATATGATCATAGACGTTTTTAAAACATTACTTTAAAACATAGCACATTTATACTATAAATAAAACCTGTTAGGAAAAAAAATATTTTAATCAATTGTAATTGAAAAATGACGACATTTATCGCACACTTGAAGAACTTAAACTATGTTTTTAGAAAAATATTTTTAATATGCAGCTTTTAATATTAGTTTATTATACAAACAGGGATGCGAATACCCCGTCCCAAATGGTGTGATTTTCACCATTAAATTTTAATGCTTAATTAAATTTTCCTTGCTTTATTAAATCTCAGAAATTCTGTCTTTAAATAAGGCAAGAAATACCATCAAAATTTAGTGGTAGCAAGTAGGCATTTTGGACGGAGAATTCTCATCCGTGTACAAATAATTAATCAACACAGTGAAGTATAAATGTCTTATAACTGAAATATGTTAAAAAATGCTACAATCACTAAAATTTTAGTGGTATTATTTAACATCCTGAAGGGCGGTGATGCCGCTATGGCATCACATAATTTTAATCCCTAATTTCGACATTGGTACCCGAATTTTTTAAGGAAAATTTCACTTTTATTAAGTACACGAAATTATTCTTTAACTTGTTTACAAATACATTTTCTTGTAAATACTGGTGTCATTCAATTATTTCAACATTTTACGAATATAAGTATCTTGCTCCTGGAAGAGTTAACCCTCGTAGTACCAGGTTTTAGTACTTTCTGAGCATTCTTAGTTTTATGTGATTTGAGCCAGAAGTTTAATTTTATTACATATAACTACTTTTCAGGAGGTGTCTATTGAATTTCATATATGAAGTGTAATTTATTAGTTTTTTCTGGCTTTAAAATTAAAATTTTCAAAATAGAAAATAAATGGGGTTAAATAAGACCCCAGTGATACTATTGGAAGGTTAATAATGGAAAAGAAAAGGGAGTGAGACAGGTGTACAAATATATTTACTTATAGATAGATACAGAAAGCTAAAATAAAAGAGAAAGAGAACATGCACTGCATCTAAAAATATTGATACGCATTTTAAAAGTTAACATAGAAAGAAATAGGGGATGGAAGAGTAAAGAGACCACAGAGTGCAAATTGGCCATTTTAGTTTTTTCCGCTGTATAGTGCCCCCGCCATGCAGGAACTGAGCTAAACAATCGTCGCCGATGATGGTAGTATTGTCTGCGAATTTGAAACGAAAGGCTACTTTCTCTAGTTCTGAACTCATTTTGTTGTTTTTTCTCATTTTTTATTTTAGGAAATTGCAGTGGCGTAGCGTTAGGAGGGGGACTCAATCATTTTACCACCAGCACTATTATAAACAAATTTGTGTTTTATTTAAGCATTGAACGTTATACGATTAAACAAAGCAATATTTAGCGTACAATAATATGGTAGTAAAATGATCAAGCCCCTCCTAACGCTACGCCACTGGGCAAGTGGTACAATTTCTTGATTAAAGCTAAATAATATGTAGTGTTATAACTATTTGCTCTTAGGTTGATTGATCAGTGTGAAATAGTCTTTTTAATGATGTGTGTTTGAAAACATTAAGTCATGTAGATTAGATGTTAGGCCACAGTTTTTGTAATGGTGTCATTCTATGCAAAGTGGCCACAAAGAGATCGGGTTAAATGGCAAGATGGCTACTTTGCCCGGAAACGATCGATTTTTTATTAATTCGCGGTTCGCACGCTATTAAGCCACGCCCCATTTTGTAAGGACTCGACCACCAGTATTATTATAAAGATAATTTTCTTCACGATTCACTAGTCAGAAAGTAGTTTTATGCGATTACTTGTGGTAGAGTCCTTACTAAATAGGGCGTGGCTTAATAGCGTGCGAACCCTGTAATTTTTGTAACAAAATGTGACTTAAATGTATGTTCCGTGAAAGGAAGACGACAGGTCAGGGAAATGACTTCTGCAGACAACTGTTTAACCTTCCGTCTACCAGACGGGTCCATTGGACCCGACATGTACATTCAAAATATTTATTCAAACCAGAAATTTCTTCAAAACAAACTAAATGTATAAATCAGGCAATAATAATAAGTTAAATAAACAAATTAAATAGTTTTAAGTAAAAATTCTGGTGTAGAATGTTTTTATAAAACTTGAGTAAAATTTCCGGTAGTTCTAGGGTTAATGGCGATGTTTGCAGTCTACACGTCTGTATTCCTCCATTTGTCATATTAATACTTATTACCATTTAGTTTATCGTGTAACGATTTAACCCTTAATTGCATGAATTAATCTTTTAGAATTACGTTTTTTATTTTTATATTAATGATTAGACACAAGAAATCTTAAGATAGATTTTTAACTTTATTTAGTAGCATATTTTTGTAATTTTTAGAGGATTAATATTTATATATAAATATAGTGGTTGAAAGAACTTAATTTATGTGTTAAAAATTAAATAAAAAAGTTATGGAAATTTACATCACTATGCAATTAAGGGTTAATACCATAGCTGCCAACCTTCCACTAACCTTCCGTAATGTCTGGATTACTTTAACCCAAGTTAACCACATTTCGAACCAGAAAATTTATTTCATGAATGCTTATTTATTTAATTCTAGGTTTCTACGTGGAACATATTTATTTCCATTTCTTAAAAAAAAATTTCTGGTTTGAAACGTATTAAACCAGGGTCAAATTAACACAAGTATTATGGAAGATTAGTTTGAGGTTGGCAGCTACGTAATACTTAACACGTTCACGCCGGCGCGGTGGGTCACACTCGACTGTCTCAGAGTTTTCAAACCTCCGGCTTTTTGAACACCACTGTTATTTTAGGGAAAATGTTGTTCCTTTAAATCGCCAAATTGCTCTAATTAAATAAAACAACATTTTCTGTATTAAAATACTGGTATCCAAAAGGCCGGAGACTTGCCAGTTCTGAGACAGTCGAGTGTGATCCACCGCGCCGTCGTGAACGTGTTAAAATATTACAAAACATAATGCTTATTCTTAATGTGTGTTACTTAAGCTTGCGCTGATTACATATACACCCTGAATCAATGTGATTTGTTCATTTACCTATGTTTGCCACTTCACGCATGCTATGCGAGCAAAGTAACCATTTCGTAGTTTTTATTTTAAAGTAGCATGTACATTTTAAAGAAATAAAAAAAACACCAACAAAATAGCAATTAAAACTAAAGTTATTATAGTTACTCTTGGGATTCGTTTCTAAAACATTGCTGATTAAAAAGGTTTAAAAATTTATCAAACCTTCGAGTAGCCAGTTTATTCTTCCTTCCTCTATATAACATAATAAATTGAATCTCACAGGTTTGTTAATTGTTGTATTAACCCCTTAACGCTCGAATTAAATTACGGTTTAAAAATTCAAATTGCTTATTGGCACCACTTTTATGAAAAAGAAATATTCACCTTATTTAATGACAGGTAAAACGATACTAAAATATAGCCAATTTCACTATTTTATAAAATTGGTGGGAATAAAAAAATCTGAGTAAAAGACACAGCCTGTGAATATGACGGGAGCGAGAATTAAGGGGTTAAAGGTTTTTATTTTCGATATTCAGATTCCTTAAACTTTTCCTAGTGCATACGAAATTTATATGGCAAAAGCACCCCTATATTTGGGTGATAGTTTCTGTCTTTTGTAATCACGAATTTCCAACAATGGTGGATTGTATAAGATGAATAAATCCCATGTGTGTGATTCTTGTTTCTGAGTACCGCTATTTTTGAATAGTAAAATTCGGTTTCTTTAATCACGTATTCGGTGATAAATTTCTGCCATCAAAGTATCTGATGATGGTTCTTTGGTAGTGGTGGTGTTTGTTACGGCCAATTGTCTGCACGAGAAATAAGACAGATGGGGTAAATCTATGGGAACTTAAAACGTATTTTTGCAGCGTTTACGCAGGTTTGTTAGAAACATAGGAAAACTCAGAAAGGCCAGGCCGACGTGCATTACATAAGTTCAAAAACAGCGCCTTCCGTAACCAGTTTTGAAAGCAGAACCTCTTAATCACGCATGGAATTAGTTATTCTTCGGTAGTAGTGGCATTCAAATATAAGAACCACCCGCACATTATGGATATACATCCAGATATATGAGTATATATCCAGATATTTATATCTCATTGTTTCCTTTGGGAATTTGTCAAAGGTTATTTATCAAAATTATTACAAAATGTCGAAGAAATAAGAATACGCCTAACTGTTGTAATTGCATGAGTTACGGAAGTCATTTTTGAACGTACATGGCGTAAAACTGAATAGCAGCCACTATATTTACATCGTGCAATGAAACGTTCACGTGTGGAAACCTATTGACTTCCACAAAAGAAAAAAAAACTTTCTTATATCAACTAAACTGTGCCTTTCAAGTTTCTGTCTTGGGTATTTATTTTTATTTTATTTTCTAAAAGGTTTGAAGGTTTTTGAGACAGGCTGTGTATTTAAAATTACTATTTGAAGTTTCGTATTTTAAGTAACAGCTTTAAAACCGTAAAATATTTATTAACACATTCAGGACGGGAAACGAGAATTCTCTGTTTGTTTCGAAAACTATCATTGACGAAGGGCACGGCTTCTACCTTGCAGAAAATGCATTTATAGCTTGTTGTCCATATTGTTTTTTAGATTGTAAGACATTTTATATTACGTTCGTACATATGAAAGATATTTACCGATGTATAAACTTCTGAAATATGTGTACGACACCAAATTACAAAAGACTTTCCGAACAGGGGGGAGCTTCTACTGTTTTAAAATTTAGATTTGATAAAAATTGCCCGTCGGCAGTGTGTTAATTTAAAAGTGAACGCTGCCACATTAATTTTAGTTTGAAATGCTTGAGGGGTTATTTAAACGTGATTGCGGTTTATTTTCTTTTAAAACTAGAACCTCCAGTTGGTGTCGATTTCATACAGACTAAATGATTAAATGTCGATATGACCCAGAAATTTAATCATAAAATAATTTAAATACAAACCATACAGAACTAAGAAAAATAATTTAGTTAAAATAATTGTAAATAAACATTCTGGTGTAAAATATTTTTATTAAGATTAACACGTTCAAGCCGGCGCGGTGGGTCACACTCGACTGTCTCAGAGCTGCCACGTCTCCGGCTTTTTGGATGCCAGTATTTTAATAGAGAAAATGTTGTTTTATTTAATTAGAAAAATTTGCCGACTTAAATGAACAACATTTTATCGAAAATAACAGTGGTGTTCAAAAAGCCGGAAACTTGACAACTCTGAGACAGTCGAGTGTGACCCACCGCGCCGGCGTGAACGTGTTAAGTAAAATTTCCGGGCGTTCTAGTGTTAATTAATAGTACATAATATTACTTTAGATTAGAAATAATTAATAAATATAAAAATGAATGCAATATTATAAATGAATGCTATAATTTGACTGCAACATAAATTATTTAAAAGGCTATAAGCCGGGTAATCAATAACAATTTTCTTTATAGATATACAAAAAAAGAAAGTAATTCAAAAGAATGTTTAAAGTGCCATTCAAAGCAGTAGTTTAAAATCAGAATTTGCCTAATAGAAGCTTTTTATTTCTCTTAAATGATTTCAAATCATTTTACAAAAAATAAACATTAAAAATTCTTTGAAAACATTTGAATCAATATGAAATATTAAGCATTAATTCATTTACAGGATAATATGAATAGGACAAAAGGAAAAAATCCTAGAAATGCATTGACTATGGCGCTGAAATAAATATTTAACGTTTAAAGCATTATGTAGCAGTTAAAATGGAAATAGTGATACTTAACATAAAATTCCTCCACGCAACACGAGGAAATAATTAATATATTACTTTATATGCTACAAATTTTTTACAGCGTAGTGCTTCTGTTTATTACATATTAATTAATTTATATATACCTCAGGAACTTTTCGGTTGTTTAACCCTATCGAGACTAGCGTCCCATACACGAATTTTATTCTGTTTCAACCACTTTTTTTAAACAGTTGCCTTTAGCTGTTTAATCTCGCAAATACCCTAATTAAGTAGGCCGTGTGTTACATTTCTTTGATACCGACAAGCTGATCCAAAGCAATATAAGTAAGCGTCCTTTCTTAAATGGGAGAAGTACCCGCAAACGAGGTCACATCAATAAAGGTCATGCGCCACGTAGCGGATGGAGTGTGAACTACAGGTAGATACCTAATTGTTTTCTTACTGACACCACTAAAATTGTAAAGTTTTTTTCACCTTGATTAATAACTGAAGTCTTTCGGACAAGACGAAGAAAACTTCGTGGTGTCAAGTGCGTCTGTATTTTGCAATAAATGTGGCAAATAAAATTCATTTCCATGAGTGACTGAAGATTTGGAAAATACGCCCCACACTAAAAGCCCGCGTGTTTGAATTATCACTCCGTCCACAAGGTGGCGCAACTGTGTTAATTTACGCCTGATTCCAGCATTAAGTTTGTTCGCTTACTTATAACGCTTTGAGCTGATCTGCCTATCGGTTAGCGGACCAAAATCTTTAGTTTCACTTTCGGTCGCCGCGGAGAGTGCGGACTGTTTTAACCCTTTAATGCGCAGCTTAGCATATATGCAAACAGCAGTGTTTTGAATTTAATAGATTTTTATTATTCGTACATACCTAATTCACACCAGGGAATTAAAATAGCAATATGTGCTTGAATTAATAACAGACATTCCATTTTTTAAATAAAGCGAAATTAACCATTGAGACTTATTGGTGTAAAGTCAGAGTCTCTGAACTACGTAATTTCTAGAACGCATTCTATCATGGGAATTAAAGGGTTAAAGTTTAAGCTCTATATAATAATATAAAATAAAATAAGGTATTTGGAGACATACTTATTAAAATATTTACTAATTTGCATTATTTTAGCTTAAAACAGCCACACGACAGTAGTTTTTACTAGTATTGCAGATGTGCAAAAGAAGAACAGATTGGCGTATTATATCAAAAGTGTATCTCTGATTTTTTTCATTAGTTTTCCGAGTTTCATTAGTTGTATAATAAACCTTTCAGAGAATCATATATAATTTTTTCGAAATAAAATAAAAAATCGTGCATTTAAGGGTTAAACAAACATCTATACGAACGAAACTCCGTTTTTTAACCTATCTGGAGATATGTTAGTTCATTGAGTGGGAACTCAAATAATAAAAAAAAAGACCCTGGAGGGGGGGGGGGGGCAAATGGGAGATGGGGGTAGGGGAGTACAAGTGCTTTTTGACAAATTATTAATTAAGGGTACTGGGGTTCTTGGTCAAAATTTGGACGGGTACCTGAACCAGGAAATTAAATTAAAAATTTGCTGAAATTACTGTTTGGAAATAGTCGTAACTACTACACATAAATTAAGACTGCGAGAGGTGATATTTAAAATATTAATGTAATTTTGAATTAGTTTCAAAGAGCCATAAGAAATAGAAGTTGAGTTACTAACAGGGTTCGTACGCTTCAAAGACTTTCAAGGACCGTTTACCAGAATTTTCTTAAAGTAATACCTACCTTAAGAAGTCAGGTAACCTTTGAAGCGTCCAAAAATCGAATTTTTTTTAAAATAGCTTATAATTAAATATGATTCTTTGGGAACATTTAAAATCAAACACCATACAAAAATTCGCATTAGAAGAGAAGTTATGTCTAAAACACTTTGAGCTTTTGCTATATGATCAACGGGTTTTTCAATCTTTACAGCCAATTTTCTCAAAACAGCGATTTTTATCATTGCGCGCACGATTTCTGAAAAACGGTTGCCTAGAATTTCACAAAATTTTTGGTGGATGTATTAAACATACAGAAGCACAAAATGACCTATTATTATGTTTCTCAAGTAAGAAGTTTATAATTCAGGGCTTCTTTTGTATAAAAAAATCTCGATATTTAGAATTACTCTAAATTCTCGAGATCTATAAGTTTTATTTTTTTTCATCGTAGGTCATTTTGAAAACACTTTATATCTGTACTCATTAAAAAAATCTTGGCTTGTTTCAGCCACTGAAAGGGGAAAAATCATGCGCGCAATGCATGCAAGAATAATTCTTTCGTAAAAATTGTATTATCTTTAAAAATAAATTTAAAAAAGCTATATACAGATAAAGTTAAAAATGCTATAAAAAGTGATAGAAAATCTTTATTAAGATTGACGATCGAACACCATACAAAAATTCGCATTAGAAGAGAAGTTATGTCTAAAACACTTTGAGCTTTTGCTATATGATCAACGGGTTTTTCAATCTTTACAGCCAATTTTCTCAAAACAGCGATTTTTATCATTGCTGTACTCATTAAAAAAATCTTGGCTTGTTTCAGCCACTGAAAGGCTCTATAAGAATGATTGCAATTCTTATAGAGGTCACTTTTCTATGTACTTTATTGGTTCAAAGGTTACCTGACCCCTTAATTAATGAAAAAAAAAATCTGTCTTCAGATATACCGACTAGAATTTTACGAAATGTCTGGTACGAAAACACCTAAAATCCCCTGAATTCTTTGATGCGTACGAACCCTGTACTAAGATAGGGCACATCTCACAAAATCCTTTTACAGCCAAAAGTTTATATAATTTTCTTAATGACAACTAGAAAACTTAAAACTAGAATCAAAGAACATATAGCAGACATCAAATACAACAGAAGAACCACAGCTTTAGCCAGATTATCCAGCGAAGAGCCTTTACAGATCGATTTCAAAAATAGCAAGTTAATTTATACATCAAGATTTTATTTACCATCAATAATCCGAGAATCAATAGAGATATTTTTACGCAACAAGAATATTTGCAATGATTCAGTGTCCATAGAATTACCTAAAATTTGGAAAGAGATGCTATGTAATTTTAGTAACAATAGTAAAAATTAATCCACGCTCGCAAATAGCCACGATAATATTATTTTTATTTTATATTTTGCAATGCTTTTCATTATGCATGTTGTCTCGTGACATTGTTTACCATGTTATTGTTTTGTTAAATTATATGAAAATTAATCCACGCTCACAAATAGCTAATTTAATTTTAATTTAATTTTATGGTTGCAATATTTTTCATTATGCATCATGTCTCGTGACATTGTTTACTAGGTTTATTGTTTTAAAATATTTTGCGAAAGTATTTTCTATCATAAATGATTTTGAAAATGTCGCCGTTGGTGCGACGAAACGATCGTCAATCTTAATAAAGATTTTCTATCACTTTTTATAGCATTTTTAACTTTATCTGTTTATAAGTGATTATTATACATGTGTTTATAAAGCTATATACGTGTATACCTTTTCTAACAACTTTGATTGATAAAATAAATTGTTCCTAACATGTGTTTTCAATTTTATAATTAAAAGTAAATAAGTTAAAGAATGATTGCAATTCTTATAGAGGTCACTTTTCTATGTACTTTATTGGTTCAAAGGTTACCTGACCCCTTAATTAATGAAAAAAAAAATCTGTCTTCAGATATACCGACTAGAATTTTACGAAATGTCTGGTACGAAAACACCTAAAATCCCCTGAATTCTTTGATGCGTACGAACCCTGTACTAAGATAGGGCACATCTCACAAAATCCTTTTACAGCCAAAAGTTTATATAATTTTCTTAACTTTGTAGAGTTGATCTTGGAAATTTCTCCGAGTCTGTAAAATTATGCATTTTTCTATATTCCAGTTAAACTAAAAAATATTTCGAGAAGGCATAGCTGCCAAACCTTCCGATTTTTCAGCACCACAATTTTCGAATTGTATTCTTCGTCTTATTTAATTATCCATATCGATCATTAAATAAAGCGATTATATCTATTCGGATTTAGTGGTTATACATGGTGCCCCGAATTCATGGTCCAAATTGTAAGGGAAGGTAAAGTACCTACACATAAACATATCGGTCAAATTTGCGCTTTTTTCTTACCACTAAATTTTAATAGTAAATGTCCTCTTATTTAAACGACGAAATCTGCCTATTAAATAATGCAAAAATTTCTATTAGATTTTAGTGGTAACAAAAAAAAAAAAAAAAAAAAAAAAAAAAAAAAAAAAAAAAAACCGTAAAAGTTGGCAGCTATGCATAAAGAAGCAATTTTGGTACAGCAATGTGGTGTCGGCAATGAAAAGTTCGTATCGTTTGTGTCCTTGCACGCGGTGTTGCCAGATGGGCTACTTTTTTTTAATTCATATTCTTGATTGGCACCACTTTTTTCAAATGGTAAAATGCGCCATTTTTAATGACATATTCATTAAGGCGAAAGCAAAGGTAATTTTAACGTTTCAAAAAGTGGTGGCAATCATGGAATCTGAATTTTAAAAAAGTAGCCCACTGGCAACACTGCTTGCACGAAGTATATAAAAAAAGTGAAGCTAGTTTTACATGTACACGAATATATTATATACATGGTGTCCCCAAATTCATGCTCCTGACTGTAACGGAAGGTAAAGTACACATAACGAAGCAATTTTGGTACAGTAATGTGGGGTCGGAAATGAAAAGTTTTAGAAAAACAAAAAAATGTGGAGGAAATGAAAACAAGCGTTTTATTGACATAACAATTACAGAAAGTGCTCAAATGTTCCATCACCAACATAGATACATACCTGACAGCATCTAGAAAGTAATTGGCGTACCCTTTAGAAGGTTCAGATGCCTCATCTATGAGACACCAGTTGACTCTGATGAGGACCTCATTGGAAGACTTTCAGTCATTGCTGGAAATGTTCGTGAAACACTTAGAATCGTCGGAAAGGTACGCCAATCACTTTCTAGACGCTGACAGTGGCCCATTTAAGTACTTACAGCAATTGTTATGTCAATAACACGATCGTTTTCATTTTCTTTGCATTCTTGCTTTACGCCAAAACTTTTCATTTCCGACCCTTATATTGCTATACCAAAATTGCTTCTTTATGCGTACTTTACGTTCTCATACAGTTTGCCCCATGAATCCGGGGACACCCTGTATAAAATATGAAAGTTTAGAAGTTATGATGTATTCCGGCAGTCTTTTGTGTAAACAATACTACGAGGTTTGCAATAGTTTTACTACTCAAAGGAATTTGATGGATTTTACTTGTATAACATTCAGCTTTCCATATGATTGTAAAAAGAGAAAAATCACTAGAATGCAATTCAAACAACAATAGTTGATAGATAAGAATAGAATATGTTTACATATTCATGTAGCCTTGCGGGAACACTAATACTGCTACAGAAATTTCCATTCTACAAGGAACATTTTGTAGTACTCTTCAATCAAATTTCAAAGATATTCAATTTTCTTCTTTTAAATGGAGAATGTAGCTGAGCATGCAAAGAACACACCGAATTGGTAAACAATTTTTAGTTATTCTGGGAAAGGTTAAAAAAATTGGTCGTAAAAAATATTAGACATATTACCAATATTTTGCTAGTGAAGTTTAATATAAGTTAATTCGTTTTACTTGCAAAAAGAAAAAATAATAAAAATTTCTCTATAATTTTTTATTAATTTTGCACTTACATTTATGAAATTATATATAAAATATTTAGCATTCATTCTATCCCATTTTAAGTTTAAAAATGTAACTTTATCTTAGTTTTTAAAGAGTTATTTTATATATTAAATTATAGCGGATAAATATCTCGAAAATCATCCAGAAATTGATGTAGTGGTAATTTACTAATAATCGATTCAATGACAAAATGAAGTTTATCAAAATATTGATAAAATCCCAAATTCTAAACTGTATCTAGAAAATATGTGTATGGTTTTTGTAAAAAAAAAAAAAAAAAAAAAAAAAAAAAAAAAAAAAAAAAAAACTCTTTTGATACATTTTGTGTATATACAACAAATATAAAACTTGAGACTTTCGATAACAATTCTATTAGACATTCCATATTTTGTATTAATTCGGCTCTGTGGTGGTGCTTATTTTTGAGTAGCACTATTTCTGAATACATTTATGAAATTATACATAAAATATTTAGCATTAATTCTATCCCATATCCGATAAGTTTTAAAATGTTGCTTTGTTTTCTTTTTAAAGAGTTATTTAATATATTACATTTTAGCGGATAAATTTTTTGAAAATCATTCAGAAATTTATGTAGTGGTAATTTACTAATAATAGAGTCAATGACAGAATGGTGTTTATCAAATTATTGATAAAACCCTATAGACATTCCAAATTTTTATTAATTCGGCTGTACGGTGGTGCTTATTTTTGAGTGCTACTATTTCCGAATGCATTTATGAAATTATATATAAAATATTTATCATTAATTATATCCCATATCCAATAAGTTTAAAAATGTAACTTTATTTTAGTTTTGAAAGAGTTATTTTAAATATTAACACTTTGAGCTCCGGAGTCTCTTACACAAATTTTATTCAATCGGCAGCACTTTTTAAATGAAGTTTCCTTCAAGTAAACAATTTCGAAAATGCTCTGATTAAATAAGGCAAATTTTATTTATTTTCATTACTGGTGCCATAAACAACTTTTGCAAAGGAAGATGATGTCGCCGTAGTGGCGACAACGGAGTGCAAAGGGTTAAATTTCAGCGGATAATTTCTCTAAAAACATCCAAAAATTTATGTAGTGGTAATTTACTAATAATAGATTCCATGACAGAATGAAGTTTATCGATATATCGATAAAATTCCCAATTCATAAATTTCTGCTTACATTTGAGTGCTACTATTTCCGAATACATTTATGAAATTATATATAAAATATTCAGCATTAATTCTATCTCTTATCCGATAAGTTTAAAATGTTACTTTATATTTTTTTTAAAGAGTTTTTTTTATATATTACATTTTCGCGGATAAATTTTTTAAAAATCCTTCAGAAATTGATGTGGTGGTAATCTACTAATAATAGATTCAATGACAGAATGATGTTTATCAAATTATTGATAAAACCCTATAGACATTCCAAATTTTTATTAATTCGGCTGTATGGTGGTGCTTATTTTTGAGTGCTACTATTTCCGAATACATTTATGAAATTATATATAAAATATTCAGCATTAATTCTATCTCTTATCCGATAAGTTTAAAATGTTACTTTATATTCTTTTTAAAGAGTTTTTTTTTATATATTACATTTTCGCGGATAAATTTTTTAAAAATCCTTCAGAAATTGATGTGGTGGTAATCTACTAATAATAGATTCAATGACAGAATGATGTTTATCAAATTATTGATAAAACCTTATAGACATTCCAAATTTTTATTAATTCGGCTGTATGGTGGTGCTTATTTTTGAGTGCTACTATTTCCGAATACATTTATGAAATTATATATAATATATTCAGCATTAATTTTATCTCTTATCCGATAAGTTTAAAATGTTACTTTATATTCTTTTTAAAGAGTTTTTTTTATATATTACATTTTCGCGGATAAATTTTTTAAAAATCCTCCAGAAATTGATGTGGTGGTAATCTACTAATAATAGATTCAATGACAGAATGATGTTTATCAAATTATTGATAAAACCCTATAGACATTCCAAATTTTTATTAATTCGGCTGTATGGTGGTGCTTATTTTTGGGTGCTACTATTTCCGAATACATTTATGAAATTATATGTAAAATATTTAGCATTAATTCTATCCCATATCCGATGAGTTTAAAAAAGTAACTTTATTTTAATTTTTAAAGAGTTATTTTATATATTAAATTTTAGCGGATAAATTTCTCAAAAAAACATCCAGAAATTGATGTAGTGCTAATTTACGATTAATAATCGATTCAATGACAGAATGAAGTTTATCAAAATATTGATAAAATCCCTAATTCTAAACTGCATCTAGGAAATATGTGTATGGTTTTTGTAAAAAATCTCTGTTGATACTTTCTGTATATATGCAGCAAAATGAAAAACTTGAGACTTTCGATAAAAATTCTATTAGACATTCCATATTTTGAATTAATTTGCCTGTGTGGTAGTGATTATTTTTGAATATTTTCCGAATTACTTAAATTTATTTTTCGCAATTTTCAAATAGTTATCTTTGTTTTATTTTTACTATTAAATAAGGTGAAGATTTATATACAGAAGTAGTGGAATTAACCCTTTCCGGCACAGGCAATTTTTGTTGTAAAATGATGAAATAAATTGACTGACACCGGAATTTTAAAACGACTTTTTTAGAAATTAAAAACATGTTACTTTTAATGTTCATTGTAAAAGCAAAATTTTACTAAAATATTCATGGTGCCGTTCGTAAGTTTGGAATTAAAATTAGGTATCCCGACACGGGCACAGTGTGCCGGAAAGGGTTAAAAAAGAAACACCTCTGCGCACCCTGTTAGTCTATGCAAGAATAGTAATTAATTACAGACGAACAATTCATTAATCCAATGATACTAATCCAGTACTTGACCCTTAAGAAGGTGAAATTTAATCGGAAAAAATCCCACACAGGCAATATAAAGGCGATATTTGTGTAAAGAGAACATGACATTTAAAAAATGACCTTCCAAATATATATGCAGGATAAATTTATTTTTAATTCATTTTTATTTTCGAGAAAAAAAACAGAATAGAAAAAAAAAGAAATTGTTTAACGCCTCTCCCGTCTTTTAGAAAGTACATGTCTTTGTTGGCTATAAATAAATTGAAATAACTTTTATCGAAAATTGGATTAGTAAAATTATTAACTCTTAGCTTTCTTTAAAAATGCATTACATTTTATTTCTTTTCTAATATCATTATAATGGGAATTTCTTCAAAGTGCTATACATTACGAAAACGCATCAATAGCAGGAAATGGGTTAGATAGTATAAAAAGGGGATACGAATCAGTTGATTAGTATCTTATGAAAAACGACTGATCGATTATCTATAGCAATATCGATTGTTGATAATGTTATCGATATCATGGTAGCAGCGTCAATATATCAATGGTTGTATACAGTAGCCTCGGTGGTATGGATACTATCAATAAAATTAATATCCATCAACGAAAATTCTGGTGTACTTTTTGTAACACTGCGGGAAAAATGAAAATAATCTGGAAAAAAAAAACTAAAACGTTTTAAACAAAAAAAGCAAGAAATGTAATTTTTTTTTGCTTTGAGGAGAGGAAGAGAGGAAATTAAAAGTTTTTGGAGAAATATCGATTGGTTTCAACATTCATGAATTATATGTAGTTTTTTGATAGTATCGATATTTTATGAGCCGTTAAAAAACACTACATGTGTTTTCTCGGTCATATTTTCACTTTATGTTAAAAATCTTTTCGTAAAGTTTATTAAAAAAGTATAAAAAATAAAAAGGTTATTATTTTTATTTTATCTGGGAGTAAAACTAAATAAATTCAGTTATGATAAAAAAAAATTGCGTGCGAAAGATACACTAATAAATCAACATGCGAATTCATCTACACATGGCCTGCACATTCATCTACATCTAGAATACAAAACAAATTTTATCTAAAAATATTGAAATAATATAATTTCTTTTATGATTTTTGTGAATAAAATCTGAGCAAGTCATTTTTTATGTAGGACCATTTAATTTTTTTCTTATTTAACATCAATTAACCCTCCAGCCGTGGGAAACGCTATTTTTGCATTCCAGTGGGCTAATTTTTTAACATTTTAATTGGTTGATTCCCACCACTTTTTAAAAAGCGTATAATTCGGCCTTTTCTCGCATTATTTAATCAGTAATTAAATAAAGTAACTATATCTACTTCAAAAAAGTGGTGGAAGTCAAACAATTTGAATTCAAAATTGAAAGTCAAAATTGAAAATCAAATGTGTCGCATTAAAAATTCGCTTACATGGACACGCGAAAGAAATCAGATACATTATGGTCTATGGGGGATAATCGTTTACGGTGCAAATTTTTGATGCGATATTTTAAGCATAATGAAACTGATATGCATCACTGAGGTGCTCAGCAGTATTCTCTCCCAGATGTATAGAATAAGTAGCATTTATAGTTCCTCTAGATGGACACACAGACGAATTGCATTAGGTTATGATCTATGATGAAAAATCGATTGCGGTGCACTTTAATGGTGTTATGACACTTCAAACATAATGAAATTTAAAAGGTTCACTGAGATGCACTACAACTATGGAACTATTAATAAAATGGAACTGACATATCCTTAAAATAGTGAAGCTTCAACTGTAAGCGCTTTCGCAAGGGCTGATTACCTCAGGTATAAACTTCCGCCTTAAAATTTATATAGAAAATTTCTCCGTATTTAACACTCTCGCTGCGCAACCCGAGATATAATCGGGCTTGCACTTTTTCCGTCTAATTAATACTATTTGGTTATTCCCATCAGTTATTTTTTAGCGAAAACTTTGTCTGATTTAATCAGGACATTTTCCCCGATTACGATAGTCAAAAATTTCTGCTTTAAGGAACCGGAGGTAAATAATTTTAATTCTGTAAAAGACACTCATCGCCAAAAATTACTTGCGCAGCGAGAGGGTTACAGGCCTATTTGAAGTAAATCTTCAGTCATAAATAATGGCAGAAAAATATTTCGATTTTTACTGGTGGAAGTTTACTTTTGTGGTATTCAGGCCCTGCGTTTCCGCCATATTGTGACAACCGGTGAAACAAGCTGACTGTTTTACCAGGCAAACTGACACCAGTAAAAACAAATAGAAGATTTGATCATATTTGTGAAAAAATATTTCCATGAATAAGATGCTTAAATAAGACAAAATTTTCTATTCAGTTTTAATGGTGGGAAATTTGCGCCAGTGGTATTCAGAAACTGTAGATCCGATTTAGAAAAAGTGGCCGCCATCTTGTGACAATCCACTCAGTTACATCACTCGCAACTGGTAGATAGTGCACTATATGTCTCCTCCTGTTTATTCATATCTCCATTACTACAATATGTGTTTAATAGATTATGGTGTCCGTGGAATTTATCGTTCATTTGCAAAAAGAATTCGTCACAGGACTGACTATGATCGATAATTACTGGAAGCGCAGTTTCCGCGGTGGTATGAATTTTGAAACATAGATAATTTTTAATGTATTACGTGGTGTGTTCCGCACTGAGGGTCTCGTGTTAGGCTGACCACCTGACAGGGACATACGTTGTTTTGTACAGGGTGATCTAAAAGTCGCGCAAATATTTTCATTACTAAAATAGAAACATGATTCAAAATACAAACATATAATCTAAATTGAAAGAGTAGCGATATTGAAACGCAAAACTGAGCAAAAATTAACATTGTTATAGAAGATATTGAAAATGTGACCCTTTTTCTTGGATACAAAACATATGCGTTTTTTCAAATTTAAGGCCACTCTTCTCAATATTGGAACACTTATTTTTTGAATCTCATGTTCAATGTTTGTTTTCAAGTCAACGATGGAGTGTGGATTGTTGGCAAAAACATGTGTTTTTAGATTAAATCAAACCTGACCAATATTTTGGAGGATTTTCCCTTTTTAACCCTCCGACTGTCTTGGAAAAGGGCAAAATTGTAATGTTGGTTTCTCTGCATTTTGTTTTAAATGCTAAAAAAAAAGAATGATTCTTTGAACATTTTATAAAAAAACTTAACGAATATGAATGCAATCCTTGGAAGTATTAAAAATTGTTCAATGTATTAAAAATATATTAAATCAATAGAATTATATTACCGTAATTTCGGGTGTATAGCCCGCAGATCAAACAATTCAGTTTGGACCCAGAAATTTTATCCAGTATTTGAAGACCAATATTTGCCGTGATCTAAAAAGTTATATTTTATTTTTAAAAAATTCTGTGTCGAAACACGATTGTTTGATCCGCGGGCTATACACCGGAAATTACGGTACTTTAAATATTGCTTGTATTGCAGTGAAACCTAGAGCTTAGCGAACGTATATTAACCCATTAACCGCCAAAATTATAAGACTGAAAATTGCAACTTTTTAGCTGAACGTTGTTTGCCACCACAAACTCTGAAAAATAATTTTCACTTTATATGATCTTAAAATTAAATGTCTTTAGGTAAGGCCAATTTTTTTATTCACAAATAGTGGTGGGTATGTAAATAACTTAAATATGTGCCTTTATTTTGACCGTTGCGTGAACGCAACACCATCGGGTAATGGGTTAACACGTGCTTGTCAGTAAGGGGGGTTAAAACGTTAATTTGTGCAACAATAGTTGTAGTTTAAAGGTATTAGAAGTTTGAGAATTGACTGTTGTTATACATGGTTTCAAAAATGCACTTTTTGGGGGAAAATGCCAAATACAGTGCTTAATATCTCTAATGTCCAAATATTTAAAAAATTGCAATAATTACACCTTGAACTGCTCTACTGAAAGTATATGGAGATAAACTAGCGAGTTTGAGTCTCAAGGTGTTTCAGAGATACAGCCTTGCAAAATTCACAAAAATCAATCGTTCATATTCTGTATTCCAATTAATCAAAAATGCGTTTTTTGAAGCAAAAAAGATCATGCTTTACCGAAATGTAATTATTTTTGTTTTACTTTCGGAGTTACTATAAAATTTAATTTAAAAACATTCTTAAAATACAAGAAAAATATTTTTTTGTAAGTAGACTTATTTACGTTATACAATTTTCATTAATTCTTTAGGCTCGGTCAAGATATAAAGTACTAATATATTTTATTTTGTATGTTTGTCCATCAGTAATCATTTTTGTCACACACTGATTGTATTATGTTATACGAATACAAATTTGCTTTAAATAATTCTGAGGGAGGGAGGGGGAGTAGCACATTTACGAGAGGTACTTACACTTTGTCTTCATAGATGACTTCTTGAAGAAATATCCTATGCCCAGTTGGGTGATAAAATTTTACGAATAAATTTTTAATTTCTGAAATAATGTCAGCAATGACACCCAGCCACCACTGTTCGCTATACATGACTGAAATGATATCGTTGACCTTTAATGAACAGCTTTCATTATGCATATATACTCCTATTATTCTGATTGTGATGTTTCAAGCCCGCAACTCGGTCCGTTTTCGGAATACGACTTAGAAAAAAGCGTAAAACAAAAATCTCGCTTAGTACATAAGTTTTAGTTAATATGCCATCGGAAAATTCCCTAATTAGCATAATTCTGAGAATATTTTTTACGGCTAATAATAATGATAATTATATCAATAAATCATAACAATATTAAAGGAGTCATTACTATTTATTTAACTATTCCTGAATTATATCTATCAATAAAGTGTTCTATAAATATGCTCTCTTTTAAAAAACTCGCAAACATTTAACGCAATGTCGTATCGAAATGTGGTTTGCACAATTAAACTTGTTAAACAAAGGAATTTTGTGTGGCAAAATAACATACTATATTCTGAAGTGTATATAAATAACTTAAGCATAATCTCAATACCTTTGGTCTTTTAATAACATGGAACTTAATAGCGATACCTACCTGTGAAGATTTCAACTATTTTATTTTTTTTCTCAAAAAAATATAAATAAATAAACAACTCTTTGACATGCCTAATATTCCAATAAGACAATAAGATAATAAGTTAGTTTTTATGAAATTTTAAAATGTGAATGAACTTCTGTAACATTTTCTAATTTTAAATTTTACGAAATATATGTGGCTAAATCGAGTCTCTTAACGCAGAACCAGTTGGCTTGCTTCCATTAAAACTAAAAACTGAATTAAAAAAATATTCTGATCAAGTATATAAGTTTAAGTGCTGTATTTAACATAATTCTCAGAATACATTTTTGTTGTTACTAATAATGATAATAATATTAATAAATCATGTCAATAATAAGAGATGTCATTACTATTTATTGAACTATTCATGAATTATATCTCTATACAAAATGCACCGCAAATAAGCTCCCATTTCAACAATTCATAAAAAACTAACGTGTTTTCGTAAGGTAATGCGATTTGCACAATTAGACTTGTCAAAGAAACGGATTTTTTTATGTCAAAATAACATACTATATTCTAAAGTACAAATAAATACCTTAAGTATAATCTCGATACCTTTGATCTTTTAATAACACGGAAGTTATTAGCGCTACCTGCCTGTGAAGACTTGAACTATTTTTTTTTCTTTTTTCGCAATAAATAAATAAATAAATAATAATAAATGGCACTTTTCACGTCTAAGGTTTCAAACCGTACTCTAACGAGGCAATAATTTAATTTTCATGAAATCTTAAAATGTGAATGGAATTATGAGACATTTTTTAAAATTAAAGTTAACGAAATATATGTAGCTGAATCGGGGCCCTTCACCCAGACCCTGCTGGCCCACTCCCATTTAAACTAAAAACTGAATTTAAAAAATATTCTGAACAAGTATATGTATTTTAGTCAATATGCGATACGAAAGTGGTCTATTTAACATAATTCCAAAAATAAATATTTGCGGTTACCAGTAATGATAGTAATATCAATAAATTCTATGAATATTAAGAGGAGTCAAGACAATTTAATAAACTATTCCTGAATTATATCTATATATAACGTGTACCCCAAATCCGTTCACATTTCAAAAATTCACAAAAATATAACGCTTTGTCGTATTGAAATGTGGTTTGCACAATTAGACTTGTCAAAGAAACGCATTTTTTGTGGCAAAATAAAATAATATATACCCAAGTGCAAATAAATGTCTTAAGTATGATCTAGATATTTTTGGTATTTTAAGAATATGGAACTTCATAGCGCTACCAACTTGTGAAGATTTAATTTTTTTTTTAATCTAATGCAATTTTTGCACTCCAATAAAAAAATAAGTTAATGTGTATGAAGGTTTAAAATATGAGTGGACTTATGGGACATTTTTTAACTTTAAACTTAACGACTTAACGAAATTTATCAGGCTGAATCGGGAATCCCGAGCCAGACACGGCTGGCTAACGCCCGTTTAAACGAAAAACTAAATTAAAAAATATATTCTGATAATTTTAAATACATTTAATTTCAGATGTATATTGTGAGTTAATTCATTTATTTAAAAGTTTTTATATTTATAATTTAAATGTAAAGTATAAAATTACAAAAGCTTGATTTTGCGTCAACGTATACTACGAATCTGTGAATCGTTTACCATAAGAGGCGATGTCTTATACATATATTTTCAGATTTCTACAAACAAATATTCGATATTCACATCTTTTCATCAGAAAAATGTCATTTTGTTAGAAAAAGATTCCAATTTGAAAATATTGGATGTATCTGAAACGAAGAGGCTTCGAAGAAAGTTGTCATCTCTCTCTTTGATGGAACTCATATATATTAATGATAAGGTGACATATTATTGTGCTTTTGGGAAGGGAGAAGCTATGCTGAAAAAGAAATACTATCATATCATATTTTGTATGTTAACTTTTATTCACGCCGACGCTAGTAAAAGGCTTTATCCAAATACATTCAAAGTTACACAAAATCTTTCTTAGTAAAAATTTTAAATTAGTTAATTTTTTGTTAAAATTTTAATGGAATGCTCAGACTAAAATTTTTCTGGACGCAATTTATTATTATTTATATTATATCTACATTATATTTTTATTTATTATTTTATTTTTTGTTAATGTTTTAATGTAATGTTCAAATTAAAATTGTACGGACACAATTTTTTTATTATTTATTGTTATTTATATTATATTTATATTGCATTTTTATTTGTTATTTTAAATATTATTATTATTATATTTATTTATTTATTATTTATACATGTGTTTTCTTGCAACGAATATTTACATATAAATAAATTTTCAAATGTAAGTACTATAAAAGAAATTTAAATTTAAATTTTTATAAAGAAAAGAGGGTTTTATAAATAAGCTCCAAGTCAAAATTTAGAATAATAGAAAAAAAAAGATTTTTTACTTACCGCTTATACAAAAAGTAATAAAGGATAAAACTTAATATTGTAGGAACCTACATAGTTTGTAGGATATCATTTAGCATAAAAATTAAAGGAAATAATACAAACACATGGAAAAAAGCAAAATATTAGAATAACCATTTGCCTGGTTCAAAATATTAGAATAATGAATTTTAAACAATACGTGTTTTTTAAAAAAGGCAAAATATTTATTCTTTTAAATTGTGTAGTATCAACTTTACATTTTATAACAGCACGAACTCGCTTTGCCAAGCTAGCTACAAGTGGTTCACAATGTTTTCTGCTCATGTCGACTTTATGTTGGAAAGAAGCTCAACTTTGTATATCGGCACAATATCTTGCAGTCTTTTCTTCATTATTCGCAACAAATTCTCTATTAGATTTAAATCCGTTGAATTAGTCGGCCAGGGAAGTACTTTAATTTGGTGTTGGCTATGGCAGTTCTTGGTGGACACTGTCCTGTGTGAAGGTCTCCTGGTTTAGCACCTGTGTGAAGGGGCTAAATAACGTTGGAAAATAAAATCGCCAGCACACAGATCTTCCGATGATGGTATCATGAAATGTTCAAGGATTTCTTGATATAACTCAGAATTAATCTTTCCGTTAACGATACTTAACCTTCCAGCATCATCTGTAGTCATGCAAGTCCATACCATTACAATGGCTGCAAATTTCACTGATCGTTTCATGCAGTCCTTCTCATATGCTTCTTGCTTCATTAGCCATACACGAACACCTTGATCACCACATGTTACGCAAAACACACTTTCATCCCTAGACAATATCTTTTTCCACTCATCCAGAGCTTTATCTTTGGTACACGAGATTGAAATCGAAGTTTATGGAGACGTCTTAGTGTTGTAGATTTACTCACATCAACACCGTGTTCTTTCCACTTTCGATGCAAATATCTTACACTTCTAAAATGGTTTTTTTAACAATACTCTTCAGCTTTCTATCATCTCTCTGAGTAGTGTTTGGCTTTCGGCCGGTAATCAGATGCTTGTTTTCGAAATGTCCATCGTTAAAATACTGCTGTATTGCTCTACTAACACTTGGTTGAGAACATTTTAAGTAACTGGCGATATATTGCTGATTACGACATTCTTTATGCAAATCAATAATACGATGTTAAAGTATACATAAATTAATGTCAGAATTCTTTTATTTAATTATTAAAGGTACATATATAGATTAAGACAGACTTGAACATAACTTGCGTTCAAGTCTGTCTTAATATATATAAATATGGAGCTTTAATATTAGATGCTTTGGAAACTCCGTTATGTCGGAAGAACGACCCACGTTTCACACAAAATGAAATCAATGATGATGCAAAGCTTTTTTATAACTTAAGAAGAAGTCCCCCAGAAACTAATTTTACGCTTAATTTGTGCAACCGTCTGAACCAATCAGGAAAATTCATAAGTATTCTAATTTTTTTGACCACATATTTTAGTATTTTAGTATTTTGGATAATGAAAATAATTTTACAAAAATACAATATTCACCCGAAATTTAATCTATTGCAGTTTTAATTTTCTTTAATAACATGCAAATTTATTAAACATCAAAAGTTGTTCTTTGTCAATTGTATTACACTAAAATAAACCTAAATGCAATTCCAAATGCAAATGAAATGATCTATTCTAATTTTTCGACTTGGTTGTATTTTATTGCAAAAATCATTTCAAAATATTTACTCAAAACATTGAATCACGGAAAATAATTTAAAGAGTATATAGCTGAAAACATTGCACAGATTCTCATAATTTTATCTGCCATTAAGAATTTAAAAATATATTCTGAAATAATTGCATTTTAATATTGCAAACTGGCGCGACAACCACAGACAGAACAATATAAAAAATGCTATATCTTTCAGTACAATTATCGTATTTGCATGCGGCTTGGAATATCTCTTGAGTTTTTTATGCTGTTAAATTAATAATGTGCTATTTTTCAGAGTTCCTGACCAAGTTAAGCACAATTTCCCTTATTTAAAGAAGTATGCCAGGCGTAACTGTCTGAATTGTTAACAAGAAGGGAGAAAAAAATATCAGATATAGATTGTGAAACACGTTTCAATTTTTTTTTCATTTCTTGTTTTCCAACACTAACAAAATATTGTTAAGAAATTTCATGTTTTCAGGTAATGAAATAAGATATCTAAAGAAAAAGCAATTTAAACACAAACGCATAAAAATTTCATTTTTAAGTACTAGCTGTCTATATCAAGTAATGTATGGAGTTCTTTCTTTCAGCCCTCTATATGATCGACAGAATTTATACACACATATAATCTAAATATTAGTTAAGTTTAAAATTGCACAGCACAGCTGAAGACGCACTTGCAGAAATCATTGATCCTATTCAGTTCTGTAGCCATATTTTTTTGTGTTTGTACATTAACGATAAGTATGATGCACTCCATAATCTATAGAAGCTTCTAAAAGTCCTCCACACTCTGAGAAACACTTTCTTCAGTCCACGGAAATATTCCTGGCAGCACTGCTACAAGTATATTTCCGAGAATTCAAGAAATTTTCGTTCTTTTTTTCGTTCTAAGACAGAAAATTTCTGTAATCTGAAAAAAGGAGTTTTTCAAAAAATTAAGTCCGTGTTCCTTCCGTGTATCCACTTGGTTTTGAATCTGTGACCCCACTTCCCGAATGCAGCATCTTAAAAACTCGGCCAGGGAGATTCCTTATCACTTAATGTGTGGTATAATAATACACAGATTACAGTAAAACCTCCCTAAAGCGACCACGTTCCGTTCCAATAAAAATGGCTCGCTCCGAGGGGTGGTCTCTTAATAGAGGTCATGTTTAAAACTAGATTTTAATTGTTGAAAAACGGTAACAATTAATGTTACTAAAATTTATTTTTCACATTAAGAAAAAAATATAAAAATATAAGTAATCAAAACAAAAGTTAATTACATAAGTTAATGACTTCAGAGTTTAAAAAATGAATACATTGACGTTTACTTTGATTTTACGGTTTTAACATTTAAAACTTTTATTTCCCAGTCCTTTCGAAGTTCAGTAAATAAATGCATTTTTTTCTGGAAGGGAACAAATAATGACGATTTCATTAATTAATTTATTTCTTTGAGAGTTTCCCAACAGAATAGGGCAGGGGAGTTTATTGACGGTCATTCTTAATTTGTCATCAGAGTTAAATCCATTGCCTAAAAAAGCTTCAAGGGGTTTAAGCACTTAAAAATTACCGGGATAAATATATATATATATATATATATATCTAAACTTAGTTTAAAAGTTTGATGAATAATGCGCTCTCCGGAATCATTTTTCTAATAAAACCTTATTCAAGCGACCAGGAAAAAACGGAATTTGTTTCAAAGAAATTGGTTGCTCATGGAGGGAGTTTTTCTGGTATGGTCTCTGAATGGAGGTAAAATGAGTATTGAGTCTATGGGAATAAATTTCGTTCCGTGAAAAAATGATCATTCAAGGATGTGGTCGCTTAATGGAGGTGATCGCACAAGGAGGTTTCACTGTATTACCAGTGGAGAGATTTCTGAGAAACCAAATGAAACAATTCGACTGCATTTCGCCATTTAAAACAACTTGGATACACTTCGAAACTCGATGCATCGGAAATTGGCGGTGTTGGTGCATCTGGCTGTTTTTTTTATTTTAGGTATTTCGAATTCTCGCCAGTAAGTTTTCATAGTTATTTTTGCTTTATAAGATGATAGATATTCCATAAATAAAATAATATAAAATTGCTATTCAAAATTTTCAGGCGTGAATTCAATATTTCTAAATGAAAAATCCGCCAGATGTAGCAACACTGGAAATCGTTCACCAACTCTTGCTATCACCCAATATATCCAAATTAATTTTATTCCCCAAATACCACAATGCCACAAAAATGTTTGAGTAAAATTTTTCTTTTATAATGTACCTGAAGAAAAGCTTTTATTTATTTTCAAATAAATTTGTACATAAGTCCTGGTGTCGTACAATCATGTCAGCATTTTAGTAACAAAAGTACTTTTTCCTTGAAAGGATTAAGATACGTTTCATAAAAAGGTACAGGAAAAAATTCCTTAATTATTTACTAGAATTTGTAAGACAAACATATCTCTTATACATTGAGGAAGCGTCCTTAGACCATTAGAATTCTGTTCTGACCATTAGGTTATCTCTTTGTTTCCGCATGTTTTATAATAATTTAAAATCCGTGTTGTTACATTTAAGCCATCAAATTACTCAGATTACAAGTGATCTAACAACTAAAATTAATACGTCTCTCAGAAACAGTGTTGCTAGTGGGCTACTTTTTTTAAATTCAGGTTTCTTGATTGGCACCACTTTTTTGAAATGGTAAAATTCCCTTTGTTTTAGTCTTAATTAATATGTCATTAAGTAGGACGCATTTTACCATTTCAAAAAAGCGGTGCCGATCAAGAATCTGATTTTAAAAAAGTAGCCCATCTGGCAACACTGCTCAGAAATGGTTTAACCTCTAGAAGGGCGGTGATGCCGCTACGGCATCACCTAATTTTAATTTCTATTTGCCACATTGGTACCAGAATTTTTCAATGAAAATTTCATTTTTATTAAATACGCGAAAATATACTTTTTCTTCTTTAGAAATGAATGTTCGTGTAAATACTGGTGTCATTCAATTATTTTAATATTTTACGAATGCAAGTACCTTGCCCCTTGAAAGGGTTAACACACGCAGGCAAAAATTACTGAAATATTTTTTTACTCTAAACATACACAAAACCAGTCATTTGACCAGTACCAAATGAAAATATTCCCATTGGATCAAGATATTTCTTCATCATCATCACCATCATAAAATAAATATCCCACAGAAGTAAGTTTAATAAAATATTTAAATAGTTTTAAATAGAAATTCTGGTGTGGAATATTTTTTTTTTATAAAACTTAAGTAAAATTCTTGATATGTTTGACTTTAATATAATAGTAAAATCACTTAACACTAGAACGACCGAAAATTTTACTCAACTTTCATAAAAATATTTCACCCCAGAATTTTTATTTAAATTTATTTAACTGATATATTTAACGTAATTCTGCGTCGCTTAAATTTAACTGATTTTATTTAAAGAAATCTGATTCCAATGGACATTTAATCATGTGGTCGGAATCGAATCGACTCCTTCCGGGCGTTCTAGTGTTAAAATATTTTTGTATTCAAATCAAATACAACATGCTAAATTGTACATACAACAAAACAGTGATTATCAGCAACTATTTATTCAAATTCTCAGTTACAAGAATTATCAAAAAACATTACTTTATGAAATTCAGTTACCTTCCCATATAATAAATGATTTGTTCACATTCGTGAAACTAAACGAAAATTTTGAGAAAGTTTAAAGGAGAACCGAAGAGGTATTTCCCAATGGAAACAGAATACAGCTCTTGTAAGATTTTATTACTCAAATGAAGGTAGCAAAATTGGCTTTCACGAGGCTAGGATTATAATCCCATGTAAAAATCCATATGCTAGTAAAATTTTTAAGTCTCTTACAATTATCAAGCGTGGGCGGTATGCCTGTAACGATAAGTTACCATTAAACATTCATAAAATCTGGCATAGTTTCTTATAATCAATTAATACACTCCTTTATTTTTTCTTCCACCCCCCCCCACTTTTTTTACTGTCGTTATTTGCTCTATTAGATAACCATGGGAACTTGACGACGCTTGCATAACTCCGCTCAGGCATTCTTCTGTGCTTTTAGACGTTTATGTCCATTTTGAACTTTTAGACTTATGTAACATTATTTTATCCTGATAACGATTGCAGAGGCGTTTCGAAACGTAGATTTTTAATGTGTTCGGGAAGTCACTGTTTTGTTGTGTGCATTATTTAACATGTTCTATTTGATTGAATTAAAAAAAAATGTAAGTATATTTTATGGCGCAGTTGTCCAATATATAATTATAGTAAAATCATTTATAAATTTAGTGTAACATTTTGATACAATCAACTCTGGAAACCCATCTATTTTCTCAGGAATCTTTCAGAAAACAGATAACATTCACAAAGCAGCAGAATTACAAAATTAGCAAAAAAAAATTCTTCCGAAATTTACAGGCAATAAATGTGTCCTTTTATAATATAAACGTTTCCTTGAACATATAAAACTTATAGTTTTCTAAGGACTCGGGCTAGTCATCTCGAAATGATTTTGAAGATATAGAAAAAAATTCCTACACTATTGGTAACAACGAGGTTACATTTAATTTTTGCTCAATTTTCTGTTAAATCTATAAAATTTTCTGCAGTTTTTACTGGTGTTTACAGTGCTTTTTAGGACCTGTGTAAATAACCTGATAGATCGGGCGGCGGGGACACGAATGACTACGTCATCGAGTTACGGGATTAAATCATGATGCAGGACAAGATTTTTAGGAGTAAATTAAAGAATGACTGGTCTGCACGACATTTCTTGGTACGATATGACCAGCGGCCGCCAACTCGTCATTTTGACGTCACTATCACGGCATCGAATTACGGGATGAAACCGGTGCCAATTTAAAGGTAAAATAAAGTCTTTTAAGAATATTTTAGTCTGCGTGCGCATATCCTGGTAGAAACCCCCGGCAGACTAAAATCTCTCTAAGAAACAAAAAAAAAAAAAAAAAAACAAAAAAAAAAAAAAACAAAAAAAAAAAAAAAGCACGCCATAATGTACAATTGAAACCCTATAAACATAATATTTTACACTACATTGCATATATATTACTTCGAATCGATTTTCAAGATAAATTAAAGGTTTAGGAAAAGCTCATTAACAAACAGTACATGATAAAATAACTGATTCGGCATAATTTGGTACAAAGCGAGAAGAACGGGGTGCCAATTCCCTATTTTGTTAGTACTATGACGTCATCGATTTACAGCTTGACACTTTGGCACGTCAAATATACCGATTAGTACAACACGAATATTTCAGTCTGGTTCTTCATATCTTGGTAGGAGGTAAGTTGAGCGGGCACCAATTCCTAATTTTGGTGATATAATGACGTCATCGAGTTACGGTTTGAAATTTTAGCACATTAAAGGTACATGTCAGTACAATAAGAATATTTCAGCCTGCCTCGTCATATCTTGCTACGAGACGAGCAGAGCGGGGTGCCAATTCTTAATTTTCGCGGTACAATCAGGTCATCGAGTTACGACATGAAATCTTTATGTAGGACAAGATTATTAGGAGTTGATTAAGGAATGACTGGTCTGCCTCGACATTTCTTGGTAGAATATTAGTAGTAGTGGGCGCCAACTCGTCATTTTGGCGTCACTATCACGTCATCGAGTTACGGGATGAAATTGGTGCCAAATTAAAGGTAAAGTAAAGTCTTTTAAGAATATTTTGGTCTGCCTGCGCATATCCTTGTAGAATCCCGGCAGACTAAAATCTATAACAAGAAAATACGTCAGAATGTACAATTGAAACACTATAAACATAATATTTTATATTACATTGGCATATATATTATTTCGAATCGATTTTCAAGATAAATTAAGGGTTTAGGAAACGCTTAAATTACATTAATTTAACCCTTAATTCATCTTGAAACTCGATTCGAAGGAATATATATGGCAATATAATTTATAATATTATGTTTAACGATATTTTAAGGATAATTTAGTCTGCCTGCGCATATCCTGGTAGAAACCCCCGGCAGACACTAAAATCTATAACACAAAAATACGTCATAATGTACAATTGAAACCCTATAAACCCTATATACATTCAATTGTACATTATGACTTATTTTTGTGTTATAGATTTTAGTCTGCCGGGGGTTTCTACCAGGATATGCGCAGGCAGACTAAAATATCCTTAAAAGACTTTATTTTACCTTTAATTTGGCACTGGTTTCATCCCGTAAATCGATGACATGATAATGACGCCAAAAAGATGAGTTGGCGCCCGCTGCTGCTCATATCGTACCAAGAAATGTCGAAGCAGACCATTCATTCCTTAATCTACTTCTAATAATTTTGTCCTACATGAAGATTTCATGTCGTAACTCGATGACGTGTTAAAAACGCCAAAATTAAGAATTGGCGCCCCGCTCTGCTCGTCTTGTAACAAAATATGACGAGGCAGACTGAAATATTCTTATTTTACTGATATGTACCTTTAATGCACCAAATTTTCAAGTCGTAACTCGATGATGTGATTAAACCGCCAAAATTAAGAATTGGCGCCCCGCTCTGCTCATCTCGTACCAAGATATAGCGAGGCAGACTGAAATATTCTCATTGAATGGAATTTTGGCCTTTAATGAGCCAAAATTTCAAGCTGTTACTCGATTACTTGATTACACCCTCCAAAATTAAGAATTGGCTCCCAGATCAGCTTATCTTATACCAAGATATGACGAGGCAGGCTGAAATATTCTTATTTTACTGATATGTACCTTTAATGCACCAAAGTTTCAAGTCGTAACTCGATGATGTGATTAAACTGCCAAAATTAAGAATTGGCGCCCCGCTCTGCTCGTCTCGTACCAAGATATGGCGAGGCAGACTGAAATATTCTCATTGAATGGAATTTTGGCCTTTAATGAGCCAAAATTTCAAGCTGTTACTCGATGACTTGATTACACCCTCCAAAATTAAGAATTGGCTCCCAGATCAGCTTATCTTCTACCAAGATATGACGAGGCAGACTGAAATATCCGTATTTTATTAATCAGTATGTTTAATATGCCAAAATTTCAAGCCTTAGCTTGATGACGTGATAGCACTTTCAAATTAGGGAATTTGCGTCCCGTTCTTCAGCTTTGTACCAATTTATGCCGAATCAGTCATTTTATCACGTACTGTTAATAAATTTTTCCTAAACCATTAATTCATCTTGAAATTCGATTCGAAGTAATACATATGGCAATGTGATGTAAAATATTGTCTTTATTGGGTTTCAATTGTACATTATGACGTACTTTTTTGTTATAGATTTTAGTCTGCTGGGGTTTTCTACTAGGATAATCGCAGGCTGACCAAAATATTCTTAAAAGACTTTATTTTACCTTTAATTTGGCACCAGTTTCATCCGGTCACTCGATGACGTGATAGTGCCGCCAAAATGACGAGTTGGCGCCCGCTGCTGCTCATATCGTACCAAGAAATGTCGAGGCAGACCAGTCGTTTCCTTAATCTACTCTTAAAAACTTTGTCCTGCATCTTGATTTCATCCTGTAACTCGATGACGTAGTCATTTGTGTTGCCACCGCCCGCTGTATGATACTTAATTTAGTTAAATGGAAATGTCATAAATTTATTAATCTAATAATTTCAATAACATACCTATGTACTCGGGTATACGAATGGAGTTATGAATAAAGAGGAGGAGGCATATAGTGTGGAGTACAGGGTTGCCAGTTTGGTCTCCATTTTTATTCAGAAATTTAGTGTGAATAGTATTGTCTATGTACAATATAGAATAATGTAAAATAGTAGTGTCATAGTACTGTACAATAATATAGAATAGTACTGTCTATGAGCAACAATTGCTGGAATTGCGTTTTCAGCTGTGTTACCCATTTTTTAATTTAATTAATTTTTTACTTATTAATTATTGGGTATAAATTCTATAAATCATGTACTGGGCTGCACCAAAGAATTCAGATTTTTGGTAATGCTTGAAATTTTGGTTTTGACTGTGTTGTGCAGTTTTCAAATTGTTCACTTATCATTCTTCACTGTAATCAAGCTAACGAGGCACTTAAGGATTAGACCAGGGATGGCCAACTGTGGCACGCGCCACACCACTAAAATTTTACAGTAATCATTGCCTTCTCTAATCATTGAATTTCTGCAATTCAAGAAGTCGAATTTTTCTGCAAAATTTTAGTGGTATCAGGCGTGCCTCTGTTGGCCACTCCTGGACTAGACCAATGTCAGACGGGCGTCTTTATTGCTGCTTTTTTGCTTAGGTATTATCCATTCACAATGCTATAGCATTGTAAATGGATAATACCTAAGGTAAAGAGCAGCAAAAAAGACGCCCGTGTGACATTGGTCGAATGTTCTGAATAGCGGCGTAGATATAATATTGGGTCTCAGGATCCTTATTTTTTAAATGGTGTCGTTGTTTCTATTCTTTCTGACTGACCATCTTATATTTAAAATAACAATACTGCTTATATCTGTATTACTAACAAGGATTATGTTTGTATTGGCTCATTCTAAAGAGAAAATATTGCCTTTATCAACTTAAACGTGAATGGTAAGGTCATTATCTTGGCTCGCAGTACTCCGCCTCTTCAGGGGATATCGAGGATGATCCTTTATGATGGATACCTATCTTGACAGTCTGTTCAAATGTGCTTTCAGTTTGTGATCAGAACGTACATCTAAAAATTATGGGCTATGACCGTGATGATCGTCGTGCGGAGATTTTACGGGAATATTTAATGGCTAATAAACTGTTTATTATGAGTAATCTCGATGCAGTCTTCACTTACTGGAAGTATGGCCATTTTGCACCATTTGGGTCGACTTGACTTAACACTGTGAGGTCATAATATCATCTGCAAACTAGACTCATCGGAGACTGACTCCAGGAATTATTTTCAAAATGATCATAGGTGTATTGTTTATTCACTGAGGTTATTCTCCATTTATTAAGACTCGAATTCGATACAAGAGCAAAAAGAAAAGCTTTACAATAATTAACCCTTAAATGCCGGATTTTTCAAAAATCATTGTAATAATGTTTTTCAGCTTTTATTTTTTAAATAAATCATGGGAAAAGTACTTTAAAAAATCATATTTTGTTTTAAGTATAGTTTACGGCTAAACAGTTTGTTACTAATCGGTAATACTGGTCTTTCATTGAAAAAATAATTTTCCTTGATAAAATTCTATAATATTAAACACCCAAGAATTTTAGTAACTATAATAAGATATAAATTTTATTTGCTTACTGCAGAACAAAATAGGGTATTTTGCAAGCTTCCAAACGAAACAAAAAGAACAAGTAGCAACAATTGAAAAAGTAAATCAACCTTTATTCTTAAACAGCACAAGTGTTGCCATCTACATGTTGAAAATCTATTTAATATTATTTTCAGAATGTATTTTATTGGCAACATTAGACATTATAGCTTCAATATCATTCTAATAGTATTTTAGAGCCTAAATTGGGTATGTTGCCGAAAAGCAACACACGGCATTTAAGGGTTAACGCAATGTTCGGAAAATTAGTCTATTCTTTGCTTGCATTCTTGCTCACTATGAGCTCTAGAGAAGAATTGGATAAATGGATGGATCAGTTTTATGTGCATTTGTATACTACTGTGAAAGCACTCTTTCGCAAACGTACTTTGAGTCATAAGGCTAAACTAACCTGTTTACAGAAAAGCTGAGAAAAAAGAGACGTAAATTAAACGCGATGTATAAGAGATACACCCGTCATTTGGATGTTCTCGAATATAGAGAAATCTGTATAACGCATATGAATATTTATAAAATACATTTGAAATAGACAAAGGAAAAGGTCTTGACTTAGCTTTTATAAGATAACCACTGAAAGTGTGATAGCCTTTATAAGTATATAAGAGGGAAATAAGTAAAATTTTCAGATTTGATTTTTTTCACGTTGGAAAATTCTAGTCTTTGAAACATAAGATGTTGTTACGAAGGGACTAATAAATAAACAATTTAAAATCAACTACTATCCCGCACAGTGCTTCCACAAATATAACCCAATTGTGAACTTTGAAGATGATCATCCATTCAATACAGATACAAAAAGAGATTTATTCCATGTTTTATCACTAAAGTCTATGAACAAGGCACCGGGATTTGATCTGATTGATGGTCTAGTAGTGAAATATTTGTGCAAGAGTTTTGCGGTCTTTATGTGCAGATTGTTCTCGAAATATTTGCCTTTGGGCTCTTTCTTCGGAAGAAGGGAATCATGCTCTTCTTTGGGAAACGAGACAAGAGGCCTGATTCCAGCGTGCATGTCGTACAATTACCCTCCTGCCGATTTTAGGGAAAATCTTGGAAAGATAAATCAACACAAGAAAAGTTACATATCCGTAATCAACAGGTTATCTGGCATGAAATCAGTATGGCGTTCGTGAAGGAAAGGGAACTGTACATGCTATCCTGAAATTAAAACTGACTTTACATGTTATCCTTATGGATAACAAATACGGTGCAATGGTTTCATTAGATGTAGAAGGAACCTTTGACACGATGCAGTGGTCAATATTAACTGACATCATTGATAAACTCCCAATTCAGGATTATCTTAAGACATCTCTAAAGAACTATATCAGTAAGAAGCATATTGGTATCGATTTCCCAAGTGGAATTCGATGGTTTGTTGCTTTCCAGGGGGGTAATCAGGAGACCTATTTAGGCCTACTATGGTCTCTTGTCGCTGAAAAGTTATGAGAATGTAATAAAGATAAGAATATAATAGACATCAACATTATATAATTTTATATGCTGATGATGCTGTTGTACTTGAGGGTGCAAATACTAGATCTATTTTGACACAGACGATTAACACATAACTAGTAGTATTGAGTGAAGTAGCTGCTGAGCTGCATTTAACTCTCAGCCCGCAGAAATCCAGTACGATGCTCTTTTCGGTCGCTTACCCTTAGCAATCGGTTCCCAATTTTCAAGCTTTTTGGAGCTACACTTTCGGTGACTGAGACGGTGACGTGTTTAGGATTTGTTCTAGATAGCCGATTCTTATGGATGGAACATTCAGATATGGTTAGGGATAAAATTCCTGACTTTGCAGTAAATATCAAAAAGTCAGGTTACAGGCACAGAGGGCTAAACATGGACTACCTTAAGTTTTGGTACAACGGCGTAATTGAGAATCAAATAACATATTTTTTTGAGGTATGGATTAGCGATTTAAAGATATCTGTTAAAAAGGCCTTAGCTCCTGTCAACGCCTTGGTTTTATGTCAATAGTGAAACCATACCATTCAGTTTCAACTGATGCACCCTGTATTATTACTGGAATTTCACCCATTTACACTGATTTAAAATACAAGACACAAAAGTTTTCATTTTTGAAGTGCACCGGTACAGTTCAGTTACAGAATGTTCTACTCCATAGAGACGATTTTGCTCCCCGTATATATACATTTGACTTTCCGGAATACTTACAACTAAGGAACGTCAAGCTGGTTGATTCGGTAATGGACGTGGTGACATTGCCCGTTGCTCCAATAATTTACACAGATTGTTCGAAAATAGACGATAACGTTGGTACGGCTTTCACAGTAAATCACCTTGCACAGTATATACATGACTGCAAGATTGAATTGAGGAGCTTGATGTCGGTGTATCAGTCCGAATTGACGGCAATTTTATACGCAGCAGATCGGCTTCTAAACTCAAGTTTTAACGCAATCACTATTTATTCAGACGGTAGTTCATCAGTGAAGACAATTTTTGAGGTACTTCCAAGGTGAAATTAATGTTTACCAAGTTTTAGCTTTGAGTGACAGAACTGTCAATATTGGCTGGATAAAGGACCATGTCGAAATCCCAAACAATGAGCTTGCTGATGAGTTGGGCAAATCCGCGACACTGAAGGTCGAAGATGTGAATATCCTGAACATGCCTTTTCGAGATCTTCAACTCTCCTGTATTTCAGGGGAAAATTACTCACTGGCAGAAGAGTGGCCACACTCTCCCAACGGCCGTGACACATTTCAAATATTAAAGAGGTGTTTAATGCAGATTTTGTTTGCTGTAAATGAGTTTTAGTTTACTACCTAACAGGACATGGCAGTTTCCCTTCATATTTGAAGAAAATAAGAAAATGAGACATTGGCTGTTGTGACTGTGGTAGGGTTGGTGATGTTCTTCCTTTTCTGTTTGGAAAATGTAGACCCATGTCTCATCACTATCACTTCAACGGCAATCACACAGTAAGTTGGAACTTATGTACTATTTTATTTGGTCGAATATGTTTAAACATTTTACGGATAATTATAATAGGCTTAAAAAACTATATTCTTTTATTAGATGTAAATTTTGGTTATTTTCAGGATTCTTCTGTTATCTCATCATATAGTACACTCAACACACATATGACGTAGGTCAGATCCCAGTTATATGTGACTACATCTGTTGAGTTTAGGTAGAGTCATTGTGTATATTTAGCATCGACTTCTGATGGTTTCCTAAGACAGTAGTTTTATGGTCTAAACTGAAGGTATTTATTCATAGTACTGATGGTATTCTAATATCATATATTGAAAACTGGTACCTGTATATACAGACATTTATACATACAATTGACTTTCATTTAGTTTTCATAGCACTGTAAAGGAATGGACATTATAACTGGTGTTCGCTAACTGTTTTACATAATTCTGGTATTTATGAGCATTGTGATTCAATTTTCGTTATCTAAACATTGCAATTCCAATGTGACTTCCTGGTTGTGAAGCTCTGTTATACCTACTCTTTTAATTATTTTATGTTTAATTCCCATCACGTGTAGCTTTAATGTTACTCCTTGCTTGGATCCTCTGTAACCTCCAAGTTTAGCTTGTATTATAGTTTATTTGGTATTATAATTTAGTTAGTTACAGTCAGTCAAATGCAACTCATTTTGACCATTAATTTTGTGAATATGACAATATCTTGTTTAGTCACTAGTTTAGTTAAAGCGAAATTTGGCTGACCAGGAGCAGTTGCTCTTTGGTTTTGTTTCTTAGTGTTACTTCTAGGGTGGAGTTTTTGTTCTCACACTTTTGTGAAGTTTGTCGGATTTGTACATAACTTTTTGTTTAAATAACTACCAGTTATGCGGGCTTCTTCCTTTGCTGGCGGCTTGCTGAATGATAGAGTGGAATCTTCCGCTGGAGCAATAAAGCCATAAGTCCTTTGGGTTGGTGCTCTAGCTGAGTGTTCCTTGCTCCTTGTTTATTACTTATCATGTTTAATCTTATTAAACTGTGAATGTTTGTTACAGTATTCTGAATATGTTGTAGAGTTTCACTATCTATGCTTGACGCATGATTTTTTGTTGTTGTTGCTTTTTCTGTTCAGGCACCACAAAAATTTTGATATTTTTCCTTTTCTTTTATTATCTCTTTAAAAATATATGCTCGAAATGAGAGTATGAAGCCGTTTTTTTTTCCCAAATAATTGTGACTAAAAAATGAGTTTTCGCGCTACTCAGTTTTAAGTACTGATGCGTACTTAAAACTTACATGGATATAGAAATAGTAAATATTAACACATCTTTAAAAAGCAGTGTTGCCTATTCGCAATAAAAAATATTATATCAACATTAAAAACGTCGTAAACATTCGCTCACGTACTTGAACATTTTCAATATTATTAACTCGTTTTAAACTCAAGAGTTTTCTCGATTCGTTGCTGTTTTTATTGTGTGCTGTTAGCTGATCAACAAGTGGCTTCATCTTTTACCAATAATTGTGTATTCTAGTAAGTTACACGTTGTATATTTGTATACATCATTTAGTGGAATTTCGACTACTTCGTGATAGAAAGCATTGTCATTGTTAACATAATTCATAATATTTTTCACATAATTAAAGACTTTTTCTAAGTTTTCACAGAATACTTGCCGAACTTTAAAACCTTGTTTTCAAAGTTAAATAATTTCGTCTCTGAGCTATACTAAGTACATGGTGTGCTTGAAAAAAAGACGTTATGTACCAATTACAAAAAACGGGCTTTAACGGGTATTTTATATGAAACTTATCAATGTAACTATTCGAATTTCAGCATCAATGTATTCTGTAGTATGAACTTCATATAAGAATTAGTTTTATGTTTACAACCTCACTGGAATTGTTATTTAAGAAATAAATTTAATGATATGTTTTAAACACCTGTTGCAAGAAATCCAATTTCACTTAAAATGAAAGAAAGTGATAAAAAGAAAGAACCTTTCAGCAACTTTGTGATGATGCATGTTCCCACAATCTACTTTGATCTTTTCTTCACAGTTGTGTAATTGATTATCCTAGAATAAAAAAAGAAATGAAAAGTACAAACTTTCTTGTACAAAAAAAAAGAAAGTTTCTTAAGAAAAACAACCTTTGAAAAATTTATTAAATTTATTTATTACTATAATTATAATTATTTCTGTGGATATCCAAAGCTGCTGAATCAAAATGTATTGTTTATTTCATTAAATTCCTAATATTATTTAAAATATTCAATTTATTTACACTTTACAGTTGTAGCTAGATTTTTAAAAACAGTTTTAATTATACATATTGTATAAATTCATTAAACAGGGATTTTTAGGTTTCAAAATCGTTATATATAAGATATTAATAATAACTTTATTTCTATACACTGTAAAAATTAATAATCAACGTTAATGACCCTTATTATAGAGCAGCATAATATACAAAGTGAGGGATGAGAGCGCTCAGACCCAAATGACCGATTTCTACCACTAAATTTTAATAGCATTTCTCGCCGTATTTAATTACAGAATTTCTGAGATTTAATAAAGCAAAGAATGCTATTAAAATTTAGTGGTGAGAATCAACCATTTGGGTCGGAGCACTTTCATCCCTGAAGGTGCAAACTTTTATCTCTGACTAGTAAATAATTCAGTTATAGGGGTATTTTTCAACTGCAAAGATATTTTAAATGTCGTCCTCCAACATGTTAAAAGCCATTTGCCTCAAAGTAGTTTTTTACGTGAAAGTTATGAAATTTTAATATCTATCCCTTCAATGGGTCCTAAAAGTTATATTTAGAAAACAATATACTCCATGATATAAAAATTAAAACAACAAATAGAGAAATAATTTTTGTAAAAGCAAAGCTTACCATGTTATACTACTTTAACTTTATTGAATTTTCTGTCTTTTCCTACACTGTAACCGGAAAGATCGGTTTTTAATTATTGTAAAAAACAAGCTTCTGCTTTTAGTCTTTATGTATGCATTTATATACGTGTAGATGCCAACATCTCTTAATCACTTCGGATAATAATTCTAATAGTCTTAGAGGAGACATACGAGTAATAATATATGATTGGTCAAAATGATGTCGGGGAAAAAACTGGCGAGTTATCCTTTACCTTCAAGTTAATCTTTGTTGCCTCTTCTCATTCATCTAATTCAACATAACTCAACGAGTTTTGTCAAGTCCCGAATTGTGAGTGAATCCGTTTGGATCAGTGGTGGCTGATCAAGGGGTTCACAGTAACTTTACTACAAGAATTTTAGTATATTGAATCATCCGTTATCTAAATTGGAACGTTCTACGATTAGACAAGGAGAAATTTAGTTTATTAAAATTCTGATTGTAAAATTACTGTGAACAAACACCCTGACGAGCAGCTACTAGTTTGGATAAAAATCTGCAATCTTAGCATGTGTTATGTGCTTATGTCACCACTTTCTTATTCATAAAGGCACTGTATTCAAATCAACTAAGATTAAATTACATGTATATAAAAATAAATGGTTGAGATAAAGAATCTATGTGAAAAACAATGTCGCTAAATAAAGTTTACTTTTACACAATAAGTAAAAAGATTGACAATATTAAAAATAACATATGAGTGCTTCGCACTATTCCAATCATCTCCTGAATGAAAAAACAGCCAATAGAAATCAGGTTGATTTTATTTTGTAATTACTTTTTTAGATTTTTATTTAAAAGAGCCAGAAAGGATAGATATAATGATCACTAATAGAGGCTTAATTAAATAGTATATTTATGAAGAATATTTTGAGACTACCAATTTTCATCGGAAACTGTCAGGATCATTTGCCAGGATCTCATTTACGTGAGATATTTCCATCTCCAGCAGGATATCAAAGAATAGTAAATAGGTGTAAATATAATATGTCTGCAACTTATATATATATATATGCTATTTTTATAGTGATTAATATACATATAAGTATATTTAATATAAATAAAGTTATACTGTATGTATCAAAATTGGGTAATTATTTTTATTATTATTCCTCTATTCTTTTTAATATTTATCTATTTTCTATTTATTATCGGTTTAATGTTTTTGAATGTCCCACATTAATACTTTTTGGATTTTTATGGATGTATGAAAATAATCCACACTCTATATTTGTGCTTTTTAGGTAATGGGAATTTAAGTATCTGTTAACCTTCTATATACTTCCATATGTTTTTTATTTCCTGTTCATTTTATAATTATCTTATATATAATACTTTTAAAAAAATATATTATTTTTAATAATTTATATTAATTATTACTGAATTTATTTTGTTTTATAGCACATAGCTATATGCTATATATTATCTATGTTCTAGAATTATTTAAATTCTTAGTTTAGTTTAAATAAGTTAGCTAATAGAATATTCTGTATGCTTTTTAAATTTTATTTACAATAGTTTTTTTTTTTTAAATACATAGTGTGGTTTATATTAGGTTTATAATTATCTATATATAAGGATATGTTTGGTTATGCTGTTAAATTTTTTTTTACATTCAAATGCTTACAAATGTTTATCTTGTGACATTTGAATAATAAAAGTAATACTAGATGGCAGCACCAAAATTTGCTTTTGACGATAAGTTCTAAATTTTAATATTTCTAGCTCCATTTCAGTTATAATTTACTACACCAGGGGGAATTTTTAGCTAAATTTTGACAATACTGTTAAACTGTTATTAATTAATTTACTAGTGCATTTTAATAATATAATTACTTTCTATTTATTTTATTTTATATTATAGTAAATGTATTTAACATGGTATTTCAAAATTTATTTCAAAATGTATTAACTGCATCCTTCGGTATCAATTACGGTGATTTCTTAACTGTTTTATTCACCTTAATCTTTATGATATTTTGGTAGCCATGTGCGCGTGGATATTTGTAAAATACTGAAATATTAATCGGTATGGTGTTTATTATTTCTGTTTTATATCCTATAAATATTTAAATAGGTTTTATTGATTCTTCCATTTCATATTATTTGTTTCTATTCTGTTTTCATTTTTAATCAATTCACTTGATTTTAATGGTTGTTTGGGCACAGGGGAAAATAATTTTTAGCTTTAGCTTATTTTTCTCACAGAAAACGACCATATAGCTTATATCATTGAATTATGTGCCCTTGACAACGTAATTCAATATATAAGGTTTTCCATTATTTGTCGGTGTCCACTTTTTTCTTTTTCTTCCATAAGAAATCTTATAATAAATTAATTGAATTTTTTTTTTAATACTTACAGCTTTAATTCATAATATTACGGTTTTTGATGGTGGTAGGTTATGTTTAATTAATGGTTGTATATGTATGTATATATATATATATATATATATATATATATATATATATATATAGGGTGTTCCGTTAAAGGGGTCCAATATTAATAGGGGTAATAGAGGAGATCACACGGAGCATAAATCAGTATATAATGCCTGGCCGGATCTCAATAATTTTCAAGTTACAGCAAATAGAATGAAAAATCGGAAATTTGTAAAAAAACCTTCATTGCTAAACTATCGAAAATGCTACATAAAAACGAAGCACATATTTAGAAAGAGCAGAAAAAATCCTACGAAATGACATAAGTTGTTTTAGAATATTGAGAATTAATGGCGAGTTACAAGCTCTGAAACAGTGAAAAAATACAAAATCAAATATTTAGCAAAATAGTTAATCGTTAATTCCGAAAATGGAACTCTACCTACATCAAGGAAAATATTATAAAATTTGGTCCATTCCGAAAGCTTTCGAAGAAGCTGGCAATAAACCATATCAGTTTAATTGTATGGGAGAAATCAAGCAGTTCCCTAGTTACAACTCTGTACTGTTGCACGCTCGGAAAGGGCGAAACTCCGCCCATGACGATTGTAAACACCCCGTTTTAATATCTTTCAATTATACATTTCTGATCAACCTCTATCAATACCCTTTCATTATTCAGTCTGGTCAAGTGAATGACATATTGTGCAGCTCTCGCCTTGTCTTAAAGCAAACTCCGTGACTGCTGCGTTTCCTCCATGAACTTTCAGGATGATGAAGAAGAAGTACTTTTTATGCAAATTTTGTATGTGTATAGGAAGAAAAGTGTAATAAAACAGCAGTCATCAGTGGGCGTTATGTTAAAGGGAGGCTGTTGTAAGTGGGATTGTAGTAAATTGATGTATAATAATTATGCCGGAATACTCTAACGAAGAATATGCGGACATGCATCTGATGTACGGGCAAGCTCATGGAAATGCATGTCTAGCACAGCGCATGTACTGTGAGCAATTTCCAAGGAGACGTTGCCCAAGTTCGAAACTCTTCATAAAAATCGATAGACGATTACGGGAGACTGGATCGTTTAATACAGCAAGCATTGATGCAGGGAAAACTCGACATGTACGAACACCTGCAATGGAAGAAGATGTACTGAATATTTTTAAAGATAACCCCTCCACGAGTACACGAGCTGCTGCGTCTGAAGTCGGTGTTTCTCACCAAAGTGTGTGGCGTGTTCTGCGTGCAGAAAACATGGACCCCTTTCATGTGCAGCGGGTACAACTGTTATCAGTAACAGATTGTGCTCAGCGGACAGAATTCGTACGCTGGTTGCTTAATGTAACAGAAAATAATCCACAATTTCTGGAAAATATTTTATTTACTGATGAAGCAACATTTACGAGAGAGGGCGTGGTAAACACGCACAATATGCATACATGGTCATATACAAATCCGCACACTGTTTTCCCGTCGAACGCACAACAAAAGTTCAGTGTGAACGTATGGGCAGGTGTCCTCGGCGATTATCTCATAGGACCATATTTACTCCCAGATGTACTCAATGGCAGTACGTACTTGGTTTTCCTACGGAATATCTTACCGCAGTTACTGCAAAATGTGCCAGCAACATTGCGCCACAATATGTGGTTTATGCACGATGGCGCACCGGCACATTTTTTCATAGGTGTTCGCAATCACCTCAATTCAACATATCCTGGGAAATGGATTGGACGCAGTGGACCTGTTGCTTGGCCTGCACGCTCTCCAGACCTCAATCCGTTAGACTTTTTTGTTTGGGGACACCTTAAATCGCTGGTGTATGAAACGCCTGTGGATACACCGGAGGATTTACTAGCGCGAATCGTTGTCGCTGCAGGAGACATTCCCAACTCCGTCGGAGTTTTTCGGCGTGTTCGCCAATCTTTACGACGTCGCTGTCGGCTGTGCGATTCTGTTAATTGGCGCAACTTCGAACACCTACTATAATAATGTCCGTTCGTCTGCCTTCCGACATTGAACTGTGCAGCGCAGGCCAGAAGACTATGCTTCACATATGTCATAAAGTACGTGGAATGTAATTCTTTATTTGTCATTTTTCTTTTATTTTCAACACTTTTTGGCACAGTATTTTGTAAGTCACAGACTGTGGTGTACTCAAATTGTAAATTACAAAGTTTGTATGAATTAATTTAAAATTTAGTGTCTTTTTTAAATTTATAATTAATAAAATTATTATGCTATTTGTTATTATTATTTCCTATCATAAATTATGATGCACATATACATACAATAATTGTCCATGTAAAACATGTACTGAAACTTCTTGCATAGTTACAAATCGCAATATTTTTAATTATTTCCGAATTTTCACCACCAGTTTAATTTTAAAGAATTTAACTTAAGCTTTATATCAATAAAAGACCACTTTAAAATGTAGACTATTATTGTAAAGTTATTTTGGTTCATTCAACTCTTGAATAATTAAAAATGTTGCATCTCAGAAGAAGCATGATCGAAAATGTATAGTTGAGAGTAATTAAAAAGGCGGTGTTTCCAATCGTGATGGGCTGAGTTTAACCTTTGCTAGTGTCAAAGAAAGCGGAGTTGTAACTAAGAAACTGATTAATTTCTCTCACACAATTAAACCGATATGGTTCATTGTAAGCTTTTTCGAAAGTTTTCGGAATGGACCAAATTTTACTACATTTTCCTTGTTGTAGCTAGAGTTGTCTTTTTGGAATTAACGATTAACTATTTTGATGTATATTGGATTTCGTACTTTTTTCACTGTTTCAGGGCTTGTAACTCGTCAATAAATATTGCTATTTTAATACAATTGATGTCATTTTGTAGGTTTTTTTCTGCTCTTTCTAAATATGTGCTTCGTTTTTATGTAGCATTATCGATAGTTTAGCAATGAGGGTTCTTTTACAATTTTCCGAATTTTCATTCTATTTGCTGTAACTTGAAAACTATTGAGATCCGACCAGGCTTTATATATTGATTTATGCTCCATGTGATCTCCTCTATTACCCCTATTAATATTGGACCCCTTTAACGGAACACCCTGTATATACGTCGTAGGCTAATTGAGAAATCCGGCTCTTTGCAAACAGCCTAGGCTCTTTGCAAAGAGCCGGGCTAATTGGAGAATCCAACTCCCTTTTTCCAATTAGCCTGATATTTATCAGGCTTATTGCAGCAAAGAGCCTAGAAAGCGATAGGCTAATTGAAAAATGACCACTTATTATCCTATCAGGGTGATATTTTTAGCTCACAGGCTATCAAAGCCTGAGAGCTTATGTGCCTGCCGATTCTGTATGTACATGTGTACGTACGTACGTACGTACGTACGTATGTACGTAACACGATAACTCTTGATAGAAATATCCGATTTGCTTCAATTTTTTTTTCTAGGTTCATTCTGATAAGGTACTTCCCTGATTAGTTTTTGGGGTTCATTGGGTAAGGATAAAGGGGGAAAAGGGGGGGGGCTAGTCCACCCCCTTTAATTTATATAAATGGGTTTTTCATGCAGAAATATTCGATTTGCTCCAAATTTGGTATACCGGTTTATTGTGTTAAGGAGCTTCCCTGATTAGATTTGGAAGCTTATTATTTAAGTATAAAGGGGGGAAAGGGGGGCTACCCCCCTTAATTTAGATAAATCGGTTTTTCATGATGAGTTATTCGATTTGCTCCAAATTTGGTATACAGGTTTATTAAGTTAAAGACCTGCCTTGATTACATTTGGAGGTTCATTAGTTACACATAAAGGGAGGAAAGGGGGGGCTACCCCCCCCCCCCCGTAGTTTAGATAAATTGTTTTTTCATGCAGAAATATGCGATTTGCAATAAATTTGTTATACCGGTTAATTATGTTAAGCAGCTTCCCTGATTACATTTGGAGGATCATTATTATGTATAAAGGGGGGAAAGGGGGGCAATTGCATCTCCCCTTAATTTAGATAAATGCGTTTTTCATGTAGAATTATTCGATTAGCTCAAATTTGGTATACTGGTTTATTATGCTAAGGAGATGGCTCGATTAGATTTGGAGGTTCATTAGTTAAATATAAAGGGGGGAATAGGGGGGCTATCCCCCCTTAATTTAGGTAAATGAGTTTTTAATGCAAAATTATTCGATTTGCTCCAAATTTGGTATACCGGTTTATTATGTTAAGGAGCTTCCCTGATTAGATTTGGAAGTTCATTAGTTAAGTATAAAGGGAGTAAAGGGGGGGCTAGACCCCCCCCTAATTTAGGTAAATGGGTTTTCATGCAGAGTTATTCGATTTGCTCCAAATTTCGTATACCGGTTTATTATGTTAAAGAGCTTCCCTGATTAGATTTGGAGGTTCATTAGTTAAGAATAAAGGGAGTAAAGGGGGGCTACACCCCCCCTTAATTTAGATAAATGGGTTTTTCATGCAGAGTTATTCGATTTGCTCCAAATTTCGTATACCGGTTTATTATGTTAAGGAGCTGCCTTGATTAGATTTTTAGATTTATTGGCTAAGTATAAAGGAGGGACAGAGACTAGTGTCCCCTTAATTTAGATAAATGAGTTTTTCATACAGAATTATTCGATTTGCTTCAAATTTGATATACCATTTTATTACGATATGGCTTTCATCCTTTGATTTGGAGGTTCATTGGTTAAGTATAAAAGGGGGGAAAGGGGGGCAATTGCCCCTTCCTTTAATTCAGATAAAGGGGTTTTCATGTAGAATTATCTGATTTAGTTTAATTTTTTTTCAACCGGATCCGAACTTGAAGGTTCCATTTGAAGTCAACCCGAAAACCGACCACAACCAGATTTCGGATTGAGTTCAATTAGAACTTTCAGGTTCGGATCGGGTTGCCGGTGAACGGAGAATTTTTTGCCTTGTTCTCATCGGGTTATTGTTCTTTGGAATATTTTTGTCGGTTAAGATTTGGTTCGGGACGGGTTTCATGTTGACTTCGAATGGAATTTTTAGGTTCTGGTAGCGTTGCGTGTCCACGGAAACTAATTTGTCTTGTTCGCATCCGGTTATGGATCTTTGGAATATTTTTGTCGGTTATCAGATTTGGTCGGGATTTCGGGTTTTTTCGAATTGAACTCTCAGGTTCGGATCGGGTTGCATGTAGACTGAAATTACTTTGTCTTGCTCGGATCGGGGTACGGTCTGTTGTAATTTATTTTTCGGGTTTGGGTAGGGTTATGCGCTAATAACCTAATAAAAAGAAAATTGCCCAGATAAACTGATGGCATTGAGCTCACAGGCTATTCACACTAATTGTATATTATACTCTTATTTCAAAGAATAATGCCTCTCGAAAAATAAATAAAGGTATTAGTCCCCGTTGCCTTCCTTTCTACTTAACCTAAGAACCTCCAAATATAATCAGGGAAGTTACTTAACATAATAAACTGGTATACAAAATTTGAAGCAAATCAGATAATTCTGCATGAAAAAACCATTTCACTACATCAAGGGGGGGGGGGGTATTAGCTCCCCCATTTCTCCCTTTATGCTGAACCAATGAACTTTTAAATCTAATCAGAAAAGCTACTTATTAGAGTGAACCTAGAAAAAAAATTAAAATAAATTAGATAATTCTGCATGAAAACACATTTATCTAAATTTAGGGGAGGGGCAATTGCCCCCATTCCCCCCTTTTATACTTAACCAATGAACCTCCAAATCAAATGAAGGAAGTCATATCGTAATAAACGTGTATATCAAATTTGAAGCAAATCGAATAATTCTGTATGAAAAACCCATTTATCTAAATTAAGGGGACACTATCCCCTGCCCCTCCTTTATACTTAACCAATAAATCTCCAAATCTAATCAAGGCAGCTCCTTAACATAATAAACCGGTATACGAAATTTGGAGCAAATCGAATAATTCTGCATGAAAAACCCATTTATCTAAATTAAGGGGGGGTCTAGCTCCCCCTTTCCTCCCTTTATACTTAACTAATGAACCTCCAAATCTAATCAGGGAAGCTCCTTAACATAATAAATCGGTATACGGAATTTGTAGCAAATCGAATAACTCTGCAAGAAAAACCCATTTATCTAAATTAAGGGGGGGTCTAGCCCCCCTTTCCTCCCTTTATACTTAACTAATGAACCTCCAAATCTAATCAGGGAAGCTCCTTAACATAATGAACCGGTATACCAAATTTGGAGCAAATCGAATAATTTTGCATTAAAACCCATTTACTTAAGTTAAGGGGGGCTACCCCCCCTTTCCTCCCTTTATACTTAACTAATGAACCTCCAAACCTAATCAAGCCATCTCCTTAACATAATAAAGCAGTATACCAAATTTCAGCTAATCGAATAATTCTACATGAAAAAAGCATTTATCTAATTTAAAGGGAGAGGCAATTGCCCCCCTTTCCCCCCTTTATACATAATAATGATCTTCCAAATGTAATCAGGGAAGCTGCTTCACATAAGTAACCGGTATACCAAATTTACAGCAAATCGCATATTTCTGCGTGAAAAACCCATTTATCTAAATTACGGGGGGGATAGCCCCCACTTTCCTCCCTATATATGTAACTAATGATCCTGCAAATCTAATCAAGGCAGCTCCTTAACTTAATAAACCGGTATACCAAATTTGGAGCAAATCGAATAATTCATCATGAAAAATCGATTTATCTAATTTAAGGGGGGTAGCCCCCTTTTCCCCCTTTATACTTAAATAATGAGCTTCCAAATCTAATCAGGGAAGCTCCTTAACACAACAAACCGGTATACCAAATTTGGAGCAAATCGAATATAGCTGCATGAAAACCCATTTATATAAATTAAGGGGAGGGACTAGCCCACTTTCCCTCCTTTATCCTTAACCAATGAACCCCAAAATCTAATCAGGGAAGCACCTTATCAGAATGAACCTAGAAAAAAAAAATAGAAGCAAATCGGATATTTCTATCAAGAGTTATCGTGTTACGTACATACGTACCTACGTACGTACGTACACACGTTCATGCAGAATCGGAGGGCACATAAGCTCTCAGGCCTTGATAGCCTGTGAGCTAAAAATATCACCCTGATCGGATAATAAGTGGTCATTTTTCAATTAGCCTAACGCTCTCTAGGCTCTTTGCAATAAGCCTGAAAAATATCAGACTAATTGGAAAAAGGGATATGGATTCTCCAATTAGCCCGGCTCTTTGCAAAGATCCGGATTTCTCAATTAGCCAGTTCTTCAATTAACCCAATATATATATATATATATATATATATATATATACACTATACGTAAAAAAAAAATGTCGATATTTTGTTGACTGTGTCAAACAATAAATCACGGAAAGAAGTGTACATCTAGTATATATAAGTATATATATAAATATATATATTGGCGTTTATATCTAAAATTTTAAACACTCCAAGAGACAAAATCCAATTGAAATGTATTTGAATGACCCTACGACCTTGGAAAGTAAAATGGCGGTTGATGACAATGTCACTAATATGTCCTTGCAGTAGCAGTAGAGAACGAAATATTCTTCTTTGAGTTTGTTTTATACTGCCATTTCTATTGCTAAAATTACTTTTTTAACCCTTTCCGGCACACTGTGCCCGGGTCGGGATACCTAATTTTAGTTCCAAACTTACGGTTAGCACCAATAATATTTTAGTAAAATTTTTCTTTCACAATGAACATTAAATGTAACATGTTTTTAATTTCTAAAAAAGTCGTTTTAAAATTCCGGTGTCAGTCAATCATTTCATCATTTTACAATAAAAATTACCTGTGTCGTGAAGGGTTAACGCTATTCAGGGTTTTTCCCCGTCAAGGTCATGTTGTGATAAAATAAAATTAAGTGTTACCATTTCATATTTTCAAACTTTTATCCCTGTAAACGTGTCAGTGAGAGCTTGATTGTTCTTTTTACCCCATTCTCGAGCCCATCCCATAAAATACCCACATCTCTTATTGCAACCGTTTCTTTGAATGGTACGGCAACTAGGGTCTTATATACTGGCAAAGTTTTTGCAACGTCATCCTATGTGTGTATTAACAAGTAACTTTTCATCCCGTTGACTTTATTATATTTCAGTAAAAAAAAATTTCTGTTAAGTGAATTATTTAGCAAATTTTTATTTTATGCTCGAAGGATATTCTGTTTAAAGCGGAAACTTCCTATGTGCAGTCTTACGAGACCAAGTTTAAAAAATCCGATATCAAGGTACGGATTTTCAATCCAGCAACGAAACAAGAACTATCGAATACCTAAATAAAAACAAGCTATATTGAATAAACTTTATGTGTAAGATGTCTGTTATTATTTTACATATTTTCGAAATGCCTATAAAAAACTATTTATTAGAAAAATAGGGAAATTAGATGGTGTCATAAAGAGAGGATGGGAATTTTTTCTGTAGAAAAAAAGTTGATTCAAAAGCCCCATATAGAGGGCGTATTATGCAGAATATATGCCACGAACTATAAAATGTATTAGTCTAAGGAGGACAAAACATATTCAATATGATGACCATAATTGTTTGCTACCATCTGGAATCGTACCATAGCATTTTTTATGGGTCATTACTGCGTACGAGTGTGTGTCGAATATTTCTCGCATGACGTGCTTTGTTGTCTTTACCGTAGGGTAAAGAACTTGTGGGATCACGGTGGATCTAAGAAGTCAGCATTTTTTTATCCAGAAGAATTTCTTAACATCTCTTTACGGAACTTTCCAAATTACATGATTTTCAGACGAATATTTTTTGCTGAAGTCGACGCACAGTGACCCAAAATTGACCCCAAAACCTGGCCAAAAATATAAGAATTAAAATTTGCTCTACAATTGTAAAAAGCTTATTTTTTAATAGCTGACTAACTGGTGTATCTATCTATGTCTATTTCACGTGCATGAGTCATATCAAGCAGTTTGCTGTTCCTAGCCTCAGTTGAAGAGGAGGAGCAAGAAGACGTGCTTTAGTGTTACGTTTCAACTTTGTTATTACATTTAATTATGCTTAAAAGTATATTGTTTGTGGCTTCATGAACTGTTGAACTGAACACCTTTTTTTTAACATAATAATAATAAAAAAATAAAACTATGTTCTTTTAAAGCCTTTTAGTTTTAATTTAAATATACTGATTGATTTATACAGCTTTTAAAGATGTTCCGAGGTTTGCCGTACCACTTTTGAAGTATAGTCTTATTGCTTATAGTTTTGAAGGCCATTAAAAAAAAAAAAAAAAAAAAAAAACAATCATCCGCATATAGTTGCCATTTTTAAATATAAATTGTTTTGGAAATCTCTTAATAACACTCAAAAACCAGAATCTGTATACTACAACTCAACTTTAGAAACTCAACTTTGCTAAATACTAAATTCAAATAATATATATATTAATGCATTGGTTTATATAAATAATTAAATGTTTACATAAAGTAAAATTAACCATATTTATTTAAGCATTACTTGTAAGTAAAACGACTTTATCAACAATTATTTTCCGCTGACAAATAGTATTACGAAAGATTAGTTTGAGGTTGGCACCTATGTAAGTGTACTTACTAACAGTAAGCCAAAATCAATGATTTAACTGTAAAACACTCGAAAAATGAATTTGGCCAAGATTTTGTTTCAAATACTCTACTGGGCCCCGCTGAAATGTGTATTGTAATTTGAGACACTTGTATGTATAAGATGCTGTTATTCAATTCATTTTCGACCCTGGCCTCTATACTCCAACTATTGGAAAAGATGGATCTAGACAATACTTGTACGCATAATATTTTCTAAATTTTATGTTTTATTTTAAAGCGTTTTGTATGAACAACGTAATGTAACATAATGTTTCGAATAGAATGCAAAGAATTCCATTATAAAAATTAAATCATTTTTATAATGTCTCTTAGAATTTAAAATAGATTAATTTAAATTCTTGCAGCTCATCTTATTTTTTCCGATTTTCTGAAAAACCTTCTGAGACTGATTATTTGTTTTGTTTCATGTAAGTATTCCAGACACAAATAATTTCCCTCTTTTTAAAGATTAATTGTGTCAAATATGAATTGACTATATAAAAAAAATATATATTTTTTATTTCGTGAAGAAAATCTATTCACGAATTTTTTTATGGTTACGCATGATCCGCATTTTTTTACTTCAACGATTTTGTTGCTTTTAAATGCCATCACAAGGACGATTTAAGGTATTATATATTAGATAACAGATTCATTGCATTTAAAAAAGCTGGATTTATTTTGGTATAAAATGGTATTATGTATAAGAATAAAAAATGATAAAACAGATTTAGTTATCTTTTTGTAAAGAGATTAAGCTCATTTATCATTTCTTTAGTAATACATCAAATTTTTTTGGAGCGTCATTTAAATATTGATTTTTTGCTGAAAATATTTCTTAGATTTTATCTCTTTTTTTTATTCAACTTTTCGCAGTTTTCTTAATTTTGTTTTTTTATTTACTATTAACGAAATAAAAACGGTCATAAAAACACATGGCCGATATATGAGGTCCTAGGCATCCGTATGAAAGGTGAGATGTTGGTATTTCAAAAGATGTGCTATTGAATATGGTAAAGAACATCAATAGAGCCCTCATCATTGCGGTTAATGTAACAAGATTTCGAAAATTTCAAAAAGCAAATATCTACCGCTTTAAAAACCATAAATGGTATAGAAAAGTTACCTGTAGCACTGAAAACAGTGACTTAAAGTAAACAAAAAGGAGCATAGTTCGTTGCTAATTCATCGAGTAACAGCTCATATTTCTGGATACTATCGAACCGAAGTCGATTTCAAATTCTCCTTTATTTACAAGTTGATAATAAATTGCATATAATTTATCTGAAGTGTTAATGTCTTAATAAATAAGGACTTTGCTATGTAATATCGAATACTAAACAAAATAGAGGTTGCTATCCAACAAGTACTTTATTCATAAACTTAAAAGTGATGTAAAAATAAAAACACATGAATAAAATAATACCTCCAAGACCATCACCAGGAATAAAATTTTCTAAATTTACAAATCTTCATTTTGAATAACAGATGGCACCACTGAGTGTTTTGTTGCCGTTGCTTCTTCCACTTTGAATTTAATTTTTGACGATGTAGCATGTAGATTGTTTCCTGCCGATATGTGTTTTTAGAACATTTTACTCCTGCTGATGGGTTTGAAGATTAAACTGAAACGTAGGGTTTTATTTTATCCACGTGTTTTCATTTTTTCATCATCTTTAAGTTTATGAATTAAGTATACGTTGGACAGCAACCTCTATTTTGTTTAGTATCAATGCCTATTAATTTTTTCTAAATATTTTGACTTACAAATAATACTTCTGTATTAAATATTTTTTTATCACACTTTTAGATCATTTCTTCCAGGGTTCATTTCGAATGGCGAAAATCAGGAGTATAAAATATTTTTTTTTTAAGTTTCTGTAGAACAAACAATTATTTTTCGAAAAAAAAGAAGAGCAAATTAGCGCCCATAAATAAAAATTCTAAAGCACTATTTTTCTTCATTATTCTGGATCAGGATCATTCCTTAGTTTATTATTTCTTATTCTGAGGAACTGGAAAGTCTATATATAAATAAGACAAAGATAGCATTTAACATTATAAATGAGAGGACACTTTATTTGTTAGAGAATTTCCAAAGGCTTTCACCACATCAGGGCTGCATAAATTTCCTTTTTTGGAATTCCACTTTTTTCAAACAATAATCATATTTTTACATTTTAGTTGCAAACTTTGTAGAAAACTACCCCGAAGCTTATTTCTAAAGCAAACGTTGTAGAAACATATCACATATCACTTTTTTTTTTAAACTGAAATTCAAAAACAGAACCCTTCCTCATTCTTTTATAAATGTCCTTACTCATTCGTTTGTAATATAAATGATTGTAGAAATAGAAAGTACTCTTTATAAACTATGAAACGGCATCAATATATAGGGAAGACTAGGGAGGGTTGACTTTTTACAAAATGATTTTTTATCTTTTAAATATTGAACGTAGAATAAAGTTTTATATGTCCTTTTATTCGTTATACAATCAGTTATCAAAATAAAATTGCTACATAAGAGTAATATATAAGAAATTTGAAAAAAGATTGATTTTAATCATGAGAAAATTATGGGTCAAGGCTCACTTAGGTTGACCCACTATATGGAAGGCTGGACCCATTTTGTTTTATATTGAAATATTTGTGAAGAGAAATAAAATCAGTTTTTGAAAAAAAGAAAATAACTTTATGCTACATGCTTTAATTATTATAAAAAAATATTTTTTTTAAATGTGATGTTTTAACATAAATGTTTAGACGCAATCGCAAGTCAGGGGAGAAAATTTTTGTTTTAAACAAGATTTTCTCTGAGCAGGCATAACAGGGCTCCCACTAGTCCATTTTTTGAAAACCAGCATTATTTTAGAGAAAAAATACGTGATAGGTTTTAACAACAATCGCAATAAAAATGCTTTTCGAGATAAGTTTTGACTAAAATTATAGAGGAGGTTTTTCGTTGAAAAAAAGTGGTGTTCAAAAAACGGACCGGGTGGGAGCCCTGGCATAATTGTGCAGCAGGGAAAATGAAATGTTCACATTTAAGACAGTATTCTGTTAGAGATAGGTTCCGTTTTCATAGGGTTAATTTCATGTATTATTATGTCCGCATAAGGGGTCCACTGTCCCCCTTTTTTTGCCTTCTTGTCCTCCTTTTTGTGACACTCAATCTGACAATTCTAGTTGCCATATAGTTTGGCTTTATCTCACTGTATTTATCCTGGTGAAATTTGTCTACATACCTACCTAAAAATTTTCAATCAATGCTATGTTCATTTGCAGCCGCATAAACACTTAACTTATCATTAACATTTTTTAACCTTTGCATTAGCAAAGCACTTTAAGTACTATAATGTTGACATAAATTCCTGGCACCGGAATTTGCGAACAAATTTATTTGGAAGTAAGAAAAAAAAACTATATTTGACATACATATTAATTTGAAAAGATTTCAGCAAATTCTGGTGCCATTGTGGCGTTTGGGAATTAAAATTGAGTGGTTTCATGAACATACCACTGTTCCTGAAACGGTTAAGACTGACGCTTTCATAATTTCTAGTCCTTTCTAGTCTTTTCCACTGTTTCTATTTACGTATTGTAAGTAATATTTAAATTTATAAAAGTTCTTGTCAACTTTCCCATTTATATATTATATCCATTTATATATCATCCCCATTTTACTGTAGCTTTACAGAATAAATTTACGTTCTATTTTATATCTAACCATTAACCATTCATTATGCACAGTGTCTAATAAAAATATTTATAAAACCACTCAATTAGGGGAGCCTTGAGCATCTGGTCAACCCTCCCTCAGATTGACTGGGTGAAGCCTTCCCGCATAGTCCTTTTCTAAAGAATAGCACATTGTTATGTTAAGCCTAATTTTCTGTACAATCTTTATGCCTGCAATGAACGCTTGATATTTCTGCATTACTTAAAAAGTACTTGCTTAAATTTCTAAGCTACTTAAAAAGTACTTGCTTAAATTTCTAAGCTATATTTTATCTGAAAAAAGCTTACAAATTATTTGTAAAAAACACAACTTTTAGGTTGGAAAGCTTCACAATTGATTTTTGCGATTATCTATATGTAACAAAGACTGTTGTTTCAACATTGCATTAGCTTTAGTAGACACCCGTTGATAATACTCTGAAATTCTTTTAAATATGAAAACTGATGGGCGGATTAAGCCTCCCATATGGTCAACCCTCCCTAGTCTCCCCTTGTCATTTATTTATTATAAGGTTTTCGATTAAAAAAAGACGTATGTAGTTTTTACTGTGTTTCTTCACTTGAGAACTAACACTTTTGTCTAGTTCGCTATTGATCTAATATTTAAATAAGATCTCTCTTCTCTTTCAAAATTTATCTCTACCATTGCGACTTATATAATCCCACTAATATTTCTTTATACGAACGTAAAATTTGTACCACTTTCTCTACAATAGTCCTATTATACAACATCTCATTTAGGGAAGTATGATTAACAAGAGCAAAATCATGCATCGGGCATAGATTATGAAACTTTTTCAAAAAATAACAGAATATTGTTAAGGAATAATCACATAACGCAGTAAAAATACATTTTCCGCTATTACTACACTATTCAGTAATGTGTGTGACATTTTTCGTGCAACTCCATAAATGGTTTATAGAATTCATACGCACCACGTTATTCACTAAAAATTAGTTATACATACCACAGCTGTAGACGCACTTCAGCATTTATCGATCATAAACCCTTCTGTAACCGATATGTTTTGGGTGCAATTGTAAATGAACGATAAAGTCTATGCAGTCCATAAAGCATAGAAAACTTTCTGTAGTGCATCTCAGTTATCCATATCAATTTCATTATGTTTAAAGTATCATAAAAATCATCCTAATACTCTGCAATGTTTTTCCTATAAATCAAAATGTAAAGGAATCCTCTGTATGTCTCTAAACGAAATATAAATGCTACGTACTTACTTTTCAATAGGTAGCACGCTAGTTAGGATACTGGCAGACGGACAGACAGACAGCAGAAAACCACAGTCATAAACACTATTCAACTATGTTGTAAAGTTTTAAAAATAAGATTTACTTAATAAAAACCTTATATAATTTTACATGAACCCTTTTTGCCTCTTCGTTTGGTAGATCCTGCCAATTTTCATACCAAACCTTTAGGGGGTGAAATTTACTTGAATCGCATTAATATTTGTGATAGATTTTTCATATTATTTAGTCCAGTGCATATTTCCTCCATGCAACTTCTTTTTCTACAGCATTTTGTCAAAAATGGGTTTCGATAGAAAGCCCAAAAAGTTCGTCCGTTGAAACTATCAATTTCAATATTGGAACACTGCACAGTGCGTGATTTACCGATTCTAGCTGGCCAAAAGTCGATTTTAAAAAGTTTATCCTAGCATAATTTATTTTTTGCCTGTTATACCGGAATAGTTAGGGCGTTGTGCCCTGCTATTGGTTTCAAAATAAATGTAATTGTATGGTTCATAGACTAGCGCAAAGTTGGTGCTTCTTCGTTGGGAATGAATCAATCAATTTCAGTATTGTTCGTTAATCAGTTACTTGAAGCGGTATAAAATATTCTGCTGGATTATGGAAGCTTCCAAACAAAATGTGGGCTTAATTTTATCGGATTTATGTGCATAAAGTATGCACATATCAGCTGTTACTCACATTTAATATCGCAAAAACTCTGTATTTTTTTTTTACACTTTTTCGGTTTTAATATAGAAAAAGTTATATGATAAAGCACGATTAAGCTCAATTTTTGATATCATTAAATAGTTTTGATAAAGACTTTTCGTTCCAATTTAATTTGTCTGCCCGTAGGTGCCCTCCCAGTTTTTAGAATTGTTTTTAGCTTATTAAGTCTAAATAAATTTTTTGAAATTTTAGTATATGTACCATTTTCTTTTCATCAAAGACAACAGAATTTAAATTAGTCACATAAATAAACTTTTGTACCATTATGCAACGGCAACAAGATTTAAAATTTAACGAAAATGTGAATTTGGTTGAAAGTATTTTGTTTATAGAGGAAAATTATAATGAAGAGCACATGAAGTTTTGCAAGAGCGAAATGTTTAGATTTATGTCCAAATTTGGACAAAAATTGCCAGTAGTATGTACTCAGGACAAAATTATTTAAAATGTAATACTTGGCTGCAAATTTCGAAAGGTTACAAAATTGATCCAGACAAGCTCTCCACATTCAGAGATGATACAATGCAAAACATAATGTAGGATTATCTCATGATATCTTATGATTCCCATTCTTTACATAAGGTCTCTCTGTGCAGAGATAAATATAAATATACAACAGAATGTACAACACAGCAATTTTCATTAAAGCTGTCGAATGTTTGCGCCGTATCTTAAATTAATAAAAAGAAATTTTAGGATTTCTTATAATAATACAAAAATATTTTTATCAATTTAGCTTCAATACCGTTAAGAAAGTATTATTAAAATTATCAAGAAGAACATAAAATCATGCGTCAACCAGATTATGAAACATTTTTTAACACATTCGGACTATTGTAATAAAACTTCATAGCTTAATAACATGAAAAAAAAAACGATTTCTAAGTAATAATTTGTAAAGCGTATAACACGTTTGAAAGCACAATTTCAACCAAACTCGAAATAATAGCTGAAAATTCTGTATATCCCTGTATATGAACTATATTGCCAACGGGCTACTTTTTTTTAATTCAGATTTCTTGATTGGCACCACTGTTTTGAAACGGTATAATCCACTTTGTTTTTGCCTTAATTAATATGTCATTAAATAAGGCACATTTTACCATTTCAAAAAAGTGGTGCCAATCAAGAATCTGATTTTCAAAAAAGTAGCCCATCTGGCAACACTAGGGGAAGGTGGCCTAAAATGATCCTAGCGGGCAAAACGATCCGCGTAGGTTTTCTTCCAGACAGGTCGCGCTATCTACAGGGTAACACATAAACTAGTTGTGACAAGTGAAGCAGAATCAATGGCGGTATTCAAACGACCGCAGTATTACGCGTCTGAAACGAAATCTTTGAAAAAGTGGTTTTTATAACATCTGTTATAAGATAAGCACTAACTTTCATATTTATTTACATATACAGTCTTTCATGTACAGAATTATGACTTGGTTTACTTAATAGAGTATGTTTTTAGATGTGAATTACACTTGCTAAGTTTGTTATGTTTCTCGGCGTCATCCAGTTATATGACCTAAAATGGATGGCCATGTTTCCGGGTAAAATGATCCATTATGTGGATCGTTTTACTACCATTTCATTGGCAGAAGAAAATCCAGTACCGCGTCCTAGTCATCATGGGAGCCAAATGTGTGACTGCCCCAAACCTTTCTCTTAGAGTCCATGTGTTATTCTATGATCATAATTTTCCAATATTCCATTTTATTGTTTTTTCAAAATTATTTGTGACACTTTTTTATTTTAAAATTTACATAAAATAAATTATGTATGCTATTTGATTGCAAAACTTATTTTATTTCATTATGTATTGTCATAATTACTTTTATATCTTTTATTTTGCCGATAAAAAACAATTTACAATGATTTTTCAATGAAGGATCATTTTGCCCTTGGGTGAGGGTAAAATGATACTTTGGACACTTTTTCAAAAATCCACTTTTTTCATTACTCAATTTGATTTTAAAATATTATTAAAATATGTTTAGAATGCAAAATATAGTGTAAAACATATTAGCATAGGGCTAAAGTTTTATTTAATCAATTATGCTGTTTTACACAAGTTTTTCCCTTAAGGGTGTATTCGAAAAAATATTTTTTCACCCTCAACAGCTCGAAATTTTCTGAGACATTTTCAGACTCATTTTTAAAAGTGAAAACATGAAACTTGCTGGGGTGATTTCTGAAGACATGTTTAACATGCCGTGTGATTTCATTTTCAGCTCAATTAATTAGAATTTGATTTTTAAACAATTATTTTCTCAGTATGACCATTTTTTTCATTCCCAGATCGCCCGCTTCGGAAAATTCGGTTCAAAACGCCAACTTTGACAGCGTTTTTTACAATATTTTCTGCATTTATCAAAAAATTAAGAAGCACGGCACATTATATAGTTTCTAAATAAGAGAATTTCCCAGTTTGATGCGTTTGAGAACAAAAATGAATTTTAAAATGAATCAGAAAATAAGCAGTTTGGATCGAAATACACCCTTCAGGGGATCATTTTAGGCCACCTTCCCCTAATTCACAATATGCTAAAATTTAGAACAGTTAGTGAACGCATAGCAGGTTGAAAATTCCTCGTTAGCAATTTCCGCCAATAAACGGAAATGTAATTCAGATTTTTTTTTTCAGCCCTGTATATGATTTATAGAATTTATACACACTAAATAGTATGTAATTTTTATAATTTAAAAAAGTGTTCCACAATTGAAAACACCACTTCCATCAATTATTGTTCATACTGAGAAAAATATAACTGATTTATTTTGTGTGCCCCTGTATATGAAAGATGAATGGCACATAATATTCAATAGTAAGCATATTATAGAGCATCTCGGATATATATATCAATTTAAATACTTTGGAAATAGTGTAACATGAACAAAATATATTACAAACAATTTTTCTTTATAGACCGTAATGAAACATAATTCTTTTGAATGTCCTTGTAAATAATCGATAAATGCTATCCATACCATATTCTATAGCAATCATCTTGTAGTGAATTTATAGATATTTATATAAATTTCAAAGTGTTTGACATTATAAAACATCATTAAAAATCACCGCAAACGATTTTTCCCCATATGCCGTAATATAATGAAATAATTTTGAATGTCCCTGTAGCAAAATTATGACAGCTATACGCTATATTTTGCAATACCTAACATTCAATAGAGAATATCAATAACATTTTTCAATTTCATGGCGATGCGATTACATTGACGCCAAAAATATTTCTGGCCAGCTAGAATCGGAAAATCACCCACGTGCACTGTTCCACTGAAATCTGTGCACTTTCATTATCACACAAATTGCGCAATATTAACAGTTTAAAATGTAATTAACATCCTCTTTTTGATGTTAATATATTTTTTTTCTGATGTAGACAAATATCTATTCTATTTGTATATTTTATAGTTTTATTTCTGGTAATTGTATTCTTATTTGTATGTTTCATATTTTTATTCCTGGTATCTGGTATTTCTTGTATTATTATTATTTGTATGTTTTATACTTTTATTTCGGGCATCTGGTATTTCTGTTAATCTTATTATTTGTCTGTTTTATATTTTTTATTTGTTTATTTTATTTTCTACCATTTTCCTTTATTTTTACTTTTAGAAGTTAATACAAATATTAACCCCTTAACACTAGAACGCCCGGAAGGAGTGGATCCGGCTCCGACCATATGATTAAATGCCAAATGGAACCAGAAATTCTTTCATAAAATAAGTTAAATTTAAACCACGCAGATTTACGCTAAATAAATCAATCAAATAATTTTAAATAAAACTTCTGGGGAGAAATATTTTTATGAAACTTGAGTAAAATTTCCGGGCGTTCTAGTGTTAACCTACAATGACGGGCATAGCCCGCTTACGATGATCGAGCCAAATGTAAATTCTTCCTACCACTAAAATTTCACAGTAAATATAGTTTAATTTAATCGTCGAAATTCCATGATTAAACAAGGCGAAAATCTCTATTAAATTTTAGTGGTAGCTATGGATTTGCCAAACCATGAGCTGTTGAGATGTAAATCGTAGGTTAAGGGGTTAACGAACTGAAAATCTTTTCTTTTTCATTGAAATTTGTTTACAATGAACCCTCCCTTATATGCGAGTGGTGGGTATGTTTTAATACCGTGCACAAAGGAGAAGGAATATTATGAAAAACGCCATAGAATTAATAAAATGGTTAATGCTACAATGGAATACTCGAAATTAAGTTAAGCAATAATAGACTGAAGTGTTTGATATTAGTTTGAAAAACATTAAATCTAAATAATATGCTTCAACCCGCTAATGTTTGAATTATGTAAATATGATAACTTAAAAAAATTAGCAACGATTAAGTTTTAGCATAAAACGTAATATTTCATTAGTCAGGTAAATATTATTAAAATCTTTTTTAGATTATCCCTTACTGTGTCATCTCCAAGGCGTAAATCTTGCGGTAGCCAGATTACAATTGGCGATCAGAAATTTGAGCAATAGAAGACAGCATAAGGAAACACATGAACTTTTTTGGACCTCGGACTAATATTTTACTTTGATTATCCAACCATTCATAATCATCACATCCATCTTTTCTACACATATTCCCTCTATTTCTGATTCTCCGCCGAAAAGTGTTTTTCCCATTGGTTTATAATTTACCATATGATTACTTAAACACATAAGATTATGTCTTTAAATAAATTAGAACGCATATGTTACTTATTTTAGAATGAAATGCTAGTTTTATTCAATGCTAAACGCCATTGATTTTACATAAATTTAACTTGTACATTAAAAAAAAATCCAATGCTGCAATACTGGTATATGTCTGAATGTTGATCATGATTGTATCCACAGTTTGTTTAAAAGTTTTATTATTTCATCAAATCGTAGATACAACTTAAATAATTTTTATTAGTAGATATTTGAATATAGTACTTTGTATAAATTTACAATAAGTAAACTGTGTAAAATAAATAGTGAGTGAAAATAAAGCACCGAAAAATCTTCAGACGATAGGTAAATAACTAGTACAAACAAGCAAAATTAGAACTGATGTGAAAGAGTGGCGATTGCTATTTTTTTATGACTGCCTTTGAAATTTAAATTTCGTACATGATCTATGCTGTGCATAAATGACATTGTAAAGGATGATTATGATACAACTACAGACTCAGAAATGAATACTCAGATTTCACGAAATTTTCTTTGTTTTTGACGAAACAGTTTCCTGGGAAATGCTCCGAGCGAATATTTCGTCAAATTGATGATATTACTTTCTTCACTTGCTTGACGATAAAAATTTCGCTAAAAGATGGCTGGTGGTGCCATCTATCAAACAGTTTGGAAGCTCCTGACAGTGAGAAGAAAAAATTCACTTCTCGTTTTCCTCGGGGTGATTCGAACCCGCGGCCTCTGGCGTGGGAGACCGTTGCAATTCCAACTTCGCTATTGGGGACTTGTATAGATTTTCTTTTAGATTGATGTAATGAATTCTGCTGCGTGTTTATGTTTTTATAAGGTAGATTGTAATTTTATCGATGCTGCTATAATTTCTGAAAGTTTTAAGTAAGGCTAATTTATTATTATGGTTTTCTCATGGTCAATGAATAATTATAATATGGCTTGATTAAATAATTTATTAGTGAAATTTTCTTTCCTTAATGAATGGTTAGAATATGGTCTGGTTAATATGTTGCTCACAAATAACGAATTGTGAAGTGCATATTGCTTGAGATTTTATCACTTTGAGTAGAGGGATAAGATTTTAACACTTTACTGTTTATAAAGAAAAGAGAGATCAATTATGTTTATTTTTAATTTGATTGAAAATAGAATATACTTCTTAAATAAATAAATAAAAAAGATATCCTGGAAGTTTGAAATTTTATTGACCAAATTTTCTTTTTGAATGGTTTTGAAGAACACAGGAAATTTATTCTTTTCGAATTAAAACATAACGAACAACATATAAATAAACAAATAAACAAAAATAATAATAAGTATTCTTAGAAATTTTAACAGCTAAAAAAATAACTAATGAAGAAACAATAACTACCTGCATTTCAGTATTTTCTGAAAAGCACTAAAAAGTGCTGTTTTAAAATAAATTATTACGGGACTAACATAAACAAGCAAATATCTGCTAGCTAAAATCGCAGGATTTGAGGAGGTACAGCAACTGTTTCCTTAAAATGCATTGAGTCTGACTGCGATTGAGGCAAAATTTTCCTCATATATTTGAGAGTTTACCTTTCGTTAAATGTCACGTGATGTTGATAGGAAATGATCGTCAAAAACGACGAAACACTACTCAAGGAATTTTTAATCGTCAAAAGTGAGAGTTTTATTTCTGAGAGTGTATAGATACAACTATTCATATATGGAACTTAGATAATGTACTAGTGCACATCTGTTTTATTTTCTGTAATCTATAATAACAGGGTTCGTACGGGTACCGTTATTTTCAAGCCTAAACATCAGTATTTTTTCATAGAAAAATAAATCTAGTTTAAACGCGCGAAACTTCGCCGTATTTAAGGAGAGATTTTCTATAAGAAAATACTGATACAGAAGAATTTAGCCTGGAAATTCCGTACGAGAACCGTAATAAGTAAACTAAAATAAATAAATTGGAAGTGAAAAGTAAAAGCCGCAAACTCTTCAGAAGCAAAGCAAAGGACTGGTAAAAAACAATTAAAACTTTAACTGGTATAAAACATTGGCAACTATTAGTTTTAGCTTTTAAATTTTAAATTTCGTACCTCCATCCAAGCAGTGCACAGATTGCATTGTAAAGTAAAATTTTGAAGTGCACATTAGAGTCTGTGTTGTATCTGACCCGAACCCAAAAATTATGCTTAACCCCAGGGCTCGCAGCGTTCCTAAAATTTTCGCACATTGCTACCAGTATTTTAAACAAGAATTCTTCGTGGTACATTCCTTTAACATCTGTAATAGAATTATACAATAAAGATTAACGTTTTAAAATAGTGGTAGGAAAGTGCAAAAATTTCAGGAACGCTGCGAGCCTTGTTAACCCTCTAATGTTCATGGTAGCATTTTTCCTCACATCAGTGTTCCCGATTTGGTGGATTTTTTTAAAATTCAGATATTCTGTATTCTCACCAGAAATTCCAAATAGAAATTTAAACTAGGAATTTTTGCTTTAATTAATCGCAGGCATTTCGTTATTAAATAAACCGAAATTTGCTATTTAGGATTTCTGGTATGAATTCCGATTATCTGAATTACGCAATTTCTGGGACGCATTCTACCCTGGGAACAAGAGGGTTACAGTCAACACGAAAAGAAAAAAAAAACATCGATCCAAAACCATAACCAAACCCGGCACATTTCAACAGTGTTGCCTGATGGGCTACTTTTTTAAATTCAGATTCTTGATTGGCACCACTTTTTTGAAATGGTAAAATGCGCTTTATTTAATGACATATTAAGTAAGGCGAAAACAAAGGTAATTTTACAGTTTCAAAAAAGTGGTGGCAATGAAGAAATCTAAATTAAATAAAGTAGCCTACTGGCAACACTGCTTTTCAAACCAAATTCGACCCGAACCAAAACAATTCAAACCCCAATCCGAAGGGAAAGAAAATTAATCCATAGGATTCTACAATTATGGAAAAAAGGCGACAATTTTAGACGTATTACGAATTTGATTTTTTTAAATGAACACTTATGAACTCATTAATTTTCAAATATTTTTCATTTGAAAAACCTTCAGAACTTTCTTTCGAACGATCGGGTCAAACTGACACGAAACCTACCTGCAATGAATAAATTTAGTATCAAACTGACCCAACCCGTTGTTCGGATCGCGTTGGGTTAGGGTAAAATCGGGTTAACAGACACGATGCACGACTCTATTAGAAATTAACAGCCAAATTATACTTGTTCCATTTACCCATTTGCGCTAAAAATGGGCTTCACAGGTAAAGAAGTTTTCGTGAATTAGTTGTATAGCTACAAAGTCTCATACCATTATTTTACATAATAATATTCGTCTGATATAATCACAGAATTTCTCTTATCTAATAAGACAAAAATTAAAATATAATGGTACGTAACTTAGCAGCTTTGAAACTAATTCCTAATAACATCTTGACATACATCTTTCAAGCGCAGATATTTATACAGCAATTCATGCACATAAAGATAGATACAGAAGGATATTAACCCCTTAACGATCACATTACATTACGGTTTAAAAATTCAAATTACTTATTGGCACCACTTTTTTGAAAAAGAAAGGTTCACCTTATTTAATGACAGGTAAAATGATACCATAATAAACTCAATTGCGCTATTCTATAAAACTGGTGGGAATCAAATAAATCTGAATAATCTGAATAAAAGATACAGCCTGTGAATATCACGGGAGTGATAATTAAGGGGCTAAAAAAGCTGCATTTTGTTAGTGAAAATTTGTGTGATACTTATCCAAAAATACTTAAAATTTGAAATGATTTGACAGATTACGAAATGAACAGAAAAAAAAAACAAATTCAGTCACTCAGTAGAAAAATCCTATTTTCTGCAAGGTTCAAAGAACTTCAAAAAAGAAACTAACTATGAGGGTAAAAAAAAAAACTATTATTATTACATATTCACAGTTGTTTATAAATCTCGACTCATATGATCCTGAAGAAATGAGATGCAGGTTCGAATTAGCATTTACAGTTGCAATAGGGATGATCTTGGGATAATAATAGACGGGCAAAATAATATGACTGCATAATAATTTTCTTCAATTGTGTTTAAATCTCAATTCTCTGGTCTAAAATATAAAAATTAATAAATAATTAAAATAACATAAGCTGAAAATACTGCAATTATTTCTTCTTATTTTTTTGTATAAATTAATAAAAAACATGACAAACGAAGAAAAAAAAATAGGATAATTTAGTAAAGATTTGAGTAGTTAAATTGCATAATTTAAGTGGAAGTTATCGTTCTTTGAAAAAAAAACTACATTTTTTGAATACTTTGAGCGTGTAAAATAAGCCCCTAGAACGGTTTGATAAAAATCGAAATATTTAACCCTTAAATGCATGATTTTTAATTTTGCTTTGAAACAAAAAAATATGATTCTAAGAAAGGTTTATTACACAGGAAAAAACAAGGAAAAAATAAGAGATATATTTTTCATATAATACGTTAACTTTTTCTTATGTTGCACATCTGCAACGCGAGCAAAAAATACTTATAGAACTAAAATCGTGCAAAATTAGTAATTATTTTAAGAAGTATATAACTAGGTAACTTATTTTATATGAATTTTATTTTGTAAAACGTAACCCTTAATACTCTCGCTGCGCAATTGTTTTATCAAAATAGCTTCCAAAATTGCGTACTTAATTCCTTCGCGACGAGCGTCTTTTAAGAATTTTTATTCTTTTGCCACCGGTTTTTCAAAACAAAAATCTTCGTCTGATTTAAAACTAGAACCACCATAGCGGTCTTTTTGGTCGGTACCAAATAAAAGTATTTCGATTCGAAAAGGAAATTTCTTTCTTAAATAATTTAAATATGTACAACAGAGAAATAAGTTAAATAAATACGTTAAATTATTTTAAATAAAACTTCTGGTGCGATATATTTTTATAACACTTTAGTAAAATTTCTTTCGGTTCTAGTGTTAATCGGGAAAAATGCTCCGATTAGATAAGGCAAAATTTACAATAAAAAGTAACTGGTGGGAATGATCAAGGCGGGTTAATTAGACGGAGAAAATGCATCTCCGATGAAATCTCGGGTTGCGCAAATTTTGCTACTTTTACGTTGCCCGAGAAATTCTCGGGTTGCGCAGCGAGAAGGATAATGCATGAATTATTATTTTAGAATTATGGTTTTTATTCTTATATTAAGGATCAGATACCAGAAATTTTAATACAGATTTTTAACTTTATTTAGTAGCATATTTTTGTAATTTTTACAGGATTAATATTTCTATATAAATATAATGATTGCTAAAAGTTAAATAAAAAGTGACACAGATACGCATCACTATGCATTTAAGGGTTAAGAAGTTACAGTCAATTTCAAGCCAGCGCGGACGGGTTGAAGATTAGGTGTACGGGAAGCCAGAAACAATTTAAACTGTGCCGCATTCTTTGCTTCGTAGGCGTAAATTCAGGAAATTGCAGACTGATTAAGCATAAAAATATAACATTAAACTAAAACAATATTCTTCAATAACGTTATTGCGTTAATCAAGTAACGTAATTAACGTTAAACTAAAAAACCTTAACCCAAACTAACCTTAAACTTAAAACCTTCAGTAAAACCTTACACGAGTGTTTTATGAAAAGACATTTATCAGCCCGCTGTGTAAAGTAGCGTTTAAACGGATCAACCATTAAAATTAAAGATTAAATATTATTTATTTTGCAGAGCCATGAATCTTTCATATGTAAAAAATAATAATTTTTTAAGCTACGTTCAAGTTAGAGACTAAAGGTGTAACAACGGACATTTTTTTCAAAATACCATTTTACCAAATTTCGTTCAATCACGCTAAACGTAGGTTCATGCCCCCCCCCTCCCCCGCCCCTTCTATTTCAATATTTTTTTTTTTTCTAAAAATGTTTATAATGTTTAATTCAGATGACTTTGACAATTTGTGCACTACACGGAGTTGGCTGACGCCCCGCAACACATGTGTACACAACTGACAATATATCTGTCAATATGCATAATTATTTTATAATTAAAATATTTGTTTTAGTAAAAGCTAAGAAAAATAAGTGAAAAAATTTTAGTTTTTGTGTTACTTTATTCTTCCTAAAAAACCGAAATTAACTAATATTTGGGTTGATGAATGGTAATCTAATGGTAATTAAAGATTATTTGTTTTGTCGGGCCATGAACCTTTTATATGTAAAATACATAATTATATGTTTTAAGCCGCGTTGGAGTTAGAGACAAAAGGGCTAAGTCCCGCTATCCATCAAAAGACTGACACCCCGCAAAATGTCCATATACAACTCAGAATATATCCGTCAATATGAATAATTATTTTATAATTAAAATATTTTTTATTAAAAACTATGAAAAAAAAGTGAATAAATTCAGATTTCGTGTTACTTTATTCTTTCTTAAAAAACACCCCAAAATTCACTTATTTTTGGGTTGATGAATGGTAATCTCCTACCACCTCAAGATTAGAAAAGATAAAATGTAAATAATATACGCGAACGCTTTTATTAATTTAGTGGCGAAATGAAGATAAATACACCGTAATTTCCGGCGTATAATCCGCGGATCAAATAATTTTGTTTAGACCCGGAAATTTTATTTAGTAATTGAAGCCATATATTTACAGCGATCTAAAAAGTTAAATTTTATTTTTAAAAAATTCTGGATCGAAAAATGATTGTTTGATTCGCGGATCATACGCCGAATTACGGGAATTTAATTTTAATGCAACGTTAAAATGCAACACAAAATAAACTCATAGTCTTAGGAAATAGTATATTTTTGAGATATAGTCTCTGAAATTTTCTCTAAGTACGGTATTTTCACAGTGTACATAGCACAATTATACTTGTTTAATTTATTTCCAAAGTTCATGCTGATGAAGAGCAATAAATGCAACGATTTAAAAGATAACAGGATCTTATACGCGCAGTTTTGTGCGATAATCTTCCCGACAATGTATAAATTTGCAATTATTTTCTAGATTACGAACTGGACAGAAGAAAAGTGATCGAGTGAGTCCACAATAATATTCTTTGTTGGGCGCAGGTTTTGAATAAAATACAATGTGAGCACACTAAAAAAGTCCGAGTTTCATATTACTGTGGATTCACAGTTGAAAATATCAATTGTTAAAAATATGAATAAATGAGGACGTGTGTGTCAAAACTCGCCTTATCCTAAATTTAAAAAAATCGAGTTTTCTCTATAAATCTATTCTATTGGTGAACTTGCATCGGAAAAACACTACAATCTGCAAAAAAACCTAGTTTTATTGTGTATTTGGGGCATTGTAAGATCTTGGATTACAGTGAAAACCAATGGACGCAGTCAGAGGTTTTTCGCTATTTCCCAAATTTGATTTTTTGGATAAGGCGAGTTTTGAAAATCACGTCCGTAAATAATAAATAATTATAAACATGCTTTGATTTCCTATAAATTAGCAGCGTATATTTTCAAACAATAATAGTTGTATGATAATTTAATGGTAAATAAATATAGCGGTATAACAATTTGAATTCAGTTACTCTAAAACAAATTATATCCTGTTATGGACTTAAGGGGTCTTGTACCTTTTAAACGCGTTGAAAATTAACGAAAAACTTCAAAGTTTGAATTAGTCTATATTCAAAGCCTTTTTATGTATAAACATGAAATTTTGGATATTGATTAAACAGATTGTGCTTTGTAATATACTGCCAACAGAAATTTATTAACCCTTTACAGAATTTGTGTATTGTTGAAATCAAAATAGCTCTTTTTTACCCCATAAGTCATTGTGCATGATATGATGTGCCATAAGCGCATGATATCTTGAGAAAGTATGTATGGATTGTCATGAAATTTGGTAAATATATTAAACAAATATCTGTGTTTAAAATGATCTACTTTTAAGTATTTACAATGGTAATATTTTCAGTTATGACTATTTTTATTCATTAAAAATACAAAATTTTTATTTTTTTTTTTACGAAAATATTTTTTTTTTATAGTTATTGAAATAATTTTAGCCTAAGAGTAGATCATTTTAAACACACATATATGTTTAGTATCTTTACTGAATTTCATGCCAATCCATACATACTTTCTCAAGATATCATGCGCGCAATGACTTATGGGGTAAAAAAACGAGCTATTTTGATTTCAAAAATACACAAATTCTGTAAAGGGTTAATAAATTTCTAATGGTAGCATATTACAAAGCACAATGTGTTTAATCAATATCCAAAATTTCATCTTTATACATAAAAAGGCTTTGAAGATAGACTAATTCAAACTTTGAAGTTTTTCGCTAATTTTTGTCGCGTTTAAAAGGTACAAGACCCCTTAAAAAAACGTAATTTTACAGAAGCAATAGAAAATGACTCGATCAATTATAATAACAAATGGGGTGGATATATTGTGTGAATTAGCACTAAAACGACCGTAAATTTTACTCAACTTTTATAAAAATATTTTACACCGGAATCTTTATTTAAGTCCGTTTAACACATCTATTTAGTTTTTTTCTACTTTGTATCTTTTAAACTTATTTACTAAGAAATTTCTGGTTCGAACCGAAATGTATTCATATGGTACGGGTCAAAATGACCCCTCACCGTCTTTTTAGTATTAACACTAGAACGCCCGGAAATTTTACTCAAGTTTCATAAAAATATTTCACTCCAGAATTTTTATTTAAAATTATTTAACTGAGTTATTTAACGCAATTCTTCGTCGCTTAAATTTAACATATTTTATGAAAAAAATTCTGGCTCCAATGGGCATTTTATCATGTGGACGGAGTCGAATCGACTCCTTCCGGGCGTTCTAGTGTTAAGCTGAGAAAAAATATTTAATTAATTTGATTGATATAACTTTAGAAAAACAACAATTAAGTTCTATACTCAAACTCACATTTGATAATTCAACTGCATAATAAAGAGTTCTTTAAGGCATTCCAATTTAACGCAAAAATAATAACTCCGTGGATTAGGAAATATTAACAACACCCTATGTTTTTACGACATAGTTTCAGAAAATTTCTCTTATAGTATACACATTAACAACACAATTATACTGGTTTCGTTTATTTCCATAGTCCATGCTGATAAAGAGCAATAAAGAAGAGATTTAAACAATGAAATGAGCAGGATTTTGTGAGTGCAATTTTGTGTGATACTCTTCCAAACAACACTTAAAAGTTGAAATGATTTGCTAGATTATGAACTGAGCAGAAGAAAACAGATCGAGTCAATTCACAAGAGAATTCTTTGTTAGCCGCAAGCCTCGAAGAACTTCATAAAGAGAGCACACTAGAAAGGGCTCAAGTCCCATATTACTGCGGATTCACTGTGGTCTGCAAAACTCGACTGATAAGAACCTGGCTAAATAAAACACGGGCTTTGATTTCCTCTACATTTGCAGCGGTGTCATCCCTCAGGGAATCGCGTTATTTACACTTAGAACCTAGAAACGGATTTTTAGACGTTTTTATTGGATCCATTAAAACGGCATTGTTTTATCACAAAGACAGCTCAGAAAAGTTATACTATAAGCTAGAGATAATAATGTCGCTGTATTTTTATTCATTTATTTTCGTGATATGAAACAACGGAAAATTGCGTAAAACTTATTTAATATTTGGTATATTCCCCAGTTATACATATGCGTGTAAAAGAAAATGCTTAGAGGGAAAAGTAAAAGAAATATGAAATTATTTTACGCAAATATTCAAATATTCACTCGAATTTCGGTATAAATTTGCAACATTTGTAGAATGAAGTAGAATAGTATTTTGAATTTAAAGTCGGATATACTTTTTGCATTTACATTGTTAATATATTCCGTGACAACGCGTTTTCTTTTTTTTTAAAAAAAAAAGAAAATTCAAATTATTTTTCATATATTTGTGTTGAACATTGTTTTCCAGAAAATGGTTATCATTTTAAACTTTTTCTTCAAATAATAATTTTTGTTTTTATATAATATTTATATATGATTAGGTGAATAATTTATGATCATACAATTTTTTTTTTCTGAAATATCTTAAAGCTTATTTGATTGCATTTCATGTTGCTTTTTGCTACATTGTTGCGTTATTTTATATATGTGTATAAAAGGATCTTCCTAGAGGGGGGAAAACTGAAGAAGTATAAATTTCTTCATAGATATTTCAAATACGTATAAAAGTTATGTTGTTCATTTATAGCTATAAAATAAATATAATATACTTTGAACTGAAAATGAGAAATACTTTATGCACATACCTATATTTTTTCATATATTACATGATATTTACATTACAATTTTAAATCAATCATACAAAATTCAACCGATTCTTTTGTAAAATATTATTTTTCATAAAAAGTTTTGAATTTTAAATTTATTTTCATATAAATTCACTAGTATATAATATTTAACAGAAACTTTAACCCTTCATCTACTGACGGTACTTATAAGTACCACTCATTTTAAACTTTTATATCATAGTAAATATTACTAATATTCTAATGGTACTTTGCAAGAAACGCTCTTTTAACTCTACTTTATCCGAATACATGGCAGCAGTAGTTCTAGGTTTGTTATCTTAGAGAGGAATGAGGCTATCTTTGAAGCAGTCGATGTATTTTCTGCTGACATTTTCTACAGATTGCCACGCTGCAAACACAGTAAAGGATATAATATAAGTGTTGGAATTTTTTTATGTGTTCATTATGATCTTAGAATGCAATTTGATGAGCTATTTTAGATGAACGGTGTATGTATTTGATTTAACAGTTGAATTACTCGGTGGTACTTATAAGTACCGTCAGTACACTGCGTGTTGGAGAAAAACTTCTGGTTTACTTTTCGTCTGTGTAGTTATCCATCGTTTTCATCTGCTTTAAAATGTAATTACTAAAATGTAGTGTAGTAATGATTTCCCCGATATTTCTTTTCTGTTTCATTGTTGTTTTTTATAGGAAATCGTAAAAGTTGTGACACCGGCTCTTTTTTGCTATGCTAGAAATGGCATATGTAAATTCATATATTGCATATGTGGAGATGCGAGAGGACGTGTTGTCCCTGGAATATAGACGTCGCATAACTAAAGGACAGCTAACAAGATAGAAACTTGAAGAAAAATAGTTTTATTAACTCTTTCAGGAGCAAAACATTTTCAATTCTAAAGTGTTGAAATAAATGATTGGCACCGGAATTTGCCGAACGATTTATTTGTAAATATGAAAAAGCCTATATTTTATATACTTATTAAATCGAAAATATTTTCTGGTGCCAGTTGAAATACCTTGTGGGGTTTTCTGTTATGATATTTTAGTCATAGTGTACTGACGGTACTTTAAAGTACCACTTTAATTAATTACCTCTAAATAATTAAATTTCTCACGGGTGAGTAGTTTTTTTATATTTATCCTTTAATTTTCATTGTAGTAACTGAAAAAAAAATATTACATGAAAAAAATTGCAGTAGATCATAATGCCGTAGATAAAGGGTTAATGCATATAATTGAATGCATATAAATTTTTAGCTTACATTGTATGAGGCGTTGCGGATAATAAATGCAGACTCAAAAAATGCAGGTTAAAAAAAACCCGTAACATGGAATAATGTAGTAACCAATGCAACCTTTTACAAGAGTCCAGATTTCAGTGCGGCACGGGTTAGGTTATAGCCGACACGAAGACAAAATTTCTGCTTAAATTAAACCCCCGACCCGAACCCGAAACCGATTCGAACCTGAAGTATTCAAACCCTAATTTGAACTGAACCAGAGCAAAAATAAAATTAATTTACATTTTAATCAATTGTGGAAATGTAGGCTACAATTATATTTCTTATATTAATTTTATCTTTTTAGTATAAAAATAAACACATTCATTAATATAAAAGTATATAGTTTTTGCCATTGGACTATATTCAGAAATTTCTTTTGAAACATCCTTTCAACCCAAATCCGTCCGAAAGAATCATTACTCTACACGAAACCGACCTGAAACCAATAATTAAAGTCGACTTGACCCGAGCTCGAAAAGCAACGGAACAAAAGTGTCTGGGTAAAATAATGGAGTTATGAATATAGAGGAGGAGACATATAGTCTACCAGTTGCGAGTGAAGCAGGGGCGGATCCAGAGAATCGTTTTTGGGGGGGCGATACCGAGTGACATATAATCAACGTAGTCATACTTTCTGTTGCTCAAATCCTTCCTTGCAGTTAATTATTAAATGAATATGAAATTAATGCGATTGAAAAATATTACAAACTCTCGATTATCCGACATCCGATTAACCGAAACACTCGGTTATCCAGCACTCTTATTTTATAATCCGCCCTCTCCGCAAAATATCGTTTATTGTTACTTATTATGTCGAAAAATTAAAAACGTTATAACAGAATTTATTTATTAAATGTCTTTTTTTTTTCTTTTTCTGTTTACTCTTATACTATGGTAATTATTTATCTTATTTTTTGTTCTTTTAGTTATGGTAAACAACGTTAATAACACAACCCTGCGATGATTATCTTTTTAAACTTTTGATAATTGATTTTGATGTAAGACTTTTTAAAAATTTGCGATTTATGGAAAATCCTAACGTGATGACATGGTAAAAAATGAAGATCATTTTTGGATTCAGCACTAAAAAATACATAAGAACCAATTTTCGAAAGCTGAAAAACATAACCATCACATCCATTTTTTAATATCAGATTTCTGAAAGAGGAAATCTCTGAAAAAGGATCCCCTTCAGAAATCTGACGGGCCTTTAACATACTAGAAAGTCAAAATGTGTCATATAAGTGGTGTGTATACCTCTTCACTGGCGCGGATCCAAGGAAGGGGGGGAGAGATCGCCCGATCGCCCCCCCCCCCCTTTGGATAAAAAAATATTAATCCACCGATTATCGCGAATTTCGACAAATGGTCGCCGAAAAAAATCAATTTCGTCAATCGTTCGCAAATAAAAAAACGCGAATTTCGTCAAAGGATCGCAGAAAAAACGCAAATTTCGCCAAAGGAACGCAGAAAAAAACGCTAATTTCGCCAAACAATTGCGGAAAAAACGCTAATTTCGCGAAAGAATCACACAAAAAATGCAAATTTCGTCAAAGAATTGCGAAAAAATACGCTAATTTCGTCATAGGTCCGCAGAAAAACGCACAAGTAGCAAAAGGAGGAGATTCCCCTAGGTGCGCATCCACGGGGGGGGGGGGGGGGGGTCGTTCGGAGCGGTCGCTCCCCCAAGATATAAATCCAATGTTTTTATCGGCAGTTTTCGCGGAACAGGCAGACAAGCAAACGAAAGTACTTTTCAGTTGTCAATGGTAAACCTCACTGACGTTTCGGCAGTTAGTGAACAAAATAGGATTATATCCTGTCAAAAGGCATATGGCGCCATAATTTTTTACACTAATGGGTTGAGGTGGGGACGATGCCATTTCGTGTACCTTTTGTTGAATCTCTACAACAGAAATTGACAACGTTATGCAGATCCCTTTAAAGTGTTGAAACTTTTTCGTTCTTTCAAAGAAGCTGCAATTCTAATTTCTGTATAACGATATTTTTGAGGAGTGCTTTATTGTTTGAGAAAAGAATGGGATTCATAGCAATTTCCAAAGAAAGAAAGAAACAAGAAAAAAAAAAGGTCCTTTGAAAAATTCAAGCATATTAATGTTTTCTGAAGAAAACCAATAATGTGTTAAAAATATACTGTTATTTCCACCCACATTGGTGAATTTCAAGGGTATTTCATGAATGAAAAAAAAGGATTATGTCCTAATCCTAGTCAGTTAAAAGCTAAAATGAGTATGGTGTGTTGATTTCTTAAAAACCAACTAGGTAATTTAAATTAAAATAATAAAACTTTGTAAAAAATTACCATAAAATAAAAGCAAAACATAGGACGCGTTTTCAGCTAAAAATATAACAGCCCGTCATCAGCTACAGTAAACACGTGTCCGTAAGCGGACAAGGTCAAAAATGAACTGAAAGGGAGAGAATGTTGCAAAGAATGCGACAGATGGCGCTAGCTGAAAGGGGACCACACAGAAGAGAAAAGTGTTGCCAAAACAATAGAAGAGAAATTGATAGGGAAAAATGGAAATAAAAGAAATAAACAAAATTAAAATAAAATAAAAGAAGTAAATTAAAAAATATAAATAATAATAATAAATAAAGAAATATAAGAGAATAAAACAAGAAAAAACCAAAAGATCCACCTTTTTTTTACAAAATAAAAAGAATAGAAGCAAGAGAAGAGGGAAAAGAATTACAAAAGTAATTTCCACGCTGGAGATAGGAAAGGAGATGATGGGAGATCATTGACAAGATTAGCAGAATTTTTAGAAATAAAATATGCTTCATGAAAATCCAAGTGAGAGGGAGAGGCAGGGGAAAAATAATTTTGGCCATGGAGAAATTGAAACAATGACTGGAAGACCAACAGTGAGAAGCAATCGAAGATTTAGAGATATCTTGATTTGCAATATACCTCTGATGCTCGCCTAATCTGAAATTGAAAACTCTCTTTGTTTGACCAATATAACCTAAATTGCAAGAGCAAGGAATAAAATAAACACCCCACCGGTTCTCAGTAGGAATAGGATCTTTTAGAGAAGGGAATTTAATTTTATTCATAGGTTTGAAGATAACTTTAAAATTAAAACGAGAAAGGATTTTAGCAATTTTAAAACTGAGAAGAGAATAAAAGGGCAGAACTATTATAGAGTTAAAATTAGGAGGATTATTTGAATCAGAAAAAGGACGTTTAGGCTTATTAAATTTATACAAAGCTTTATCAATCAAAGAGGGATTATAACCACGAGCAAGGGCAAGAGATTTGAGATCATTTCATTATTCAGAGTAGAAGAGTCAGAACAAATGCGTAAAGTCCTAAAAACAAAAGTATAAAAGGACGCCACTTTTTGTTGAGGAGGATGTTTTGAAAAAGCATGAGGAGGAAGAGATACAGCAAAAGGTTTTCTATAAACGGAGGTAGAGAACCGATCTGGGTTTTTCGAAACCAAGACGTCAAGAAAAGGAAGAGAATTGTTCTCTTCGACTTAGAGAGTAAATTGAATACAAGGATCAACAGAATTAACAAGAGAAAGGAGATTAGAAAGATCCAGGTCAGAGGGAATTAAAATGAAAGTATCATCAACATACCTAAACCAGAAAGGAAATTTATATAAACTGAAGAGTTTTTCTTCAACAAAATGCATATAAATATCACATAAAAGAGGAGACAATGGATTACCCATGGCCAGACCCTCAGTTTGAGAATAGAAAGAATTGTTAAACTGAAAAGCAGTTTGCCTGACACAAATACTAACTAAATGCAGGATTTCATCAATCTCAATGGAAGAGTAATGAAATTCGCGCAACCTTCTTTCCAAACAATCAATTGCCCCTTGAACAGGCACGTTAGTGAGAAGGGATTTAACATCTAAGGAAACCATTATATAATTGCAAGGAGAAAGGCGTTTAATTTTATCAACAAAGTCAATAGAGTTTTTCACAGTGTGAAAGTTAGTGGAAGATAAAGGAGCGAGTAACTTAGAAAGGAAATTGACAAGTTTATAAGAAGCAGTACTAATATTGGAAACGATAGGGCGAAAGGAAAGAGTAGGTTTATGGACCTTAGGAAGAGCATAGAAACGAGCACAATTAGCGATAGAAGGGGTGACCAAACGTTTGGTGTTATCATTAAGAAAGACAGAATTTTTAATGACATGCTTGATATCAGATAAATGCTTAGTAGAAGGATCCTTCTTTAATTTGGAATATGGACCAGAGTTTAACATAGATTCGACGTGGGAAATATAATCAGATTTATTGAGAAGAACTGTTTGACCGCCTTTATCAGCCTTACTAATAAGAAGGTTAGGAACGGAATTAAGTTCCTCATGCTTTTTTAAATCATCCTCCTCAACAAAAAGTGGCGTCCTTTTATACTTTTGTTTTTAGGGCGTTACGCATTTGTTCTGACTCTTCTACTCTGAATAATGAAATTAATTATCTCAAATCTCTTGCCCTTGCTCGTGGTTATAATCCCTCTTTGATTGATAAAGCTTTGTATAAATTTAATAAGCCTAAACGTCCTTTTTCTAATTCAAATAATCCTCCTAATTTTAACTCTATAATAGTTCTGCCCTTTTATTCTCTTCTCTGTTTTAAAATTGCTAAAATCCTTTCTCGTTTTAACTTTAAAGTTATCTTCAAACCTATGAATAAAATTAAATTCTCTTCTCTAAAAGATCCTATTCCTACCGAGAACCGGTGGGGTGGTTATTTTATTCCTTGCTCTTGCAATTTAGGTTATATTGGTCAAACAAAGAGAGCTTTAAAATTCAGATTAGGTGAGCTTCAGAGGTATATTGCAAATGAAGAAATCTCTAAGTCTTCGATTGCTTCTCACTGTTGGTCTTCCAGTCATTGTTTCAATTCCCCCATGGCCAAAATTATTTCTCCCCCTGCCTCTCCCTCTCACTTGGATTTTCATGAAGCATATTTTATTTCTAAAAATTCTGCTAATCTTGTCAATGATCTCGCATCATCTCCTTTCCTATCTCCAGCGTGGAAATTACTTTTGTAATTCTTTTCCATCTTCTCTTGTTTCTTTTCTTTTTATTTTGTAAAAAAAAAGGATCTTTTGGTTTTTTCTTGTTTTATTCTTTTATATTTCTTTATTTATTATTATTATTTATATTTTTTAATTTACTTCTTTTATTTTATTTTAATTTTGTTTATTTCTTTTATTTCCATTTTTCCCTATCAATTTCTCTTCTATTGTTTTGACAACACTTTTCTCTTCTGTATGTTTCCCTTTCAGCTAGCGCCATCTGTCGCATTCTTTGCAACATTCTCTCCCTTTCAGTTCATTTTTGACCTTGTCCGCTTACGGACACGTGTTTACTGAAGCTAATGACGAACTGTTATATTTTTAGCTCTAAACGCGTACTATGTTTTGCTTTTATTTTATGGTGATTTTGTACAAAGTTTTATTATTTTAATTGCTTCATATCGCCAGTTTTCGGTGCTGTTTCGCTGTCAACTTGGTAATTTGTTCTTCCCTTCTTTGCCCCGATCTACCCCCCCCCCCGCCCGGTGAATGCGCGCCTACGGGAATCTCCTCCCAATGCTAATTTTGCGTTAATTTTGGCGACCCTTTGACGAAATTCGCGTTTTTTCAGCGATCCTTTGACGAAATTGGCGTTTTTGCGCGATTCTTTGACGAAATTTGCGTTCCTTTTGCGATCCTTTGACCTGCGAATGATTGACGAAATTGATTTTTTTCGGCGAACATTTGTCGAAATTCGCGACAATCGGTGGATTTTTTTTGGGGGGGGGGGCGATCGCCCCGATCGCCCCTCCGTGGATCAGCGCCTGTGGCGTCTGCTTTTTTTTAACCCCTTGAAGGTCGGTGGGATATATTTTATCCCACCTACGATTAAGGAAGATTTGCACTGGAAAAATTTTATCGAATTTTACTTTCCTAAATTTGGTGGAAAAAAGTCGCAAAAATTCTTTTTCTTATTTTGCAATAAATTTTTTGCAGATTCCGGTGTGAATTCCGCATTACAGAAACACAATTGCTTGCCCCTCAAAGGGTTAATAGGATCTTCAGTTTCTGATTACCGCCAGGGAAAACGTCCTACCAGTAAAATTGAATAGAAAATTTCGTGTTATCTAAACGTGTTATTTATGGAAATTTTTCTCAAAAATGTCGTAAAAATTTCTATTTGTTTTTACTGGTGTCAGTATGCCTCCTAAAACTGTCAGTTTGTTTCCCTGGTTGTCACAATACGGCGGAAACGCAGGGCCTAACTACCGACAAAAGCTCCTACCAGTAAAAATGAATGTCTGTTTCTACCATTATTTATGACTGAAATTTTGTAATAATAAGGCGTTTAAATAAGCTGACAATTTCTATATAAATCTACTGGTGGTAGTTTCCACAGATGGTTAACAACGCCTGCGATAGCGGTTGCAGTTGAAGCTTCACTATTTTAAGAATATGTCACTTCTTCTTTATTAATAGTTCCAGGGGTAAAATAGAGTTACCTGACAGACCTTTAATACTCTGAAATTTCCTTTAGAAAAAAATGTAACATACTGACGATCCCTGTGGAAGAATTTTCTTAACCCAAAGAGATATAAGTAAGCGTCCTATCTTAAATGGGAGAGGTAACCGCAAGATTAAAGGCGAGGTCACATCAATCAAGGTCGCAAGCCACGTAGCGGACGGGGTTAAACTACAGGAAGATGCCTAACAGTTTTCTTACTTCGCAGCACTAAAATTGTAAAGTTTTTTTCACCTTGATTAATAGCTGAAATGTCTCTGACAAGCAGAAAGAAACTTCGTGGTGTCAAGCGCATCTGGAAGGCCTTCTCGTTACACCATTATTTTGCAATAAATGTGCTGAACAAAATTCAGTTTCATGACTAAAGATTTAGAAAATATACGCGGATGGTAGATATCCTGTCATATATGACGTCACAGTAAATGCCCGCGCATGTGGATTATCACCCCGTCCACAAGATGGCTCAACTGTGTTAATTTACGCCCGATTTCAGTATTAAGTTTATACGCTTACTTATATCGCTTTGTTCTTAACTTTTTTACCTCTGGAGGTAAATGTCTTCAAAATGACCAAATGTCACATTGGCACCAGTATTTTGCAAGAAACAGATTCGGATTATAAAATACACGAAATAAATGCATTAAGCTATTTGAAAATAAATTTGGTTGCATTTTCTGGTGTAAATGTGACATCTGGAGATTAAAATTAACCCCTTGAGGGGCAAGCAATTACGTTTGTGAAATGCTGAATTCCCACCGGAATCTTTGAGAAATTCTATTTCAAAATAAGTAAAAGCAATCGTACGGCCTTTTTTCCACCAAAGTTAGAAAAGTAAAATTTAATAAAATTTTTCTGGTGTAAAACTTCATTAATTGTAGGTGGTATATAATATATACCGGTGCCCCTCAAGAGGCTAAGTGGGAACAAATTCACCCATGAGAGATCAAATGGTTAACAAATTCACGACGGGAAACGAGAATTCTCATTTTCATTCAAAAAGCATCATTGATTAAGGGCGTGGCTTCTACATTACAGAAAATGCATTTATATCATGTTGCCCATATATTTTTAGATTGTATGTGTAAGATATTTTATATTAAATTCGTACATTGAAAGATATTTACTGATGCAGAAACTTGGGAAATCTATCTAGAACACTAATTTACAAAAGACTTTCAGGTCAGGGAGAAGCTTCTGCTGTTTTTAAATTCAGATTTGATAAAAATTGCCCGTCGGTAATGTGTTAAGCTTTCTGTGACAAGCCTAATTCACAGACAAATGGTACGTGATATTTTGTAACAGTATATAAATGAATGACAAATTTATACGTAACACAATTAGAAAAAAGGCACTGAAGAACTAATATATCTTAAACAAGGTATTATATGTTTTTTACATGTGATGGTTTTATCTGTTTTGAAACTGCGTGTAAAAAAAGCCAAAAACTTAAATTTAATGAATCAACATTAGAGGAATTATATTTGTAATAATTTATAATAAATAAATTTTCCCGTTACTTTTCTTAAGATTTATTGATTGAGTGCGAGGTTAAATAGCTGCTATTTGTAGCAATGCACCACAAATTTGAAAACCAGAATTAGATACTTTAGGTTTATTGGAAAGTTCTGTCCCATGATGTTCCCGGATAGTATGAACATTAGCAGCAAGTTTGATTTTTTCTGACATTATCTTGCTTTGACAAATTCGAATTGAGAATTCGCAGGAAATTTCCAGCAAGGTATGCCATCCCCTACTTGCATAAGCAGTTTATTGTGAAAGTGATGGCAAGACTGTCTTTAATTCACGAAATTGACGAAAGCAAATAATCTCTCTGTACAGAGAACAGACAATCAGCACATACGCAGAAGATGCAGAAATTTTATTCGGTTGGCACCGCTTTTTCTAAACGCTGTACTTATCAGATACCAAAAAAGGTTCGTAGTGGCAACAGTGTTTCCAGCGGGTTACATTTTAAACATTCAGATTTCTTGAACAGGAACACTTTTCTGAAATGGTATTTAATTAACATGTCGTTAAATAAGGCAAATTTATTCTTTCAGAAAAGTGGTGTCAATCAAGAAATCTAAATTTTAAAAAAGTATCCCACTTGGAACACCGCTTGGAAAGTTCAAATATTGCCTTAACTTATTTATGGGTATGAAAACGATGCATGCGCCTTCTGACCAGCGTTGCCAGATTGGGGACTTTTTAGATTCAGATTATTTGACTGCCACCGCTTTTTTAAAATAGTATAATTGCCTTATTTTTCAGAATTTTTAATCTATTTTTAAATAGGCCGAACATTTCTATTTAAAAATGCGGTGGGAATGAACAATCTGGGGACACTGCTTCTGCCGATGTTTTCGCATCAATAGACCAGTTTTGCCAGATTGGGAAATTTTTTAATTCAGATTATTTGACTGTCACCAACTTTTTTTAAATAGTATAATTGGCCTTTTTTCAGAATTTTTAACCCATTAACCGCCAAAACTATTACGATAGAAATTTTCAAATTTCTTGTTGAAAGTAGTTTCCCACCACAAATTCAGTAAGGTAAATTTCGCTTTACTAAAACAGCAAAATTCCAGCCAATAAGTAAGATATTTTTTTAAATTCTAAAATAGTGGTGCCAATGTAATTAATTCATTGTATGAGCAATTATTTTGACTGTTGCGTGAACGCAACGTCAGCGGTTAATGGGTTAATCTATTGTGAAATAGGCCGAACATTTCTATTTCAAAAAAGCGGTGACAATCAACAATCAGGGGGCAAAAAATTATCTAATCTGGCAACACTGCAATAGACCTGATCAGGTCAGTAGAGCCCTCCGAAGGGTTTAAACTTATAGTGCAACAGTTGTAAACAGATAGTGGGGCGTGGAAAGATTAAGTTTGTTGTAAGTTTGCAGTATTTTTTAATTACTTGTTTGCCGTTAATTTGCAATAAATTTGATACAGCATGAATTTAACTTGCACAACAAGTTAGCTGCAAGTTCAAAGTCTGGTGACTTCGGCGTTTGCGTTATCTTGCTGCAGTCTTGTTATGAACTTTCAGTTTTGTCATGCTGCGCTTTCTGCAACTTTGCAGGTTTTCAAAGCAAGACTGCTGAAAATTTTCTGAAAATTAAAAATGCTATCTGGGATACCATCACGCACTTGCATGTGTATTTTATTGTGAAACTGATGGCAAGACTGTTTTTAATTCACGAAAGTGACGAAAGCAAAAAATCCCTCTGTTGAGACAATAGGCAATCAGCACATACGCAGAAATTGCAGAAATGTTATTCGCTTGACACCGCTTTTTTTAAACGCTATACTTCTCAAATACCAAAAAAGGCAACAAAAGAAAAGCGCAAGTATTACCCTAACTTGTTTATGGCGGTGAAAACGATGCATGAATTGACCTGATCAGGTCCATGGACCCCTTTGAAGGGGTTAAACTTATAGTCTGACAGTTGTAAACAGTTAATATAGTGTGAAAAGATTGCTACTTTGCAGTATTTATGATTAATTGTTTGCCGTGAATTTACAATAAATGTGATACTGCAGTCGTGTTATGAACTTTCAGTCTTATCGTGCTGAGCTTGCTGCAACTCTGCAGGTTTTCAAAGCAAGACTAAAAATGCTATATGGGACAGGTTAAATGCAACCCATACACTCATTCGGGTACACTCGGATTGAGGGACCGAGCTAAACACGGCTAAATTGGGAGAAAACCTTGCATTTTTAACCCGGACCCTACAGCGGAATATACTCAAGTTTTATAACAATATTTCACAACGGAATTTTCATTTAAAACTATTTAACTTATTTATATTAATTATTTTTGTACAGCATATATTTAACTTATATAAGTGTTTTCTGCTTCGAATTGACGTCTATTTATTTGGCATTAGTCAAAAAGGGGAAATATTTAAGGGATATATTTAACTTATACGTATAAGTGTGTCACCTCGATTCTAGTGTTAAAGTGAGCAAATTTGTTGAAGTGAATAAAACGGGTGACTGTGATCGTGATTCTTATAACCCCTATTTCTGAATAGTAGTATTTGCTTTAATTAATATATAGGGTAAAATGTCAACTATGTAAAATAGAAGTATATTAAACCTATGGTACTTGAATAGATGATAAGTGTAATCATTTTAGGAATTCTTTTATGAATAAATTAAACAAACAACCACAAATTATTTTTATAATGAAACCTGCCTTTTGAAAACACAGTGGAATATCTCTAGTAGAATGTCTTGAACAGAAAAATAATTAATCGAAAAACATAATAAAGAAAAAATGCAACACCCCAGATAGCATGAACATTAGCAGCAGGTTTGATTTTTTCTGATATTATCTTGCCGTGACAAATTTGAATTGAGAAATTCGCGGCAAATCTCCCGCAAGGTATACCATCACCCACTTGCAGGAGTAGTTTGTCGTGAAACTGATGGCAAGACTGCCTTTAATTCGCGAAAGTGACGAAAGCAAAAAATCCCTCTATTGAGAGAATAGACAATCAGCAGATACGCAGAAATTGCAGAAATTTTATTTGTTTGGCACCGCTTTTTTTAAACGCCATACTTCTCAAATACAAAAAAAAAATGTACAAATTAAAAAGTACAAATGTTACCCTAACTTGTTTATGGTGGTGAAAACGATGCATGCACCTTGACGGTGCGTATGCGTCAATAGGCCTGATCAGGTCTATAGACCCTTTCGAAAGGGTTAAACTTATAGTATGGCAGTTGTAAACAGTTAATATGGTGTGGAAAGATTAATACTTTGCAGTGTTTATTATTACTTGTTTGCCGTTAATTTACAATAAATGTGATACAGTATGAATTAAACTTGCACGACAAGTTAGTCGCAAGTTCAAAGTGTGGTGACTTCAGCATTTGCGTTATCTTGCTGCAGTCGTGTTATGAACTTTCAGTCTTGTCATGCTGAGCTTTCTGCAACTTTGCAGGTTTTCAAAGCAAGACTGCTACAAATTTTCAGAAAATTAAAAATGCTATCTGGGATACCATCACGCACTTGCATGTGTATTTTATTGCGACTAAGGACTAAGTGGCTTCACCCGCTAGCGGGCCCTTCCTTTAATCGGGTACTCTAATTTATACGTAATCTTGTGCTATGAAATCTAGAACTGGCGCCGTATAGCAGGCGTGGTGTGCACGCACTACAGAATCTTGTAAAAACAAAATCTCGAGCAGAACGAACCTCGGACCGGATCCCTGGAGGGAGGAGTCAAAGTGAGGGAAGGAGCACAGCAGCAGCATAATATGAATAAGTCGTCACAGGGCTTTAGGCCTTTCCAACCATACGTCAGATGAGGGGTCTTGATCTTAATTTATAAAAATGCCCTCCCCGTGCGGGCAAATTGGGGGGGGGGCGCTGAAGGTGAATAATGTGAGTAAGTGGTCACAGGCCTTTCCGACAACATGTCACATGAGGGGTTCTCGGGTAAATTTAGAAAAGTGCCCCGTGGGCGCAAAAAGGGGGGAGGGACATCGGATGTTTATAACATGTGCAAGTGGTCACAGGCCTTTCCAACCATATGTCACATGAAAGGTCTCGGCTAAATTTATATAAATGCCGATGTGTCACATGAAAGGTCTCGGCTAAATTTATAAAAAATGCCCCCCGTGGGGGGCAAAGCTGGGAGAACGGCCGCGGGAGGTGCATAACATGAATAAGTGGTCACAGGTCTTTCCAACAATATGTCACATGAGGTGTCTAGGCTAAATTTAGAAAAGTGCCCCGTGGAGGCAAAGTGGGGGGGGGGGCGGACACCGGAAGTGCATAACATCAGTAGTCACAGACCTTTCCAACGATATATCACATGAGGGGCCTTGGCTAAATTTAGAAAAGTACCCCCGTGAGGGCAAAGTGGGGGGGGGGGCGGACACCGGAGGTGCATAATATCAATAAGTAGTCACAGAACTTTCCTAAGATATGTCACATGAGGGGTCTTGGCTAAATTTAGAAACGTACCCCCGTAAGGGGGAGGTGCATAACATGAATAAGTGGTCACAGGCCTTTCCAACAATGTGTAACTTGAGGGGTGTCAGCAAAATTTAGAAAAATGCGCCAGTGACAAAGTGGGGAAAGGAAAACGCCAGGTGTTTAATATGAATAAGTGGTCATAGGATTTCCAGGATTCATATGTATCACATGAGAAGTGTCGATAAAAGTTAGGAAAGTTCTCCCCCAGAGGGCCAACTACCGCACTCCCCGAAATACAACCCCACTTTTTGAAATTCCATGTATTATAAATAACATTTACCGGATGGCTCCTTAAATAAATTCGATCTAAAATGATGAAAATGCAAAAAAGTTTGAAAACTACCCCCCACAGTGGGAGCAAAATTGAGGAGGGGGCGAAAGTCTCATAACATGAAAGAGTTATCTGAGAGCTTTCCGATGATAATCACATGACAGGTTCAAAAAAAGTTTGAAAATTGATCCTCCCCCCCCCCTCCTCCCCCCGTGGGTCCACTCTTTGGCCCCGGAATTCCCGCAGCCCCACTTTCAAAATTGTTATGTTTAATAAATAATATTTACCGGAAGACTCCATAAAAAAATATCGACATCTAAAATGATGTTTATTACAGAAATCGCTACGGTTTAAAAACATTTTTCACCCCCTCCTCACCTCTAAATTTAATTTCGGGGGACGAAAGGTTCATAATAGGAAAGAATGGTCAAAGGGCTTTTCGATTATATGCCACATGAAGGGTTCTGTAAATTTTTTAAATTGCACCCCTCATGGCCCACTCTCACGCCCCCCGAATTCACCCGCTCCATCTTCCTCTTCGATATTTTTATATTTAATAAATAATTTTTATTGCAGGGCTCCAGGTATGTGACATCTTGGTAGGGCTAAAATAAGAGAAACTTTGAAAATTAGGGCTTCATTTCACAGCTCATTGTCATGCCTCTTTCTCTATCTCGTCCCTTGATACCTCTCGATAAATTTTCTCACATCTCTTCTCTGCCGAGGACGAGAAATTGATTTCTCTTTCTCGACCAATATATGAAATGTTGAAAAGCGCGAGAGAAATCATCGAGAAGCTTCTCATAGGGAAATGTTGAAAAGCGCGAGAGAAATCATTGAGAATCTTCTCATCGGGAAATGTCGAAAAGCGCGAGAGAAACCATCGGGAAGCTTCTCATCCGAAAATGTTGAAAAGCGCGAGAGAAACCATCGATAAGCTTACATCGGGAAGCGTCGAGATGCCAGAAAAATCATCGAGATGAGATTTCCGAAATGCGAGATGGAAATGAAGCTTTCAGAGTGGAACTTTCCGCATTTCTGGTTGAAGTCATAATTTCTCAAAGGAGTCCACCTGCTTATCCAATCTCTTTTTTGCTCATAGGCTACCAAAGCTTGAAAGCTAATGTACCCGCCGCACAGTGTTAGATTTTGCAAATCTAGGGGGAAAAAAGTCCAAAAATTGACTTGCAGTAATCTCACTTTTAGATACTTCAAATAAGCTCTAACACATTGGAGAAAAAAAAATGTAGAGTGATGGCAGCCTAACTCCACAAGAACACCATCAAAAATCAGCTCAAAAACCAAATTTTCTTTTAACCTTTTTAGAAGTTGGCTTCTCCTCTTGATCTTCCTCCATCTTTCCCTTTATGTGATTATTCGAGACAAAGCCGCCGTCGGCGAAGCATATGTTTCAAGCCGTCTGCCAGCCAACAAACCAACCACCCACCCAACCTTTTTAGAATGGCGCTTCTGTAGTTGTAATCGCCATTGATATTTTTTGGCTAAAAACATACTTCTTTTGTAAATATTTTTTAAAGATAGTATGGAATCTTTACAACAATGTAGATACTTTGCATTTTACAGTTGCAATAGTTATTTAGAAGTGTTATATTTAAAAAATATTTTTTTTAAGTCGCTATAAAAATTATTTGAAAACTTAATAGCATGTGATAAATTTTAAAAAGCTGCCAAAAATTTTGTACACGCTCGTAGATTGTAATATAATTTTTTTTTGTAGTTATGTATGCATATAGATATAGAATAAATCAACTTCAGCTGCCACTATTTGCAACTCTTGAATATAAGTAATTCTTTATCAGGTACGTTAGTGTAAATTTCGAAAAGAGAATTATATTAGATTAAAAAAAAAATTTGTTTGGACATGAATCATTCCCTGTTAATTCTAAAATTATCCTGATAGATTATTTATTGCAGAAATATAATCTTCAACATTGCTCATCTGTTATGTTAGACCAAATTAAGCGGCTGATCCATTCATTTATAATTGTCAGTATTCAAAAATGGAGAAACTGACATCGCTTAAAGAACGTTTTTTGAAGTAAAATAAGAGATAGTCAGATTAGAATATTAACAATAAATATATTCACAGGGCAGAAGTAATAATTACTACCAGAAAAAGGTTGGACAACCGAAGAATTTTTTTTTATTTAAGCGGACCGAAAACAAAAGACAAAAGATGCATTCGTTATTCCCGGGACAGTGTTGCCAGATGGGCTACTTTTATTAAATTCAGATTCTTGATTGGCACCCCTTTTTTGAAATGATAAAATGCGCCTTACTTAATGACATATTTTTTAAGACGGAAACAAAGGTAATTTTACCTTTTCAAAACATTGGTGGCAATCAAGAAATCTGAATTTAAAACAAGTAGCCCACTGGCAACACTGACCCGGCACACAAATGAATAACCACGCACCGCGTGTTTAAAACTGAGACAATCTGAAAAAAAAAAAAAGGTATGGATGTGTTAAAAAATATACCTGAAAGCCCTTAAATAGAAACGACATTTAAAAAAATCGCTCAAAAGCCTGATACTCGTCATATAAAAAAGGTCTGTAATGAAGAATATCAAAATGTTATAATGGGTAAATCCACAGCCGTGACCTACTTCTTACTCTAGATCCATAAAGTTTCAGTTCATCATGGAAACTGATCTTTACAGATAGTTTCCACGATGACCATGATAGTTTCCATGATGATGATAGTTTTCATGACCAGATTCCGATAACAGAAGAATTTGAAATTTTCAGAAATTAAATGTTTACAGCTCTTATACGAACTGTAGTAGAATTCAATGTTCAGACGTATGACATAGAGCACAAATTTGAAGACACGGTGGTAGATAGCACAATGTGCAGCATTCTATCTCCAAATAAAGCAACTTAAAAATGCAACGGAAAATTCAAGGTGGTGAATAACTGAAAAATTATTCGATAATATACGAATAATACTCACAAGTTTTATTGGGGCTTATCGGCACAACATGCACAATTAAGATTTATGGAATGCCTCTTACATAGTGGTTATAGCTTTGATGTAAAGAAATAGCAGTTCCGAAAACCTGAAGAAAAATGATGTATCGCAGAAAGAAAAAAATATAATTGAAAGATTTAGACTTAAAAGAGAATTATTATTAAAAGCTCCAAAACAAGGGCAAGATAATATTAATGTAGGAAATAGAAAAATGAAGATTTTTTAAGGATGCTGCAGTGGCCGCTAGCATAACAGGTGTTTATAAGCTCTTCTTCAGCGATTTGATATAATTTTACATGACATATGGATAAAAGATAAATATATCTGCCTTTAAGCATTACAAATCATGACATTAACATCGCAATAAAACTATAGAGCGGCTGAAGCACCCTGAAGTTTTAACATTTATACGGTCACTGAATATACAAATAATAAAAGAATAGCAAACAATGGAAAATAACAGAGATTCACTTTATAACACTGGTAACTATAGCAGTATGTAATTAATTAATTACAATTTTTTTAATACAAGAAAACTCTTCGTGTTGAAAATAGATATGAACTACATTTTAAAAAATCTGCACTGAGTACAATAATACTAGGCAAATGTCAACGTATGAAAATGACAAAACATCTTTTTAGTATGATAATGATAACGGAATAACAAAGACGTAAATTGTACAATGTAATGCATAAAGATATACAGTAAAACCTACCTGAAGCGACTACGTTCCGTTCTAATACAAATTGGTCGCTCTGAGACGTGGTCTCTTAATGGAGTACCATAACACTAGGCAAATGTCAACGTATGAAAATGACAAAACATCTTTTTAGTATGATAATGATAACGGAATAACAATGACGTAAATTGTACAATGTAATGCATAAAGATATACAGTAAAACCTACCTGAAGCAACTACGTTCCGTTCTAATACAAATTGGTCGCTCTGAGAGGTAGTCTCTTAAAGAAGGTCATGTTTAAATCTAGATTTTAATTGTTGGAAAAAGGTAACAATTAATATTACTAAAATTTTTCACATTAGGAAAAAATATGAAAATTTAAGTATTAAAACAAAAGTTAATTACATAAGTTAATCACTGCAGACTTTAAAAAATGAATACATTGACGTTTGCTTTGATTTTACGGTTTTATCTTTTATAAATTTTATTTTCAAGCCCTTCCGAAGTTCAGTAAATAAAGGCATTTTTTCTTTTTTCTTTTTCTTTTTTTCTTTTTTTTTTTTTTTTTTTTTTTGACGGGAGCAAATAATGACGATTTCATTAATTTATCTATTTCTTTGAAAGTTTCCTGACAGAATAGGGCAGATGCGTTTATTGACCGTCATTATTAATTTGTCATCAGAGCTAAATTCATTGGCTAAAAAGGCAAAAAGTGGTGTAAGTGGCACAAAGTGGTTAAACACATAAAAGTCGCCGGAATAAAAGAAAAAATTCTAAACCTAGTTTAGACGTTAGATGAATAATGCGCTTTCCGGAATTATTTTTGTAATAAGACCTTCTTCAAGCGACCAGGAAAACACGGAATTTGTTTCATTTTCTTCAAAGAAATTGGTCGCTCATGGAGGGAGTCCAACTAGGTTGATCTCTGAATGGAGGTAAAATTAGTATTGAGTGTATGGGAATAAATTTCGTTCCATGAAAAAATGGTCGTTTAGGGTGGTGGTCGCACAGGGAGGTTTTACTGTATTTTTTCATAATACATAACCATTTTATCTCTAGTAAGATCAATTTTATTACTTTAATATCGATAATTTTCATAAATTGAAGTTTGACCCGCTAGATTCGCAAAATCTTACACTGTGCGCCGGTTCTGTATGTATGTACGTAACGCGATAACTTTTGATAGAAATGTCCGATTTGCTTCACATTTTATTCTATGTTCTAAGGCGTTTCCCTGATTAGTTTTTTTTCTTTTCTTTTTGGGGGGGGGGGGTGTCATTGGTTAAGGATAAAGCGGGGAAAGGGGTGCTTCACCCACACCTTAATTTTGATAAATGGGTTTTTCATGCAGAATTACTCGATTTGACCCAAATTTGGTATACCAGTTTATTATATTAAGAAGCTGCTCTGATTAAATTTGGAGGTTCATTAGTTATGTATAAAGGGCAGCTAGACACCCCCCTTAATTTAAATAAATGGTTTTTTCATGCAGAATTATTCGATTTGCCCCCAAATTCGGTATACCCGTTTATTAAGTTAATAAGCTGTTTTGATTAGATTTGGAGGTTTATGGGTTAAGTATAAATTAGGTGGTGGTGGTGGGGGGTGGGGGGCTAGTCTCCCTCTTAATTTAGATAAATGGGTTTTTCATGCAGAATTATTCGATTTGCTTCAAATTTGTTATACCGGTTTATTCCGATATGGCACTTCCTTCATTAGATTTGGAGGTTCACTGGTTAAGTATAAAAGGGGAAGAAGGGGGCAAGTCCCCTCTCCTTAATTTAGATAAATGGATTTTCATGCAGAATTATCCCATTTAATTTAATTTTTTTTCTATGTTCATTCTGATAAGGAGATTTCCTGATTAGATTTGGGGGTTCATTAGTTAAGTATAAAGGGGTTAAAGGGGGGGGGGTTAGATCCCCTTAATTTAGCGATATGGTTTTTCATGCAGAATTATCTGATTTGCTTCAAATTTGGTATACTGGTTTATTATGTTAAGGAGCTTCCCTGATTAGATTTGGAGGTTCATTGGTCAAGTATAAAGGGGGAAAACGGGGGATAATCCCGCTTCCTTTATTTTTTGAGGGGCATTATTTTTTTAAATAAGAGTATAATATACAATTAGTGTGAATAGCCTGTGAGCTCAATGCCAACAGTTTAACTGGTTATTTTCCATTTTATTGTTATTAACCGATATGGTTATGAGGCATAGGGGTTTATGTATTCAGTTTTGTATAGTCCTAGTTTCAAACTTTACTGTTGAATTTAGTGTCATTTGGCCCCGAACATTCAATGTTTCTCTTATTTTAGCTCTGACAAGCTGCCCCATACCTGGAGCCCACAGATAAATAGTATTTATTAAATATAAAATTTTCAAAGAGGATGGTGAGTGAATTCCGTGGAGCGCGAGAGTGGACCGAAAGGGGGGGGGGGATAATTTTCAAACTTTTACCGAACCTTTCCTGTGGCATATCATCGGAAATTCCTTTGACCACTCTTCCATATTATGAACCTTTCTCTTCCCGGAGTTGAACCCCGGAAGAGGGCGGGGGAGGGAGCGGTGAGGGGGTGAATTTTTCTTAATTGTAGCGATTTCTACAATAAATATCATTTTAGATGAGGTTTTTTGATGGAGCCCTCCGAAAATTCAAAAGTGGGGGCTGCGTGATTTCCAGGTATATTCTGGGAAGAAAGAGTAAACCCACATGGGATTGGTAGATTTCAAACTTTTTTTGGACCCGTCATGTGATATATCAGCGGAAAGTTTTCGGACCACTCTTTCATATTATGAACCTTTCTTCTCCCCGCCCTTGTTTGGCGCCCCGGGAGAGGCACTTTTCTAACTTTTTGAAATCGTAGCGTTTTAACCATTTTAGATCGGATTTTTTTTACGTAGACCTCCGATAAATAATTTATAATATATGTAAATTTCAAAGAGAGGGATTGGCAGGGTGTATTCTGGGGGACACGATAGTTGGAATCCTGGGGGTCGGGACTCTTTTGCCGACACCCCTCATGTGATATATCATTGGAAAGCTTAGAGAGTACTATTTCATTTTATATATCGCCCGCGCTCCTCCCCTTACTTTGCCCCCACGTGGGAGTCCTTTTCTAAATTTAGCCGACACCCCTCATGTGATATATCGTTGGAAGTTTCTGTGACCACTTAACCATATTATGCACTTCCCTAGCCCCTCGCCCCTACTTTGCTCCCTGCGGCGGTTCGTTTTACGTATTCCAGTAGAAGGTTTTCTAAAAGTGGGGAAATTAAAGATCTGATCTCAAATGACGTAGAAAAATTAATAATCGATTGTAGAACATGTCGATAGTAGATTCTCGAAAGTAATCGATGACTGTACCGATTGTGTTTTTTAAGATGACGATTTTTTTTCGATTGGTAAATTTTCGAGAACCGCCCATCAGTAACCGAAAGTGTAGAAGAAGAGGAAATACGCGTGAAGAAATATTTTTTGTGAGAATAAAGAGCGTACCAGTTTTCGTCATAAACTAGCATTGCAGATAGTTCGAAAGTAGTTCGATAAGTAGCGTAAAATGATCTAAAAATTTAAAGGAGTTTCTAGACAAAAATATATATATATATATATTTTATAGTTACAAATTGCCATTCATACTTAAAAATATACTTTGATAAATGAAATATAATGAATTAAACTAATGTATTTGAAATAAGCGGTTAGAAAGACTTGACTTTTTGTTGATGTAAATCAATTTTTTTTAGGTAGATAAATAAATTGAAAATATAGAATATGTCATAATATATGAAATTTAGACTATTACAACAATTATTTCACTAAAAAGGTTTTTTAATTTAAGAATTAGGAATTGCGCCGTTGAAACATAATTTCCCTCGAAATTATCCTGGTGAATTTAGAAAGTAGGAAGCTAGAAGTGTAAATAAATGAAAGATGACAACTGAAAAAAAATTGGAAAAGGTTTTCAGATATTTTTCCAAATGTTCCGATATAAATAGTTTTATACAGTGTGAGTCATGAGGAAGAAAACAATGAACTATTTCCTTAAATATTGCATGTAGACACGTACTACCAATTGCAAAGTTTCATAGAAAAAGGTGCAAAACTTTATGACATAAGTTCCAACTCCATGGGAGATGAATTTGAGAAAATACAAAAACTATATTTTTGTACGGCCCCCGTATTATAAAATTTCTAATTAGAAAAATTTCCTTATCCATTTTTGAACGAAACACAAAAAATTATCTTTATATCTTCAAAACTCACAGAGATATTAAAATCGAAAATTCATGACTTACACCACTTAACCATACTTGCGACGGGATATTGATGCATTTGAGATGCAACATAGGGATCATCCACAAATTACACGCGATTAACAGTCGATTTAAGACATTGCCTCTCCTTTGGCCATAAAATAGAAGCGTATAGATTTTACGTTAAACGTGCTTTCGAAATATGCTGGAGGTTTGCACTAGAGGTCTGCACAGGACGGAATTTCCGGGCCCGAAATCGGTGCGACGCATAAAAATAACAGTTTGACTCGTCCTGGCCCGGCCTGGACATAAGATAAAGTCTCACTCGAGCTCGGTCTGGCCCAACTAAATTACTACAAACATTGATTTTTTCCTTTGGTATGGTTAAAAATTGTTTCGTTCGAGGAGTTCTGATAAAAAATATTTATTTTAGTTTTTTTATCACGTTTATAATCTTCATTTGGACATTTTCTCTTCTGTGTAATTGCATTCTATTCTTTTCTCACGTATTATTATATTAATTTTGCATGAATCTGCACATTCTTCTGTTTAAGAGAGGAATCCGTCATAGACAGATTCTCTTTCATGGGTTTTATTGTATTTTAATTTTATTGCATAGAAATGTACTATTCATTAAAAAGAATAAATTTTGAATTTTAATTATAGAATAATGGTGATTTAAACATTTACGCATTTCTTGCAAAAAGTATTGCGCCAGGCTAAATTTAATGATTTTTGCACGGACCAAACCACGCAGAGACAATGATTTTCATACCGGATGGGTCAACAGTGGGAATGAAAATTTCGACCCGTGCAGACCTAGGAACAATGAAGCCAATCCCTTCTCGGTATGGAAAAAATACGTTAGGTCCGGTCATATCCTTCCAAAGAAAGTAAGGCCCGAACCCAGGCCTGCCCGTTAAGAGTGATGACTAGGCCCTGTCCCCGCCCGTCCCGAAAATAGTGAAGACCAGGCCTGGTCCATCGCGGCCCGAGTGTCCTGAATGAAAATTGCCACGATCCCGGCCCGCGGGCTTGGCCAGCAGAACGATGCAAAACTTTCAAACGTACCGTGCTGACAGACTAAAGATTTCTTTTCAACGGCCTAGGCCGGGCGTGTAAAAAATCGAAAGTTGTGAAGGCTAAAATTATGAAAATACTCTAAAACGTCATGTTGAAAAAAACCTTGTTTGAAATCAATTGACAAGACATATACATAGGTGCCAAGTTGCCACTAATCCTCCGTAATATGTGGGTTAATCTAACCCTGGTTTAACACATTTCGTACCGGAATTTTTTTTCAGAGATGAAATTAAATAAGTTCCACGTAGAAAACTGGAATTAAATAAATAAAGATTCATCAAATAATTTTTCTGGTTCGAAACTTTGTTAAACTGGGTTAAATTAATCCTCGCATTACGGAAGATTAGTGCGAACTTGGCACCTCTGCATATAAATAGTGCAGAAAGAAGGTAGGAAGGGAAAATGTTAAGCTGAATCAGAAGTTTAAGCTACAGTAAAGAATTACTTACTCACCTGCAAGATTTTAAAAGACATTTAAACATTCTATTAGGAGCCAATCTTTGTTTAATTTTTTTAATCCGTTTTTCAGCATGATGGGTTTTTTGACCATTTCTCGCCTTTAAACTGTTATAAGTCAAGAACTGTTAAAGATAAACTGTTCAAACTTGGAACATTTCTTTATCTATTATTTTACAATGATTTCCTTCCGGTAAATTTGAAAAAAAAAATTACTTTTGAAAGTATGATTTTTTAAAAATAAGTTCCACAACTTTAAAATTTTTTTTCTTAAAATTATATTTAAAAAATACTGAAAATGAATTGATATCATATTTTTCTATTTGATTAAATGGAAATTTTTGAAGTTCGACAAATAGTATTTTGAGTTATAAAGATTTTAAATTACACCACATTAAAATGGAAAAAAAAATCGACAAATAGTATTTCGAGTTATAAAGATTTTAAATTACACCACATTAAAACGGAAAAAAATAAGATTTTCTAAAAGATTTTATGAGAAATTTTAGGATCAGATTTTATTTACAAATTATATGGTTAACCATCACAATAAAATTTCAAAATTCTAACTCAATAATAATTTGTTTTAATGTTTCCCAGACCCCTTAAATTAGCATTGTTTCATGAATTACATGCATTTGAATTTATGTCTAATCCCTTTTCTTTCTTTCTAACCGATGACCAGGCCCCAACCTGCCGGGTTGCCCCAGCTTAAAGGGTTTAGTACCTGGCATCGGGGCGAAAGACCGCCTAATCGCCGCGAACCGGCAATAAACCTGACATCATTGCCTCGATCGTCATCCTATCTGCAGTGCCTACTGCTCGTTTGTTTATACTTTGTTTTGCCTGTTACTTAACTTTATATCCTGTTGTTTGGCACCTGCACATTGCTACTCATGTTGGTCGTAATTTAGAACCTTGATCAGATGATGAGATCTTCACCTGGCAAGGCACCTCCAGAGGTATAATTCACAGGTAACTTGGAGGACTTTGCACCCACGACGGATTTTACATGCACCAGGCGCCATAAATCTGACGAATTATTTAAGAGGGCATATCTCTGTAAGTTTTGCAGATATCAAGATGGAATTTTTGTGTTTAATTTAAGAATGGATAAGGAAGATTTTCCTAATTGGAAATTTTAACCCATGGGGACCGTATAAAAATTTATTTTTTGTATTTTCTCAAATAGATCCACCCTCATGGAGTTGCAACTTATATCATCAATTTCTGCACCCCTTTTTCTTATATAAAATTTTGAAATTGGAAGTAAGTGTCTAGGGGCAATATTTAACCCCTTAAGACCCCCGCAATTGTGCAGGCGCTCCTAAAGAAAAATAATAAAGCATTTTCCTCTCTTGGTGCAATTTAAAGTCGAGCCTACTCCCACAAAATTGTGTAGAACATCCCTTGGCATAGCCCGGCATCGGACATCTTTAGGGTTCCACCCTTAAAGAGTAAAATCGGAACCATTATAAGATCACTCCAGTGTCTGTCTGTCACAGCCATTTTACTCGTAAACTATCGAACGTGAAAAGTTCAAATTGTGAAAGGTAATAAAGACTATTGGCCCACATATTTATAGATTATTAAACATTCACAAATATATTTAGTAAAAATGTAGAGAGGCTAATTAAGTTACTTGAAAAAAAAATATTTTCTTTGCATATCGTGTGAAAGCTTTCGTAACGCAGAACTCAAAAATTGCATTTCTTTTCATTTTAGTTATTATATTTTCCGGATATCGTCGAAAATGCAGTGCAAAAATATGTCCCGCCCCCCTCTATTTCAGAATCTGCTGAAACTAAAATTATGAAAAAATTAGAGTTAATAAAAGTTAATTTAAACATTGTAGGAAAACTATAGCGATTGCCATAGGTCACATAGTTTTTGAGAAAAGCGCATTTTCCGTTACACACAAATTTCGATTTGCAGACATTCAGCAAATGTGTTGAAAAGCTCTGAAGGTACCTATCGTAGAAAAAGTACAAAAGCATTGCTAAAAATTATTTTTAAAAAGTTGTCGGTAATTAGTCGAGAGACCCTTAAAGACACGGGCGGTTTGGACATATTATATGTGTTAGGGGCGGCGTTTTCTATGTATCATCGGCTTTTAAAGCCCAGATAACAACTTTTAATGATATATTTGTGTAATGCAATGCCTAGTAGCAGTATAAAAGCAATAATTGATAAAAACAGACGAATTTAATTAGGAATAATCACATAAATACTATGGATTCGCGACTAGTTTGCATTGAGTGGATCTCTCAATACGCCTCCCGTTTCATTAAAAGTTAATTAAAAAACTACCTGGAAAAACGCGGAACCGACCAAACTGCCTTTGCAACATTGCGACCTCCTTTCGAAGCGCGCATAGCACAATGCCAAGTTTAAACTTTGAACAAGCGTTTTGTTTTAGCAACACAGTAAAAAGAAATGATTATTACTACGCTGAATTTAGTTTTATGAAATGCCAAATGAAGTTTACATATGCACTACTTTTATTGTCAGTTCGAATTAAGTTCATGATAAACAGATTAGGATCAGATTTTAAAAAGAGTTGCGCATAATAGCAATATTTGACATTATTTAAGCTTCATATCTCTTTGAACTTTTATGGTAACTTATGTTGTATTTTTTTTTACGAAGTCTTATTATTCTTTTAGCAACGATTGTTTTTATTAATACAGTTAATAATTCACATATTTATTATACAGAACCCTCTGAGCGCGAGTAATACTCGTACTTGACCTTTTTAAAAATATTTTTTCAAATTAAATGTGGTCCTATTAATTAGTAGAAACTATCAATACTTTTCATTTCTGCCAAAAACTTTCCGGTCTTAAAGGTTAATGGAATAGACTATTGTTTCGATCTTCATGAATCACACGGTATAGGAGTCGACTAACTTATTTCTACAGATAGTGGGGAATTTAAGTTTATGCTTTTTAAAAAAATGAAAAATAAAGTAGAAATGAGTGAGCAAAATAGTTATTTAAATATTAAAATAAATAAATAAATGCTATTCCTTTATAAATATAATGAATGCTTTTAAAGGATCTTCACAGATCAGAAGCAATGTTAAATGAGAATATTTTTTATTGTAAGATGCAAAAATAGTATAAGTAATTGAAAAATAAGAAAGCTCGTTTTAAATAAAAGAATAAATACTTTTGAGTGACAATATTACTACTATAACATGTGGAAATATTTACACATCGACACTATAAGTAATTATAACATATCAAATTACGTTTTATTTTAAAGTAAGTTTACAATGGTTGCCTCCTATTAATTACAATGTTATCTACTATTAATTACAATTATTTTCCATTACAATTTCAATTATAATTACTCTTTCAAATCAAGGTGAAAACTTATTTATACATCAATAGATTTAATGACTAATAAGCACGAAAGTACTTTTTAACATAAAAATAGTTAAATTATAAATTTCTTGTAAAAAACAAAGAAAAAAAATCAACTTTAAGTAAATAAAAATTATTTGGGTATTTTCCGAGGCTAGCGAAAACGACAGGCTACCGCGGTGCATTCCACGTATCTTTTTTTACAGACTGCTGGAGTCACGTGATGCTTGAATACACTCATGCAGGTGTATGAAAAGAGTATCACGTCACTTCGGATGCACCGCGGTAGCCTGTCTTTTTCGTTAGCCTCGGTATTTTCTATATGATATCATCACTAGCTAATCGGCAAATGATCGTATGACGCATGGCATATGATTGCATATTCTGCAAAAACTATATCAAGTGTAAAATTATTGTAATCAAATTATTAGAAACAGTTGAAAAAAATCTTCAAAAATGCTCCAATAGTGGTCGGATCTGATTATTGAGAGTCGGTTTGCTGGGGGGACAAGAAGCATTTCCTGTTGATCCTGAGGAGTCCGCCTTGACGAAAAATAATTGGGTTAGGACATTCGGCCAAAGGTCAGCCAGGAATTATTTTCTGCTTTGGGGAATCTCTCATTTTCTACCGAAGTCCCTCCAGATTTTAGTATGACATAAATACAGGGTGGTCATAAAAAAAAAAAACTTTGCCGATATATGGACCTCTAGCGGCTGGACCGTTCAACCGATTGAGATGAGATTTCAAATATAATGATTGAGAGGTATGAGCTCGGGATTTTGTGAATGGCCACAATGTGGCCTTCACGGTTATGGTTGTTGGTACAAAAACTCGAAATTTTCAAATGGCAATGCCCCTTTTTTCCCATCGCAAAATGCTCACCGCATGCGAAAAGCCTAAAGAGAATTAAAACGGTATGTGCATCACAAGAAACGGACGCGCTATGCACGCACAAAAAATGGCTCTCCGAACGAAAAAAACACGATAGGGTCGCACGGTAGAAATTTGTATATGTCAGAGGCAAGAAACCAATCACAGAACGCCATTTGCCAAATATTCAACGTAGTTAACGGAAAAAATGCCGGGTGGGAATGTTGGTTCTTCAGTCTGTATCTCACACATGCCGATGAAATGACTCTGCCAGCGAAAGTTCGTGGTGAATTGGTAAAATTCTATTATCAAAATGGGATGAAGGCCGCGAAAGTCTTGCGTGTTTACTGTCGAAACCATCACCAAATACATGGCCTATGTACCCCGCAAGCTCTGCTTGATTTTGTAAAAAAATTCGAAGAAAGTAGCTGATAGACTGCGATACAGGCGACCAACTATTCCTGAGGACACTGTTATGGAAGTGCATCACATGACTTCAGGACGCATGCAACTGCAAGTGGTTCAGCTCATGTATTGGATATACCGCAAACCACAGTTACTACTAATAAAGTTACCAAGCCTACTGCGCCCTGTAATCCGTAAGTTTCCATAGCGGTGTCATCGCGTCCAGATGTTGAACGCGAGACACCATCATCAACGTACGGACTTAGCAAATGAATTTTTTATCCGATATGATGGCAATAACCACTGGCCTCTTCACATATTATGGACGGACGAGGCATATTTCACCTTAACTGGCAACATCAAGCCAAAAATTGAGTGCACTGAGCAGAAAGGAATACGCACGCGGCTGTGGTACCTTATACGATGCCAAAGTTACTGTGTGGTGCGGCATTGTAGGCACAATTGTTTTCAATCTTTACTTCTTTGAGGAAGCGACACCAACGGGCTTTGTAACGTGATCTGTGACAGGGTCTCTTTATACAGCTTTGCTACAAAATTATGTTATACCAGAATAGCTGCAGCGAAATGCACTGAATGACATCGTTTGGATGCAAGATGTCGCAAATCCACATATAGCGTAGTCTGTTCGGAGGCTCATGGACCAGCATTTTGGCGACCGCGTCATCACACGCCATTTTCCTATTCCACGATCTCTGCGATCCCCAAACCACACTCCTATCGATTTCTGGCTCTGGGGATATCTCAAATCTAGAGTGTACACGTGCAATCTGAAAACTTTGCTGGACTTGAAAGACTATTAAATGTGAGACTGCAAACATCCCTTATGCTATGTTACGTTCAGCTGTGTTGTCTACAGTCTTCCGCTTGCAATACGTAATTACCTGTGATGACATCCATGTGGAAAATATGAAATCGAAATAAGAGTTTTGTTTTCTCCGATCTGAGCAGCAATCAGTGTTTAGTGTCTTGCCTCTGTCATAAGCAAATGTCCTCCGTGCGCCCAATCGTGATTTTTTCGTTTGTTCGCAGAGCCGTTTTTGTGCGTGCATAACACGTCCGTTTTTTGTGAGACATGTACTGTTCCAACGCTCTTTGGGGTTTTCGCATGCGCTGATCATTTTGCGACGGAAAACATTGGGCGTTGCCATTCGAAAATTTCGAGTTTCTTACCTATAACCGTAATCTTCACTTTGCTGCCATTCACAGAATCCCGAACTCATACCTCTGAATAACTATATCTGAAAGCTCATCTCGATCGGTTGGACGGACCAGCCGCTAGACATCCATACATTGCCAAAGTTTTTTTTATGACCGCTCTGTATACGGTCCCTCAAAACACTTGTAACGCGGATTGCAGTAGATCCGACAAAGTTTGCATGGTTAAATATCATCAGGGACCGTTATAAAAGGGAAGTCAGAATTTTATCGAAGCACCTTAAATTTTATAAAAAAGTTCAATATAAGGGCCCATCAATTTTATACTTTTATAACTCTTTCCCATACTGTCGCAGCCCAAATGTTGACCAAATGTTGCGAACATGGGCAACGTTACACAATACTACATATGTGTATCTGAGACTCTTCATGGTGAAGATCGAGAATTTTAAAACGCCTATAACTCACATTCCATTTGCCATAGCGTATAGAGATTCTTCATGGTAAAACATCACAAAACAATGTTACACGTGGTGATAGCCATATCCTTATAGGGAGAGGCTTGAACTTGAAAAAACTTATAACACATGACTAAATAGTCTCAGTACCCCTAATTTTTTATGGAGAAACATCTCGAGCCGAAGTTATATGTTGTCAATACAAATTACCCAAGGAGAAGTTGAACATTCTGATTCAATTATAACTCGAGTTCTAATTGCCGTATCCCACCAAGATGTTGTAGACTAAAACAACATGAGACAAAGTCACATGTGATCATTAGAGGCTCTCCTCCCCCAATCTGAAGGGCTTGTATCTTTAAATGCTTCTAACTAGCTTTATAATTGTCGCAGCTCGCCTCATGAGAGGTGGAATTTTTTATAAATGCGCACTTTCTAGAAGTGAAAAATATTATATTAAATAATTCTCCCCCCCCCCTCTCTCTTTATCTAGCTAGCTATCTACGAACACACACCGACACACACATATCTATCCTATATATATAAAATCCTAATGCAACGAATTTATGAAACGGAAGTATGAAACGGAAGGACGAATCAACTGATTAAACAACTGATTATGTTTCATGGCGATTTCTCCTAAAATATGGAATACTTTGCGATGAAATTAACACAAAAAATCAATATTGATCCGCAGATTTCACAACCGATATTAGAATTTTTAAATTCGAATTAGTTTTCGAAATATTAATTTTTTTCTAATTTTATACACATTTTTCTAATGATGGCAACTCAAATTTCAATCATAACAGATATTTTTTTTCGCATTTCAAAAAAGGTTATAATTTTAAACTAATTTGGCGACCATGTGTGGCCTCCCTTAAATCTATGCTAAGAACAATGCTTTTTCTTTATTTCGTTATCATTTTATTTAATACAAAATTTTCATTAAGAAAAAAAATATTTAAAATTAATGGCTTACACTTCTTTCTTTTTTTAAAACGAAAAGGAAAGAAAAATATTAGGCTCAGATGTCATATACGCACCGGCGTACCTAATTGGCACCACAATGGCGTTATTTTGCCTGACATGGTAACCCGGCTATTGTTGCTTATTCATCAATAAATGTTTATTTACATTTATTTTATTTTTATTTAATAAAAAAATGTTATAAATTGCTTGTTCTATAGTTATTAATTAATTTTTTTTATTATTATTTATTGTTATTTCATTTTAAAAATAATCGAAAAATTATTTAAACATACATATATAACTGGTATTCGAAAACGAGGTTTTCGCCAAATTGTCGTTAAAAAAATCACGCCAAACCCGGTGCTTATATGACATCTGTATTAAATATTAAGCAACAAATCATAACATTTAATTTCAAATTCACAGCAAATAACCAATATCGCCAAATTATATAAATCGCCAAACCATTCGCCAAATTATACAAGTTGACGTAATTTTGTTTAGTAACGAAAAAACAAATAAATTAGTATAAAAATTCAAATACAAATAAAGCGTCGAAATAAAAATCACTTGATGGCGCGTACACGTGTAACTTCCTTACAGTCAAGTGAATGTTACATTTTCGATCAAACATTATTATCGTTTAATCTTATTGTCTGCCGATTTATTTTTGGCCAATTGTATAACCAAGTAGTACCGTTTTAATTTACCACTCAAAAAATAAAAAAATGCTAACTTACGAGTTAAAAAAAGGGTACTTTTCCGTTTACGGACACCATTGTCGCCAAGCGTAATAGTTGGCGCAAAATGAAAATCACGTGAATTGAACCATTTGAAAAATAAAAGAAAAAACACTGTCGATAGTAAAGTGAGTCTTTTAAAAATATAACATTTGGAAACTACAGACTTTTATGAACTATTTTACTAAATCACAAATATATACTTAAAATAAATGAACAAATAACTGTTATACAATAAAATATAGCAAATAATAGCAAATCACAATGTTTCGCATGTTTTACTATAAAAATCCTTTTCGTGATCAGGGCTGAAATAATTGGCATACGTTTTGGCATGGTGTCCGTATAACGGAAAAATACCAAAAAAAGCTATCGGCGAGATTTGAACCCGGCTAACATAAAAGTACCAAGAATTCTTTGCGATCGTGGCAACTTTTATGCAATTTTTTTCGAAAAAATAATTTTGATTCTTTAATCAAAATGGAAACCTTTCTTATGAAAAGCGAAGGAAGTGTTGATGATAGTCGCATGACTTAGGCTATTATAATAGAGATTGTTTTCAATTCTAAAAACAGTGCAAATAATAATATTTCTAACGATTACAAATTTACTTACACATGTCTATTAAAAACAGAAAAAAAAACTTTAAAATTACTATTAAATGAGTACGAGTTAAAATCAGGAAAATATTGAAAATTATGTCTAGAAAATTGTATTTACACATGAATATTAAAATAGAAAGGAAACTTTAAAATAATAAATACATTAATATGCGTTTAATCCTTTCAGGGGCAAGGAACTTCTATTCGTAAAATGTTGAAATCAGTAAATGGCACCGGAATTTACAAACAAATTTCGAAATACGAAAATGCTTTTGTTCACTTACTTAACACTAGAACGGCGGGAATTTTTACTCAAGTTTAAAAAAAAATATTTCACATCAGAACTTTTACTTAAAACTATTTAACTTATTTATTTAAGTTATTTTTGTGCAGCCTATATTAATCTTATATTACAAAGAAAATTCTGGTTCGAATCGACATGTATTCATTCAGAAAGGGTCAAAATGACCCCTCGCCGCCGTTCTAGTGTTAATAAAAGAAAATTTTTCATTCCAATATTCTGGTGCCAATTTAGTATTTAAGAATTAAAATTAAGTGGTCCAAAAATAAACTACCGCCCTTGAAGGGGTTAAAGCAGTAAATTGTAGTTATTGTAGTAAATTGTATTATGTCAATCGTTTTATAACGCTGTTAAAAAGTACCGGTCGGCAAAGACTCCGTTTACTTAATTCATTTTATGTTAGCTTTTTTTTCAAATGTTTAACTGATCTTCTTTAATCAAACACGAAAACAACCACTGAATGTTTTAACAGCAACTGATTTGACCTTAAATTGTCGCAATCAAAGGGAATTGAATGGAAAGCCGTTTACTGGGAGATCACTATAGGTTTTTTTCCATTTTAATTCAATCTTCTCTAATCTTTTAAAAACCGATCAAATTAGCGTAGATTCTGCGGTGTCTGAACGGGAGTTGGCGAGCGTGGCGTGCAGAGTGCAGAGCCCCCTAGTATAATATATTTTATAATATAAATATTATTATTTAATATATACATTACTTCGAATCAATTACAATCGATATAGAAGTGGTATCTTCGGTTGTGACGTCTTAACCACACACGTTTTGTTCTGCATGATAATTTTTTTTTTAACTGACTAGAATTTATTTAATATTTATTAACAATTATTTTTAAGACGGTAAAATGGTTTATTTATATTAAGTTATTTACTGTGCGAAACTTAAGTACCATACATTGTCTTTCGTAAAAAATATCTCTCATTCTTTTATGCACAATTTAGAAGATAGATTGAAATGTTTTTTTTCACTTGCCCGAACTACGTTCAAGTAGTAAAACTAATTTCACAGGTTCATAATAAGAATATTAGAGTGAAAATTAACAAAGTATTTGAGTTTTGCATCTGCAGATTTTTTTTTTTTTTTTTTTTTTTTTTTTTTTTTTTTTTTTTATTGACTAGAACTTATATAGCATTTATCAACATTTGATTATAAGACTATAAATTGAGTTTGTGTTTTACTCTATAAATCTAAAGTTCATTACATGTTTTCTGAAAGAAATTCTCATTTTTATAGTATGCATTACATGGAAAACAAATCGGAATATTTGCACAAGTATATTCAAATACTAAAACTAGTAGTCGTACAGGCTTATGATAAGCATATTAGAATAATATAACATTCGATTACTTTTTGTATGATAAAATATATATATATTAAACTGATTAGAAATAGTCTAGCATAACCAATGTGCGTACAGTTCCACCCCAATTTTCGAATAGAATGATTGAATAGAATGTTTCACTTTTATTATTTGCAGAACAATATGATAGATTGTGTGAGTAAATAAAGCGATTACAAAATCTGCTATCTAAATAATAAATACAAATTTCTTAACTGAAGTAGTGAAACTGAAAATACATTCCTTGGAAATCCCAATGAGTGTACGCACATTAATAAATTTTACCGTTTCATAAGCCGTTAAATTAGACTCATAAATATTTAAAACACAGGCGAGGAAGAAGAAACTTTAAATTTTATGTTTTCTTAATTGAACTATTTTAACAATAGAACGCCCGGAAATTTTACTCGAGTTTCATAAAAACATTTTACGCCAGAATTTTTATTTTAAATTATTTGACTGATTTATTTAACGCAAATCTCCGTTTTTAAAATGTAACTTACTTTGTGAATGAATTTCTGGTTACAATTGACATTTAATCATATGGTCGGAGTCGAATCGACTCCTTCCAGTCGTTCTAGTGTTAAAATAATAAAGCTAGCTTCACAGGTGCATGTTAAGCATGCTATGTATTAAATTATAGTGCGCATTCTAATTCCTTTTTCAAAAGAAATAAAATATTTATTAAAGTATACTAAATTATTTCTGTTCATGCCAATATTTATTTATATAATTACAAATTAATTTGCTCATATTAAATTTTTTATTGCGTAAGACAAAAAAATAAATGATTTTTTTTTTCGGTGTAGAATCTTGTCTTATATATTTATACATTGCTTTGAATAATGATCCCAAAGTTTTCTTTCACGGGCTTCAGACAAATGGCAAAATTAGTTCTTAAGGCACGTGATACGTATGTTATGGAATGAAATATAGTAAAAGTTTCAAAATTTTTTACACAATAAAATTAAAATTTTAATTGATATACGTTAGAATTTATCTAACGTAGTAACTGAGCAATATCATTATTAATTTCTAAGGCGAAAAAGTTTGATGCTTGTATTTAGTTACTTATTTTATAAATAAACAAAGAGAATTTATATTCTTTGAGAATCAAATTCCGTTTTACCCGTTTATGTTTTACTTAGAAGAGAGATTGGAGCGTCTTTTATTTGCACGAGAATTCAAATGGTGAAACGACTTTCTCAGGTGTACGAGAAACATAGACAAAAAATATAATCCTTTTCGAATTATTTTTATATATAAAAAATCAAATGTTTATTCAAGTTGAGTGCAAATTAACATAATTTTCGAAATTCTTTTCTCAATAGAAATATAACGTTTCATAGTCGACTAGAATTTATTTATCAGTATCAAAATTTACCTATAAGCCGATAAATTTAACTACTTTTATTTAGTTACTTATTGTATAAAACTAAAAAATGATATTTTTCTAAGAAACACATACTGCATTATCCGTTTATGCATTGTTTAGAATAGCAAAGGAAACGTTTGTTTCCTTTCACGAGCTATATTTAAATGATAAAACTAATTTTAGAGGCACATGATATAAATGTTAATATTTATTTATAAGACGATAAATTTTGGTACTTATATTATGTTACTTATTGAATAGAAGAAAAATAAAAGGATTTTCTTTTCAGAATCAAATTCTGTCTTATCAGTTTACATATTGCTTTTATGAGAGTTCGAATCGTTTGTTTCCTAGCACGAGCTTTATTCAAATGGTAAAACTAGTTTTACAGGCACATGATATAAATGTTCCTAAGATGATAAATGATGGTACTTATATTAAGTTACTTATTGTATAAAACAAAAAGTAAAAGGATTTTATTTTCGGAATGAAATTCTGTCTTATATATTTATTCATATCATTTAGGAGAGTTCGAAACGTTTTCTTTCCTTGCATGAGCTTTATTCAAATGGTAAAACTTGTTTTACAAGAACATGATAAGAAAGTTAGCGACGGAAAAATAGCAAAATTTTCGAATTATTTTCCCAATAAGAATAAATTTTTTATTGAGTTTGACTGGAATTTGTCTAGCATTAGCAATATTAATGTATAAGACAATATATTACTGTACTTATATTAAGTCACTTATTGTATAAAACAAAAATAAGAGGATTTTTTTTTCGGAATCAAATTCTGTCTTATCTGTTTACGCATTGCTTTTAGGAGAGTTCGAAACGTTTGTTTCCTTGCACAAGCTTTATTCAAATTGTAAATCTTGTTTTACAGGCATATGATAAATGTTAATATTAAATTATAAGATGATAAATTATGGTACTTATATTAAGTTACTTATTGTACAAAAAAAAAAAAAATGATTATTTTTTACGGAATTAAATTTTGCCTTATTTATGCAAAGCTTTGAGGAGAATTCGAAACGATTGTTTCCTTGCACGATCTTTATTCAAATGGTAAAACTAGTTTTACAGGCACATGATAAGCAAGTTAACGACTGAAAAATAGTAAAAGTTTCAATTTTTTTTCATAATAATAATGAAGTTTTTATTAAGTTTGACTGTAATTTGTCTAGCATTCGCAATATTAATTTGTAAGACTTATATTAAGTTACGCATTGTATAAAATTTATAAATGGATGATTTTTTCTTTCCGAATTAAATGTTTCATTAGTTTATTCATGCTTAGAAGAGAAATTAGAATGTGTGTTTCCTTGCATGAGTTGTATTTAAATAGAGAAACGAGTTTTACAGGTGCACGATAAGCACCTTAGAGACAGAAAATATCATAATTTTCGAATCATTTTCTATATAAAAATAAAATTTTTAACATGTTGAGTGAAAAATAATATCTTTATTTAAGAAGAAGATACTTTATATTAAAATATATATATATATATATATCAAGAAGAAGAAACTTTAAATATTGTGTTATCTTAATCGAACTCTTTTAAAATATTAAAGCTAGTTTTACAGGTCCATGTTAAGCATGATTTGGAATTCAAATGGCAAAACTAGTTTTTACGGCACGCGATACGTACGTTATTGACTGAAAAATAGTAAAACTTTCAAAATGTTTTCTCAATAAAAATAAAATTTTAATTCATTTACATTGGAATTTATCTAATTTAATGACTAATCATTATTATTATTAATTTCTAAGGCGAAAACGTTTGCTGCTTATATTTAGTTACTTATTGTATATATAAAATACAAGGATTTTTATTTTTTGAGGATCAAATTCGGTTTTACCTGTTTATTTTTTGCTTAGAAGTGAGATTGAAACATCTCTTATTTGCGCGAGAATTCAAATGGTGAAAATACTTTCTCAGGTATACGAAAAACATAGACAGAAAAATAATATAATTTTTGAATTACTTTTCTCTATAAAAAATCAAATTTTATTGGAGTTGAGTGAAAAATAATAGAATTTTAGAAATTCTTTTCTCAGTCGAAATGTAACGTTTCAAAATTGACTAGAATTTATTTAGAATTATCAGTATTTATTTATAATCCGATATATTTAACTAGTTTTATTAAGTTACTTATTCTATAAAACTAAAAAATGATATTTTTGTCGGAAACACATACTGTATTATCCGTTTACGCATTGTTTAGAATAGGAATGGAAACGTTTGTTTCCTTTCACGAGCTATATTAGAATGGTAAAACTAGTTTTTGAGGCACATGATATAAATGCTAATATTTAGTTATAAGACGATAAATTATAATTCTTCTATTATGTTACTTATTGTATACAAGAGAAAGAAAATTATTTTCTTCTCAGATCAAATTCTGTCTTATCAGTTTACGCATTGCTTTCATGAGAGTTCAAAACTTTTGTTTCCTAGCACGAGCTTTATTCAAATGGTAAAACTAGTTTTACAAGCACATGATATAAATGTTTATAAGATGATAAATTATAATACTTATATTAAGTTACTTTTTGTATAAAACAAAAATAAAAGTATTTTCTTTTCGGAATGAAATTCTATCTTATCTATTTATACATATATGTTAGGGGAGTTCGAAACGTTTGTTTGCTTGCACGAGCTTTATTCAAATGGTAAAACTATTTTTAGAGTCACGTGATATAAATGTTAATATTTATTTATAAGATGATACGTTATGGTACTCATTTTCTTTTCGGAATCAAATTCTGTCTTATCTGTTTATGCATAGCTTTGAGGAGAGTTCGAAACGTTTGTTTCCTTGCAAGAGCTTTATTGAAATGGTAAAACTAGTTTTACTGGAACATGATAAGCAAGTTAGCGACGGAAAAATAGCAAAGGTTTCGAATTATTTTCCCAATAAGAATAAAGTTTTTATTCAGTTTGACAGGAATTTGTCTAGCATTAACAATGTTAATGTATAAGACGATAAATTATTGTACTTATATTAAGTGACTTATTGTATAAAACAAAAATACAGGATTTTCTTTTTTCGGAATCAAATTCTGTTTTATCTGTCTACGCATTGCTTTTAGGACAGTTCGGAACTTTTGTTTCCTTGCATGAGCTTTATTCAAATGGTAAAACTAGTTTTATAGGCACATGATAAGCAAGTTAGTGACTGTAAAATAGTAAAATTTTCAATTTTTTTTCATAATAATAATGAAGTTTTTATTGAGTTTGGCTGGAACTTGTCAGAATATTAATTTGTAAGACGAAAAATTAACGTACTTATATTAAATTACGCATTGTATAAAATTGAAAAATGTGTGATTTTTTCTTTCGGAGTCAAATGTTTCATTCGTGTATTCATTGCTTAGAAGAGAAATTAGAATGTGTGTTTCCTTACACGAGTTGTATTTAAATAGTGAAACGAGTTTTACGGGTGCACAATAAGCACCTTAAAGACGCTTGTTTCTTTGCACGATCTATAATTAAATTGTAAACTAATTTTGCAGGTACATTATTTAATTTTAGAGAATAACATAACATTCAAAAATTTTCTCTGGATTGAATTTGACATGAATGTATCGAGCACCGTTAGAATTTATTTATAAGACGATAAATTTAACTACTTTTATTAACTTATTTATTGTATTAAAAAAACTATGAAATATTTTAGGAAACAAATTCTGTCTTTTTCGTTTATGCATTGCTTAGTATAGCGATCGAAACGTTTGTTTCTTTGCACGATCTATAATCAAATGGTAAAACCAGTTTTACAGGTACATTATTTAATTTTAGAGAGTAACATAACATTCAAAAATTTTCTCTGAATTGAATTTAACATGAAAGTATAGAGCATCGTTGGAATTTATTTATAAGACGATAAATTATATCACGAATATTAAGTCATGCATTGTATGAAAAATAATTTTTTTTTTCGGAATTAAATCATGTTTCACATGTTTATCCATTGCTTTGAAGAGATATATCAACGTTTATTTTCTTAGAGGAGCTATATCGCTGCCATCGAAATACTCAAAGCCAGAGGACACGAGCAGTGTTGCCAGTGGGCTACTTTTTTTAAATTCAGATTTCTTGTTTGACACCACTTTTTTGAAACGGTAAAATTACCTTTCTTTTCGCCTTAATTAGTATGCCATTAAATAAGGCGCATTTTACAATTTCAAAACAGTGGGGCCAATCACAAATCTGAATTTTAAAAAAGTAGCCCATCTGGCAAATCTGGACACGAGTGTGATGTCATCACTAATCAACCGTCTTCGCACTAGTGTTGGAGTTCGCACCGGAAAATTTTGAATAGCAATTTTATGGAATATCTCTCATCTTATAAAACACTTTTTTAAACTTACTGGTGAGAACTCTGAATCCCTAAATAAAAAATAAGCCAGATGCGGCAACACCGTGGTATTTCGCATCTGGCTAATTTTTTATTTTTTTATATGGCTAGTCAGCAAAAATTCTGGCAACAGGTGCTTGAAAGTCCTTGAAGCGTACGAACCCTGTAATAGGTATTTCTAATATAAATAATAATAATAATCATAATAATACGGTATAAATCATGGAACATTAACCCGTTTTACTACGCATGGAAAAGTACGTTTATCAATGAATATTATAACAAATTAAATTTCAAAATAAACAATACTCATGACATTGATTTAAACCAACGACATAGCCAATATGAGCTTTGAAATATGTTAACTTTATCCTCATGTCATTGATGAAATGTAATAGAACGCTGTGTTTTCATAAAGTTGTTGATATATACAGGAAAAGGTCCAAATACCGGCTACCACTTTTGTTTTCAATCTAGATCATACAATTTTCAAAATTAGTAAAAGAAAAAGTGACAGAAGGGTACCTTGGCGTGTTTTACAATTGTTTAGAGAAAAAAAAATCAGTTTAAAAGGCGTTTTCTGTTTAGAAAAAGCAAAATTCCGAAAGTCTTCAAATTTTGAGTTTTGAAAATAGGGTCTAAATACCGGCTACCAAAGTTTTTTTTTCCAAAAGATCATACAAATAGAAGTAATGACAATTATTAAACAATAAGAATATTATTTTAATAAATTTTACTGATTAATAACATTTCTTATGCACAGAAAAAATACGTAAGTTTTAGTGATGAAGCATTTTTGTCAAATTTTTAAAATTCTTAACGACTATCTCTCACAGTCTTCTTTCCATTATGTTTCTAGTTTTGTTTTTTAACTTGTAAAACAAAATAAAGCTTGCTGTTTGAAATGAGAATTATTCTATCTGAAAAAAATCACAAACAATATCACTCTCTGCCTCTGTGCAGTCGCTATAGGAACACATATCGCATTCTTAACACTGAACCCAGAATACCATCCCCAATTATTGTCCGTAGAGAAAGCACCCATGCAGAAGACACAAATTGCATCATATCTTCTTCTGTTGGATAGCTTCCTTTTTCACTTTTAACCCTTTCAGGGGCAAATCACTTCTGTTGCTAAAATGTTAAAATATTGGATATACACCGGTATTTATGAACAAATTTATATGAAACTAAGTAAAAGCTTTTCTTCGCGTATATTATATGAAACGAAATTTAGTTCCTAAATTCTGGTGTGGATGTGGCATTTGGGAATTAAAATTAAATGTTATTTAACATATACCGGTGCCCTTCAAGGGTTTAAAATCCAATTTCTGACTTTTTCTCCTGTTTTCCTACGTCATTATTTTTTCTTTCTCTTCGCATTTATTGCAGACAATTTTGGAGTGTCTTTAGGCCCTTTTTTGTGAAGTGGTCCTGTAACCAGTGTCGCTCCTGAAGAATTACGGCCACAGTTGCTTTTTTTTCATATTGAGAAATGAGACTGGACCAATTTCTGAACCATTTAAATTTATTTATTAATTATGGAACTTCTTAAATTAATTTATTTTCCTCCCCTTCAAGCAGAGCATTCGAGAGAGGTCCAAATACCGGCTATCCGGTATTTAGACCACTCTATGTAGCCGGTATTTGGACCACTGCTATGATTAAGTTAAAACCGATATTACTCCTTCATATAGTAAAATACCAATAATGTGCGCGCGGCAATTGAGAGCTAAATATGTCTATAAAATAACTCAGTTATCAATTCAAGCCAATATTTGATCAGTATATTTTAAAAAAATGAGAAACACATATCTGAAAACTTTTGATGTACCAGATTACGTCGTTTCGACACTTTTGTTTTTTCTGTTTGTAAATGAGACAGACTTCAACGACGTACATTTCGTAACTTTCTTCTCTCAATTAAAGTTACAAACTCTACCTGTCGCCTCTAGGCTACGCTGCGCTCAGTTTTCAGAACACCTAGTAGTCAGTATTTGGACCCTAGCCGGTATTTGGACCTTTTCCTCTACAACTTCACCATTGTTCCACATGTGGATTGCGATTGATAGATTCAAAACCGCCGTCTTAAAAGACAATTAAAAATGTTTGTTTCCTTGCGCGACCTATATTCAAATGTTGAAACGAGTTTTACCGAGACATTATAAGTATGTTAGTGAGTGATAAATAACATAACGTTAGAATTTTTTTCTCAATAAAAATTAAATGTATATTAATGTTGACTCGAATTTATCTAGCATTATCAATACTTATTTATATGACGATAAATTAAGCTACTACCCAGCAAAGAGGAAATTGCTGGCCAGCAGCAAGATAGGTGCTGACAATGATGGAGAAGTGCTCGCTAATGGTCTACCACTGCAGGACTACTGCTGGACAGCTTCGGTCAACTTTGCTGTTGGAAATCATCAGATAAAATTCTGATCGGCCTCAATTTTATCTCATGCGCTGGCCCACCACACCATGGAAGTGCACGAACTTTTACAGTATTATTGCTGGGAACCCTTACGCTAGTTGGCGTTGCGACTATCGAAGATATTTGAGTATTTCGGAATTCATAGCAATCCAGCAGCATATACACTCGATTACGGCGTACCACTTTATAAACACTGCTGGTTGGATGTCTGCTCATAGTAAAAAAAAAGCTGTTTGATGGTTTACCACTGTATAAACACTGCACTTGGTCATGTCCGATCACTGAAACCAAACAGCACCGAGCGCGGTTAGTACTTGGGAGGGTGATCACATGGAAACCGCTGCAAGTTGAAATGTTTCCATATAAATTCTATTATAGAGACTTAAACAGATATTTATATAGCTTTTGGTGAAACTAGATTACAGAAAAACGGGCTATAATTCTATAATATTCTGTAATACTTTTTTATAAGTTTTTTATAGAATTCTATAAGAAATTTTTGTAAGGGAAAGTGCTGGCCCAGCAAAGGAACAGTAGTAGGATATGTGCTAGCACTGCAGGAAAAGTGCTGGATTGAAGTAATGTGATGGTGTACCAATGTTGGCCTGCTGCATTCCGCACGAATACTTTTGTACTGGTTTAAGTAATGGCACCATTGCACTTCACCGCTGATGGAAGTGCTGGCTGCCATCTTTTTCTAGCTGATGGCCCACTGTTTCTTTCTTTGCTGGGCAGTATAAAGATGCATATTGTATAAAACTAAAAAAAATATATATGATTTTCTTTCGGATTCAATTTTTGTTTGCCCGTCCATGCATTTCATATGGAACAGAAATCAAGACGTTTGTTTCCTTGCACGAGCTATATTTAAATCGTAAAACGAGTTCTACAGTCAAATGATAAGCATGTTAGTGGGTAAAAAATAAAATCATCTTGGATTTCTTTTTTTCACATAAAATTTAAATTTTTATTGAAGTGGACTAGATTTTATCTTTCCATATTAATATTTATTTGTAATACGATAAATTAAGCTACTGCTCTAAAGATAATTATTGTATAAAATTAGAAAATAAATATGATTTTTTTTCGGAATCAAATTTTGTTTCTCCGTTTATGCATTGTTCATGCATAGCTGCCAACTTTTACGCTTTTTTGCTACCGCTAAAATTTAATAGAGATTTTAGTGTTGTTTAGTCGTGAGATTTTGACTATTAAATAAGACAATATTTACTATAAAATTTTAGAGGTAAAAAGAAAGCGTAAAAGATGGCAGCTATGCTTATGGAGTAGAAATTACATGGTTTGTCTCCTTGCACAAGCCATATACAATTGTGAAACGAGTTTTACAGTTATATGATAATCATATTAGTGAGTAAAAAATTAAATTACGTTTAAAATTATTTTTATAAAAAAGAAAATGCTTATTGAAGTCGACGGGAATTTATCTAGCATTATCAATATATATTTATAAGACAATAAATTAAGCTACTTGTATAAATATATTTATTGTATAAAAATAATAAAAATGCGATTTTTTTCGTAATCAATTTATGTATATCTGTTTATGTATTGCTTATGGAAATAAAATTCCAGTGTTTGTTTCCATGTAGAAGCTATATGCAAATCACGAAAAGAGTTTTACAGGCATATGGTAAGCATGTTAAAGAGTAAAAATTTAAAAAAAATCGTTCGATTTTTTTTTCTGAATAAAATTTAAATGTTTTTTTGAAGTTAACTAGAACTTACCTAGCATTGTCAATACTTATTTATTATACGATAAATTAAGCTACTAGTATACAGATACTTAACGTATAAAATTTAAAAATAAATATGATTTTTCTTTCGGAATCCATTTTTGTTTCTCCGTTCATGCATTGCTTATGGAGAAGAAATCACAAGGTTTGTTTCCTTGCACTGGCTACATACAAATCGCGAAACGAGTTTCACTGGTATATGATAATCATATTTGTGAGTAAAAAATTAAATTACGTTCGAAATTCTTTCACTAAAAAAGAATATGCTTATTGAAGTCGGCAGGAATTTTCTAGCATTATCAATATTTATATATAAGACAATTAATTCGGCTACTTGTAAAAATACATTTATTGTAAAAAAATAATGACAATTTGATTTTCTTTCGGAATCAATTTATGTTTATTCTTTTATTCATTGCGTATGGAACAGAAATCACAATGTTTGTTTCCATGCAGAAGCTATATTCGAATCAAGAAAAGAGTTTTACAGTCATATGTTAAGCATGTTAGTGGGTAAAAATTAAAAAAATAAATAAATAAATAAATAAATGAAATGTTTATTGAAGTTAACTAAAATTTATATTGCATTATCAATATTTATTTATAATACGACAAATTAAGCTGCTAGTATAAAAATACTTATAGCATAAAATTTAAAATTACAAGTAATATGATCGTAAATATGATTTTCTTTAGGAATCAATTTTTGTTTGTATGCTTATACATTGCTTATGGAGTAGAAATCACATGGTTTGTTTCTTTGCGCAAGCTATATACAAATCGTGAAAGGAGTTTTACAGGTATATAATAATCATATTACTAGGTAAAAAATTAAATAAATTTCGCAATTTTTCCGCATTAAAAAGAAAATGTTTAATGACGTCGACAGGAATTCATCTAGCACTATCAATATTTATTTATAAGACAATAAATTAAGCTACTTGTATAAATATACTTATTCTATAAAACGAATAAAAATACGATTTTCTTTGGAAATCAATTTATGTTTATCCATTTATGCATTATAGCCCAGTGGTTAGGGACTTGAATTCGGAATTAGTTATGGGAAAGCTGGAAATTGTTTTAATCCCTTCTGTTTAGGTCTAGAATGAATATGCTATGTTTTCCCCCTCGTACTAGGTGAGTTTTAGGAAATATGTATAGATTTATCGAAAAAAACACGTTTTTTTTGCATACCATAACAATATCTCAAGACAGCTAACTCTGTCGAAAACATCGTCAATGCAAATGTTGCAGAGCTTAAAATTCTGAGCAAAATCTACATCTACATCTAAATCTACATCTGAGTAAAATCTATTAAAACCTACACTTAATATTTTTGTTGAATATTAAGGTCACAATTCTACTTCAAAGTTTTATACCCATCATCAGGGGGATGACCTCAGAATTAATTAAGAGAAAACTGGAAATTATTTTAATCCCTTCAGTTTAGGTCTAAAATGAACGTACTATGTTTTCTTTCTCGTACTTGGGTGAATGTTAGAAAATATGTACATATTTATTTTCGAAAAACACGTTTTTTTAATTACCTTAACAATATCTCAAAACAGCTAACTCTATAAAAAACATTGTCAATACAAATGTTGTAGAGCTTAAAATTTTGAATAAAATTAGTACCATCATTAATATTTGTGTTCAACATTAAGGTCGCAATTCTGTTTCAAAATTTTGCTTTAATCGCTAATAAAGAGCTTGAAGCCAGGAGAGACCAAGTTAACTTAACAATATCACAAAACAGATAACTCTATCAAAAACATTGTCAATGCAAAAGTTGTAGAGTCTAAAATTCTGAATAACTTGAGTAGCTACACTTAATATTTTTATTCAATATTAAGACCGCAATTTTGAGATATATTGTTAAGTTATCTTTGTCTCTTGGCTTCAAGCTCTTGATTTGAAAAAAATTGAAATAGAATTGCGACCTTAATGTTGAACAAAAATATTAATAATGGTACTCATTTTATTCTGAATTTTAAGCTCTACAACATTTGTATTGACAATGTTTTTTATAGACTTAGCTGTTTTGAGATATTGTTAAGGTAATTAAAAAACACGTGTTTTTCAAAAATAAATATGTACATATTTTCTAACATTCACCCAAGTACGAGGAAGAAAACATAGTACGTTCATTTTAGACCTAAACTGATGGGATTAAAACAATTTTCAGTTTTCTCCAAATTAATTCTGAATTCAACCCTCTGAGCAGAGGTCTAAAATTTTAAAGTAGAATTGAGATCTTAATGTTTCACAAAAATATTAAGTGTAGGTACTCATTTTACTCAGAATTTTAAGCTCTACAACATTTGTATTGACAATGTTTTTGACAGAGTTAGCTGTTTTGAGATATTGTTATGATTATTAAAAAAACGTGTTTTTTTACTATAAATCTGTACATATTTTCTAACGTTCACCTGCTACGAGGGGGAAAACTTTCATTCTAGACCTAAACTAAATGAATTAAAACAATTTCGAACTTTCCCCTAATTAATTCCGAATTCGGCCTTTTTTTCCTCCCCTACCACTGGGCTATTACTTATGGAATAGAGATCGTTGGTTTCCTTCACGAGTGATATTGATTATTAAAACGAGTTTTTCATGTACTTGATACGCATGTTGGTGATTGAAACATGAAGTATATTCGAATTTATTTCTAAAAAAATGGTTGTTGAAATTGATTAGAATTTAGTGAGAATTATCAATATTTACTTATAACGCGATAAATTAATCTACTTGTATAAATGTACTTCTCGTATAAAACATAAATTATTGAACAGAGTTCGTATCGTTTGTTTTCTTGCTTGAACTATTTTCAAAACGTGAAGAAAGTTTTACATGTACACGAATATGTTATATGGTATCCCCGAATTCATGGTCCAGACTATAAGGGAAGGTAAAGCACACATAACGAAGCAATTTCGATATAGTAATGTGGGGTCGGAAATGAAAAGTTTTGGCGAAAAACAAAAAATGTGGAGGAAATGTAAACAAGCGTTTTATTGACATAACAATTACAGCAAGTGCTGAAATGTGCCCCCACCAACATCGATAAATACCTGGCATCGTCTAGCAAGTGATTGGCGTACCCTTTCGAAGTTCCAGATGTCTTATCTATGAGACACCAGTTGACTCTGATGAGGACCGCATTGCAAGACTTTCACTCGTTGCTGCAAATGTTCGTGAAACACTTGGAATCTGCGAAAAGATACGCCATTTACTTGCTAGAGGGTGTCAGTGGCACATTTGAGCACTTACTCTAATTGTTATGTCAATAAAACCCTCTTCATTTCCATTTCCACCGCATTTCATGTTTTTCTCCAAAGCTAATCATTTCCCCCCCCCCCCCCATTACTATACCAAAATTGTTTCTTTATGTGTACTTTACCTTCCCTTAGAGTTTGACCCATAAATTCGGGGATACCCTGTATAGGTATATGCTAGATACTGAAAAATACTACCATTTTCGAATCTCTGTATTTTCTCAATAAAAATTCATTGTTTACCGAAATTGAATGAACAATAGCATAATTTCCTGATATTTTTCTTAATAATTATAAAACATTTATTAAAGTTGACTAGAATTAATCTAGAAGTATCAATATGTATTTATAAAATGATAAATCAATCCTCTCATGCACGACATACTTTTAACCGAATAAAAAAATATTTTGCACTTAAATAGATTTAAAATAGATCAAGAAGAACAAATAGTGTTGATAGTTTACAACAGAGTTGGGAAAATTTTTAATATCAATTATCCGCTGTGTAATTACAGGTTAACTGTATGTAATTCATTATAGTTACACACATTCAAACACAGAAATTTTGTCAAATATCGGGATGGGAGCGGTTCCGGTTACAGTACTGCAAGAATTTTTTTACGGCATGTAATTTTAACTATAATTAATTACATACAATTAATCTGTAATTACATTGCAGATAATTGGAATTGCAAAAGTGCCCAACTCTGGTTTACAATTATTTTTTTTTTTAAAGAAATTACCAAACAACACTGTCTTAGAAGTATTACAAGTATTTAAAAGTATTTAAAAACAAGTTGAAATTGCAAGTCAAACGTGGCAAATTTGGTGCGTTCGTACTATAACTAGTTCTAGAAATATTCTGATCTTGGTGCAATAGCTGTTGCACTTTTATGCAAAAATGCATGAATAAAAATTTATTGCGATTTTATATATTAAATTCAGCAATACAAAAATAATATGACTCCATAATAGGACATAAGCACCATGGCAACCTAGAATTATTACCTATTGTGGGATATCATGAATTAATTACGTATGATAGGATTTAATAGAATGAAGAAAACTTTTATTAATATCCTTTGAAGTTTCGATTTTCATAAAATCTGAAATGTCTAGAAAAGCTTCTGCAAAGATTATATGCATTAAATTTCAAACCATTTGGTTGGGCAGTTTTTGCGCTGTTATATGCGGACAGAGGGTGGACTTAATGACGACCATAGGTGCTACATATTTATGTAATTACGAACACACCTAAAATATTATTAAGCGTTATTAAATAGCTTTTGATGCTAGTTTAAACTTTGGATACCTTACATTACAGAAGAGGGCAAATGTTTAATAATCTACGAAAACATAATATAATCACAAACGAAAATATACAATAACCTCTTCTGAATTACATGCGATTCCCAAAAGCTTTCTTTAATTTAGAAAACTCAGAAATCAATGCATTTTAGTGATTTAAAAAAGCGCTTATAATTTTTTTTTCTTTTGCTGCCACTGATTTTCGGAAACGATTCCGAGTAGCTTTTATTGTGTATTTATCTCTTTTCTTTACCTGGAATATAGGTTTTTTAGATGTTATCAATTCTCAAGTAAGCAATTTCATAATCAGCAAATATGTTTTATAGGCAATAGACAAACGTGAGAAATAAACATAATTAGCTTTATCAACATCAACATTAAAATGAATATTATTTTGTTATTCTCACATGTATAAATTCTATTACGCAGCTGAAAATGCTTAATTGGGAATGGACAGCATCCTAAAAATTGATATTCCTGTTTGAAAAAACTTATAAATACACTATAGCAAGTATACAATACAGAAAGGTCTTGGCAGCAAAAAACATTTGTTATTATAAATCCTTTTTTAAATCTCAAAATATATTGGTTTTTGAGCATAATATTCCTTGCACGAACTATATTGAAATGGTACCACTTTTGCAGGCACATTATAAGCATATTAGAGATTAAAATATAATATACAATAATATATAGTAGAAATAATAATATAACGAAAATAATATTTAATGAAACTGGCTTGTATGTATCACTTATTATGTTAAGTTATTCTGAATATGCATATAAATATGTTACAACTTTAATTCGAACACTTTTTTATGGAGTTTAATGTAAAATAACATATTTTAAAATTTAGTTATGATAAAATATATTTGATTCTTATAATAAGACCTGAATTAATATGATATATTAACATTAAAATTATTTATTACATACTTTAAACACTTTAGATATACTATTTTAATCTACTCAAAAGAAAACAACTGTCACCATTCAGTAATAAAAACTATCTATGAATTTTTTCTATTTAATTATCCTATATTACGCTACAATGTAGTATATACAAATATGTTTTAATATTAAGTTCATACTTATCAAGCTAATATAACTACACTGGTGTCCAAAATTAAGGACCACCCACAAAATGCTAATTATTAAGTAAGCGAATACTCAAAAGGAAATAATATAATTCAAATGATTACTATCCCTACAGCACAGCTAGTCCATATAGCATCTCATTCATGTCACACATGGTCACAAGTGTCACAGTCACTACGGTGAAACAAAAAATAGGAAATTCCACACGTCTCATTATGAGTCTCAAATGATCACTTTATATGACTCCACTGAGACGTCAATGTGACTGCTGCCTTGTGAAGAGTCCCCAGATGACTTTAAAATGTAGTTACATTGTGACTCTCGTGTGATTGTTATTTTTAGACTCAATTTCAAAGTCACCGTGAACGTTCAATTGTGATAAGTCACAAAATAATATCACGTTATAGTCACATGGTGACTTTCCACAAAAAAGCACAAAGGTGACTTCACAGTAGTCTCTCTGTCACTTGAAAGTCATCATGTGACTTTAATGTGACATTTTTTGGTAAATTATCACTATGCAGCGTTCACTATGACTTCGAAATTGAGTCTGTAGATGACAGTCACATGAGAGTCACAATGTAACTACATTGTAAAATCACATGGTGACTCGTCACAAAGCAGCAGTCACAGTGACGTCTCAGTGGAGTTACATATAGTGATCATTTGAGACTCATAACGAGATGTATGGAATTCCCTATTTTTTTGCTTCACCGTAGTGAATATGACACTCGTGACCATATGTGACATGAATGAGATGTTATATGGACTAGCTGTGCTGTAGAGATAGTAATTATTGGAATTACATTATTTCCTTTTGAGTATTCGCGTACTTGATAATAAGCATTTTGTGATTGGTCCTTAATTTTGGACACTAGTGTCACATTAAAATTTTATTCAAATTATTTTTTAAATTTTGTCACGAATCCTGACAATTCAATATTATTGATCACTACGTAAGAGTTCTTAAATGAGGTATTGGGTGTATGTGAGGTTAGGGGGAGGGGATAACTGGTTAATTTAATAATTTATAAACTATATTTAATTTAATTTTTTTATAAAAATAAATGTAAAAATTAATTCCAAAATATCGTTATTTATTAAATTTTAATAAAAATAGCAATACATTAAATTATATACTGGCCAAACATTTATTTTTATACAAAAACGAAAGCATTTTTTTATATGTTTAAATAATTAATTGAAATACCCAATTGAGCGCACATTATTAAGTCGTAGGGTAAAGTGCCCATATTTCGTCCCCCTTAACTTCTCCGCTTCTGCGAAAGTGGCGCTACTTATGACGCAAGGCACAGGGGACGAAAAGTAAAAGGGGTCAGTATTGGAAGTTTCGTTAGCTAAGACGCATACATAAATTAAAGACTGCGAATTTCCTATTTTTAGAAGACCTAAGTTCTTATTACGTCGTTTGTAGAACTTTATTTACTGTACTGTAAGTATTTATTTCTTATTCATTGCAAGTATTTTACGTTGGTAAGATGCTCACAGTAGCATACAATGAGTTTTAGGACGCTCAGTTCATCTTACGGGAACTGAAGATCCGTAATATTGGGAAGGAGCGTGGTCCCAATTTCGTCTCCCTTGCAGTTCCTATTTTCGTCCCGGGGACGAAATTATGAATGCTTTTTCATGACATTTTTTTCAATTTTTTCCTCATGTTTGGATGGCTAATATGTTTCGTTATGATATTCTTCCACTGATAATTAGTACATTCCTTTGTGCCTTACTGTAATGTAAATTAAATTACTTACTCATTTAGAAATAAATTTTGATTCAGTTATAAGTTAAGCCTGGACGTATTGGATTTTTTGGTAGGACCATTTTTTCCTTTTGCATTTTTTAGATACTTTTGAAAAAAAAAACATTTTTTTGCATTGTTAAAATTTTTTTGTACGATGTTTGCCTATGTTTCTATGTGCGTGGGTATTTAGTCTAAGTAAAACCCATGTTTGGAAGATTTTCACTGAAAATTAAAACTTCCAAGTGCCTATAATTGACTGGGGGGGGCGATAAAAGGGCACCTTACCCTATTCATTTTGTCGAAAATCAGGAATTTCAAATTATGTTCATTTATATGTGACATAAATTGCATTAAATCATACACTAATTAATTATTTATTTTCACTTAAAATTATAGGCATTTTTTACATAAATTTAAATAACTTATTCTAATATCTGTTCAGAGAACATTACTTGCTCGTAGCCCTCCTTGTCGCAAATCACGCTTGCTTACGCTTGTGAACGCCTGCTTAAAAGAAACAAGAACGGAAAATCATTCCATGAGGCATATATTAGGGAACATTTCCCAAACAACACTAACAGAATATTATTACGAAATATTTTTTTTTATACAGTAAAATATGATATCTAAATAAGAATAAATAAATAAAATGCACCGCAAACTATTTTTTCTATAGACCACAATGTAACGAAATACTTTTTTGTGTAGCTGTAAACGAACTACTATAAATACTACACGTTTCATTTTCTATAGAAAATATTCTAGAGTAGCTTATTAAGATATAAAATTACATGTCAATCCGAGTACATTTATCGATTTAGAATATGGACAGACAGACACACCGAATCCACAAATCCTTTTCAACTATATTGGAAAGTGTTAAAAATACGGCTGTCATATTTTAAATGGTGCCAACGAACATGTGATCTTCGTGTTAAATTATTATCTTAGATTAAAATTATTGATATCAATGTCTCCTCATAGCTGCCAAATTTACACATTTATGGTACCATTAATTTTTTTTTAGTAATTTTTGCAATATTGAATTATCGAAATTCTGGTTACAAATAAGGCAAAACTTAGTATTACAAATGTATTGTCAGAAAAATGCAGAGACTCTATCTATGCATAGTAACCAAACATTAAATTTGCATATATCTATAGTGTACAAAAAGTAAATGTAAAATTTAATCCCAAAAAATCGCCAATTATTGGTTAATGCACTAAAATGTGAAGAAAAATAACAATACATTTAATTATATGCTAATAAAAATATGCGCATTTCTATTATATATTTAAATAATGTATTGAATAATTAATTGCGTCTAACTTGTCAAACAATCAGGCCTTGAACGGTTGCTAAAAAGGAAAAATGGGATAAATAAGATGCATCCTAGCCAAGAAAGAAACAGTGGGCCATCAGCTGGAAAAAAGATGACAACCAGCACTGCCATCAGCGGTAAAGTGCAATTGTGCCATTACTTAAACCAGTACAAAAGTGTCCGTGCGGAATGCAGCTGGCCCATCAGTGATGGCCAACAGAAGGCCAGCATTGGTATGCCATCACATTATTTCAATCCGGCACTTTTCCTGCAGTGCTAGCACCTATCCTACTGCTATTCCTTTGCTCACCAAGCACTTTCCCTTACAAACAATTTCTTATAGAATTGTATAAAAAAAAACAAAGTATTATGGCCCTTTTTTCTATAAGCTAGTTTCACAAAGAGCTATAAGTGTGTATAACAAAAATGCCTACAGAAATATTTGAACTGTTTTCATGTGGTCACCCTCCCAAGTACTAATCGCGCTCGGTGCTGTTTGGTTTTCATTATCGGACATGAAAAAGTACTTTCAGCGTATCCTACGAGCGCGCGTGGTTGTCAAGCTCTCATTGAACTATTTCAAGTTTGTTTCTTTTGTGATTTACGTTACCAATCATTGAACTGGTATAGAAATTATTGTATTGTAAAGAAATCTTATATATTTCATACGCTTTTTTTTTATTAACCCTCAACTGTGTAAATTATGAGAACCGAAATCCTTTGTAACTTAGTAAAACCAGATTTTAGGAGGAAAAAAAAGTGCGTTGAAATAAAGAATTTATTTACTCATTTACTTATTTATTTTGTTGGTGGCAGTGGTGCTATATTATTTAAAGTTTCAAAAAAAAATTAGCTTCACAGATTAAATTGTGTTAAGATATTCATTTCAGATTTGTGTTCAAATACTCGATGTCTTCAATATTCGCAACGCCACATAGCGTAAGGGTTCCCAGCAATTATACTGCAAAAGTTCTTGCACTTCCATTTAGTGGTGGGTCAGCGCATGAGATAAAACGGAAGCCCATCAGAATTTTATCGGATGATTTCCAACAGCAAAGTTGACTGAAGCTGTCCAGCAGTGGTCATGCAGTGGTAGACCATTAGCTAGCACTACACCATCATTGCCAGCACCTATATTGCTGCTGGCCAGCGATTTCCTCTTTGCTGGGATATGTTAAAAACACACAAACTTGCTCAATGGTACAGATAAACAAGTATTTTCATATGAACTTGTAGAAATAACATCAATGATAAAACATAATATTTGATCTGCCCCTGCAGTCGCCTGCAGGATAAATATGATACTGAAATGGTTAAAAGTCTAGAGGCGAAAGCTTCCTGTCGATTATTGATCAATTACATGAATACATTCATATTGTATATTATATGATATTCATGTATTATATTCATAAAATTTATCAAGGCTCGACAGATAGCTTTCGTCTGGTTCCTGAATATATTCATAGCTGAATATATCCATATTATATATTATATTACATTCATATAATTGATCAAGACTCGACAGGAAGCTTTCGTCTGTAGGCTTTTAAACATTTCGATGTCACATTTATCCTGAAGACGACTGCAGAGGCAGTTCGCAACGTCGATATTATGTTCTATCATTAATTTTGTTTGTATTAGTTCATATAAAAGTTCTTGTTTATGCGTATCATTGAGCAAGTTTATACGTTTTTAAAGTATGCATCTTATTGACTATATTTTACGGCGCAATTGTACTACATATGTTAATAAGGAAAGATATGAGTATGTTCCTTTCAATATTGTATCAATGTGTCAACAAACTGAATTTGTTTATAAAATGAATTTAGAATTTCCTCATAAAACGTATCACTGCAATATCATGGGAATTTTCGTCACAATAAAAGAGAAAATTAATAGTAGATTAAAGTTGCGTACTAACAAAATATTAATTTTACATAAAAATGTTTTTTAAATTCCACTTTATTATACGCATTTCTTTTACATATTTTACGCGGTTTTTAGAGATTTAAATAATTCATTAAAAACTCTATCACACTCTTGTTGTCGAAAATCAAGCTGCGAAAGACTTCTAAAAATGAAAATCCAACTCATCATTTAAATAGTGGCGAGGAACACGAGGTCTTCATATTAAATATTTTTTTTAATACAAAAAAAATCACTATTACTCTCATGAGTCAGAATACGTATTTAATAAAATAATTCTTCTTCGTAGGTGGCACTTATTTAACTTAATTTATTTTTTAAAGTTTCAGATTCAAAATATATTTAGATGACTTGAAAAAACCGGAACGTTGGCAGCTATGCTTACTAAATAAAAATTAATTTTACTTGAAACACACACGCACACATACATGAAATTTTATTCTAAAATATACCCATTTAGAAGTGACATAAAATTATTTGTAATGATAATAACAATACAATTTTATAATTCATTGTAACAGTACATTTTTATACATTTAAATAATTCACTGAAAAAACACACAGAAAGATATCCCTGTAAAATTACGGGCAGGGGCCGGCTGCAGAAATTCAGGTCATACCCCGTTAAAAAAAAAAAAAAAAAAACCATCTCCAATTACCAATCCGTATTTATGCGAACAGATGGGCTAGAACAGTAAATATATGTGGATTGCCCTTAATTTTCTAAGTATCTAAGGGATAAGGCAGCTGCCCGTGAAAATTGAAGGGCAAACGCTCATAAATTTTCTGAGATATTTTTTCTGAGAGCACTATTGCGTCCTCCCTTCTTGAAAATCGGGCGTTAAAGGCTAGTATAAATAAAAAATGCAACTCATCCTTGTAGAGATTACCTGCTATTCGTTTTAAATTATTATCTTTAATTAAAAATATTCATATTAATGTCTCCTTAAATTGAATAGTCTTAGCTGCTAACCTTCTGGCTTTTTTTATCAAGTAAAACGTATCCAACGTATTTTGAGCCATAAAAATTATTTAGTAAAGTAATTCGTCTTCCTATCTAGTAGTTATTTAATTTCATTTATTAAATAACATTTCTGGTTCGAAAAATAGATATATTGCAAAAGCCGGAATTTGTCAGCTATTTATGCCAACTAGACGTTAACTTTACTTTTAAAAAACCTAAAAAAAAATTATTCTAAAATAAGCCCATTTATAGGAGAAATAAATGAAATTATAAAGAAAAAAATAAATGAAATTGTAATGAAAACAATAATATTCTTGTAAACATTTAAACAATTCTTTGAAAATTCTACTGTGATGCCCTTGTCGAAACTCAGACTGTGAAGGGTTTCTGAAAATCAAAATCTGACTCACCTTTAAAAGGTTGACGGAGAACACGTGCTTTTCATCAGGTTATTATCTAATTTAAAATTATTGATTATAAAAATCGAGAAGTTAAAAAACGAAAACAGAAGTTTACAAAAAAGAAACTTCGTAACTGAAAATAATTTCTAGCAGAAAACAAAGACAGATTTCAAAGTATTCCTAAAATTAACATTGTATTATGGTATTCCTAAATTACATAGTAACTAAATATTGATTTTCATGGAAATAACTTTTTTTATTTTTCGAAAAATACATGTTAAATTTAATTGCAAGACATAGCCATTGCTTAGAAAAGTGATCGCAATGTTTTTTTCCTTCCACGTGCTATATTCAAATGGCAAAACGAGTTTTACAGGCAGAGGATAAACATGTTTGTAGCTGAACAATACTGTAACATTCGCCATTTTTTTTTTTTTTTTTTTTTTTTTTTTTTTTTTGTGTGTGTGTGTGTGTGTGTGTGTGTAAATAAAAAATATTTAGTGATACCGGCTGGAATATTTTAATAATAAATCAATGTAAAATTTAATTCCAAAATTTGGCTACTTAACAGTGACATAAATTTAACTGAAATGAAAATAACAATACATTTAAATTGTATACTAATATAACATTTATTTGTAGGTAGTTTATATTAACCGAACATTAGATAAATTAGAAGACAATAATTAATTAGAAAATTAGACAATTTTTATAAACAGAACATTTAAATATATGTAAATATATTTAAATTATTCTTTTTAATTTAAATATTTCTTTGAAAACTCAGTTGCTCCCTCCTTTTCGAAACTTAGTCAGTGAACTGTTGCTGGAAATGAAATATCCGACTGATTTTTTAAATGTTGGCGGCGACAACGCAGTATTTGTTTCAGAATATTGTCTTAAGTTAAAATTATTGATATTATTGTATTATTAAAGTACATATTAACCACATGTTAATTTTTATAAGAATAACTTTTATTTTTTCTTTTACAAACGAACAACATGTAAAATTTAATTCCAAAGCATAGACATTGGTTAGAAGAGTGGTAGCAATGTTATTTCCCTTGCATCAGCTGTATTCACATCATAAAACTAGTTTCACAGGTAGCTGATACGTATGTTATTGGCTGAACATATAATATTCGGCCGTTTTTATTTTATTTTTTTATTTTTTTTTATTTTTTTTTTATTTATTTATTTTTTTTTTTGTATAAACATAAAATATTTTGTTATACCGGATAGAATTCTTTAAAAGAATAAATCAATGTTAAATTTAATTCTAAAATTTCGATATTTAAAAAGTGACATAAATTAAATTGAAATGGAAAAATACATTTAAATTGTATACTAATCTAACATTTATTTTTCGATAATTTATATTAAACGAACATTAGATAATTGGATTAGATAAATTAGTAAACAATAATTAATTAGAACATTTGACAATTTTTATAAACTGAATATTTAATTATGCATGAAAACATATCTAAAGAATTCTTTTATACATTTAAATAATGCATTGAAAACACTATTGCTCCCTCCTTGTTGAAAATCGAGCTGTCCAAGGCTGCTAAAAATTAAAAAGTATGAAATAACTTTTAAATGTTGGTGGATAATACCTGGTATTTACTTTAAATTATTATCTTTAATTAAAAATATTAACATTAATGTCTCCTTAAATTGCATAATCATAGCTGCCAATGTTCCTTTTTTTATCTTTTTTTAAGGAAAACATATATCGTAGCAACAAGTAAAATATATCTAGCATATTTTGAGCAAGAAAATTCATTTAGTAAAATAATTCGGCTTAATGGGTGGTACTTACTTAATATCATTTATTAAATAAAATTTCTGGGTCAAAATATATATATTTCACTTGTAGAAACCAAAATGTTGGCAGCTATATATTTAAACTAAAGGATAATTTTACTAAATAATAATAATAATAATAATAATTATAACAACTACATACAAATTTAGTTCTAAAATATGTCCATTTATATAAGACATAATTTAAATTGTATTGAAAATAACAATAAATTACGTTTATGCATTTAAATAGTTCTTTAAAAGCTCTACTGCGCCCTCCATGTCGGAAATAAGACTGTGAATGATTGCTGAAAATCAAAATCGAACTCACCTTTTAAATGTCGGCGGAGAATATGTACTGTGTTCGAGCAATCTTAAGTTAAAATTATTGATAGTATTGTATTCTTAAATTAGATATGAACCAAATATTAATTTTTATAAAAATATATATTTTTTTTTAATTTACACACACACACAAAAAAAAAGTCCTTCCGGCCAGTGCCGGGAGGAAGAGGTAGCTTTCAGAATCCTTATTTAAAAAAAGCCAACTTATATCATGCAAACACACGAAGCTCAGTTTAGTGGAAACCGAATATAGGAGATTCAATACTAATTTTTATCAATATAATGAATGAGAATTTCGCGAAATTAGTCAGCTTTATCCAAGCTGCTTTCCTTTAAAGTAACTTATATTTGGCTGCCAAATTCGGCAATTTCTTAAAGTGCCTGTCATTTTAAGACAACATGGTGGATGAGGCTAAGCAGTGAACTTGGTCGAGAACTTAGTAATTGCTGTGCATATGCTCACTCACATCAGAATCGGTTAATATGTAGGAGAGCTGTCGCATGCAAAAAAATCAGATTTTTCAAAATGTCACCCACAATAGAAATTGAAACTGATATCTGAGCCATTTTTTAAGGTAAAGACAAACAAAAAATGCTCCTGAATCCTTATATCAAGATCAAATACTTAAGAAAGAAACCTTTTTCAATTTCTAATTTCTTTGCACCTCACTTTAAATATATATATATTTTTTAATTTAATTGCCGCCATTTTGAAACAAGATGGCTGATGAATCTGGCCAGCGAACTTGGTCGAGGTGTTGATGTATACTATCCACATGCCTTCTTACATCGAAATAGGCGAATACGTGTGTTATCGCGTGACAAATACAAGATCGTTTCAAAATGTTAGCCATGCTAGAAATTCAAAGTGCTATAAATCAACCATTTTTAAGATATCAAAAAAAGAACAAATTTTTAGAAACAAAAACTGCTCCCGAATCTTTGTATCAAGGCCAAACACATTAAAAAATCTTTTTCATTTTCCAATTTTTTAATACCTCATTTTGAATTTTAAATTAAATTTTTTTTAAATGGCAACCCTTTTGAAACAAGATGGCGAATGAAGCTGGCCAACGAACTCGGTCGAGACATTGGTATGTACTATATACAGATCAAGTTACATCCAAATAGGTTCATAAATACGCCTGTTATCGCGTGACAAAAATCAGGTCGTTTTAAAACGTCAGCCACAAGAGAAATTCAAAATGCTATTACTCAGCCATTTTTTTTTAGATATAGACGAAAGAAAAACTGTTCCGGAATCTTTGTATTAAGGTCAAACACATACAAAAAAAATCTTTTTCATTTTCCAATTTTTTGGTATCTCATTTAATTTTTTTTATTTTTTAATTTTTTTAAATGGCCGCCATTTTGAAACAAGATGGCGGATGAAGCTGGCCAACGAACTCGGTCGAGATATTTGTATGTACTATGTACACACCAAGGTACATCCAAGTCGGTTCATAAATACGCCTGTTATTACGTGAGAAAAATCAGGACGTTTCAAAATGTCAGCCACGCTAGAAATTCAAAATGCTATAACTCAGCCATTTCTTAAGATATAGACGAAACAAAAACTGCTCCCGAATCTTTTTATCAAGGTCAAACACATAAGAAGAAAATATTTTTTCAATTTTCAATTTTTGGTACCACATTTCAAATTTAAATTTTTCTTAAAAATTTAAATGGCCGCCATTTTTAAACAAGATGGCGGGTGAAGCTGGCCAACGAACCCGGTCGAGACATTGGTATGTACTATGTATAAACGAAGTTACATCCAAATCGGTTCATAAATACGCCTTTTATCGCGTGACAAAATTCAGGACGTTTCAAAATGTCAGCCACGCTAGAAATTCAAAATGCTATAACTCAGCCATTTTTTAAGATATAGATGAAACAAAAACTGCTCCGAAATCTTTGTATAAAGGTCAAATACATAAGAAAAAAATATTTTTCCATTTTCAATTTTTTGGTACCACATTTCAAATTTTAAATTTTTAAAAAAATTTTAAATGGCCGCCATTTTGAAACAAAATGGCGGATGAAGCTGGCCAACGAACTCGGTCGAGAGATTGGTATGTACTATGTACACACCGAATTACATCCAAATCGGTTCATAAATACGCCTTTTATCGCGTGACAAATTTCAGGACGTTTCAAAATGTCAGCCACGCTAGAAATTCAAAATGCTATAACTCAGCCATTTTTTAAGATATAGACGAAACAAAAACTGCCCCTGAATCTTTGTATAAAGGTCAAATACATAAGAAAAAATATGTTTCCATTTTTAATTTTTTGGTACCACATTTCAAGTTTTAAATTTTTTTTTAAATTTTAAATGGCCGCCATTTTGAAACAAAACGGCGGATGAAGCTGGCCAACGAACTCGGTCGAGACATTGGTATGTACTATGTACACACCGAATTACATCGCAATCGGTTCATAATTACGGGAGTTACAGTGTGACATATGTCAGATATATATATATATATATATATATATATATATATCAATTTTGAGCGGAGGGTGGTTTCGGGGTCTGGGGGTCATGATCGATGAAAATATACCAAAATTTTTTGAAATCGCTTTCCTCCGAACGGCTGCAATAGGTAGCTTTTTTGTAAAGAAAGCTACATAAAAGACACATATAAAATTTAATTCCAAAGCTGATTGCAATGTTATTTTCCTTGCGTCAGCTATATTCACCTGGTAAAACTAGTTTTATAGGCAAATTATACGTATGTTAGTGGCTGAATAATAATATAACATTCGTTGATTTTTCTGTTTGTTTTTTCTACAAACATAAAATATTTTGTTATACCGACAGGAATTTTTTTATCAATAAATCAATGTAAAGTTTAATTCTCAAATTTTGCTATTTAAAAAGTGACATAAATAAAATTTAAATGAAAATAACAATACATTTAAATTGTATAATAATCTAACATTTATTTTTCGATAGTTTACATTAAACGAATATTAAATAATTGGCTTGGATAAATTAGAAAAAAATTAAAAAAAAAAAACATTAGACAATTTTTATAAACAGAATATTTAAATATGCATGTAAATATATCTAAAGAATTTCATCATACATTTAAATAATTCATTGAAAACACTATTTCCCACTCCTTGTTGAAAATCGGGCTGTGTAAGGCTGATAAAAATTAAAAATGCGACTCATCTTGTAAATGTTGCTGGAGAACACCTGCTATTCATTTTGAATTATTATATTCAATTAAAAATATTAGTATTAATGTCTCATTAAATTGCATAGTCATAGCTGCCAACCTACAGGTACTTTTTTTTTTCAAGTAAAACATGTATGTAATGTACTTGGATATGTAAAACAACAAGTAAAACATTTCCAAGATATTTTAAGCAACAAACCTTATTTAGTAAACTAATTCGGCTTAATAGGTAAGTACATATTCAATTTCATTTATTTAAAAAAATTTCTGGTTCAAAAAATAAATATTTCACTTGTAAAAACCAAGATGTTGGCAGCTTTACATTCAAACTAAATAATAATAATAATAATAACTAAATATAAATTTAACTTCTAAAATTGACCTATTTATAGGAGACAAATTAAATTGAATTAAAAATAATAATAAATGACTTTTATGCATTTAACTAATTCTTTGAAAGCTCTACTGCGCCCTCTCCGTCAAAAATGAGACTGCGAACGGTTGCTGAAGTTCAAAATCCAACTCATCTTTTAAATGTTGGCGGAAAACGCGTGCTGTTCGGGCCAGCTTAAGTTAACCTTACGTTAAAAGTATCGATATTATTGTACTCTGAATTAAATATTTACCAAATATTAATTTTAATAAGATTTATTTTCCAAAAATACATCTAAAATTTAATTCCAAAACATATATACATTGTTTAGAACAGTGATGGCAATGTTATTTTCCTTACACGAACTATATTCAAATGGTAAAACTAGTTTTACAGGTAGATGATGAGCATGTCAGCGGCTGAACAATAATGTTACATTCGACATTTTTGTTTTTGTTTTTTATTTCTTTTTGTGTTGTATAAACACAAAATTTTTTGTGATACTAGCTGGAAATTTTTTTAACAATAAATCAATGTAAAATTTAATTCCAAAATTTCGCTATTTAAAATAGACATAAATTAAATTGAAATGAAGAAAACAATGCGCTTAAATTGTATACAAATCTTACATTTGTTTTTCGAAGGATCATATTAACCGAACATTAGATAATCGGATTAGATAAATTAGTCCAAAATAATTAATAAGAACATTAGATAAATTTTATGAATAGAACATTTAAATATATATGTAAATATATTTAAATAATTCTTTTATACATTTAAATAATTCATTGAAAACTCTATTGCGCCCTCCTTGTCGAAAATCAAGCAGTGAACGGTTGCTGGAAAGGAAATATCCGACTCATCTTTTAAATGTTGTCGGAGACCACGCGCTCTGTTATGGGGCATGTATCCAAATTGCAGTGTGCATCAGCTCAATCTCTCCCCAGGTGTGAAGAGTGCGCGCGCGTGCGCGGGGCTCCTCCCTCGGCCGTATGCGCGCTCCTCCCTCAGTCGCGCGCGGGCCGCTCGCCACACCGGACACGGAGCACATACCACTCACCGGGGCCAACACGGGGGAGCACCCGGGTGGCAACGACATGCATTTCTCGACAACACTCTCCTCAGCCTGGTCCAACCCCATGCTACTATGGGTAAGAGATACACTTTTTTACACAAAATTTAGCCTCTAATTTAGTATGTAAATAGAGATGGCAATTTAGAAATTTACACGAAATTTCTTGACTCATTAATAGTAAATAAAACACCTATAGAATTCCTAAAAATTATATCTACCTAGCTGCAAGTTTCCCAAATTTTGAATACCACTATTTCCGAATAATAATATTCGGGTTATTTAAGTGCAAATGTATGTCATCAAATAAAGGGAATAGATCTTTTAGGAACAGTGGTATTCAAAATGCTCGAGACTTCGCAGGCTAAGTACCTGTGTTTTCTTTTGGTACTTTCAGGGTATTTTTGTTGTTTTCCTAAAATTTCCATTATGTGTCGCCAATTATTTATTTATTTATTAGCACTATTTCAACATACAAACTGAATTTTCTTAATCGCTCAAAACTATTTACGCTAGCCGATAGCATATAATATGGTTTTATTAAATAAGTGTTCTTAACAGTTTACGCCGAGACCTGTCAGATACATTCGGCACCGTACTATGTGTAAAACTTACATTATTTAATGAAATATTTAGAAATTAAATTATTATATAAACAGATATGTCTATTTATAAATATAAAGGAAATTTTTGGACTCCTTGAAGTAAAGATGCAAAGCTATTCCAAAAGTTAAATCTATGTAATCTTTGGATATTTTAAAGATATTTTTGTACTTTTTGAAATATTCCCATTATATGACAGCAGTTTATTCTTTATCAAGGCTAGTTAAACATATATACTGAATTTGCTTAAGCGCTCGCTATCTAATAACGTATTTCGGGCTCTCCTAAGAGTTCTTAATAGTTTTTACCTAGGCATATCATATACGCCGTAGCTGCCGACTACGGATAGAACATACACTTTGTACAGAAAATTTAGTCTATAAAACATCATGTTAACTCAGATGTCAGCTGGAAATTAACAATAAATTTATTTGCGCATTCAAGTAAATGTATAAAACATTTCTACAAGATATACCTGAGTAGCCCTTTTATATTTTTCGGTTATTTTCATATTTTTCCTAAACTTTCAATTTTGTCATGTCGTTTATTTATTTATTTATTAGGAATACTTCAACATTGTTACTAAATTTCCTTAAGCACACAAAAATATTTACCATATTCAATAGCGTTTTTTTTTTGTCCTCTTAATTAAGAGTCCTTAATAGATTTTGAGGATGCTTATGAGAAAACAGATGTTTTAAACTCTACTTGTTTTCATTGTTATAAATGATAGGCAAAAGATCTTTCAAACAAAGAGTTAAATCAAGGACTAAGGGAAAATCTAACATTGATTTCACTGGCTCATGTTACATTGTGTGGGACTTTTGCGGTAGTTTGTTACTGATAAGATCTCTTTATTTAGTAAACCTATTTTTAAACTCACCAAAAGTGGAACTGGAAACAATGCACATATATGGTGTTATGGTGTTAATTTTATATTTTGAAATTTATAAATATATATTTTTTACTTTATATGCGTATATAATTTCAGACCACTGGCAATAAATATATAAGCACAGTTTACTCTTACAAATTAAAATGTGATATGCAAGTATTTAAGCATGTCATACTATTATTATTTAAAATTATTAATTAAGTATTACGTAACTTTCTGAGATAAAAATAAATGTACCTTTGTGTTGTTTGTCTACATAATTTTTTAATTACTATTTATGATACCCCCTTTATCAAATGCGTTGAATGATATATTCGTTTCAGTTACAATACAAATGTAGAGGAAATTCTGACGTATAATCCACGGATTAAACAACTATGCTTGGACCTCAAAATTGTATTTAATAATTGAATTAAATATTTACCGAGATTTAATAAGTTATATTTTATTAAATAAAACCAAACACGACCAACTGCGACCAAACAGGATTGTTTGATCCACGGATTATACGCCGAAAATTAGGGTAAATACCGTGTAATACCTAATCATTATAGAAATGCACTTAAATAAAAATTAACATTATTACAAAAGATATTTGAAATTAGTGATACAAAACATGTAAAACTATGCTTAAAATTGCATATATTTAAAGTAATGATGATAACATGGTTCTGATAGTTATAATCGGCTAGTTCCATGAATTTTAGCAGTGTAAGTCACATAGCTGATAACTTCTATGCTTGTTGGCCACCGTTATTTTTGAAAAGATTGTTTGGCCTTATTGAATTAATGAGATATCTCCGATAAAGTAAGTCACATTTTTCTGTTCTAAAATACTGGTAACCAAAAATCGTAGCGTAATTGATGAGATATCTCCGATAAAATAAGTCAGGTTTTTTTCTAAAATACTGGTAGCCAAAAATAGTGTGACGTACACTACAAGTACTCATAGAAATAGCCAATCAAGATATGTACACACCGTGGAAATTTAAAGGAGACTGGCACCGCTATTTTAAATTAGAAAATTCTAATTAATATTTAAGTAGCAATCACCGCAGTGAATTGCAAATAATTTAAATAATTTCAGAAATTAAATAACGCTAAAAATCCTATACCAGAATGAGGTAGAGCTGCATCCTCCCTAGTTGTAATACACTAAAACTTAATTATTTAAATGTATTTATTATATTTAAACTTCAAAGTAGATTTTATTGTCATCTTTTATTGAAGAAAACCTATCAATTATTAAAGAACATTTCAAAAAATATATTTTGTATTTGTCACACACAGAGAAAGATATCTAAAACACTTGACACATGCTTCTGTTGTAAGATGAATAAGTGTTGCTTTCAGCAAGAAAACATCGCGGAAAAACGTCAGGATATTTTATGTGTTCGGCTCAAAAGGAAAGAGAAATATACTAAGAGGGAAATATTTTTATATTATTTTTGTTTTCAGTTTAGCATAAAAAACATTTAAACTGCCAACTTCATTGAATTTTTTAGTATAACTTAGTTGATTATCAATTTATTTTTTTAAATGGAGCGCGAAAATTAGAAAAGAGGTTTTTAACCCTTTCAAGGGTGTTGGTATCAGTGTTGCCAGTGGGATACTTTTTTTTTATTCCGATTTCTTGTTTGGTACCACATTTTTTAAATTGTAAAAATCCCCTAGATTTCGCCATAAATAATTTGTCATTAAATAAGGTGAATTTTCACGATTTCAAAAAAGTGGTGCCATTAAATAAAACTGAATTAAAAATAGTATATAGTGGTATATTATGTATACTACTTAATTTTCATCCTCAAATGCCACAATAGCACCAGAATGCAGGATTACCATTTTACTTTTAAAATGTACGTGAATAAAAGCTTTATATTGTTTTTTAATAAAATTTGATCCTAAATTGTAGTGTCAATCCATCATTTCAACAATTTAGCAACATAAGTACTTTGCTCATGCAAGGATCAAGCTCAATGCTAGTAATCAGTAATAAATGTAAAATTTTGTTATTTATATAAGACATGATTGCTTATAGATAATATACTTGGTATAACGGTTAGATATAGATATACAGTTTAACCCTTTCCGGCGCGGAGTAAGACTGTTTGTAAAATGATGAAATGATGGACTGACGCCAGAATTTACAAACGAATTTATTAGAAAATAAAAATTTCTTGCTTATTTTCCCGTAATTTATTAAAGGAAAATTTTAATTAAATATTCTGGGTGACAGTACTCTTAAAATTAGGTGTTCTTTTTTGTGGACACCGCCCGCTAAAGGGCTAATAAATGTTTTATATCTTTGATCCATTTTTTTAAAGAGTAAACTGAGATTTTATATTTATTTTCAATGTTTTGAAAATATATAAGTGCATAAACAAAACTTAATGTAAATTTAAAAATATAAAGCTACCATATATATTCTTTATTTTTTAGTTCAATTTTAAGTTAGTAAAAAGATAGTTTACTGATTGAAAGTATCATAAGAGAAATAAACCGGCCTAAGGGAGAATACCAAACAGTCTAGCCAAAGTCATTAAATAATTTTAATACAATATGAATAATTATAAATTATGATTATTCATAATATATTTATAAATAAAAATCATATTTATTGTAAAAAGTTATGATTATACGTAATTTAAGTTATTTAAATTAATACAAATGCTTAGGCAATTTTTTTCAACTTTCGATACATGTTATTAATTTATTTTATGTATAGTTTTTAATTTCCAATAAATTTGCCGCCTAAAATACACATGCTAGTTTGAAATATTTTTTTTTCATTAATGATATTTTATTGACACCCAGAATCTATTTTAAAATATCTAGACTATCATTTAGCTTCTCTCTGTATTATTGTTCTTTTTATGTTTATTTATTTTCAAAATAGTCCAAAGCGTGGAAACCAATTTTTTGTTTGATTTATTTCTTTTATTGTAATTTAATTATAATTTTGATTAGCTATAGCATTACAGTAAAATAGATTTCGCATTTATAAATAATAAAACAAATTTTGATGTGAACATCAGTCTTAATTTAGAAATTTGTTTAATAAAAATGCCCATATCATAATTGCAGTACATATTTTAATTTTGAAAATTTTAATTAAAAAAAATTGTATAAAATTATTGAAGTATTTTTTTAATTTTCTAAATTAATCAAAATCTGTAAATAAAGTTTTATAGATGATTTATTTAAGTATTAAATTAAAATAATTTTAACATTTATTAGTGCCATTAAGACAATCGCTTGTATAAAAATGAGCGGTACTTTCGAGAATGCTATTATAAAAATATCCATACCATAGTCTCAGTATATATTTTGATTTACAAACATTTAACTGTCATTAAAAAATCGTTGATTAACCCCTTCACGCTATTGTCCACATATCTGGAAGTTTAGTTTTTTAGAATTTTAATTATTGTCAATAATAAAAAGAACAAGAATTTGATAATGGCTTATTCACTACAGTATCCCTTAACAAGAGAATTAAAAATTTTATTGTTTGGATGCACTGATAATGTTAAAGATATAAAAAGGGCGTGACGTAATTTTTCGGCAGTCAGTGTTGTTACGTTATTTGAACAAATTGTTAATATTTGATAAAAATAATATGGAATATATTAAATATATTAAGTTTTAATAATTTGTAGAAATGTAAGAAAGAAATTTACTGTTTTTTTTTTGTTTTTTTTTTTGTTTTTTTTTTTGTTTTTTTTTTTTTTTTTTGTGTGTGTGTGTGTGTGTGTGTGTGTGTGTGTGTATAAGAAATTATTTCACTAATTTCATTAACCCTCAGTGGTCACATATGTGACTTTTTGTGACTTTTTATTACTTTTCCTATTTTCTTTTGCGTTTTGAATTCCTATTACCGTAATTTCCGGCGTATAATCCGCGGATCAAACAGTTCTGTTTGGACCCAGAAATTTTATTTAGTAATTGAAGCCAAATATTTACCGCGCTCTCATAAGTTACAGTTTATCTTGAAAAGTTTCTGGGTCGAAAAATGATTGTTTGATCCGCGGATTATACGCCGGAAATTACGGTAATATAAAAAGAATAAATCATTAAAAAAAAAAAAAAAAAAAAAAAAAAAAAAAAAAACATCGTCCCTGAGGAGGTTAATATACTAAATTTAGTGAAACGTGGAAACCAGGTTTTCTATATAATTTAATTCTTTATGTTGTAGTGTAATAATAATTTCGATTGGATATCACATAAAGAAAAGTAAATTTAACATTTATTAGAAGTAATAGGACCAGAGTTTATGAGGGAAAATAGTATAAAAAATATACATTTAATAAATAGTTGCAGCACATATTTTAAATATAAAACATTTTAAACTTTTATAAAATCTGTGCAAAATTAACGCAATCTTTAATTTTGAGTTCAAAAGTTTGCTTTAGCATTTTTTACTTATGTTAGGTATTTGTCAATTTTTGGGGCAAGTTCAAAAATACACTATTTCCATTCTCAAATGGTGATGTAATAAAACAATTACAATTTCTTTTAATTGATTAATAATTCAAACGAAAACATTTGTGACATAATTCAGTTAGGCATATAGTGGAAGTGTAGAAATTATAATACATTACTCTTTGCCATTAAAGTAATACAGTTTGGCCATTTATTACGCTATAAAGATATTTATACAGGTATTTTGCGAATACCCAGAGATAATTATAAAATCAAATTACTTTTAATTATAACTATAATAAAGTTCTAATAAAAATGCCAAAATGCAAAAGATAAAATGCAACATTCATTTAATGAGAAAACTTACTGTCTTTTTTAAATATTTATTTTAATAAATACAAAATCTTATTTTAAAACAACATTTTTATTATTATGTTGAAGAGGAGTTTTGTTCGTAAATTCAGGTGTAAAATTTTTAAATGCTCAAAAAATCGTTTAATGACAACTGTTATTTCAAAATTAGGATGTTTTAAACATTTTTCAACATTATTAAGAGGTGTTTATGAATTCGGTTTGTATAGCTGTTATAATGTAATTGATATGCATTACTGAGTTGGACTAAATCATGATTTCTTAGGAGTATAGAATAAGTAGCATTTATAGCTCTTTTACAGGGACGCACAAAATAATTTTATGACATTATGATCTATGAAGGAAAAGCCATTAGTGACGCATTTTAATTATTTTATACGTCAAATATAATGAAATTTAAAAGCACAGTTATCGTTTATTTACAGAGACATACAAATGAAATTCGATTACAGAAAGGACTAAGATTCATTTTAATCGTATGAAAAGTGAAATTTCTTAATAATATTCTATTAGTGTTGGAAACTGTTTCATAATTAGTGTTACCAGGTGTCCCGCGTAAATCAGGACACCACTAATTTCTAACAGTTTATTTCGCCATCTTTAAACGCAGATATTTCTGCCATTAGATAAGGCGAAGAAAATTACATTAAAATAGTGGTTACCAAAGAATTTGGAGTCCCGATTTACGAGGGGAACAACTTTGCAACACTATTCATAATCCATGTCTGATGCCTGCTTTTTTTATCAATATCGCTCATCAGGGCAGAACAGAAAATTCGAATTCGAGAAGTGTTGATAATTTAGTGGACTTGTTTTATTCGGATATATACCGAACATTTTGAATAATTAAAATCGCTTTTTTAAATGACAAATTAAATAAGGCGAATTTTACTATTAAAAAAGTCTGGTAATTAATAAAAGAAAACTAGTTAATCACAAACCCCGCTAAAACACTACTAAGCATGAAACTTTTGAGATATAAATCTAAAATACTATTTTAAATATTTTCCGTCACATTTCTTCTGCTTCTGACACATGTAACGTGGTTTACAAAACAATCTTGTTAAATAATATTGCATTTTCTTTGCATAAGATGTTTAAAGGAAGATATCATGAAACCAGTATTTCTTGAGTTCTGTATACATTATAAAAAATATAGTACCGTACGAACAAAATTAGTTTAACATAAAAGCATACGTTAGGTCACTTTGTCATAGTATTATCATAATCAAACATAAAAAGGTAAATAATTATTTCCTCTGATGAAGGAAATATATACATAAATATATTTTATGAAATAGTGGTTTGTAGGTATAAGAATTCAGGGATGAAATGTAAAAATTCGAATGAGATGAAACTCATATAATTATGATAATTATAATGTATTTAAGTCATTTTTATAGAAAAATTGAGCGCTCAAAATAAAAATGTGAATGTTACCTTATTTTATGCTACTTTACCGAAATTAGTGTTCTTTAAAAATTAACATGCTGACGTTCATCAACATTAAATGTCTTTTATGTTTTTTTAAGGAAATTGAGTACTCAAAATGGTAATGTGAATGTTTTCTTAGTTTATGCTACTTTACCAAAATTTATCTCTGATGTGCATCAACATTTTCGGACTATTTCATTAGTCCAAGACAATAATGTATTAAAATAATATAAAATACAGCAAAATGCTTTTTATAAACAAGGTTGAATTAATGTTATTATTATAATAAAAATGCCCTTAGAAATATTTTCGCATGAAAAGTAAATGCACAAAATAGTAATAATGTGAACCTTTTCTTATTTTGTGCTCTTTACCTATTGCATTTAGAGAAACACTACAAAGCTATACGATTTCAAGTGTGGGCATTTGTTCTCAAAGACTAATCAAATATTTATAATAGCGATCCCTTAACCGTAGAAACATATGACGTAGATTAGAAAGCATCGTTCGTGAGTCCGAAATCGTGTTTTCTCGAAAGAATTGTTTAGAAACCCTGGGATACTTTTTAGAGTTTGATTTTATGGGAGATATTGAACATTTGGGATATTTGAGTGCTTTCTTTCTTTCATTTTCACGAAGTTTTGAAAACGTATCAGAATGTATATTTTTAAATGGAAAAGCACATAGGAGTAAGTTTTATTGTTAGGAGAGAAAGGAGTCTTATGATATAATTAGTGACTACATAGTACTCTTTTAATACGTTAGGTTAAATTTGTTTGGGTATACATGAATATTTAAATAAAAATTAATAATAGAAAATTCTTTAGATTATTTTCAGAACTGTTTTAGTATGAGGTTAATTTTTCATAAAAATGACCCAACTTTAGTGATTGAAATGAAATCGTTATATGAAAATGAAAGATTAAATTCATTACTTTTATAATTTTAAAGTTATATATTATTTTGAATGAAGTGAAATAATTTTATAATCATTTTAATAAGTTTAATTTTTGGGAGAGAAAGAAGAGTCTTATGGTATAATGTGTGATTACATAGTTATATATACACTCTTTTAATAAGTTAGGTTACATTTGTTTGGGTATACATGAATATCCAAATAAAAATTAACAATCGAAATTACTTTAGATTATTTTCACAACTGTTTTCATAAGCGCTTGATTTTTCATTTTAGTGGATGAAATGAAATTGTTGTATGAGAGTCTAAGCTTAAATTCATTATTTTTATATTATTAAAGTTTTATATTAATTTGAATGAAATGAAATAATTTTATATTCATTTTAATAAGTTCTATTGTTGGGAGAGAAAGGGGGGTATCATGATATAATTAATGATTACATAGTACTCTTTTAATACGTTTGTTTGGATATACATGAATATTTAAATAAAAATTAATAGTCGAAATTTCTTTCGAAATTTATTTTCAGAACTGTTTTAGTATGCGTTTGATTTTTGATAAAAATGATACAACTTTAGTGAATGAAATGAAATCGTTATATGAAAATCTAATATTAAATTCTTTACTTTTATATTAATTTATTGATATTAATTTGAAAGAAATGAAATAATTCATTTTCCTACCGAATAACTTTTAAAAATATTAATGATTACTGGAATTCAAATGTAACATAAATGACGGATGAAATATAATATCATAAGAAAACCCTACTGGATAAAATTGCGTTTTTCTTTATTTTTGATATTAGTTGTAACAAATAAATTACCTAGTTGCCAACACTTACGCCTTTTTTGTATAAGAAAAAATTAAAAATGAAATTATACCATTTTAAATCACCGTAATTGCCGATTAAATAAGTCAAAATTTCTATTAAATTTTTGTTGTACAAAGAAGCGTAAGAGTTAGCAATTATGAAATTAGAACATCTGTGCCATTTATTTTTTTTTTATATTCTCAATTATATTGAGTTCTATTTACAGTAGTCTTTTTTTTTTGTTTTTATTAATCATAATTCAAAATTAACAGTTTTCTAAAGTCATAATGTAAAGTTTAACAAGAAATAACTTTAAATATATTTAACAATAATTGACGCAAGAAAAGTTCAGATACCATGTACGTAACATATTTTTTTTATTATTTTTTTACATAATTATATTCTATTATGATTCTGATCTTGGCGTCGTAGATCAGAATATTCGCTGATTATTTAGAGAAAAATGTTTCTAAATGTCAGGAAAATTCAAAACATAATAACTTTATATAAATAATATTTTCAATACAATAAATGCATGTGTAACATTAGTTTTTCAAACGTAAAACAACATCTATAGATATATAATTTATGTCTAATATCTTAGGCTATGTATCTTCATCAGTATATTTTTATTCATTCATTTATTTTTTATTTAAAAAGATTTCAAATAAAGAGATTGATTCTTAGGAGAAAAAAAGTAGTTATTATTCTCCGTATAAAACTTTCATAATTCTGGCAGATTACTTAAAATTAGTTAACATCTAAGCTAAATTACTCGTAACATCTAAAAAACAGGTTAAACATTATTTCATTTAAAATTTAAAGGAGAAGCGGCAATGTGCAGAATTTTTTTACAAGGTATATATTAAAATTGTAATTATGAAACAATTCATTAAACAGAAAATGATTATCGTTTTATATTCAATAATTGAGACTTATTTTATTGTAATGTTTAAATACATAGACATCATTAATCTTACTTAGTACAAAGTCAATCTTACTTAGTCATGGATAAAGATTTGCATTCCTTCTTCTATATTTTGTATGAATAAATTACAATCATACCTAAAAAACTTTCTTTTTGTTTTATAAAATGACCTATTCTATAATTCACTTATATAAATTTCATGATATTTTTGTATAATAATTGCAGTAGTTTAGTGAAGTCGGTTGGGTTTCTTTATATTACTATTTCTGAATACCAATCTTCGTCTTATTTTATCGCAGAAATATGCAATGAAGATTAATGTTCGGATACAGTGGAATCTATAACCGGCCCTTTTCTGGGTACGCCATTGGATAAGAATAAACTGTTATGAAATCAAAGGCAAGGCAAAAATTTTATTAATGCAAAAAAATCTTTACAAAGTTAAACGTATACAGCATATGTTGTGGTATTACCAACAAAATTTGATTTGCAATCAGTTACGAATTTAATTTTACTAAAAAAAAAATATTTATCAAAAAATCATTATTCCGCAAGTTGTTGATATTACTCGTTTACTATTCCGAAATCAAGCACGAACCAATTTCAAATAGTTAAGAAGAATCTTTGAAAAATTCTCAAATTCAAAGATTATCTAGTTAGTAAAAGTATTATATTATATTTTTACTGAAACAAGGCTGTTAAAGATAGTAATAAATATAAGGGAGACTGGGGAGGGATGGCCCATTTTTTACAAAACGATTTTTTATTTTTTAAATAATGAACTTATAATAAAATTTCTTATATCATTTTTTTTCGTTATACAATCAGTTATCAAAATAAAATTGCAACATAATTGTACTATATAAGAAACTTGAAAAATGATTGATTTTAAACATGAGAAAATAATGGGACAATGCTCCTCACATATGGGAGGCTTGACCAGCTTTATTTTATATTGAAATATTCAGGGAAATAAAATCAGTTTAAAAAAAGGCGGAGTACCTTTATGCTACAAGGTTTAATTATTATTAAAAATATTTGGGGAAATGTAATGTGTAAACAAATCTGCTTAGACGGAATTTAAGGCACAGGAGACAAATTCCGTATAAAACACAAACTTTGTTTTACACTGAACCTTGCAACACTAGTTGCAATATAATTTGGCTTCATTTCATTGTGTTTATCTTGGTGAAATTTGTCTACTTACCTTCCTAAAGTGTTTTGTTGCAGGTGTTCTTTTCCAGAGGAATGAACACCTATCATTTCTTAAGGCTTCTACTTTCATCCTTTTTAGTCTTTTCCATTCATTCTATTTACCTACTATGGGTACTACTTAAATGGAATGAAATTTCCTATCAACTTTACAATTTATATTTCCTTAAATTTTTTCTTGCTTCTTATAGTAATTTTTCTCATCTTCATTTAATCAGTTTTAAACATTTTCCTTTTTATCACCCTATTTTACAATAGCTTTACAGAATTCATTTACATTATTTTACAAATATAACCATTAACCCTTCACAGTACAGTCTATAAAATAAACCCAAAACACTTAATTAATGAGCTTTGACCATCTGGTTAAGCCTTCCCACACTGATTGGGTCAAGCCTCCTTACTTAGCCACTTTTTAAAGTATAGCACATGGTTATGTTTAGCCTAATTTACTGTACAATCTTTATGCCTGGAATGAAAGCGCAATATTTTACATTACTTAAAACCTACTTACTTTATTTTCTATTATATATATTATCTGAGAAAATCTTACAAAATCTTTCTAAAAAATACACTTTTAAGCTGAAAAGTCTTCACAATTGATTTTCCTCACCTGTTTCAATTATCGTCATGAAACATAGACTATTGTTTGAGCATTTGATTAGCTTTAGTTGCTATCTACTGGCAAAACTCTGAAATTCTTTTAAATATCAAAACTGAAGGGTGGATCAATCCTCCCCTACTGTCAACCCTCCCCAGTTTCCCCTACATAAGACATTACAAATAAACATAATAGATAATATATAAAGCGAACATTTTTATTAAGAAAAAACGATATTCAAAAATCTTATATTTGGCGAGTATGATAACATACAAATTCTCTCTTGGTTTATAAAATTCATATTAGATTTTTAAGTTAAACAGAAATTGCGTTTTTTCTCTCTTTGGGTGTTGTACAGGACACAATTCGAACACTTGATATATATCAATGTGTTCGATAAACCTTAAACGCATTCTTTTTAAATGTTTGAAAACATTATGAAACGTTTAGTTTATAATGCAACATAGGAAAAAAAATAGTCGCAATGAAAAATGTTTAAAATTTAGATTTATATAAAAATATCATTCGTACTAGTTTCATATTAATGCAGTCTTACATAAAGAACTTTACTACAGAGCTGATTCTATTTTTCTTTGTTTTTTATTATGAAAAAAAATTAATTTTTTCAAACTATTTCGTTTTTGCATGAAAAACATTGTTGTTCGTTAATATATTCTTTCAATATAATTTTTTTAACATTTAACTCAATTATTCACAATAGAGTTGTTTAGAAAAAGAGCTAGATTAACCAATTTAATTTCAATAAGTTAATGATGCTAGGGAATACAAATAGAAAAACTAACATTATATGGTTGTAACAGTATGATTTATTTAATTATGTTTGCCCAGTTTTACAATATATACGTTTAAAATCTTGCATAATTAAATTAAAATATTGATACATATCATTTTTTATTAAAGGTTTCTCAGTCTCCTAAGTCGGAGATTAATTTATAAAAAAAGTAAATTAATTCTTATTTTAACGTATACATAAAACAAATTAAAAGCTACAGTATTAATTTAACAAGTCGGAAATTGTATGTCAGACGTGGAAAATGAGGTGCGTTTGAACTATAACTAGTTTTATAAATATTCATATCTTGGTGCAATAGCTGCTGCACTCTTATGCAAAAATGCAGGATACAAAATTTATTACGATTATATATATTAAATTCAGTAATACGGAAATAATATGACTCCATCTTAAATAGGACGTAATCACCATAGCAACCTAGAATCAATACCTATCATGGGATAGCATTGAATTATTTATGTATGATAGGATTTAATAGAATGAAGAGAACTTTTATTAATATCTTTTTAAGTTTTGATTCGATTTGAAATGACTTGAAAAAATTTTGCAATTATTATATATATTAAATTTCCGACCATTCGGTTGGGTAGGTTTTGCGCTGTTACGCGCGGACAGACAGACTATAGGTTCTACGATGAAGACTATAGGTTCTACGTATTTATATAATTAGGAACGCACCGGAAGATATTCTAATTAATGCTGAAGTTACATTTCCATGGTAAATAGCTCTACTTTGCCAATGAAAAATAATATATACCTATTGTTAGTTTTCGACAGTCGTTTTCTGGTTCACTCATCGTATACACGTTACCAAATTACACCTTTCATAAATTCAAGTACGTTCTTGCTATGCTCCATCACTAATGAAATTCACCTGCAAAACTGTGTTGCTCTCTGTTAGCAACACTCATTACACCCAATAGAAAATGCGTTTATTACATTGTAAAGAAAAAAAAAAGAAAGAAAGAAAGAAAGAAAGAAAAAAGAAAAAAATCTTTAATTCTACAGATGTAGAGTTACAAAAATCTGTATGCTTACTCAAATTTTACCTGTAAACTGTACAAAAAAAGACGTAAATTTAGAAAACGGGGATGAGAGCGCTCCGATCCAAATGACCGATTGCTACCACTAAATTTTAATAGTATTTCTCGCCGTATTTAATGACTCAAAGAATATTATTCAAATTTAGTGCTGAAAATCAACCATATTAGGTCGGAGCATTTTTGCCAGTGGCCACTTTTTTTTAAATTCAGATTTCTTGATTGGCACCACTTTTATGAAACGGCAAAATCATTGTCTTAATTAACATGTCATTAAATAAAGCACATTTTACCATTTCAAAAAAGTGGTGCCAACCAAGAATCTGATTTTTAAAAAAGTAGCCCATCTGGCAACACTGGGTTGGAGCGCTCTCATCCCTGTGAAAACTAGTTTTTTGTAAAGCTACAGAAATCTGTCGCTTTACAAAAGAATCTGCTAAAATAATAGTAATCTTACTAAAATTTCACATAAAAATACAAAAAGTTACAAAAATAGTTCTAAGCATTCCAGTTTTACTGAAAAATTGTTAGTAATCTTAGAGGTTTTTGATTTACGGTGCAAAAGTGCATCTGTTACATGAATTTTTGTTGTTGCCTTTACATAAAAATTTCTAGGAATACCATCTTTCTAGTAAAAATTTTAGTAATTTTACAGATTTGTTTTTACAGTGTACTATTAACTATTGTTATCTCAGGCACTCTGGATAAAACTCTTTTGAGAATGAAAATTTTCTCATACAGATTAAAACTTACAGCCAAATGTAACCGAGTTCAAGTTAGGTTTTTAATTGCATTTCGTTTTTAATCATTTCTGTGCTGAAGCATTTGCTGAAAAACCAGAAGACCTTATAAAAGATGATGGAAGGATCCGAACTCGGCTAGAATGAAAGTCAGCGGACAAAATCTTTATGCAAATTATGCTACAAACTAGAAGTGTGACACTTGAATACAAAAACCGAAAATAAACTGCAAAAACGACGTAAAATATGTCAAACTGTGTGACAAGACGAATAAAGCCTTTTATATTTAAAAAAAGAGCACGTGCTTTTTCCTATCTCTCCTTGTTTTGAGATAAAATATGTCCAGAAGGTTAAAGGCAATTCCTTTCAATTTCAATATTTTTTATTTCAGGTCATTTAAATCTATTATTTTAATTTTAAGAATTTTGTTAGAAATAATTTGAAAATTATTTATTTCTTATACTGAAAACAAAAAAACTGTTATACAGAGTATACTTTAAGGTATGCTTTAAGGCCTAACCACAAATTGCCGTTTTTGCGAAAAATTTCTTTTTTGTTCTTATTAATTTAAATTAAAGTTCAAACATTTAGGATTCCATAAATGCTTTACACTTAGTTCAGCGATAGCAAAGTTACATCCCAAAATATAAACATTTGTACAAAAGTTTTTGCGCTATGTTAAAATCTTAACTTGCGTTTTCTGGAAAATTGCGTTTTTCATTGTTTACGTTTACAAGAAACTTCATTTCTTAAGAGGCTACTTCAGTCAAATGAAAAGACACATTCGCTAATGCTAATCCTATGGAAAAAATTGATAAAGATATCTCGGTCGCATTTCAATATTTTTAAATGATTTCTTTTGCATTGAATAGTTGAGATCGATCTGTATGCAGACCGTTTTTTACTTTTTCGATTTTGACTGGGGATATTTTTTATGAGGATGCTTTTACTTTCGAAACCGGTTCCGAAAATGAAAGTGTTCGCATAAGAAATACCTATAAACAAAATCGAAAAAGTAAACAACGGCCTTTGTACAGATCAATCTCAACTATTCAATGCAAAAGAAATCATTTAAAAATATTGAAATGCGATCGAGATATCTTTATAAATTTCTTCCATAGGATTAGCATTAGCGAACGGGTCTTTTCCTTTGACTGAAGTAGCCTCTTAACCCCTTAATTCTCGCTGCCGTCAATATCACGGGCTGAGGTGTCGTTCGTTATTTCTCGTGCCCGTCATATTTCCGGGCTAGAGATTTATTCCTGGAAAAAAACTTTTGAAACCAGAAAAATTTAACTGGCATTTCGGTGTGAAGTCTTTGAATATTAACCCTTGAGTTTGGTTTTTGGCGCTGATTGTGATGTTGGACTTGGCATGTTTCGAAATATATCGCGCTAAAAAATTCTTAATAATCCAAATTTAATATATATATGTTATTTCAAATATTATTTGTAAAAAATTGCTTGATGATGATAAATAAAGATCTAAGATGTGAAAAATAAAGCTCTTATTAGCACTAATTTGTATGATGTAAAACAAACATTAAAACACAGAATTCTCGCATGATGGCTTTTCCACAAATGTGAATTTGTTCTGTAACATCTTTTTTTTTTTTTTTTTTTTTTTTTTTTTTTTTGCCTTAAATATAACTAATTGCATATTTCATACAGAAGCCTTATAATTATTAAATTTCTGTAATAAAAAAATAGGTACTTTTTGATGGTTTTTCTAAATATTAAGTGACCGTTATGGGGTTAAAAATGTTTTAAGATATTTAAATAAAATTTGGTTACAAGATTCTACTCATCTATTGGTATGTTATGAAGCAAAATACAGCTTTTAAGTACGTATATATTAATTTAATAACTGTTTTTATTGAAAAATACGCATACAAAATCATGTTTTGTACATAAAATTTGGTACATGTTAGTAAATTTAAGAGGTATTGCATATCTTTTGCTTCATAACACAGGTAAGTGGTTTGCTAATAAATTGTTGAAATAAAAATGTGAGATATACAGAACGGATTTTGTTATAGAAGGTTTGGCATAAACGCTATTCTTTGATAAAATTTGACTAAATATTGCCTACATTTGAAAAGATAATTAAAATTCCATTAAAAATTTATTTTAATTCATAGTTTTAACCCCTGTTTTAGCTAAAAAAAAAAAAAAAAAAAAAAAAAAAAAAAAAAAACACGTGTTTAATAAAAAATCGTATTTTTCAAAAAAGTGCCCGAAGGTAGGCACATACTTTAAGCAAAACGAGCTATAAGAATTTTCACATTTATAATTTTACACCATTTTTGTTAAACGTAACTTTTTCAATTTATAAAAATAGAAATGTAAAGTTATTTATAAAAAGCCTTTTGTATTTTAAGAAAATAAAAATAATACAGAACGGGCCATTTTTTTTTTTTTTTTTTTTTTTACAGCCGAGATGTACTATATGCGAAATATATATATATTATCAGACAAAAACGTATAAATATATATTTCCATAGGCTCTGTTTAAAACTATCTTTAAAAATAACAAATGTAACAGTCCTTATCAAAATGAATAATTTTTATGTCATATACTAGGGTCTCAAACCACTTACATAGCTGCCAACTCTTACGCTTTTATGTACATTTAAAATTTAATAGTAAATTTTACCTTTTTAAATCGCCGTAATCTGTCGATTAACACGTTCACGCCGGCGTGGTGGATCACACTCGATGGTCTTAGAGTTATCAAGTCGTCGGCTTTTTGCACACCACTATTATTTTAGAGAAAATGTTGTTCCTTTAAATCGCCCAATTGTTCTAATTAAATAAAACAACATTTTCTGTACTAAAATACTGGTATCTAAAAAGCTGGAGACGTGTCAGCTCTGAGACTGTCGAGTGTGACCCACCGCGCCGGCGTGAACGTGTTAAGTAAGGCAATCTTCCACCAGTAAATTTTAATAGAAATTTTCATCTCATCTCATATAAATGCCATATTCATGAAAACTTACTGTCGTGAATAACACATAAATTTCTATGCTTTTTTGCTGGTGGAAGTCTGCCCCGTTGGTAATTTAGCCTGCTTGTTATCACAAGTTTCATATTTGATAACCTCATATATATATATATATATATATATATATATATATATATATATAATAAATTTGAAATCACAAATATATGAAGAAATTGATAAAGTTCTAAAGATGATTTTGAAATGAACATATGAAAACAGTATGTAAAATAAGAAACTATGAATGACTCACAGAATCATCAGAGGAGCTTGTGAGTTCATTCATAGAAGATACGTTATTTCATCCAATTTTGTCTGCGTTAAGCCTAAAATGACAAAATTTAGCTCCTTATAACGCAAACATTACAGAAAATAGATAATAAAAAGCTAAGAGATCCAAAGAAAGATAAACCTCATACAGGATATTAAAATTATTAGAGCACAATACCGGAATGACATCCAAAGAGTCAAAACTACTGCATATCAGCATGGAAAACAAAGTTAAGACTATTTTAACATGTGATCTACAGTTGGGCATCTGAGTGAAAACCATAACTGTGCTGCCATCTGGTGTGAGAAAGGAAAATATAAATTGGAACTGAATTAATAACAATAACGTGTTGAGTTGCCATCTTAAGCCCCCCCCCCCCAAAAAAAAAAATAAAAATAAAAAAATAAATGAATGAAAATGATTGAAGAAATCAAGAAAAGACTTAGATTAACTTTTAGTTAAACTAGAATGAAAAAATAGGAATAAACTTAATAAGTATTGAGTGAATACAAAATAAAATAAAGAAAAGGAATAAATTAATACAAATAAAGAAATAAAGAATTATATAAAAATAAATAAAAGGGCAATTGATTAAATTAATGTTTTAAAGGCAAAAAATTGTAATATAAAAAAAATGAGAATATAAATAACATTTAAAAAGATGAGGAATATTTGAAATAGTAAAATTTAGCCTTGTATTATGTAAATAAATGTGAAAATTTAAAAAGCAATGGGGAATATTGAGATAGTAAAATATATCCTTAAATGATGATGCAATATGTGAAAATTTATGTTAAATTCATGATACCCCATATATATATATTTTTTAACTATATGTCCATACAATATATAAGCATATATACATACACTTATACACGCTCACACACATAAAAACATATAAGGTTTTAAACTTTTTTTAGATATAGTTATTCTACAGAAAACGTTACTTTCTGAGTGTAAAATTTCAATAAAAAAAATATTAATATTCATAAATATTTTAAACAAAAATTGTTTTATTGATATTCAGATTTCCTCTTTCCCTTTTTCTAAGATTTATATAGGTAATCGTATAATAGTCTTTTGATTACTTGGTGCTTAATTTATTTTCTAAAAATTTAAGGGTTAATTTCCTTAACAATATTGTAACAGAGGATACAAATTAACCCTAAAACTACCGGAAATTTCCTTCAAGTGTTATAAGATTATCCTACACCAGAACGTTTTTTTAAACTGTTTAACTAATTTATTTTATTAATTGCTGTCTGGATTATATATTTAGTTTATTTAAAGAGATTTCTGGTTTTAATAAATATTTTGAATGTACCTTTCGGGTCCATTGGACCCGACTGGTAGGCGGAGGGTTAAAAAAGATTTGTTTTATAAAGCCGTGCATTTTTGGGATAGGATATGGAACCAAGGCTACCACAGGCGGCTATGTTTATATTCTGTACGTACCACTATTTTTAAAACATTCATTATGTAGTATATTTCGCTTGAAAATGTTGACAAAGCGTATGTAAAAGATTTTTGTTTTGAAAAGGTGGTGCGAAATAGAATTGAAAAATAGTCGCCTGCTGCAGCCCCGGGAAACTTAAAGTAAATATCTACACAAAACTTTATATATATGAATTAAAATTCATTTTTATTAAATAAAGTATGGTTACGCTTTAAATCAAAAGCGGAGACTTCATAAAGTTCATTACCATATGTAGTTTAGTGAGGATATTTCAAAAATAATGACGAACAATGTGCACATTCACAGCTAACGACTAAATTTAATAAAGTATACCTCTTGCCTCTGAGTATGTTTATTATATTAAAAATGCTACTATGTTTTGGTAGTTATTAAACATAATTATTGTCTTCTAACGGAGTGTACAATAAAGGCTTGTAAAAGTAGTTAAAACCTAATTTTTGAAACAACTTATGTATTTTCGTTAAGAACTTATTCGCTGTAACTTTTATTTATGAGAATTATTACATATAAAAGAGCATTCAGTACGTTTTTCTTCTCTCAAGTTGCAAGTTTTGCTGGCTTATTTCACGTTGTATGCTTATAGCTTTCCCGAACGACGATTTATACCCTTTTTTAAACATATCTTTTTAAAATTTGAACAATTTTTTATCAGTTTGAATTTGTTTCAAACATTTCACTTTCGATGCACTTTTTACCAAACAAAATGAGACTACAAAATTAATCAAACAACGTCGTCGGAAAAATGTAACACAAATACAGTTGTAAAATAACAATTGAGACAATTAATAATTTCTTTTTAAGGATAATATTTTAAATAAGACATTATTGGCGCATTCAACGTAGTTCAGCAGGATGTAGAAAATGACAGTGGTTCTATAAAACAAAAGCGTCAATAATAATCTTCCGTTTTTTAAAGAGAAAAATTTGGCAGCCCTAGCACTCACAATGGTGATAGTGAAAATTAGGTGTAACATGTAACGGATGTAAACAAGTATACCTCCGTTGATAAAAAAAAAAAAGAACAATCATAAAATTAAAATTCATCAATCATCATCAAATATATTTACTTATACTAAAAAAGTAATTTTTTTGTAAAATGACCTATGTATATATATCATGGAACTATTAATAAAGAGGAACTGACATAACCTTAAAATAGTGAAGCTTCAACTATAACCACTATCGCAGACGTTGTTTACCACCAGTGGAAACTTCCACCAGTAGATTTATATAGAAATCTTCAACTTCTTTAAACGCCTTATTATTGCAAAATTTCAGCCATAAATAATGGTAGAAACATATTTTCATTTTTACTGGTAGGAGTTTATTTTGGCGGTAGTTAGGTCTTGCGTTTCCGTCATATTGTGACAACCAGAGAAACAAACTGACAGTTTTACAGGGTAAACTGACACCAGTAAAAACAAATAGAATTTTTTACGATATTTTAGAGAAAAATTTCCATGAAAAAGACGACTTAAATACGACGAAATTTCCTATTCAATTTTACAGGTGGGACGTTTGTCCTCGCGGCAATTAGAAACGGAAGATCCGATTTAAAAAAATCAGCCGCCATCTTGTGACAATCTCCTCAGTTACTTCATTCGCAACTGGTAGACAGTACACTATATGTCTCCTCCTCTCTATTCATAACTCCATTATATATATATCTGTGCGGATGTGTGTGTATGCAAAACTTTTACCGTAATTTCCCGTGTATACGCCACAGCTCAGATGATTCGATTTCCTACCAGAATTCGTTTAAAATAAAATGTGATTTGCTTTTGCTTAGCATTTATCTGACTTCATTTTTAAAATAAAATTTCCGGTATCAAAAAGACTTAGCTTGTTTTTGCTTCAAAACGTTTAATGTCGTTCGTATCGTTTTTGACTACGATAAGAAATGCCGACCATATTGAAGACTGACACCTTTTGTGCCTAAATAAAATATAATCGAATTATTTTTAATATTTAAGAGTGTAACAGACATGTTAAAAATTTTCACAAATTCTACTTAAATAAAATTATAAAGTTTGGATTGCTTTTCACGGTAGCTTTAAAAACTTACTACAGTTACATATTACAATATATGTAAAATAGACACAAGTTTAAATAGAAAGAAATTTAATAATGAAAAAAATGTTAACATATATCTTCACAAATATAATCTGCAGTATATAATAGCATATATCTTGTATAATAGTGTTATAATAATTCATAATCTTTACATGAAAAATATGAATACTTGGTTTGTAATTAAAGTTGGTATGCATTTAAATTTGTATTATATATTTATTTCCTAATTAAATTTTTTCGTGGAGGAACAGTTAGATAGAACTTAGATATTTTATTATTTTCTCATTGATATTTTAAATCATATCTTCTTTGAAATAAAATAGATATTTCGATAACATAAAATAAAATAGAATAATATATATAAATTTTAATATTTCTATAAAATATTAATTAAACTGTGAAACAATTGTTTTAAAAAGGTTTTAAAGAGCATACTTTTCTATCTTTCAACTATCTTATAACATTATTTTTTTGCCTTTAATGTATCTTCAAAAAAAAGTTAAGCAACAATAAATCGCCTTTATAAAATTAATCTTGAAAGGTAAATTCTTAGGTTAATTATGATAAATTGCTTTGTGACTTAAACTGACCTTATTATGAGTAAACTAGTGACTGACAATATGAGATTTTGCCTTTATTTAATGATAAATTGCCACTAATGGTAAATAGGCATTAATAATGATGAATAGTTTGTTCCTTATTAGAATTTTGAATATATTAGTTATAAAATGGTTTATATTGCGACTGTATTATGATTCTATGTACAAGATGTGTGCAGTCTTTGAAATTTTCAAGGAGTCTGCCACCTCTGTTAAAGATCAGAGTATTTCTATTTAATATTTAAATCACAGCAGTCGCGTCGTTTTATTACAGACTTTTTAATATCTTTCTATAATTAAATAAGGTGACATTTTTGAAAAAACTGTATGCACATTATATAAATATATGTATGTGTGCATAGAATTTTAACTGAAATGTGGCAAAACCTGTATGATAAAGATTGATTACTTTCAAAAATGATTATTATTTTGTATTTAAGATTACCTAAGTATACCCATGAAGATTTTGAATAATTGATTTCATGGTTCATTAAATCATAATATCCAGTAAACTTTAAATAAGTAGGACGAAATATCGTATATTTCTTCTACGTGAGAATTCTGTTAATACAACTAGTCATATTTCAAGTATTATTCATAAAAAACGTCAAAATAATTAATAGATAAAGCGAAAGTATATTATATTTAACAAAATAATCCAAATGTTAATCGATGAATCTCTGAGACTGTTCAATGTTTACTTAATGAAAAACATTTTAATATTTATGTATTTAATTAAAACATATTGTAGTAACCATATCGGAGTAAAATAATACAAACTTTGTGTTGTATAATGTCCTTATTTGTTTAGCAGGATGGCTTTCTTATACAATGTGATAATAATTCGTTTAAGGACAGCATATAGCTTACATTTTTAAATAAATAATTTAAAAAAAATAATTTAAATATAAAATAACCTTCACTAAAATCTACATAAGATATTCAGAGAAACACGATATTTAAACTATTTAGTAAAATATTTAAATTTACATATATTTTATACATAAATCAAACACGTGTATTTTTAACACCGGATACGTTGTGTGCGCTATATTTGGAAGCCATCAAAGGTTAAATTTTATATGTGATCTACTGGAAGGTGCACTATTTCAAATAAGAACATGCTAGTACTTGAGTATCCACTGTAATAGTATATAAATATCCATAGAACAATTTCGTTTGAAACTCAAATATTTCTTCTATTTAATTGTCAGTTAAAAACTTTAATGCCGAACAAGTTCTTTTTCTTAACCTCTTAACTGTTTTAACCGAACTTAATTCGGGTAAGAAAATTTAGCTTGTTTCGTTACTAAAGTCTTTTCAACACCACTAATTTTTACTTGTAATCTTCGGTTCATTAATTTTTTCGATTATTTAAGGCACATATTTTAGTACTTAAAAAGTGGTTTCTGTGCCAGTTTTTAGTTTCTGGTGTAAAAAAAAAATAATAATAAAAAAACAGTTAAGGGGTTAATACCAATTATAATATATTTTAATTAAAATTGTTACCAAATTTAATTGCAGCTGTATTTCTTCTTCCACATATGATATCATACTATAATATGAGATAATATTTTTTAAATAAAAAAATAAATATAGAAAAGAATATGAAAAGTGAGTTTGATTGTTTTAGTTAAAGTAAATTAACAGGTCCAAATATTATGTACATGTGAACAAAAGGAAAAAATATCTTCATATGTAATCATAATCATTAGTTATATTATCTGTTAAGAGGCTACTTCAATCACCTGTAAAAACCCGCTCACTAATGCTAATCCTATGGAAGAAATTTTTTAAGATATCTCATTTACATTTCAGTATTTTTAAATAATTCTTTTTGCATTGGCTAGCTGAGATCGATCTGTACAAAGGGCGTTTTTTACTTTTTCGATTTTATTTACAGATATTTTTAGTTAAGACACTTTCATTTTCGGAACCGGTTTCGAAAGCGAAAGAACAGCCTTTTTACAACTGCTCCACTGCTGTTTAAATCCAAGATTTAACGTACAGAATAGCGTAAAGTTCAGAATAAATAAGGATCAAGTACATAAAATATTATTTTAAAATATCTTAATATAAAAGTAATGGGATCTATTGCATTATATTTAGAATCATACGAGACTAGTACTACACTGTAAAAAGAGACAAACGTTTCTTCTTGTAGGAAAATATAATGTAACCATGGACGAAAATATACAATAACCTTTCTGAGCCACCAATGATTCCAAAAAGAGATATTTATCGTTAAAAAACCGAAGAAACCAATCTATATATTTGAGATTAAAAGAATCTTTATAAAAAGAAAATTTCTTTTGCTGCCACTGATTTTTGAAAACATGTCCGAGTAAATTTTATAGTGCATTGTATCTTCCGAGTAGTTTTTATAGTGCAGTGCAAGGGCCTCCAATTTTAATTCGAAAATTCAAATTTACACCAGACATTTAGAAAGAAGAATTTTCACTTTATGTGATCGCTAAATGTCTTTCATTAAATAAATCTTTAAATACTATTCTTTATTTCTGGTAAGTTCTCGAAATTTCTGAATAAAAAATAGAGGCCAAACTGGCAACCCTGGTGCAGTGCAGTGTTGCCAGATGGGCTACTTTTTTAAAAATCAGATTCTTGATTGGCACCACTTTTTTGAAATGGAAAAATTTGCCTTATTTAATGATATATTAATTAAGGTAAAAACAAAGTGAATTTTACCGTTTCAAAAAAGTGGTGCCAATCAAGAAATCTGAATTTTAAAAAAGTAGCCCACTGGCAACACTGGTGCAGTGTATCTTCCGAGTAGTTTTTATAGTGTATCGATCAATTTTTATGGTGTTTTCTTATACTAGAATATTGGTTTATATGATACTGTTTATTCTTATTTAAACATTTTCACTAGCGTAATTGGATTTATACATGCAACTTTAATTAAATAATATTAATATTAATATTTATGTTAAGGTTGTTAATTTATCATGTTCGTTTGTAAAAAACTGTTTGTTGAAAATGAAAATGTTTATTTGAGAATAAATAACATCGAAAAAAATCTTATATTCCGGGTTGAGAAAACTGATTAATACACTATAAAAACTACTGGGAAACGTATTCGGAAATTAGTGGCATCAAAGGTAACTTATTTTTTATAAATGTTTCTTTAAAACAGTGTTGCCAGCGGGTTACTTTTTTTTAAATTCGGATTTCTTGATTGGCACCACTTTTGAAATGGTAAAATTATCTTTATTTAATGTTATATTAATTAAGACGAAAACAAAGGGAGTTTTACCTTTTTAAAAAAGTGGTGCCAATAAAGAAATATGAATTTAAAAAAGTAGCCCAATAGCAACAGTGCTTTAACCCTCTCGCTGCGTAATTGAAGAGCTGAGTGGATAAACATGTTATGCTACATTTTCTAAAAAAAAAAATTATCTTCTGAATGAAAGCTTTATGAGGTATCCTATCACATGGTGAAGCTAAAATACTATGGTTCCATTTATTCTTGAAGATTTAAGACATTATTCATTGATATTTAATATTTTAATATTTAATAATGTCAATAATATTAATAATTTTTAATATTTGAAAATTAAATATGAATAAGTCTTTCTGAGAGAGTTTAGTAACATACCTGTTAATATTTTAAACACATGGTATCAAATAGAAAATAAATCATTGAAATTTACAGCAAAAACTTACACTTCAAATTTCTTCAAATGTAATTTTTGCTCCTTAACATGTTCTTTCACTTAGCTCTTCAATTGTTTTATCAAAATCGCTTCAAAAATTGCGTACTTAATTCCTTCGTGACGAGCGTCTTTTAAGAATTTATTTTCTTTTGCCACCGGTTTTTCAAAACAAAAATTTTCATCTGATTTAATCGGAAAAATGCTCCGATTAGATAAGGCAAAATTTACAATAAAAAGTAACTGGTGGGAATGATCAAGGCGGGTTAATTAGACGGAGAATATGCATCCCCGATGAAATCTCGGGTTGCGCGGCGAGAGGGTTAACCATTTAACTGTCACATTTTATTTTTTTGACACCATAAGCTAAAAACAGGGAACCAACACCACTTTTTTAGTACAAAAATATTTGCCTTAAATAATCGAGAAAAAGTCTGCCATTCGAACCGAACCGTCTGCCAACCGAAGATTTTAGGAAAAATTAGTAGTGTGGAAAAGCTTTTAGTAACGAAGCAAGCTAACATTTCTTGCCCGAACAGAGTTCGGGCAAAACAGTTAAATGCTTAAGGCGCTAAAATATATTGGTTTCCGAAGTTCCTAAAGATAAAGAACGCTTTTCTAAATCATTACTAATTCCGACTAGATTATTGTACATTTTCGTATGTCGTTATAGTAAACATATATATATTAAGAAAAAATATTTTTTTACAGTGCATTCGTTGTTCACATTTTCAACCGAGCACTTTGTTACGTAATCGAACGAATTAGTTTTCGTAGAGCAGAAATTTATCTCTGATTCCGTTAAAGAAATAAATGAACTTGATCCACTCTCGTTCTGAACGCTTGAAAAAAATGTACGTCCTTATTTTAACCAATTTTATTTGTCGACAGCAAATTTGAGCACACATTAACAAGAAATAAACCTATAACTTTCATTGAAAAGTTAAAGTACTCAGTTTCTATTTTCACATATTTATTAAAGGTTGTGCTTATTGGATGTTACAATCCGTGTACGAAGCTTTTAGTAAAGGAATATGAAAAAAAGAAAGGAATAACGCAAGAAAAATCTAATACAATTCCAATAAGAAAATTTACTCTCGAAGAACATTAGCATGCAAATTGATTAACTTGTTATATCAAAATTTACTAGATAGTCCAATTGACGTTACACACAGTTTTTCTTTTCACATATTTATGAAACATTTTGCTTATTAGATTTTACATTCCGTATACAAAGCATCCAGTGATGAAATAGGAAAACAAACGGAATAACATAAGAAAAACCCAATACAATTCCAATAAGAAAATTTACTCTCGAAGAACATTAGCATGCAAATTGATTAACTTGTTATATCAAAATTTGCTAGATAGTCTCTCTGGCGTTACACACAGTTTCTCTTTTCACATATTTATTAAACATTTTGCTTATTAGACGTTACATTCCGTATACAAAGCTTTCAGTGATGAAATTGGAAAAGAAATGGAATAACGTAAGAAAAACCCAACACAATTCCAATAAGAAAATTTACTCTCGAAGATTAACATGCAAATTGATTAACTTGTTATATCAAAATCCGGTAGATAGTCCCATTGACGTTACGGTATAATTTCTGATTTATAGTTGTTCACGCGATATGTATGCACAAAATTAATTTATAGCTCCATTTGTTTAAAATGCATAGAAAATCTTACTTTAAATAGGGAATGCCTGCAGAGAGAAATATTTCTCCGAACAACAAACTGCAGGTTTAATGAGCAAGGCATTTTGTGAATTGAAACAGCAAGTATGCCGCTTCGAAGAGAGGATGTGTATGTTTAATTACTTATGCAAATTAACTCGTTTTATTCATTATTAATTATTTAGATTTCTATCTTAATTCATTACTAATGCAGTGTAAATCATTACTGTATTCTTTTCCAAGCAGAAATCTTTGGTTTGTAAGTCTCATTTCAAATGAAACACAAAATAACTAAAATGAGCCCTATGAACAATAAAGCGATACTTGAAATACTTTTCGAATATTTGCTAATAACATAGCTGCCAACTTTTACACCTTTTTTGCTTACCACGAAAATTTAATAGTAAATTTTGCCATTTTTAATCTCAGATTCCGCCGTTTAAATAAATGAAAACTTCCATGAAATTTTAGTGGTAACAAAAAATCGTTAAAGTTGGCAGCTACGCAATGAAAAAATAATAAGAAGAAAAGTTATGTTATTTTTGTATTTACTATTAATGGTAAGCAATACTTGAAATGCATTTCAAATATTTGCTATTAAAAACATACATATAAGAGGATTTTTTTTAGAAGACTGGATATTCATGCACCAATAATAAATTCTTCCGTTTTCTT